>CM030840.1:9599793-10199793 GCA_018105865.1 Metaphire vulgaris | reverse complement strand
CGTTCTTCAAAAATGAAAACTGTAATGTTTTGAATTTGCTATATCTAAGGCTATATAAGAGCTAAGAAGATTAGGTATGTGCCATTGTTTGGCTTTTTACTCTTCTTTTTAACTATCCATGCAAAACAAAGAAATTTGGGTGTGGGGTCCACTGTATGGCCTAAAATAAAACCCCTCCAGAATAAAAATTTCAAAGCTCCATAGCTAAAATTTTTCAGGTGTAACCCCACTTTGGTCAGTGGCAAAGTTGTAAGGGAATGTCAGTGGAACAAAATAAACCAACTAGTTTGAAAATCAGTCAATATTTGGTAAAGATACATCAATTCTAACCCGAAAAAGTCGTTTTCTGGAAGTTTTTAGTCTGACCTCTTGCTCCAAAGAATATATATTCTCTCTTTCATACAGCCGATATAGGTGAAAAATATGTGCTATCTAGCGAATGGTTGGATACTAAAGCGATTTATAGCATAAAACATCTAAAACATCTCTGATACATCATGTGCATTTGACGAAACGTCTTGAAACTTACATGACGAGCCTGGCTCGGGGTTACCAAATAAGAAAAGATGACATTGGATGAGCTAGGCTTGGGGATACCGGTTAAGGGGTTAAGTGTTTATATTCTGTTAAAGATGTTTATGTTTGTATTCTTTGCACATACCACAAGTAGAGTTGCCAGGTGTCCGGTATTTGACCGGACTGTCCGGTATTTAGGTAATTTGTCCAGTGAAAAAATGGAGGCAATACTGGACATGCATGTGTCCAGTATTTTCTTGCAAACTGCAAAACTACAGCAAATAAGTCATTCTCAGTCTAGTACAATCTGATTTCTGGATTTGACTTTGCCTGGTTGACCATTAAAATTCGGATATAGCTATTTACTTACTTACTTACAGTGGCTTGCGGAAGCAGCGAGTCAGTGATGCAGACTAGATTCTAGAACTATTCAAATTTCGAATCTTTGCCAACATTCTGTGGATTAGACTAGTGGATTTTACAAATTTACCGCAAATTTCACATTCCTGCGCCTACGAGTCTACGGCGGTACTGCGCTCGACTGGAGAAGTTTGTTATTTTAATAACTAATAATAACTTTTTATATCATGGATTATATCGTTGCCGTACAATATTTTACTCCTCAGGAAGGTATTTGTTTCAAAATCTTAGATTTCTTTGAGGACACATTTGAAGACTCGCAGTCTATTAAAATTCAGATGTGTCGAGTGCTTGAAGAGAAAGAATTGTCGTGGGCAAATGTTTCTGCATATGGAGCAGACGATGCTTCAGTTAACTATGGAGTTAACAATTCCGTTTTCCAAAAAACTAACCAGTCAGGAAAACAAATACATTATTACAAATTACAATTATTACAAATACATTATCTATCAGAGGATGAGGTGGCCTCTCAGGTGCATGCACTACCAGACAAGTATTGTGCCAGCGACCCACTGCCTACTCGTCTTCTTAAAGAATGTTCCAACATTCTTGTACCGTTCATCACTGAGCTTTGCAATCAATCGATGACTGATGGGAAAGTGCCGACGACCTTCAAGTCCACCTTCATTACCCCCAGACTCAAGAAATCCAACATGGATGCGGCGGACGTCAGGTTGTATAGACCGATTTCCAACCTGTTGGTGCTATCAAAGCTCCTTGAACGGCTTGTATATTATTAGTCATCTGATGACCTCCAATCTGTTACCTGACTTGCAGTCGGCATACCGCATATTCCACTCCACCGAAACGGCGGTGTTGAAGGTCACAATAGACATCCTTCGGGCGCTGGATGCAGGCGATGTGGCAGTTTTGGTGTTATTGGATCTTACTGCTGCTTTCAATACAGTGGATCATGAGCTGCTACTACAGAAGATGAAAGTAACGTACGAAGTGAGTGGCTCAGCGCTTCAATGGTTCTCCTCATGCCTGGAGGATCGAATACAGTACGTACGCTGCGCCAATTCCACCACATCACCAACTTGTGTAGTTCGTGGGGTTCCTCAGGGATCCGTCCTGGGACCCATCCTTTTTGTGCTCTACGTTGCCAACTTGGTAAGCATAACCCAGCGGTTCGGACTACAAGCCCACCTCTACGCAGACGACACTCGGGTCTATGGAAGCAGCCCACCCGTGGCCACTCAACTACCCTCGCAGTGTGTCACTCTGTGTTTAGCCAAGATGACAAGATGGCTGAAGTCAAATCGGTTACAGCTCAATGCTGCCAAGACTGAAGTCCTCTGGATGGCTACCGAAAGGCAGCAACATCTACTACCATCAACCTGTATCCGTATAGATGAACTTGATGTGCAGCCAGTGTCCTCGGTGAGGAACCTCGGAATCTACCTCGATCACACGGTTTCGATGAAGACAGATTTGGCCAAAACCGTTGCAGGGTGCTTCAACGCTTTAAGACTGATCAGAAGCATTCGCTGATCAGTGTCTACTACTGTCCTCAAATCGCTGTTCTCCTCACTGGTGCTGACCAAGCTCGATTATGGTAATGCAACGCTTGCAGGGATACACAACTACCTACTTAACCGTCTTCAGCCGGTTATGAACACCGCTGCACGAATGATCTACAAGGCCAAACTCGGGGATCATATAACACCACTGCTCCGTGACTTACATTGGCTGTCTGTGCCGGAACGTATTAATTACAAGCTTGTGACGCTGGTCTTCTGCTGCCTGAATGGTGCAGGTCCTGCGCATCTGACAACCGAACTGAAACGTGTCGCCGACCTGGAAGGTCGGAAACGCCTGAGATCCGCCATGTCTGCCTTACTGGCTGTTCCGAGGACGCATCTCCACACCGTAGGAGACCGCGCATTTCATGTGGCTGCTGCTAGGGCCTGGAACGGCCTACCTCCATTCGTTCAACTTTCCTCTTCGCTTAACATTTTCAAAAAGAGGCTAAAAACTTGGTTGTTTCGCACTGGTTATGAACTTTAACTCTGTAATGTGTTCACGCAGCCCACCTGTGGACGAGTCACCACAATAATCTGAACGTTACTTACTTACTTACTTACTTACTTATTATTGCAGCTCACTGCAATGACCATATTTTACACAATTGCGCCAGAAATGCTTTAAAACTTTTGTCTGTTGACGTAGACAATTTGGTGTCCAGTATTTTGGGGATGTGTCCGGTATTTTGGGGACTGGTGTCCGGTATTTTGGGGACTAGGACCTGGCAACCCTAACCACAAGAGTAAATACTGGTGTAGAATATAGTTATGGTTCTAGACAACTTCTATAGAGCCATAGCATGGTGAAGACCAAAGTCAAAGGCACTGTCAACAACGCTGACAAATCAACATGGAACGGAAGATGTTGGTCTTGAGGGAAAATTTGCTCAGATGACACGAAAGAGGTCGCTGCCTTGTCGAAATCAGCAGTGTGCCCCTCAAAAGGTGGTCTCCCGCAAGGAGACGTTCTGTCGAAGAGTCAGCAAAAACGCAGAAAGGATGTTAAAGAAAAGTTCTCTGCGTGGTGAAAATCAGGCGGCAAATCCTTGAGGGCGGTCATCTGCGAGACAGTAATCCATCGCTGAACTTGACGGGAACCGACTGAAGATGGAATTCCGCGTGTGAACCAGACCAGTCTTTGCCCTTTATAGCCTGTAGGCTCCGTCGACAGGCTGGTGGTTTAGATAATGGCGGGCCAACCACGCTGACACGGGCGACATAAATCCAATTCCTTCAACGCAGAGAAACGTAAAGACGATCGCCAACCACTTTGAAAACGACGGCTAGGCGACAATCCACATGATTAGCACAAAGATATAAGCGCAAGACGTCGGTAAAACCACTAAGAACGGCAATATTCCGAAGCATGTACAGACATGTGCGAGCAGCCAAAATGGCGCTACCGAAATTTATACCAATGGATCTGTTTGTTTATAAACTGAAAATGTTTTCTTTGACTTTTGCTTAAAATAAGCTTACTCACATTCTATGCTGCAAATTTGTAAAACCATCAAAGGGAAAAGGAGCATAGTGTGGATTGCTAAATAACATTAACTTGGGAGTTGGAAATTTTTTTTATAGGATGGAATAAAGTGTTAATTGTCATACTTGCCTTACTATTACTGTATTTGACAAATTATATTAAGATAGGACATATTCTTTTGAATCCACATTCTTCCATTTTCATTCATACCTGCATTCTACTGTACAAGTTATAGCATTCATATCAATTTTGCTACCCCTCTGAAACAACTTCTTTGCATCAATGCTCTTCATACATAGATGCATGACCAATTATTTATACTAGCTTTTTGCTTTCGCAGATCGCAGTACCATCAAATACATTTTGTTTTTTTAAGTAAATGAGCTTTGCCTAATAGCAGCATTAAGCTCCAGAAATGTTGTGCAAGGGACTATTACTGTGAGTGGCTACAGAATCATATATAGATGTAGATATAACTTTGTCTTTTAGTATGTAAATGTACCTCAAGGTTTACTGACTCTGATTGTGACCACAATAAGTTATTTGTTGAATTTATTTGTTTTGTGTCATATTGTTGCTATGAATATATCATACCGCTTCTGCAACAGTGATTCAGAAATAATGCTCTCGTTAAATGAAAAAACGGTACTTTCCCGTTATCTGGACCCCAGTGAAGAGTTATTAAAAAGGGTTAGGGTGAGGGTTAGGGTTTTAGCCTAACCCTAACCCTCACTCTAACCCTAACTCTAAGGATTTCTTAATATCTCTTCACTGGGGTCCAAATAACGGGAAAGTACCGAAAATACAACTGAATTATTAAGTTTTGGTCACTTTCCTATGACTTTAAAAATACTGTAACAGCTTTGCTTTCATATTAAATATAGAAAAATTCAGAATGTTGAATGATTTTATGGCATTCCAGACTCAAAATACCTGTGATTTTGTCCATTTAGAATATTTCTATGAGATGCACTGAATGTTTTAGGCATGCACCTTGGCAAGAAGGACTGCTGAAGCATTCCTCAAATATGTCCATAGAAGTGTTCATACATTGAACATGCAAGTGACGAGAAATCCAGATTCACAGGTCAAAGGTAAGTTCCTCCTCATGTGACAAATTCCAGTTGAGTGTAGTATTTCAGTAGCATCATGTATTTTTCAGCTGTGAATAGAATATATTTGTGTGATTGTCTCGGTGATTGAATTTGCTTATATAATTTTCAAGTTCATTCTTCATATTGAACTGAACTGAGGTTTATTTCAACTCAACTTGACATAGGCATGTCTGACATCAATTACAATAAATGACTAATTGAATTTAGCCACTTCCCGGGGGAATTAATTTTTTTCAAGTCGTACCCAATCGGGGTAAATAATTTGGGGAAAGGCGTTCATGTGAAAATGTGAACATACAAGTTTTAAACTGACTATATTTCAGGCTATATAGAAGCTAGAAAGATGCGGTTTGCACTGCTGTTTAGCATTTTTATTGCTCTTTCGAACCCTCCGTGCCCAAAAAGAAAATTTTGGGGGTAGGGTCCACCCTACAGCCCAAAATAGGACCGCTCCCCAACATTTTGGTCAAATTTTGTTCAAAGCCCCATAGCAAAAATTTGTCCGCGGTAACCCCCAAACTGTGAGCAAGAAAGTTGTAAAGGGGTGTAATTGGAACAGAATAGTGCAAAAATTTTGAAGATTGGACAAAATTTGGGGTAGTTATGATTTTTCAAACCCTACTAATTGCTCGAAGAAATTACAATTTTGTGAACAGATTTTCAATCTGAAAAACTGAACAACTCAGTATATTTCAGGCTATATAGAAGCTAAAAAGATGCGGTTTGCACCGTTGTTTAGCATTTTTATTGCTCTTTCGAACCATCCGTGCCAAAAAAGAAACTTTTGGGGGTACGGTCCACTATACAGCCGAAAATCGGAACCCTCCCCCCAAAAAAATTTCAAAGCGCAATAGCAAAAATTTTCAGCAGTGACCCCCCAACTGTGAGCGAGACAGTTTTAGGGCAGTGTAATTGGAACATAATAGTGCAAACATTTTGAAGATCGGGCCAAAATTGGCGGAGTTATGATTTTTCAAACCCCAGACTTTAGTCTTTTTCGAGGCATTTCAATGCAAAATCCCAGCATTTGGACGATCAACGGCAAGTTTTCTTGCTTATATAGTCAACAACAGCGAAGAAAGTGCTGCTATCTACCGAATGGATAGTAACTAAATCGAATAGTTACTTCAGGGTGGTTTAAAACTGCAATGTCCGAGATACACACATGCTTATGTGGCGTGCCGTTTATAAACGGCATTTCCTGTTTGGATATGATTTTCAGGTGCCGTTTGTAGACAGCGTTATCTGGGAATGGGTTAAGATAAGACCAAGAAAATTCACAGAATATTCACAAGACTAATTTTGTCTAAGTATACAATAGAATAGAAAACAAAAAGAAACCTGAGAAGTAGTCAAATTAAAAGTTAACATTTTACTGGAATATTCAGATTAATATAACATCATATAGTAGACAAGAGTTAGGCCTGTAAGTGGAATGTTGAGAAGAAAAGGGTTGCCTAAAGGGAAACATCCTGCCAGGGAGGCAACCTGATACATTGAATTGTTAAATGTATAGCAGAGCATTAGACATCATCAACTTTAATGAAGAATATTAATTAAAAATTAACATTCCCAATTAAAGTAATAGTATACGAATTATAGAATTATTATAAGAATTATAGAATTCTATTTTAAAGTACCAAAAGGGAACGATGTTCCCGCAGGGAGGTACCCTAAGAATGTGGTAGTAACTAATAATAATAATAATAATAATAATAATAATAATAATAATAATAATAATAATCATGAACTGATTATGGTGGCATATCGTACAAGTACTACTAGGACACCTTACAACTAAAAAACAAACAGCATATCCTACAACGATCAATGTTCTGGATAACTACAAATAAAGAGCAGTTTTAAGTTCACGTTTGAATGCTTCTGTTGTCTTTGCCATAGTTGTTGACGGTGGCAGGCTATTCCAAACTTTGGCAGCCGCTACCGGAAACATGCGGTCACCAATGGTAACGTGGCGTGTAGATGGAACAACAAGAGTAAGACTGGACGCAGATCGCAAGTGTTGACGAGAGTTGATGTCAGAAGTCTTGCAGAAACCAGCCGACAGATACGATGGCGCCTGACCATGAAGACACCGATAAGCAAGGATCGCCAATTTGTATTCAATCTGCTGTGGAACACGAAACCAGTGAAGTTCATAAAGAAGCGGTGTCACGTGATCTGATCTTCTGGCTTGATAGACAAGATGTGCTGCTGTATTGAGGACAGCCTGAAGTCTGTCAGTAAGTTGCCTTGGTAGCTCAGCCAAGAGCACATTACAATAGTCCAGGCATGGCATAACCAGAGACACCACTAAACTCTTTACAACAGAAGGTGGAATTGAGTTCTGAATGTTTCAAATTCTTCTCAGGATTGAGAAGCAGCAGGATGTCGTTTTCTGAACATGTGTTGTCATGGAGATGTTACAATCGATGTACACACCGAGGTTACGGACACAAGCATCCTTAGCAATGTCTTCGAACCAACGTGGATGGTGGTGGGTGGGATCTGATATTGACGACGTGTAGTCGAGCACCATAGTATCTCCGTTTTATTGACATTTAAGTTGCAGATGATTCGATTTAGTCCAATCAGCTATCTTACTGATGCAGCAATTCATCTGATTAGTTAGAAGATCCGTATCAGCTGGCTTGCAGACACCATACACCTGTGTGTCATCCGTATACAAATGGGGCGACAGACCATGCCGTTCAATAAGTTGCTGTAAGTCCGCCATATACAGGAGGAAGAGGATCGGTCCCAGAACTGAGCCTTGAGGAACAGCATAACGCACCTCACTTGGAGTGGAGGAAGATGTTGCACAACGGATGAATTGCATACGTTCACTCAAGTATGAGCGAAACCAGCTGAGAACTACTCCACCCAGCCCATGTGACTATAGTAAATCATAAATATGAAATAACTATAACTAGCAGATAATTAACCTACAGCTGTGTGAAAAAGTCCTGCACGCTTGAGTTTTTATACTATTTTCTTCTGTTCTCTCGGTTTCTCTTAGTATTTTTCACAAAAGAACTCTCCAGATATCAATATTTATGTGTGATTTCGTATGGAAACTCATTTTAGAGTAATGTTATTAATTGCAAATCAAGCTTGATTTGGTTTTCAACAAGAATATATGCAAACGTAAGAACAGCTGTAATTTTGGTCAGTTTAGGATCTAAATCAACCAATGAGCAGCAGCGCTGGGTGACCAATCAAAGATTGTGTAAGCTATCTGAAAGCAGCCAATCAGCGCAGCCATTGATTTGGCTATATATAGGTCTTCAAACGGCGCGGAATTTCTATTTCTGTTTGGCTTCTGGCTAAGGATGAAGGCCTTTGCGTTCACCAGCATTGAACAGCGGCATCGCATCATTGTACTCCATGAAGAAGGCTATTCTTCTACAGAAATAGCCAAGAAGGTGAAGTGTCATCGCACCACAGTGAGCAGAATTATTGAAAAATATAAACAGAATAGTTCTGTTGATGACAGGCACCGCTCTGGTAGGCCAAGGAAATCCACGGAGCGTCAAGACCGGACTCTGAGACGCATTTCAATGAGCAATAGAAAGCTGACTTCGCCACAAATCACTAGGATCTGGAGTGAAACATGCAGTGTAGAGGTGTGCACCAGCACAGTTCACCGCAGACTGCTTGCCAAAGGTCTCAAAGGCTGCAGGGCTAGAAGTAAACCCTTGTTAACAGACCATCACCGGACATGCAGACTTGCTTGGGCGAAGAAGCATGCCAATTGGACTCCTGAGCAGTGGGGAAAGGTCATCTTCAGTGATGAAAGCAATTTCTACTTGACTGGAAATCAGTGTAACAAGTATGTCAGGAGATTTTCAGGTGAAGAATTCAAACCATACTGCGTGAATCTATCTGTCAAGCATCCTCTGCATGTAATGATATGGGGCTGCATCGCAGCATCTGGCGTTGGTCGGATAAAGATTATCCAGGGGATGATGAACGCCAAGCAGTACATGGAAGTCCTGGAAAGTACCCTGCTTCCTTCAGTTCATCAACTTGTAAGGAAGGACTTCTTCTTCCAGGATGACAATGCTCCTTGCCATTGAGCCAAATCCGTGCAACAGTGGATGAAAAAGCACAGAATTCGTCTTCTCGACTGGCCAGCTCAGAGCCCGGATCTGAACCCCATTGAGAATGTGTGGTCTAAAATTGGCTATGAAATCAGTAAGAAACATCCAACAAGTAAGAGGGAGCTGATTGAAGCCATAATTGAAGCCTGGCATCACATTGTCACCAAAGATTACATTAAGAAAGTGATCCACACGATGCCAAAGCGATGTCGCCTGGTGATAAGCAATAAGGGATGGCCAATCCGACATTAAAACCACTTTTGTGGTTTAAACGGTCCTTTTCAGGGCCATCAAACAACTAAAAGTAAAAAAATTGCATAGGCCCTATGTAAACTGTAAAGTTTCAACAAAAATTATGTCATGCCTACAAGCAAAAATGCACACAAACTATGCCACTTTTATAAAGCAATGCTCTGAAGGTGACAGAATGCACTAAACACTACCCAATCACACAATAATTAGTAAATGTTTTTACCAAAAACATCAATATCTATTGAAATATAATAGTCCGGTGGCTAGGTGCAACATTGTGCAAAATGGACCTACAAGCAAAAAATTACATTTTTGTGATCAGGAAAAGAAGGCAAACAACATAGGATATTGACACATCCTGGATTATGAAATTTTTTTTTTACAATATTTGGACCCTGATCAAATAATGCTACTAACCATGTCAAATCAACACAGCCATCAGGCGTCACCATCTCAGATTTTGATGAAAATTGGCACGCTTGTTCATCCCCATGAGTAATGTTGAAAACCATAATATTAGAGTTTTGGGTCAACCCATGTCCAAACTATGGGTCATGAAAGTTTGGTCGACCCCGCGCCAACTGACGACAGTAAAACTGTAATGTCTCTACTTCCGTGATAGCTAGAGACATGATCTTTGCACCAAACTTTAGCTTTTTGAAAGCTCTATATAGGCCAATCAACGGGCACACCAAGAGTTTGAAAACCAAAAGAACAGAAGCAATGATAGCACATAATTTGACATTTTGACTATTGCATATTCAAGTATATTTATGATTTTATTTGTGTAGAAGTATTACACTGTGAAGAATTAATGGTGAAAATTTCAGAGTGGTATTCTTATAGTTTTTATTAGTGATCAGGACAAGAAGGCAAACAACATAGGATATTGACACATCCTGAATTATGGGAAAAAATTTGACATATTTGTATCCTAATCAAATTAATGCTACTGGTGAAACGAAAATATTAGTTTATGCATATATCTAATCAATTCTTTCATTCAAAGATACATGTTGTTGCCCTTAAACTATTTGCAGTTGATATTAAACACATTTTGTTAAGTACACAAGCCATTAATTAAAGTATCAGCAATAGTTAGTAGTTGCAGTATATAATATACATCACACCATAACAACATAACACAATGACCTTGCTATGGTTTTATGGCCACAAACATTCACCATCACAACAACACAATGCATTATATGACAGCTGCCTTATGACATTTGCAGTTTTTAAAACAACCTGTTTTGCATCCACAACTGATCAGTGCTCTGAAAGACTTATTTATCTCTGGAATAGTCATCCAGATTGGGGCCCATTTACCGGTGTCTAATGACCAACCCCAAACACTAGGATCTTGCATTGGCAGCTGCCTGTTAAGAGCATGTGACCAGCAATTTGCTTGGTAAATGGCTCGCTTAACATGTCCCGGTTTAAGCATCCAGTACATAACCATCCATATTGAGCTTTGAAATGGCAGGCTCATTGCTAATTAAAAGACTGAAACAGTCAAGCAAATAATCTGACTTTGACCCCATTCGCAAGACTCCACCGTGAAACAAAAGAGGGGGACATGGTTGGTTCTCATGACAAAAAAAATTCATCAAGATCTCCATTACAACCCTGACAAGCTATGAACAGTCTAGAAAATAATTCACAGTCTGTTTTAAGTGAATTAATTCTCAAGCTATCAGAATGTTTTTCTCACAACTGGCATAAAGGAGAAAAGTGCTAACTTATTTCTATTAATTGGGGTCAAAACAGAGGTAGTAGATGGAACTGTTAGTCTTTCTTTGAAGAATGTTCTGAACTGAGTGAGACCAAGATCGTCAGCTGTTTGAACGGTTAATAGCACCGATGGGTCAGCAAGTTTATTTGAGCACAGCACAATGAAGTCACTGCCGTTTGCTTCAGTGAAAACATTTTCGTTTGCAAACACATTTATAATCTTGTTTACATCAAGTTTGAATTGGTTCTGAACAGTATCTGTTTGTTCATGGTGTTTAAAATCACACAAGGTAGAGTTTAAACTAGAATCAAACTCACTAATCAAACGTATGATTTTGGGACCACATACAGTTCACTTAATGAGTTCAGCTTCATTTTTCTGTTAAACCAACTGCACCACCATCACCCTTAAACAAAGCATTTAACTGTTCGTGTGCATGATCAATTGAAATTGATGAACAATTTCTACCTGATTTGTTTACTGTGAATTTGCCTAACATAAACTCATCAAAAATTGCTGGGTGAAGACGAGACAAAGCCAGCATGTCTCGTATGTGAACTGGTAACCAGCTTGCATAATTTGTATGATTACATGTAAAAACACCATGGAGCCATTTTCTGAATTCTTTTGAGGTATAACAAGAAATCTCCAAGCCTTATAGATCGAACAAAACCTTGAGTTAACAGTTGTAGTTTCAAAACAGTAAAGCAAAATTTAAACCGAGCAGATGACTTGCATTGGTCATTGCACCATTCTCATAAGACAAGCACACTTCTGGTGCACTGTTTTTACAATAAGATGAGTACTGGAGCTGCAGTGTGACAAATAAAGCAGCAGCACTAATGATATGTGCATAACGTAAACATTTAACATTTGAACATTTAAGAAATGAGTATGCCATTCCAGATGATGCTATACCAGATTGTACCAAACAGATCCATCTATATGAAGTCCACCCATTAAGACAACAAGTCTTCCCTAAATTGCTGAGGCCAGTGCCACTGGATCTTTTTAGAAAGAGCCTAAAGTGGTTGGTCTAATGTAACTATAGGAATCTGTCCAGGATTTAACATACTAACAAACTTTTGTGTAATAGCAAAAGCATGCTTAATCATAGCAGGCATGCAAGCACTATGCCTAAATAATGGTAGTAGTACTGAGATTGGCTTTGGACTTATATCACGTGTATGATGATGTGCATGAAATGATGCCCATGACAAGTTAACCACACCATCACTTTTGTCAACATTTTCAGTCGCTGTTTTCAACCATTCATACTTGCCAGAGTAAATGTCCTTAGTAATTTAACTAAGATCAACTTTTATACTTGATTCTGGCAGAATGGGATTTACAGATGGTAAAGCATGTATAGCATTATTAGTTATTCTGGCACAAGCTCGCACCTTTTCGTCAACTGTAAATGTCATTACCTGACGAAGTTTCTTACCAGGTTGGTCACAAAAAGCAACAAGAAGAATCATGAGTAGGCGTATCAAGATGACTCACGTATTGCACGGGTTCTTTTCTGTGGAGGATTTCATAAGAAGATTCTGTATCGCTAGTGTTATGACAGCTCACAGCGGCTTGTGATTTCACTAGTCTGTTTAATTTTGTACCATTAATACATCTATTTCTGCATTTAACATGCCAACATGCGCGATTTTTGGTAAGACCGCAAGTGTTTTGACAAAATATGCACTTGTTTCAATCAATGCCACGGGTAGCAACCAGAGCAGTGGTCGCGGCCATCGCGAATCACTTTATTAATGCAGAAGAGATAAAAGATATAAACCTGAAATAGCACCAGGACTTTGTCTAGTAGTTATAAAACAAATAAATCCTAACAAAAATTCCAAGTTGTCTTAAAAAGGCAAGAAAATGTATAATTTGTCAACAGTATTCGGACGCGTCGTCATAGATACGCAGCAGATATGAGCAGCATACGACCCAATCGTAACCCGCCAATAGCCCAATGCTGCTTGAAATTTCGAACAATTTACGATTAAAATTTATAATTTCCATTAAAGTTTTCTAAATGTGTCGATATCCTGTTCGACTTTATGTTTAACTAACATGGTTTTGGCAAAGTTTCAAGCTTGTAGGTAACGTTTGCACAATGTAAGGGTTTTTTGTTACCAAGCCACCGGACTATAATGAGATTTGCATATCCTATATCATTAATCCAGGAAGACCAAGAAAAACATAGATAGAAAACTTAAAAGAGGATGCAGGAGAAATGCAAATGAACTTCATCCAATTGACCAGAGCAGCAAGAGACAGACAGAAGTGGAAGGAACTCATTCAGACCGATCATCCAACCCAATAGGGAAAGACGGAAGGAAAGAAAGAAGAGAAGAAGAGAAGAATATCATTAATGGTCATTCAGAGACTCATAAAAGACAAAAATCCCAAAATCATATAAACGTGCAGGACTTTTTCACACAGTTGTAAGTCCTTGTTATGTCTGAGAAATAAATAGCCTACAATTAACATAAGTCCTTAAGATATTAATTTGATAAGTTTCTTACTTAGAAGTTTAGTAATTTCTAAATATGTAATAATTAGTAGACACTAGACAAATTTAACATAAGTCATTGAGATAGCAATAAATTAAATTAATTACTTAGATAAATTTGTTATTTGGAAAGTAGTATATTTTTAATTTCTCTTTTAAATTCATTTAAATTTATTATATTAGTTATATAGGCAGGGAGGGCATTCCATATTCGAGGTCCAAAAACTTTTATAGTAAATATTCTAGTGTTAGTTTTAGCAAAAGGAATAGTATATTGGTTATTACTTCTTACATTGTGATTATGTAATTTGTTAATTATTTTAAAATATTCATTTTTTATGAAAAATCTGTGGTAAAAGTTTGTTAGTATATTTAAACATAAAGATTGAGGTTTGTTGTTTATGAATATCGGCAATATTAAGAATATTTAAAGTTTTATATAGATTTATTGAATTGCTATATTGATTTTCTTTAATATGCAGTATGGCTTAAATGAATTTAAGTGTTGATTTATATTTCTAGTTTTAATTATATCAAGTATAAAGGTAGGTCCTTAGGTTATTAGCCCCATAGCACAGTACTGAGCTCTTGTTATTTTGCCCAGGTGGGGTGGTACATGGCCCATCAATGCTATGGTAGAATTAAGTTTCATCCATCAGGTTTTTTTGTGGCATCTGAAAAGTCTGAAGGCTGGTTTAATTTTTTTATTACAAAATTAAGTTTAAAAAAATAGAACATCTGAACTATATCTAATTGCCATCTCTTTAAAATTTCTTATCATGCATTTTATTTTTATAGATGGTCCAAACAATTAAACTATCAGATTTATTTACCTTACAGCTGTACAGCATAGGCTGATGCTCAGTTGCTGTCCCTAAAAGGATGGAGATGGTTGTTTCCAGTTGTTAGCTTACCAGTCTGAAGCCCAGTGGCTACTGGGAATTGAACCTGGTTTTGTAATTGCAGTCCATAATATAGCCACTGGACTATCATGTTACCTGGGATGCATTTGTGCTTTCTGTTTGCCATAAGTCTTAGTACAGGCAGCATTGCAAGTGTTCTAGTCACATTTTCCATGTTCTTATAGCAACACTCGACCACCTTTTGAAGCAAGAAAACACAGTTCTTGAATACTGGACTTCACGCAAGAGAAAACTTGACCAGTGTCAACAATTTGTGCTCTTTGAACATAGTGCTAAACAGGTTACATGTTTGATTTTAAATTTTATTTTATGAACTGTGTCATAAATGGCATTTTAAGAATTTAAATGAAAAATGTTTTCTTTGACTTATTTAATATTTTGAAAATGAAAATAAATGGAGGTTTACAAACAATGGGAAGAATGAGAGCATTATGTAGGAATAAGAACTTAACCATGAATGCAAAGATGAAACTGTATAACACATTAGTGATGCAGCAGATTTTGCATGGATTGGAAACCTGGGTACTAAATAAATAAACAAAGAAGGCTATTGGTTGCAGAGATGAGCTGTCTAAGAAAAGTAATGGGAATAAGCAAATATCAAAAATTGAGAAATGAAGACCTCAGGCAACAGACAGGAGCCACAGAAACAATTATCGATAAAGTATGCAAAAGGAGATTAAATTGGTTTGGGCATGTTAAAAGAATGGACAACAATAGATGGGCCTACAAAGCACTGCGTACACACAAAGTAGAAGGAGACAAAAGGTGAGGAAGACCAAAAAAAGATGGATGGATAACATCAAAGAGGATTTGGAAAAAAAGAACATGACAATTGTATAAAGATGCAGATTGACACAAGGTAGAGCAAAGTGGAAATGTTTCGTATCAAACTATTACCGCCCTGCAGGCAAAAAGTGAATACGATCATGATGATATATTATTTTATTATTGATTGATGTAATTTTAGAAGCAAGTTTGTGTTTTTGTAGGCTTTGGAGTGGATACATGACAAAGGAGAAAACTATCTTGCAACTCATACCAGTGTTGGAAAAACTGTGGAACAGACACAAGAACTCCTTAAAGAAGATAATGAATTTAAATGTAGCGTTAAGGTAAAAAAAAAATTCATTTTTAGCCTTTTTCTTTTCATGTTTATAACTAGATTTCCAGCACATCTAGTACATCTTCTAATGAATTTGTATTAAAATCAAGAGGAGCAATAAAAATCAATGACATAAGAGCAGGCTGGTTTAGAATTTGCCTTTCATATTTAACATCATATCAGAAATGATAGTGAGAAATGCCTTGTGTGGATTTAAAGGAGGGGTAAAATTAGGTGGAAAAACAATCAACAATAACCAGCGGCTTCTATCCCCCTTGCAGCCGGGCTCAATACCCCCTCCAAAACTACAAATTCCCTCTGTTAATTTGCTCCCTTGTAGACATATTCCCTCTGTTAATTTGCTCCCTTGTAGACATAGTATTATATTCAGCTTTTTGTCCTTAGTGTTAGGCATAGCCATCATTGATTACGTCATGGTTAGTGTAATTTTGAATCAATATCAGTCTCGGTTCAGTTCAGATTAGTAGCATCATTTAGCTTATTAATAGTTTATATAACGGTGTTGAAAGACTTGCAAACAAGTCAATAATTCTGTCAACAGGAATAGTTTCAAGAATGTCTTTCTCAGAGTTAAGTATCATCAATGAAGAAATCCAATCATCCAACATCGTTGTGCGCAAACGGTTCTCGATGAGTCAAACCCTGCTCATTGTTCGTTCAGCACTGCTGCTTGTGTTTGCAAGAGACACAAGTATCTTGTATGTGACATTGAAGTCATGAAATCCAGACAGTTCCTGAAGTGCTCTGAGTAGTTTGATAAAGCTTTGGTCTATCCATCTTTTCAACTCATATTGTTTACTTTGAGCATCACCATCAAATTCGACATCATCGTTCTCTAAGCTCTTCATCTGTAAACTCATTCTCATTATTATGATCCTCCTGTACCTCGATCTTCTGCTTCAAACGTGTGTCAGTGCCTGATAGATCATCAACACAAATTAGCATGTGTACTTTTCGAAAGACCGGTCTGAACTCCGCCAATTCATGTGCTACATTTGCTGCATCAATGTCGTAAAAACTATACAACCTCTCTATGTTTGCATATTGAATGTCTGGCTGTTCGGACAACAAGAATCGAGGTGTACAGAACTGCATCTCACGCAGAACATCAACAACCATATCCGTAAATCTCTCTCTGAACTCAGTCTGAAGACTAACCAGAGCAGGTATGTATGTGTCAACTTTGAAAGCATGCTCAGGATCTTGTGCTCAGCAACGAAGAACTCGGCAAGAGAGTCTATAAAGTTTAAGGGGCTGGGAAATGTTTGAAGTAGAGTTCAAAGGAGAGCCACTACAAGGCGCTGGGATGGGGAGGGAGTTAGCAGATCTTTGAAGTCAGCTACTGCAGGTCAACGATTGACAAAGTTCTGCTTTGCTGTTTCATTGTATTGATAGACTTATTATTCTATATAGCCATGGGATCCTAAATTATTAGCACCTGGAAGATCAACCTCGGGCAGAGAATTTAAGAATTTGACTAACTTAGTCCATGAATGAGCTTAATTCCTATGGTTGTGACAGAGGGTGCTCGGGGCAAGGAGATGATATCTCAACCAAATATAGCTCGATTTTCAAAATTTTTGATTTATTTTGTTCCAATACATTCCCCTACAACTTTGCCACTCACCAAAGATAGGTTACCACTGAAACTTGTTTGCTACACAGCTTGGAACCAAAAAAAATTTTTTTGTCCAGGGAGGGTTTGTTTTATGCCAGAAAGTGGACCTCCTCGCAAATGTTTTAAAATTTGCACAAATGGTTTGAAAGAGGAATACAATTGCAAAACAGTGGTGTATTTACCTCATCTTTTTAGCTTTCATAGAACTCGAGCGATTGCAAGTTGAAAACAATCCAAAATTACCTGAAAATTCGCAGAAACGCTGATTTCTTAAGCGGTTTAGATCGTTGACCAACTTGGGCTGACTTTGGTGTTTGCCTGAGGTTGACCTTCCAGTTGGTAATAATTTAAGATTTGATGTATATAGCCTAATACAAATTACATACATTTCTACTCATCAACCTCCCCTTACCTCTCCTCTTCCCTTCTCACACACACATCCCTCACTCCCCTACAACGCCCCTACTCCTCCCCTCCAACCTATACTCGATCGTGTCCGTCGCCGAGTTGTTCGTCACCCAGTTGATCGGGTGCCAAATTGTTCGTCGCAGAGTCGACGTTGGTGATTTATTTGTCGCCGAGTTGGTACATACCCCAATTCTCCTATGTGGTTCTGAGACTTGAAATCTGCAGACACAAGACTCTCAAAGACTACAGGCATTCCATATAGTGGGATTTCAAAATCTAACTTAAATCGCCTGCAAAGGATTCAAAATTCATTAGCCAGAGCTATCACTGGAACTGCCAGATATGAGCATATCACACCAATCCTAAAATCACTTCATTGGCTGCCTGTCAAACAAATGATCGAATTCAAGATAAGTCTCATTGTGCATAAGGCGCTCGACACAAATTAACCAATGTATCTCCGATCATTACTGACTGTTCAAGACAACCAGCACTCAACTAATTCGTCTGATGCTACTACTCTTTACATACCCTATAGCAAGAGCACTACTGAAAACGTGCTTTTTCTGTTGCCGGACCCAGACTTTGGAATTCTCTGCCGGCATAGATCCGCCAGGCTGAATGTCTTACTACCTTCAGGCCTGGACTTAAAACACGTTAGGACTTAAAACACGTCTATTCCTGACTGCATATTCGCCTTAGCCTGGAATCTGGAAGTACGGACTGACCTCTGGATTACAACCTCGATTCACTACGGACAAGATCACGACTACGATTATTTACTGAAGCGACCATCGACTGGTGCTGATGTACCACTACAATGACGCTAAAGAAGTCTACTACTACTCTACATATGCGCTGCCAGAGACAGCTTCTCTGCATTTGCTGGTTTGACTTCGTGACCAATGAAGCAGTCTCCAAACAAACTGCCCTCCTGCCAGTGACAGACATTATCGTGCGACGCCGCCTGTCTCTCTTTGGTCATGTGGCTCTCCATGACAACAACATTCCAGCCCACTGCGCTCTCGCCTGTGCCATTGCTCGACGCACTGAGATGAGCCCTCCTCCGAGCTGGAGACGAAGGTCTTCCTTCCACAATTCTTCATGAATGGCACTCAGCCATCGGTTGTGGACACAACTCGCAAAACATGAGATTGGCGCAATGGACCTCCATCGTCCATGTGAACTAACGAACAAACAATTAACTTCAGTTTTCATACAGACATTTGGCCTCAGAAGCAACCTTTTTGCCAAATGGTGCATGTAATTTTAATATTCATGATTTCTGCAATGCTTGCATTAGGCATAGAGCTATAAGATATTTTTCTATGGTATCATATCATCTTCAGAAAAATGGCTCATAGATCAGTGCTGATCTTAGTTATTATGACCATGTGTTGCATGGTCATTGATCCAGTTGTAATGTGTTTGTGGCAAAACTGAATGATCAATCAGAAGCACTCCTAATGTGATTTCTTTAAATGGTAAAATGACTTGTTTTCAAGCATTTTTGAAAGAGCATTGTGGAGTAATTGGCTGCAAGCCTTCATTTGGTTGGGTCAAATGCATTTCGTAGGGTTGAACCAGCTGAAGCAAAACCTTGTTCTAGAAAGTGCCTGTTTCTCTTACATTTAGTGGACTTTGTATTAAGGAACAGATAAGGTTTGAACAGAGGCAGAAACCAGAGGAGTGGAGTTACTCAGAAATATAATTTTCCCTTATTGAATGCTTTTCTTAATTACAATCAATGTCCTTGAACTTTGCCATAGCTTTAAGGTAGCAGATCATCCAATAGGAATTCCAGTTTTGGGCAATCTAAGTGGAGTAAAAGAACCATAATAAGGTTGTTAAGACTGCTGGTTTTACCGGTTAGCCAGTTAACCGGTCATTAGCGGCAACCTGGTGTAGTGCCTATATCAAAGCGCTTTGATGTTGCCAGCGCTGGGGGACGGCATCCTCCATGGCTACTTCAAAGAGCTTTGAAGTTGCCGGCGTTGGAGCCGGCATCATGCGCGACTACACCTAAGCGCTTTGATGTTGCCTATGCCGGCGTCCGGCGCGGCTGCATCACCTCGTTTTGATGTTGCCGGCGCCTATGGCGGCATCCTGAGGCCTACTTCAAAGTGTTTTGATGTTTTCAAATTGAAATTACAGTTAACCGGTCAAGGTTAAAAGGACCGGTCTTGCTCTTAGGACCGGTTAACCTGTTAACCATTATTATTATTTATTATTATTCTTAGACAATTTCTATAATGCAGTAGCAAGGCTGATGCCTACAACAAGAGCACTTACACACATGAATCATATCCAAGTCTCAATAAATAGAACCGTTAACAAACTTAATTAGCACATACTCTTGTTAAGTGTTATAATCAAGTGCCATACACCTACAAATTTTTCAAGGAAGTTAATATAGCAAACAAACATTTATTGAAAATTGTTTGAAATCGCAGATACATTTTATGTTAACAACGCAGATACATGTTATGTCAACAAATGCTTGACACAATATCAATTTGTTTCTCAACATTGCATTTCCATGCACTTTAATCTTATTTTGAATATTTCCTTTGCATTAAGATGGAATCTAGTAATTGGTAGTTCCTTTTAATATCATTTTGGTGACACTTGTAGCTGAATTTTTCAGTCATTTGTTGACTTTGGTGATTGTTGGAGGTTTTGTGTTGCTTTGTTTAGGAAATGCGGGAGAAGGTAAAGTTACTGCGTCAGGTTGCAGATAACCTGGTTGAGAAAGGTCACGTTCATGCTCCAAGCATTAAGTCTTGGGTTGCAGCTGTTGATAAGACGTACAAAGACTTTTCATCTCGAATTGAGAAGTATCGTTGTAAGCTGGAGGCTGCATTAGGCGTACCTCATGATGGCAGTGGGGTTAGTGATTACTTTTTTCTGTTTGGCATCTTCTTTATCTTGTGTAGCTGTTTTGCATTAGTTCTTCTGAATCCTTGTTTCTTCATAGTTAACCCCTTAAAGGGTGAATTAAATTTTACAAACCGTCGCCGATCTGGGTAATTAATTTTGGGTAAAAGCATTCATATGAAAATGTGAACATATAAGTTGTAAATTTACTATATTTCAAGCTCAATAGCAAAAAATTTTCAGCGGTGACCCCCCTAGTGTGAGCGACAAAGTTGTAGGGGTGTGTAATTGGAACAGAATAGTTCAAACATTTTGAAGATCAGACCCAATTTGGCGTAGTTATCATTTTTCAAACCCTAGCAATGTCTTTTCAAAGCCAATAATCTGACCCTCAGTCAAATAAGGCCTATTTTCCTTGCTTAGGGCGGCAACACTAGCTAAAAGCGAGCTACCATCTATAGAATGGATAGTAACTATATTGAATTATTGCATCAGAACGTTTAGAAACAGCACTCCCCGTTGCGGGACAGACGCTGAAGTGGCGCACCGTTTATAAACGGCACTGCCCGTTGGCGAACGATTGACGCGCGTCGTTTATAAATGGTGCTGCCCTTTAAGGGGTTAAATACAATTGTAATTTATGATGGCTTTCATATTATTTATGAACCCTAGTTAGCTATTTTATGTTGTTATTTATCGCTAGCACAAATGATTGATTGGATGTTAAGCTTATATTTTGCCAATTTCAATTTGTATATAGAAGCATACTTTATAATCATGGTCAGTTTTTTAAAGTTATTGATAGTAGAAGTAGAAATAGTGGTGGTAGTAGTGGCGGTGGCGGTAGTGGTGGCAGTAGTGGTAGTAATGATGATAATGATAATTATTATTAATATTTAAACTTATAGAGTGAGCAAGAAGATCGGAATAGTGATCCTAGTTTGGAGGAAAAACTTCAGCAGACAGCTAAAGGCATAAATGAAGAGAAAAGAAAATCTGCACGCCGAAAAGAGTAGGATTTGAATTTTCGTGACAATTCTTATATGACATATACATAGTACTTTTCAATTGTTTACTATTTACCAAGATTCAAAATTTTGAAAAATGGCTCTATACTTTATACTACCAATACTTTATGTTTACAGTACTGTTATATGATGGTTATTAAATATTTGGCTGGAGCTATTAAAAATTGTTTCCAATTTGATAATATGCTGTATTTATTTGCTTGATAGGTTCATTATGGCTGAACTTTTACAAACAGAACGAGCTTATGTCAAAGACCTTGAAACTTGCATTAATGTATGTTTTTATTCTTTGTTTATTCTACCATTTCATTTTAACTGCAGCTTCATATTACTTTTATTATTACCTTTTAAGGTAATGAATTGTTAGAAAAATTTTTACATATCTCAATTTTTCACATGAGTTATAGACTTGTGTTTAAATAAGTTTAGCAGTATTGGTATCTATGCCCATAATTATTTTTGTTAATTGAAATAGATTTGTAATGTGGTGAAGCATAAAATTTGAAGTTTGTGCTAAGGGGTCTTCCATATAGTATGCACACAAAAGTCATATTTTCAACCCCTCCCCCTGTTGCACACCGTACATTTTGGTTAATCCTCCCATTGCGTACATACAAATTAGCAACCCTCCGCCACACGGTGAAAATTAATTTTTAGTCATAGCCAAAAAGCATTTGTTTACTATTAAATTAAAGGTTTTTAATAATTAATTAACCGTGGGAACAATAGTCGGGACCCTTTGTTTGACTATTAGAAAGTAATTGTGTTCAAATCAAATGTTTGTGTGAATGTACCAGCCTTCTATCTATTTATAAATTTGAATGTGCGTATGTACTAATTCAGTTGTGACCTCCCCCGTACGCTTCCGCACACAAAATTGCCTAAATCTCAAACCCCCTCGGTGCATACGTACTATATGGAAGGCCCCTGAGTTGTTAGCTATTGATACTTAACCATATGTCTAGGAATGCATAGGTCATGATGCCTTGCATAGATCTATGACTTATAATCTTTATCACTTTTAACAATAGACCAAGTTAATATTACCTGGAATAAGTAGATATTATCATAAGTGTTTTTGGATTTTCTCTTAATTATTAGAGTTAGTTTTCTTACAGGGTTTATAAAAAGCAAATGAGCACAGCAATCATTTTTTTGCTCCTAAAGTTTGATGGATGGTATGATTTTGAACTCAGGTATGTCAGAAATTGTGATTAAGCATTTTAAAATGTCTCTGTATAGTGCTACATGGTTGAACTTCTCAATCCATCTAATGTGAGTTTGCCACCTCAAGGAATTCAGGGTCGACATGATGTCATTTTTGGAAACTTGAAAGAAATATATGAATTTCATAACAGGTTGCCATTGTATTGCTTTGTTTTTTTTAGAACAATATCTGCAAACATAGTTCACTCTATTCTGCATATGAATATCTTCTGGAGGTTGTAGCTCAAAATCATTTGGAGATGAATTTGTAATGTCATTGTCATGACAAAGTTATGCACTTAATTTTATTTTGTAAACATTTAGATTGTCTAAAATTCTTGGCCTCAAATATTAATTTGACATCCCTCTTTTGAGTCATTAAGATAGCAGAATGATAATAACATTGGTTTTGAGATCTGAAGATCGTGGGTTTGATATCCACTGAAGCCTTAGCATTGCCTCAGCCTTCACGTGCTAGAGGAGAGGGCAGTGACAAAACCATTAGCAGTGGTAATGCTGCACAGTCAAACAGGCATGCTACAGTATATGATGAACTAGCTCCGTATCCATAATATTGCATGCTTGACTTGACTGAGGGCTATTGAAACCGAGGTCAGCGATACCCTATGAACCCTACATATTCGGGAAGGACTTTGACTGTTGATCAGCAGTGTGTTGTCCAATGAGAATGTTACTATAGCCATCCACTGATAACATGATTAGAACGTCACAGAAACAGGAAACTATATTATAGTGTGTGTATGTGTGTGTGTGTGTGTGTTTGTGCGTGTGTGTGTGGATTTAATGTCTATATTTTTGTCCAGATGGAGCTTTTTTCTAATATTTACTATGTTAGAGAATCAAGTTTTCTGGGACCAACCTCTGTTTGCATTCACTGGTAACATTCAAAATGGTAGCAAAGAAGCAATATCATTCAGGCAAAATTAGGCCAATTCTTACCTGCACTAAATCATAAAGGGATACTAAATCTGACCTTTATAGCAATTTTAATGTTTTTTTAGCCTCAAAGTTGGAAAATCTGAAGTATTTAAAATATTTAAATAATTGCATTTCTCTAAAATATCCATCAGTGCCATGGTAAAGGATTCAGAAATTTTAATTAACTGTAAAGGGGTTAAATTAGTTTTGCCATTGATATATAGTGTGACTTAATGTTTAATTAGCCTCTGATCCTCAGCAATGAGGATGGATGACCATACGATGATATTTAATGTTTACATACACTTGTATGATTTGAGTATTGTTATGTTTACTTTTATATGTAAACAGCATTTTTCTAAAGGAACTTGAAAAGTATGAGATGCTTCCAGAAGATGTGGGTCACTGTTTTGTAACTTGGGTAAGATGCATAAACTGCCATTGCTGATATTATACATTACACACACTTTTAATGCACAAATAATTCTTACGTAGAATGACCCAAAATTCTCTTTGGCTAAAACAGTGACTTAAATGCCAGAAAATGCAATATATTCACCAATAATTATATATTTTATTGCAACTTTATGGCAATGATAAAAAGGTACACTCCATAGGCTCAGCACCCGTACGGAGAACCGAAGAGTTAGCACCTTCAGTTTTACATAGCAACGGCTGAATGAGGGCTGTTGCCAGCCTTTCCCTCGCCGCCTTTCCTTCCACCAAGTTAACACCCTATGTACTCATTCACAGCTGAGTCGACTGGGGGCGCTTGGGACATAAACAACCTAAAAGTTTCTGCCGCGGCTGGGAGTTGAACTGCGGACCTCAAGATTGGCAGACCAGTCCAGTCGCTAACCACTGCTCCACCGCGCACCACATGGCAATGATACATATTATTAACATACAAGTTCAATAATGAAGGTTCCAAAAGCACACAGAGGATGGACACTATGAATACTGACCTGTGCCCTGATTTAGTTGCTATCATCTAATTAATCTCTAGTACTATAGAAATGGTATGTATGGTTGCAAGACTTGGACCATCACAAAGAATTGGTGAGAAGAATGTTAGCATTTCAAAGAAAATGCTGTATAGAAAAATTTTCAGAATTGGATGGGTTGAAAAGATCAGCAATGAGGAACTATACAAGAAAATCCAGCCAAAAGAAGCCTTAATACAAAAAGTTATACAGAGGAAATTGCATCTCTTTGGCCATATTTGTCATATGAAAGATGATAGAAAGATTAAGACTATAATGCTTGGAATAATGCATGGTTCCAACAAGAAAGGAAGGCCACACAGGGAATGGTGTGATGACATTTGTGATTGGTGTGGAAAATGTCTGCAAGAACTATTTCATGTTGCTGCCAACAGAAAAGATTGGGACAAAACTGTAATGATTGCATCAGACACCAACAGGCGCTGAGCCCACGGTTATTGATGATGATGATTACTATAGAAAAGACATAGAAACTATCACTGTAATTTCTTTTAGTGTACTGCCACTGAATAATGACACCACATTACAACAGTGATGCATATTGTTAATAGATGAGTTCTATAATGAAGGTTCCAAATTAATTAAGTAATTCTTACATGCTTCAATTGCATGCTTTTGCTCACATTAAATTCAGCAGATTTGATGTTAAAATCAAATGTTTTAGAGGAGGCTGCTCACATTATTTAGTCTGTTGGCATTTTATATATATTTATGTCTTTCTTTCTGCAGGCTGAGAAGTTCTCTGTTTATGTAAAGTATTGTAAAAATAAACCAGACTCCAACCAACTGCTTGTGCAACAAGGAGGAACATTTTTTGATGTAATTTACTTCTTCCATTCAAATTATTTTTGTTAGAGATGATTCATCTGTTATAAACTAATACATCTATCTGCTTAATGTGTATATGTAAAATAGACTGTATATTACATATTTATTTGAGTATAGGCCTGTATATTACTTATTTATTTGAGTATTGTTGGCACAATAATCGAGCCAATAATCGAGCTTCTAAGCACCTACAGTACTATTTTTGAAGGCACTATATAAGTTAATGAAATTTTACTTACTTTCTTTTTTGCTTAGTAGATATTTTTGAGTTTTAGTACATCAGAGGACTTGGAACAGTGACAGCCTGATAATTTTAGTGGCATCAGTGCTTCAACTTTGAGCTTATAAATACTGTATATATTGAGATGAAGTGCATTACTTCTGCTGGACCCTCCTACTCAGCAGAAATGTGACTTTTTGCACTCAGGAATCCCTATTCTTAAAATGTCATAATCGGACATTGATCACTTCACTTTTATTATGGTTTTTGTTAGAGCAGAAGTTTTGAATTGTGTAGACCAAAGGCACTGGACAAGGGCTGCTGTAAATATCTGTTGCTGGCCTGGAATGTGATTTGTTGTTTGCTTATAAGCATATCTTTCATTAAGGGCTTGAAATCCCATTTGTCATCTGTCAGGAAACCCTTGCTATGGTTCTAACATGTTTGCTTTAAATAATTGGCATCATTGTATTTAGTTCTATTAGAATGATTACAATATGAAAAAATGTCTGCTGATGTATGCCTGTAACTAACTGCTTAAAAACAGTTTATGTCAGAAAAATGTATGTAAGATAATTTAATACATGGTCTTTACATTCATGCCTTTTGAGTACAAATGTATTATTTTCCAAACACCATCTTTATGCAATTTAAATGGTTAAGAATTTAATTAAATTATGTATATGTGTTGATTATTACTTGGCTTGCTCTGTTGAAATTGGCTATGAATTTCATATTATTAATTCTTACTGTGGTAACTGACTACTTTGAGATTTGACATGAATAGCATGACTTAGAATTTTATCTGTGTATATTTGTTTTCCTCCCCAGTTTGCCTTGATGATTAGCTCATTCCAAATTTGTCACTGTAATCAGGTGACTTATTCATGCCTCTGATTGACATGCCACTTTGTTAATCTGTATCTGGGCTTAAGTCATTGTAGAATTAGGGATGTTATTCTTTATTCTATGCAAAATGTGCTGTAATTATATTATTAGTTTTTATGTCATTCTTATTCTTGTCATGACTTCTTCATCTACCGGGTAACCAATTCTTTGCATTAAAGTGTAATTAGATATATCCTTAGTTATAATTTGTTTTGATTGAGGAGATGAAAATTTCTGTCTAAGCATATATTTTACAATTATAGGAGGTACAGAAGAAATATAATTTGAATGGACCCATTTCTTCATATTTGATAAAACCTGTTCAGAGAATTACAAAGTACCAACTGCTTTTGAAGGATCTGTTGGCTTGTTGTGAAGAAGGTCAGGGTGAGATCAAGGTTAGGTCTTACACTCATTCGTTGTTTATTTATATTGGAAAGAAATAAATTCATTCTCTAAAATCTATGATTGTTTCAAATTTACTTAAATAACTGAATTACTTAATTGTGGCAAAATTACAATTCAGCAGAAAATTTACTTTCATTAATTTGGATGGATGAGGAAATGTGTCCCCTTCTCAATGGTAGTACATAATTACTTCCAGTTTTTTCCATGAATGACTATTGCTGTATGTTCTTTAATACTCACAGCAGAAAGTTCATCTTAAAAACACCATTTCTGAGAAGCAAAGGATGTCAATAATTGTGTTCTTTTGTAATAAATGGAGAAAAACCCTGATTATTTTCTAAGAAAAGACCTGATTATTACTATAATTAAAAGAGAAGTTGCCACCCATGGTGTGCATGTGACTTTGAACATTGAACAACATAATACTGAAGGGTTGACATTTATTTTAAGTAATTATTGATTAATAACTCCATTTCACAATTGCTGTTGAATTGTGGAACTGTTTGTATTTAACTCAGTACTACAGAGTCTACAAAAGATGTTCATATGAGTTACAATTTTCAGTTGGCTCAGACTAAAATGCCTGTAAATGAAACAGATAACAAAACTCTATTGGTACTGAAAAGGGCATATAATGGTTAATGTAGTGAACCACAATGTATGTTAGTGAAACAATTGAGAGACTGATCAATGGCAAATGTATTGAAATGTCTAACATATTGACATTTATTCATTTAGGATGGCTTGGAAGTAATGCTCAATGTTCCAAAGAAAGCAAATGATGCCATGCACCTGTCAATGCTAGATGGATATGAGGTAATTACAGAGTTTTGTCTTATAGTTTATTGGTACTCAAAGTTCTAAATTTGTCACTTTACCAGAGCCCTGGATGCATTGTTCTCCACAATAATGCTTCTGTTGGAATTGACATTTTTGGAATGTGAGATAACATTACTACTATATAAGTTAATGTATGGTAGTAATTTAGAAATAATGGTATCAATGATCTTTTCCTTTCTCTGCCTCTCTCTTTCCATATCATTGAGTTCTATTGGTCATCTTGTTAACTCTTTTAAGGCAGACGTCAACAAAAGTTGACTTCTGGGCAGAGGACGGATGTCATCCAAAGTCAACATTGAGGGGTAGAGGGCTAACAGTAACATATCTGTCGATAAAATTTGACATATTGCACAAAGAGCATTTAGATGTTACTATATTCGACCTTAGCATTGGCAGGATCAACCTTCAACAGGCTACACACCAATATTTTCAAAAAACATGACATTGGGATGAAAAGAAAACTAAGAATTCTCAACACTTGTGTAATACCAACACTAATTTATGGATGTGAATCTTGGACCATAGAAAAGAATTGGAGAAAAAACTAGTAGCAACAGAAAATAAATGGCTAAGAAGAATACTAAGGATTGGACACAAAGAACATATAACAAATGAAGAAGTTAGAGAGAGAACACTGCAACCGAGCATCGTGGAAGTTATCAGAAAAAGAAGAATGAAATGGACTGGACACATACTCAGAATGGAAGAAATAAGAAACCCAAAACGAATTTTCAACTACAAACCAGAGGGGAGAAGATCTAAAGGAAGACCTAAAAGACGATGGGTGGACGGCTTGGAAGAGGATCTGCACATGGCAGGGATGAACCTCAATGGAAAAACTGATGGAAGACACCGAATGACTTTGGAAGAAATAGCAAAGGACAGAGAACTTTGGAGAGATGTCATGGAGAAGTCAATAGCTGGACACAGCTGGAGGACGAAGACCTGACCTGACCTGACCTGATATTCGACCTGTAGTGCCCATGTAGGTGCATTTGCGGCTGTGCCTCTTGCTAGGGAGGACTACCAGTAATCAAATGGCAAGTAATGTAATAATTTGTGTTGTAAAGAAATATTCCCCCTTTGTTACCACTTGTGAGGGTGGTAACAAAAATATTTCTGCCTCAAAAGAGTTAATCTAGCACAATTCTTTGTCAGATATATGAACATGGCCCTTGGTATTATATGAATGAATGTGGATGTTTTGCTGATAAAAACTTCTAGAGACTGAAATTTTAATACATGCTTATTGCTTAGAAATTGCAGTAATATATATATTGTGTGTGTATATATATATTGTGTAATACAATATATTGTGTAATATATGCTCACAAATCATCAGCATAATCATTGTGTCACCTGAACAGCAGAGACATTGTGAGCTATTGCTGATGGTGCCTATCTATGGCTGCCTGCACATGTTGTGTGTGCCTCGTTTCGCCATTGTTTCTCGGCATTTGCTGACGCTCTGTGCGTGAATTTTGCTCCGGACATGAGGACTGCTTCTCGTTCGTCGGTTTGCTGAGGAGTTTTAGCCGTCCTCTTCTGTTTCGCATCATTCTGGAAGTATCCAGTCGGTCTCACCGCTGCGGGTTGAACGCCACCATGCTAGCTATTGTTGTAGCGCTAGGCGTGGTGATCGACTGTTCTGGACGTCACCGGAGTCTCCATCTACGTGAGGACTGCGTTCCGCTCGTCAGTTTCCGACGTGTCTCGTGCCGTCCTCTACCTTCCACGTCGGTCTGGAAGTTCAAGTCGGTCACTTTCCGTCGAGTGTGCGCCAATGTCAGTCATTATTTAGTGTCTGCCGCGTGAAAATTCAGTGGATTTGCGGTTGACTGTCATTCTGGACGTCGTCGGATTTTCCATCTTCGTCGGTTTTGCCGATTTCGACGACGGAACTATCTTCTTGCGGAAGATAGTTCTCACCAATGGGAACTCACCGATGGTTACGTCTGCGTGGATAACTCCTACTACCAACTCGCGGACTCTTACATCATCTTCCGTTCCTCGTTGGCATGTCAATGGGGCTACAGTTTCTTTGAAGGATCGCTTCTAAAGGACTCTGCACCGGACTTCTTCACGGCAGCAAAGTTCTTTCCATCATCACAGTGGATTTTAACATCGCCACCTTCTGACCTTCATTGACATGTCGGCGTTGTCAAAGCGCTTTTGATTTTGGATTTTAAACCATGGGTACAGCGCTATATAAATTGTCCTGGAATAAATAAATAAATAAATATTGCAGAGGAGGATTCATCTTTGATCTGTTGGATCCACATATGCCGCAGTGTCTCAGGAAGTTGTTTCCAACCCGTGGGGATGACATTAATTACGACAGACTGTAGTGCAAACAAGGGTGCCACGTGCTAGGGGTTAATGTCCAGCTGAGCAAAGTGACCGAATAATGGATAATGTGTTGGTGAGAGCTACTTGATAGCTAGTGTTAACTCCTTTAACGGTGATTAAATTTTTAGACGCCGTCACCGTACCGGGCAATTATTTTTTGAAAAAACGTTCTTCAAAAATGAAAACTTTTTTTTGAATTTGCTATATTTCAGGCTATACAAGAGCTAAGAAGATGAGGTATATGCCATTGTTTAGCCTTTTTACTCCTCTTTCTAGCCAGCCATGAAAAACAAAAAATTGGGGGTAGAGTCCACTCTACGCCCTAAAATAAAACCCCTCCAGAAAATTTTTTGAAGCTCCGTAGCTAAAAATTTTCGGTGGTAACCCCACTTTGGTCAGCGGCAAAGTTTTAGGGGAATGTCAATTGAACAAAATAAATCAAAAAGTTTAAAATTCAGTTAACATTTGGTAAAGATAGATCAATTCTAACCCGAAAAAGTCGTTTTTTTTATTGTTAGGTATGTAGTATTAAGTATACTGTATTTTTGTGCATGTAAGATGCGCCCGCGTATAAGACGCAGGTTTTGATGATTTGTGTTTAAAAAATTATGGATAAGATGCACCCATATATAAGATGTTGGAGGTGAGTATTGACATCAGGGCTAAAGACTAAAACATCGTCCAGGTAGCATAGAACAGATGGATAAGTCATGCCCTTGAAAACGTGGGCCATCATGCTCATGAATGAAGCAGGTGCATTACATAAGCCAAAAGGTAAATCGCAAAAATTGGTGCTGACCAGAATGTGTCACGAATGTTGTTTTCTCTTTTGTACTTGGGTCCAATGGAATTTGCTCATACCCTTTTGTAAGTCAAGGACACTAAAAATTGTAGGCTTCTACACTTTTTGTGTGGATGACTGCTCCCACAGAGGATCACCACAATGATTACGACTGACCTTGGCTGCCACCCTCTGGCTGGGCGCAACCGACCTTCAAGCACTTGGACTAGGCATTGACCCGATTTCAATGTTGACCTGGCACAGTTATGCGTTTAAAAAACCTGTAAATCCCTAAATTTTCCATGTCAACTTATACGCGGGTCATAGCAAATTTCTTAGATTTTGGCCTATAACTGGGGGTCGACTTATCTGTGAGATCAACTTATACGCGAGTATATGATTAAAGGTGGTCCGTTTTGCCTCTTTCAAACTGGAAAGTTGACCGCTGGTTCTCAAAATTTCAGGTGCGTATTATACATAAGTTTAAAGATTTTTGCATTATGATAAATTTCTAAACTCAGGGTGCTTATTATACACGGCTGCGTATTATACCCCAGATAATACAGTAATTTTTTGAGACGGTCGACCTGGAGCCATTTGTTGAATTGACACGGAATGACTCTTGTCTAATGTATTTCTTTTCATTCTTCCTTGAATTATCAAAGATTTCTGATGACTATCAGTCCATCAATTATTTATAGATGTACTACCAGTTGATAGGAATTTTTAAAGGAGATGCTAACTCTGGCTACAGTAAAAGCACCTGATGTGGATTATGTTTACATTCCCAAGGTCTGAAGTAACCTAATTTATAATGGGTTTGCGTGTTCTTCTTTACCAGCATGTTAATGATGATGTTTGCTTTTAGGGTAACTTGGATGCTTTGGGAGAAGTTTTACTTCAGGATAACTTTATGGTTTGGGATCCAAAGCAGTTGATAAAGAAGGGTCGTGAGCGTCATCTGTTTTTATTTGAAGTTTGTCTTTTGATTGCAAAAGAAGTGAAGGACAATGCTGGAAAATCAAAATACATGTTTAAAATGGAACTGAGGGTACAATTAAACTTTTGATTCTTATTACTTTCAAAGTTAAAAATTTGATTAAATGTTTTAAAATGTAGCATTGTGTAATTAGTATATTGAATGCTAAGAATACCTCTGAAATTTTGATGTGCTTAAGCTTATTGTTTAAAAGCTGAATTGTACTGGATGAAAAGTATTTTTATTTTGATATCATTTTATCCCTTCTAGTGTAAGTAATTTAGAGACCATCCATTTAAGTTCAGCCACTGCTAAAAGGTGGATTTTATTCTTAGCCAACTTTTGGGTATTATTAGCAAATATAAAGATATTTTTTATTCTATTCTATTCCAGTGTCCAAACTTCTGTACATCACAATCAAATTGCTTGTTTAGCACATGATGTAATAATAGATTTCTTCCAAATCAGTTGATTTTTAATCAGTATATTCGGCTGAGATAATGATCAATTCATTCTTGATTTGATTTAACTTACCGACAGAATAATTCGCTGAAATAAACAAATAAATAACATTTTTAAAACTGCTGAACCTTTGGATTTAGTGTTAGATAGCGCTACATGCACTTTTCTTCATATGTTGATCTATTACTTACTTACACAATTTTATAGCACTAACAACCTTGGGGCGGGTTGTGGACTACTTTCTTGACCAAAGTTTTGAAAAAAGTATCTGGCAACTCTGCAAAACAAGGGTAAAATGCTAGTAATGGAGTAAAACAAACTTCTTCTTTTGACTCTATTTCTAATTTAAATTATTTTTACCAGCATCATGACGCACTAATTTAGCAGTTAGGGTGTTGCTGGATTTATAATTACCGGTAGAATTATTTTATTTTAGGTGGCCTCCTGCTATTTGTAAAAATGTTTTTGTATAAGCTGCTTACATCAAAGGGCCTCTTTCTTCTTGTAAAATCACCTATAAGCTGCGGTGATTTGGCGTGAAAATATAGTCTGTCTTTAGATGTAGTTTGTGAATGTGAAGTTGATGAAATAGTTATCACCAGATTCACTGAGAGTTTATGCTTGTGGTACTGGCTGATTGCTAATTAATCTTCATCTGTTGCATCTATGGCTGAAATTTTGCACAGCTCAGACAAAGCCACAGATTTGCCTGGTTCCTCAGTCTTTGACTTCTTGACGTTCATACCGCTTAGCTTCATAGCATTTGCACATAGCTTTATTCTCTTTTTTCTATGGGAGATCTTATCTTCTTTACCATTGTCACCTTCCTATCATGATACTGATCCACAATTTCCTAGTGCAGGAACAATTAACAAGCAAATTTTAAAATATGCCGATTTTCACAATTTTTCAAAAATAAGAGTCAATTGAGAGTTCACTTGCCATTCATATTATAATGATCTAAGATTTTTCAGGTGCATTTTGTGTAGAAGTGAAAAACTTTAAGCCCCTATGCACGATTGATTGTCAAACAATAATTTTTTCCGAACACTCTAGACGGCAGGTATTTAAAACAGTCAACAGTATGTTATGCACTGTGAATTCTGCATTGCTGTACTTTTCTGTTGACTAATGGCGGATGCTTTAGGGAATAAATAGATGCGATAGAGCAGCGGTTCTCAACCTGTGGGTCGCGACCCCGTCGGGGGTCGAATGACGATTTGCCTGGGGTCACCTGAAACCTTCGGAAATATGGGGTTGTCTCTTTTATTATGCGCAAAACTTGTAATTGTACAAAATTTCCCATTGGTAGTTTCTAGTTTTTTAAAAACCATAATTGTCATTCGAGGATACACATGGGAGACAATTGAATAATAATGATTTCGAACATTTGAATTGTCGTAGCATTATTATTTTAGCAGTTTACATTATGAACGAAAGTGATTTTACGGTTGGGGGTTGGGGGTCGCCACATCATGGGGAATTGAATTGAAGGGGTCGCGGCGCTATAAAGGTTGAGAATCGCTGCGATAGAGGAAATCTTAGCCTTGTAAGGCATGTTGTCAGTATGCCAGGCAGACTGGCTAATGAAATAGGCATTCCTTGCCTCTTACCAAATTGAAGGCATTCCTTGTCTTAAAGAATGCAGTCAATATGGTAATAGTAGAAATATGGCATTTTGGTGATCTTATTTTACACTTTGTGAGACAATAGTTATTTAAATGCCAATGCATAGAGATTGATTTTCAATTTAGTTACAATACATTTTTTCTTTTATATATAGTTTATAAAGAAAAAATGTCTTTTGTAATAAATTCATGCAGTCTGCTTGTGAGCTCTTGGATTTTGAATATGAATGCTTATTTCAGGTAGTAATAGAGATAAGGGGTGCAGTGGAGTAGTAGCAGAGGTTTGTGCCATGCAATCAGAGGGCTGCATTCAAATCTGATCCTAGTCACTGTGCAGCAACATTTGGCATGTTATTTAGCCCATAATAGGCTGTGATGAAAGGCAATGTGGAAACCACTTCACTCATCCCATCCTCAGGAATGTAAAGCAAATTGGAACTGCCTTAGGGCAGTAAATTCATCTGTCATCATCATCGTCATCATAGGAGATGTAGTTCTTTAGATGTTAAATGGTTTATGATTTTAGACTAATGAGATAGGAGTGACAGAGCACATTGAAGGAGATGAATGTAAATTTGCCCTCTGGGTGGGAAATATTGTTCCAATATCGGATTACAAAATTATTCTGAAGGTAAATATGAACTGTTCTTTTTATATTCTATATAAAGCTTAAGTTAAAGCAGCCTATTTGGCTGAACTGTAAAGAATTTAACATGAACAAAACAAAATTTGCTAGAGCTGTTGTGTGCCCTATAACACATTAACTTTTGGAGTCTAGTATTTCTTTTAATCCTTTAATTTTGTAACCCAACCCACTTACTGGCAAGATGTCTTTTATGTGGTGTTATAGTATTTACTATGTCGCATGCTCATAACTCGCACGTTAATGTTTTGAAAGTAATTATGTATGCTCTTTTGTTTTACAGCACACAGTTTTATGTACCTCTAAAATAGTGCAGGCTATAAGAATGCAATTAAAGGGACAGAATTGGATAGGATCTTAGCTGCTATATCTCTAGCAGTGTTTAATATTTATTTCTAGATTTCATTTTGTATAGAAAAGTCATATATAAAGCTCTTCAAGAGATGACCGAGAGCATTAAATGATTGCATCAAATGGTTAAGAAGTTTGGTTGTCTTGACTTGTCATCAAATTATAGGATGAAAGTTTGTATCTAAAAGACAAAAATTGATATCAGTAAGCTGGGGAAAGATCTGAGAAACATGTAAAGGAGTGGAAAGCAATATGAACAGTACACTGCTGCCAACAAAAGGCATTAAGTCTAATCTAACATAACTAGCATTGTGGTGACTGAATTTTTTAATGAAATTTAGCCACTGCAGATTTATATTTTGCAGAAAAGTTATTAAATACATAATAAACTTAATTTTGACCTGATCTGTGTCTTCTTTACGTAACTCATTGGGGTGCTAGGACTATTCACCTGGTAAGTGGACAGCAAGAGTAAAGAAACTGTCCTTATACATTCTTAATTATGTGTATTTCAGGCTTCTTCGTTGGAGACTAAACAGTTATGGGTGAAACGTTTGCGTGAATTGATACAAGAACGACTAACATACATGATGCCACCTCTTAACAATTCATTGACAAAAGTACCTCTTCTTAAGGCTTCACCTTCCAAGATGATAATACCTAACAGATCCAGCAGGTAAGTTGCTACATTTTAAAATGACGGAGTCTATGGTTTATCATTATGGGTATGATCTTGACTGTCTGTGACTTATTTGGTCACCTATTAAGTGATAAATAAATTTAATTCCAGCCCATTCAATTATCAAGTCCATCACCCCAGCCATCTCCAACTTATAAGTAATTTCCCAGCTATACCACTTATTACTCTCCATCTTAGATAACCAAGCCACTTTATAGCCACTCCAACTCCAAGTCAATTTCTTTCTCTACCACAGCATTGTGTATCACTTTGCTTAATAAGAATAATGATTTTGGTGATTGTTTCATATGAATTATTATATTTGATTTTGTTGATTTTTCATTTGGATTATATTTTTGCTTTAGGCAGCAGAAATTATGCTGTTTTCCATAGAATTTGCCTGTTTACCTTCAAAATCTTTCATGTTAAATTGTTGAGTTTTCCGTTCAAAAAATTTTCTGTTTTTTAATTAATTGCTCAAACATTTTACTCTCATTTTAAAAGTAGATAGTTGCTAATAGCTTTAAAATTGCTGTCTATTTTTCAGGTGTGTTATGTCATTGTCTTTACAAAAGTTTAAAAATGTTTCTTGGGTAAAATGACTTCATTAACCTTTTAAAGGGGGAATTAAATTTTTTAAGTCATCCCCCAACGGGGGAATTAATTTTTGGAAAAGGCGTTCGTATGAAAACGTGAACATATACGTTATAAACTTACTATATTTCAGGCTATATAGAAGCTAGAAAGATGCGGTTTGCACCGTTGTTGAGCATTTTTATTGCTCTTTCTATCCATCCGTGCCAAAAGAAAAAAGTTGGGGGTAGGGACCACTCTACACTCCAAAATCGGACCCCTCCCCAACATTTTGTTCAAATTTTGATCAAAGGTCAATAGCAAAACGTCTTCAGCGGTAAACCCCCAAATTTGAGCAATAGAATTCTAGAGGAGTGTAATTGGAACAGAATGGTGCAAAAATTTTGAAGATCGGACCATATTTGGGATAATTATGAAGTTTCATACCCAAGTGCCAATTGCTGGCTGAAATGAAAATTACGCGAATGGATTTTCAATGTGAAAAACCGAACAACTGAGTCTATTTCAGGCTATATAGAAGCTAGAAAGATGCGGTTTGCACCATTGTTGAGCATTTTTATTGGTCTTTCGAACCATCCATGCAAAAAAAAATTTTGGGGGGTAGGGTCCCCTCTACACCCCAAAACATGTCCGACAAAAAATTTCCAAAGCTCAATAAAAAAAATTTCAGCGGTGACCCCCAACTGTGAGTGAGAAAGTTGTAGGGATGTGTAATTGGAACAGAATAGTGCAAAAATTTTGAAAATCGGACCATATTTGGCGTAGTTATGGCCTTTCTAGCCTCCAGCTGAAGATTTTTCCTAGATACATTTTCCAGCCTTGGTTATTACACAGCCAATATCTCTTGCATATATAGTCAGCATTATCGAAAACGGTGCTGCCGCCTATCGAATGGATGTGAGCTAAATCGGTCCCCACGTTGGAATTTTGAAAATCATGTAGGTCCGCAGTACACAGTCGCTTATATAGTGCACCATTTATAGACGGCTAATGCCGTTTCGTTATGGTTTTCCGCCGCCGTCTTTAAACGGATAACCCTTGGAAGAGGTTAAGGCAATTTGAAAGAATCAGTTTGGTTTCAGACAAGGAAGGAGATTTTAAACCAAGTATTCCTAATATGATGAATGATTACAGAGAAACAATTATTCATTCTGGGCTTTTATGTCTACTTTTTATATTCCGTATTTTCATGCCAAATCGCCACTTACGCCTATAGGTCGCTCCACGTTTGCAGGCCGCAGAAATCCAGTAGCATATAAATATTTTCATAGATAAGCCGCACACGAATTTAGGCCGCGTGCCATGATGTTGCAGTATCATTATGTATACATTCAGTTATTCAGACTTAAATCTCAGCATAAATAAATCTTCTATCCAGTGGCGTTTCCACCATGTTGATGACTGGGGATGCATCCCCCACCGGGGTACCAGATGACCTTTTTTGCTTACCAACCTATTTTTCGGTGAGTTTTTTTTAAATTTAGTGAAAAATACTGCAAATGATCTTCTTTTTCTTGCTTGTCGGCCTTTTTTTGGCAAGGTTTCTTAACATTTAGTGAGCAAAACACTACTAGCAATGACCTTTTTTCTTGTTTTTCTTTACTTTGCATCCCCCCACCAACTTCTAAAAAAATGTTTCATTTCCTTCCGCCAAGAATTCCTGGAACTGTCACTGCTTCTATCTTATCAGCATTCATAAGACAAAAGAGGAAATTTAATTTAGATAAAGTATTTATAGCCCAGGGCTGTGAGAAATAGGCTAAATGAATTATCCGAATTATTTGCCGTCTAATCTTGCTTAATAGCTGGTGTGTGGATTAATTAAACGGTTGGATAGGCCGTTTCACAACCCTGCCTCAATGGCTAGAGCAACCACAGCCTGTAGTAGGGCCAGCAAAGTGGGTGGGGGAGAAGAGGGTCGCCCCAGTGAAAGCACGAACACACTGGGCTAACCGCCTCATGTCTCTCTCCCTCCCTCCGCCTCTCTCTTTCCATCCCCCTCTCTCTCTCCGTCTCTCTCTCTCCATCTCTCCTTCTCTCCCCGTCTCTCTCTCTCTCTCTCTCTCTCTCTCTCTCTCTCTCTCTCTCTCTCTCTCTCTCTCTCGTTTTCCCAGCCTGAGAGTCTTTTGGGACAAGTTTGTCAGGCTCGGGATGACTCATTGACTCTTAAGTCCGATAACAACCTTTTGGGGGTTTTTGGGCTACTTTCTCGATCAATGGTTGTGGGTTTGAGAAAAGTATATGGCAACACCTCAAAACACGAGTAAAACGCTAGTAATAAAGTAAAACAAACTGCTTCACCGCTAAACACAGTGAAATGCTAGTAATAAAGTAAAACAAACTTCCTCTTTTGACTCTATTTCTAATTTAAATTATTTTTACAAGCCTCATGACACGCTAATTTAGCAGTTATGGCATTGCTGGATTTATAATTACCAGTAGAATTATTTTATGTTTAGAGGCCTCCTGCTATTTGTAAAATGTTTTTTTATTAGCCGCTTACTATTATAGGCCGCATCAAAGGGCCTCTTCTTGTAAAATCATCTAGAAGCCGTGGCAAATTGGTGTGAAAATATGATATTTTGTTGTGCATTTGCATCTTGATTAACAGAGGTGATATCATTACAGGGAATTGGATGACAATACATCATTAGAAGACATGTCGTTTGAGCAGACATTACCACAATGCGGTGGTTCATTGACTTCAGTGTCACTGTCAATTGCCACCACTGACAGCAGCAGCAGTGGTGTTGGTAGCAGTTTTTCCATGACTCAAGCTAAGGTTTCTTTCTTTAGTCATCTTGGCATGTATTATATTCATACAATGTGTTCAGGTTCATATTCATGTCTGTATATTTGTGCGCGCACACGTGCGTGTATGTGTGTGTAGATATAATTCCTTGTGTTGCATGTTGGAATTCATGGAACTTTTAAATGTCTATTTTTATGCTGTGTAATATCTTGATGCTCATCATTGCCTTGAATTGTTCTGGTGTTGATGCAGTCTATGTTTTCATTGAGTCTTGTCATTGTGTTTTAAGGTGTCTGGAACTGTGGAGACATCAGTGACAGACGATCATTCCAGTTCTTGTATTTCTGCTGCCAGTGAAGACCATGGCCCTGAGCCTCAATCTTGTCTTGTTGATTATGATCCGTTGGGAAATCCGTGGTCAGAAGGAACGGCTGTTGGTCACGGATTTGACGCTAACTCGCTAACTGCTGAATCAGAGGGTTCGTCTGACTGTGATTAAAAATTTATTTTATTTCAGTTAGCATTGTTGCCTTGTTCGTGTCTTCCATCGCTTGATATTTCTCCTCCCACATATGTAAAATTCTTTACTTGTTCAATGTTATTTCTTTCTACTGATATGTGTATCATTTTCTCTCTTTTTTTGTTGACTGCCATGACTTTAGTTTTTGCTGGATTAATCCGGAGTCCAAATCTTCTGCTTGTTTGATTTACTTGGTCTGTAAGCCTTTCTAAACCTCTAGCACTCTCCGCTAGTAAGCTTACATCGTCTGCAAATTTAAGGTTTGATATATTTTCTCCACTACAATTCACTCCAATGTTTAGATTCTCAGTTGCTATTTTAAAGATTACTTCTAGAATTATTATGAAGAGAGATGGAGATAGCACGCATCCCTGTCTATTCCCGACTTCTGTTTTAAACCATTCTGATAGGTCTTTATCAACTTTTACTGCACTTTCCATTTTCTTGTATATTGCTTGTATTAGATTTATTAGCTTCTCTTCTATACCAATGTTTCTCATAGCCTGCCATAAGCCTTCGTGCCATACTGAGTCAAAAGCCTGTTTGTAGTCGATGAAATTGATGTATACAGTTTTATTTGCCTCTGTGTATTTTTCTATCAGTTGTCTTAAGGTAAAGAGTTGGTCTATGGTACTTCTTCCAGGTCTGAATCCTGCTTGTTCTTCTCCCATTATCTTTTCTATATAACTACTGATTCTTTTTTGTATAATCTTTGTGAAGACTTTTCCTGGTATGCTGAGCAGGACTACAGACAATGGGAAGACTTAGACATATTTGGAATGCTAAAGAAATAAAGATCAACACAAAAATTCAAATATACAACACTATCATTGTTCCACAAATGCTTTATGGATCAGAAACGTGGATATTAAAAAGAGCAGATGAAAACAGACTATTGGTGGCAGAAATGAGTTGTTTGAGAAAGATATTGGGAGTAAGTAAATTACAAAGAATAAGAAATGAAGACATCAGGAAAAGACTGGGAATGAAAGAGACAATAATAGATAAAATCAGAAGAAGAAGACTTAGATGGTATGGACATGTAAATAGAATGAAAAGCAACAGACTCCCATATAAAGCACTCTACACATACAAAGAAGGAAAAAGAGGAAGAGGAAGACCCAGGAAAAAGTGGATGGATAACATCAAAGAAGACTTCGAAAGATATCAAATGACAATAATAGATGGAATGAGATTAACAACGGAAAAAGATAAATGGAAAAGTTTTGTGTCTAGCTATTGCCGCTAATGAGCTGGCAGAAAGCAACTATGATGATGATGATGATTGTTGCCTTCATTTTGAAATGTGCTGATAATTGCATGTAAACTGAAAATGCTATTACCCAAGTAAATATTTAAAACCTTTAGTCTACATACTTTATTTGAGGTTTGGTTTGTAATTATGACATAATACTTGGTTAAGATTTGACATGCTAATATGGCCTGATAAGTTCAGAATCAGGGCTAAGGGTGTCGTCAGTATTTTGCATAGTAAGTAGTTGTGAGAGGTCTGAGCACATTGTGATTTAAACAGGGGAGGTATCAGCAAAATAAGGCCTTTTAGCAGTTTCTAAAATGTGGTATATGCAGTTCTAAGATGATTAAAACTATGCCTTTTCAATCACACAATAGAAACTCCCATGCACAGCTTCTAGGGTCACAGTAATGGTGATTAAGTTTACTTTGTCTCCAAGGCATTCAGGCCATTGGCGCTGTAATTTATATGATAGGTCACTGTGCTTAGCATAAAAATATCCCTATTTGAAATATTTTATTTACTGCTCAGCCAATCCATGCCATAATTTTTTTGCATGGTTAGTTATTCTTATCTGTGGTGATCTGTTTTTGTTGTTTGTCATCGAGACATCAAGTGACCAGTCATCTATCTTTATGCTTCATCTGGCCCATTCCTCTTGATGGTCTTTTTCTTTCCTCTTTCTCTTGATGGTCTTTTATTTATGTAGTTAAGCTTTGGTAAGCTTAGATGAGGCGATTTTGAGCGGTTTAGGAGGCTTTAGCATAAGTGAAAACCACTATAATTTCTGCACTTTTTTCTTTAGTTTTAAGCAAGGAGCATGTTTATTTCAGCCTAGACATCCTTGTAAGTATGTATAGACCTACTTCAGTAAAAAGCCAGTCAAAATAATTAGTAGTATATAACACAGTCATTTTATTGATCACTTCATAGGTTCTATAATTGCTTATCACTTTTCCTCGTGTCTAATGTGCCTATTCCTAAATAAATGCCTGTCTCTAGCTATCTTATATTCATATACAGTAGTCATGCGACATACTGTCGCGTATAGCTCACTCATCTACTGTATTACTCTGACCTATTGCACCCTTATTTCTTAATGATGTCTTATGCTTCATATTGATGCTTTTCAATAGTACTTTGTTTGACCTTTGTTAATATATCTGTGATGTTATTATTATATCCTTGTGAGTTTAATATATGGCTGTGCTTGTAACTTATGCAATTGTCATGTAATCAGTGTTATGATTTTGTTGGTTTTATTTTCTGAAGCGTGTGTGTGTGTGTGTGTGTGTGTGTGTGTTATTTTCAAGAAGGAAGTGCCTGTTTTGCAGTTATAGGCTGATATTTTTTTCTGAACTTACATATCAGGTTCTATCCTGGTTGACAACATTGAGGCAATTAGTGTGTTGTATTTGAGGTATATTTCACTTCTTCTCTTGGCTATTGATGTATGCAGTATAACATTTGTGCTTACGGTAGTCTTGTATAATCCTTCTACATGACAATGAATTCAGACTTTTCACTGTTTTATATCATTGTGACTTTATCCGGGTACTCTGTTGATTCTGCTTCATTAACCTTGTTGAGAGGTATTGGTTTTAAGTGGTTACTGATCAATGATAATGCTCTATTTCAGTTAGTAGATTAACTTTTGACAATGATACAAATAACTGTTTTTGAAACAGTACAGATTTGATGTTTTTATGCTTCACTGTTAAAGTCACTGTGGCCTGTAAGCCTTAAAATGTTGTTGATTTGTTTTCTATCTAGTACTATAAAACTTTTTCTTTAGTTTCCGGTATAGCCATTAGCAATAAATCAAGATCAACTGTTTGAATCTGTGAAGAACTGGAAAGCTGGTTCAAAACAGACAGAGGCTCAAGGCAAGGAAACAACATATCACAATTATCACATGTAATTTTTGTCTCAGATTTGGAGAAAGCACTGGACAAGATCAAAGAACATGTAAAGGGCCATGTAAAGGGCATATTAGTGCTGGGGGTAACAATCAATATCTTAGGCTTGCAGATGATATTGATAGACTAGAAGGAGATGAAGATGATCTGGAGGACACTGCTCTTACACTGAGCAATGAAACAACACTATGGACTAGTGTTAAATATAGAGAAGGCAGAGACAATGGTGTTTGGGCAAAACAATTTTGGAAGACAGATCAAAGTTAGTTAGAGAATGTGAAATTTTACTTACCCTGGGAACAACATGACATATGACTTGAACTATAAGCAAGAGATCAAAGTAAGAGCAGCAAAGGCTTTAGGGAATCTGGCTAATTTTGAAAGAGTTTGGAAGAACAAAGCCATAAGTCTTGGTATGAAAAAGAAAGTACTCATGACATGCATTTTTAGCAGTTTTCTTTATCAATGTGAGACATGGACCATTACAAAAGAGTCAGAAAGAGAATTCTTAGTTTTGAAAGGAATTGCTACAAAAAACTACTGGGGATTATATGGATTGAAATGATCAGAAATGAGGAATTATATAAAAGAATCCAATAAAAAGTGACCTTGTTGCAAAAGGTAATATAGAGAAACTTCATCTCTTTGGACACATCTGCCAAATGAAAGAGGACAGGAAGATTAAAGCCCCGATGTTGGGAATAATGGATGTTTCTAACAAGAAAGGAAGGCCATACAGAGAATGGTGTGGTGCCTTTATGGAATCGTGTAGAAGCAGCCAGCAAAGTGAGTCTCAGAGCTCTAAATAGAGGGACTGGAAACAGACTGTGAGGATGGTGTCAGACACCAGCAAGCGCTGAGCCCATGGTTAGTGATGAGGATGATGACGACAACAACGACGACGACAACAATGAAAGCCATTTAAATAGGCATTCATTATATGATGGTCAGGTGCTTTTACTACCAATGCCATGCTTGAATCTTTGCAAATTTGAATGCTTTGGCTCTTGACAGCATGTCATCCCACCCGTGATTCCAGTCACTGCCCAAGTAACTATGTGTAAAAGAAGTGCTCTGAAATTTCAGAATTTTTGGCTATCTCTGAATGTCTGATCACAGCTTATTTTGCCCAACTCTTTATGAATCATTTGGTGAACAAATGTAAATACTGCAAGTTATGTGTTGCTGTGGAATGGATTTTTATAGATATGGCTAACATGGTTCAGGACCAGTTTGGTAACCTTGTTCGATCAACATCTCCAGCCAATAACAAGCCAAGGAGCAGTTTCAGGTGTGCAATTTCAATGCATCTATAATTATCAGAAAATGTATTAGCTAGAATGTTTTGTTTGCACACACACGCACGTGCGTGCACACACACATATTTATTTTAGTACAATATGAGTTTAATTTTATATATATGCTTAATACTTCACAAAATTTAGTGGAGTGGATTTTACGTAGAAACTCTTGGTTCAGCATATAGAAGGAAGCAGTGTAGAATATTCATGCCCATTTTTTTGCCCTGGTGATTCTATCACATTTGTGAATAATCAATTTCTCAGTGATTAGCTTCCTTGTTGTTAGCTATTATGATCTTTTAGGAAGAATTAATGTTAGAAGGAACATGTGGCTATAGAAAATATCTTTTAAAAATGCCTGCTCACCTTGCCGCAAATCTGGACAACAGAGCAGTAGAAATTAGATTTCAGTGTTATTTGTTTGGGTTTTTTGTCTTACATTTTTATTACCAGGAAGTGGCTGACAAATCCAGTTAGAAAGCTGAGCCACAGCAAATTAGATAGGAGTTCTCCAGAAAAAGTATCACAAGAACTGGACAAGGCCAGTCGAACTGATAACAAGAAAATGAGCAAGTTTTACATGGCTCTGGTAAGTTTTACCAAGCAGTTGTTTCCTTCCCAGACATTTTGCATTTGCATTGTTTTTGCATTCTAATGCTGATGGCTGAAATTTTAATAAAAAATTCATCTTTGTACTTATTTCTTTGTGAAGATCTCTGTGAAACTGTATCATAAAAATTATAAATATTTGAAAAATATATGGATTTTTATTGGACCTGTTTTACTTCTTACTTTAGCACATTATGCAGTAGTTTGCTGTGTTCACTGACATCATATACTGCTGAAATGCTAAATTTTTGATGAAGTTGGTACAGAATAATATGTGCTGATCCACTGTATAATCTTTGTTACCGGTCACTTTCATACGTTCGCACAAAAACTTGACTGATTATGGAAGATTTGTGAATTTGGTGGAATAACGAACATGACCTTATGAAATTCTTTCTTTTTCATACTTTTCAGAAATTAATTTGTTGAACTTAAGGTTGACGAGTAAATGATAATAGCGCCCTTTAAAAGTCCAACAGTAGTCAAAGCTTCATATCCCTATAGGATATGCTTTAATTTGAATGCATGTTTAAATCCAGTGACGAAACCACAGAACTACGTAGAGAACTGATCAATGATTAGCTAGTTAACTAGATATAATTCTCTGGTATGAACCTAAACCTTGTGATGGATGGTGATATTCTATATGACAGATAGACAGCAGCACTAAACACGTTGTTTTGTAATGTGGGTGTTTTTTTATCAGCACTTATCTGCAAATATTCATGACTGACATTATGCATTCTATAACAATTTGTTATCACATCACCATAGAACAGATTTCAAAGCTAGTGAATTATCAGACAGTGAATCAGCCCTAGTGCACCATTGTATCAGGAACTGTTAAGAAGGCCTCTTCTTAGGAATATCAGGGAAATTCTTGTGTCAATAATCACTAATGCTATGATACAAGTCATAGCATTAGTCACCTGCTTCGTACGCTGCGCCAACACAACATTGGAGAATTACCCAGTCACGACTGGGGTCCCCCAAGGTTCAGTCCTCGGACCTATTCTCTTTGTATTATACCTGGTCGATCTACTCAACATAAGCTCATAAGAATGATTTGCAGGCACACCTATATGCAGGTGATACCCAAGTATATGGGAGTTGTCACTCAGCTCTCACCCAACAACTTCAATCACAAATTACAAACTGCTTCCTAGAAATGGCAGAATGGCTAGGCTCAAATCGTATCCAGCTCAATACTGTGAAGACAGAAATCTTATGGGTGGCAACCGGAAGACAGCAGCACCTGCTCCCATCCACCTCAGTCAGGATTAATGGTCACAATCTCCATCCAAGCCCCTACGTCAGAAATCTCGGCATCTACATCGACAATACCGCCACAACAAGGCGACTTGTGACACCAACCGTCGCCAGTTGCTTTACAGCACTGTGGTTGATATGCAGCATACGGAAATATGTCTCTCTTACCACCCTGAAGACCTTGATCGGTGCCTTAGTACTCACTAAACTCTACTATGGTAATGCTTCCTTAGCAAGGGTCCCGAAACACCTCCTTCACAGACTCCAGACCATACTTCATGTGGCTGCATGCCCAATCCATCAATCAAGGAATCATGAACACATCATGCAACTGATGACCAACCTACGCTGGCTCTTGGTCCCGGAGCGAATAACGTATAAGCTAACAACCCTCGTCTATCGGTGCCTGCATGACTTCAGTCCCTCCTATCTTAGGTCCGAATTCCAGAGATCTACAGACATAGACAGTAGAAGACGTCTGAGATCTGGCTCCACTGAAGCACTCCTCATGCTGTGCACACGCCTCGCCACTGCCGGCAATCGCACCTTCCTGGTTACTGCAGCAAAAACCTGGAATCATCTCCCCATCAGTGTTCAAACATCACCTTCTCTCAAACATCACCGTCGTCATCACCCGCGATGATTTCCCAGCGCCGCTGGTTGATGTAATCGACGTTGGTCTATCAGATCATCGTCTGCTGCGATGGCAAGTTGCGTTCATTCGGCCATCGCCAGTCTACTCAACAGCAACGCGACGCGCATGGTGTCAGCTTGACCCCGACGCGTTTCGACGATGTCTGCAGTCATCGGCGCTCTGCAACCCAGACACGCGTGGCGCCACTCAAAATTGACGACCTCATGCAACTGTACATCGAGCAGATCTCGCAAGTTCTGGATCGATTCATACCAACCCGGTCCGTTATCTGCCGTCGTCGTCCTTCAGACCCGTGGTTTGACCAGGACTGTCGAATGATGAAACGTTCTACCCGTAGGCTTGAGCGCGCAGCTAGAAGGGCTGATCCATCGAATGTTATGGCGGCAACAGCAGCTTGGCATGCCACGTGGCGAGAATACAGAGAGCTGTGTAGTCGAAAGCGTGAATCATTCTGGATCAGGAAGGTTGACTCTGAACGCTCGTCACCGGCACAGCTGTGGCGCTCAATTGACGCTCTTCTTGGTCGCGGTAGAACTCCTACTTCTGATGCCATCAGAGCGAACGAGCTACATGAGTTTTTCAACGACAAAGTTGCTGCCGTCCAAGCAGAAACTGCTGGGGCCCAACCCCCGTCGTTCACATCAGCGCCATCCACTTGTCGTTTTGAGCAGTTTAAGACACTCACCGTCGATGACGTCACTAAAACAGTTCGTGCACTGCCAGACAAGCAGTGCTCAATGGATCCGATACCAACACGGCTACTGAAGGAAAATGTTGACGTTCTAGCGCCGTTTTTGTTTGACCTATTCAACAAGTCGCTCACCTCTGGATTGGTTCCACGCACTTTCAAAGCTGCCTCCATAACACCATTGCTGAAGAAGGCAAATCTTGATTCAGCTGATGCGAAGTCATATCAACCAATCTCCAACCTGTCGGTATTGTCAAAGCTGCTTGAACGACTAGTATTGAAACAGCTGATTGAATATCTGTCATCATCAGGGCTACTGCCAACATTGCAATCTGCATACTGTCAGCATCACTCCACGGAGACAGCTGTCCTCAAGGTATTATCGGACATTCTGCTTGCTGTCGACACATAATCTCGTTCTGCTGATGATGCTCGACCTGTCAACTGCATTTGACACTGTTGATCACGCAACTCTGCTGCGACGCATGCAGACAACATATGGGATTGATGACACTGTTTTGTGCTGGTTTTCATCGTACCTCAAGGACCGCACTCAATATGTACGATGCAGCTCCTCCAAGTCTTCCTCAATGCTAACTGTATGTGGAGTTCCACAGGGATCGGTCCTCGGGCCGATCCTTTTTCTGTTTTTCTGTTTTCCTTTTCCTGATCAGCCCCTGCCGAATTGCAGGGGCTGATCCAGAGATGCCAACTTCAACCACACTTGTATGCTGATGATACGCAAATCTATGGCACCTGTAAGCCGTCAGAGACTGTCCAGCTACAAAGCGTTATATCTGAATGTGTTGACGATGTCGGTGCATGGATGCAATCCAACAGGCTAAAACTCAACTCAGCAAAGACTGAGGCGTTGTGGTGCTCGTCTGCCCGGCGCCAGCACCAGATTCCTGTGACTGGAATACGCGTTGGCAGGGAGGTCGTCACGTCGTCCGCTTTTGTCCGTGACCTAGGTGTCTACATTGACGCCGACCTGTCGATGTAGTCGCACATCACGAGAATTGTGTCGAGTTGCTTCGCAGTCCTAAGGCAACTACGCAGCATACGTAGGTCCGTCACACCATCAGTGATGCAATCACTCGTTGCATTGGTGCTCAGTCGTCTAGACTACGGCAACTCGACGCTTGCTGGCGTCTCCGGTCACCTGATTGCAAAACTGCAGTCAGTCCTAAACGCAGCTGCCCATTTGATTTTTGCAGCTCAGAAATACGATCACGTGACGCCTCTTCTACACGAGCTACACTGGCTTCGTTTCCCGGAGAGGATAGATTTCAAACTCACTACCTTGGCATTTAAATGTCTCAATGGATTGGCACCGTCATACCTGGTAAAAATTTTCGGCCGCGTGTCTGATGTCAAAACTCGATGCCACCTGCGCTCGGCGTCTACAACTGACGTTCTCGTGCCTCGAGTACGGCGTTCAACGATCGGTGGCCGTGCTTTTCCGGTCGCTGCTGCTCGTGTCTGGAATGGACTTCCACCTCACGTGAGGTCATCAACGACGCTGGAGACATTCAAGAAGCACCTTAAAACCGAGCTATTCATTAGATGCTATGATGTAGTGTGACCACCTTTCTGTACTCATTTAGGCAATTTCATTTCAATTCATTACTGTTTAATATTGTTATTGTTACGTGCCCTTGCAGTCGTTAGACAATATGTCACGTTAATCTTGTCGTTCTATAACAATAATAATAATAATAATTCTCTGGAAATATTTAAGAAGCGACTGAAGACTTGTCTGTTCGAGATCATCATCATCATCAGAGCGCGTGGCCAGCGGGGGCCGTTTTGTCACCCCAGACCATGACCCCGCTGGATGGCACATCTCCAGAGAGTTGATGGAATCGCGCTGGTCTGGGTACGGATGTGGTCGATCCATCTTTTCTGGGACAACCAGGACAGCACTTCCACAATCGGTCAGGTGGACGACCGATGAATAGGTCGATGTGGCAGTGGAGGGCTTGATGAACTAGAACTGTCTCTCCAAGGCGGGCTGCATGTCCAAAGTTGGCAAGGCGGCAACTACTTATCAGTTCACTGAGTGATGGTAACCCAGTCTGCGAGGATATCTCCACATTGGTAATGAAGTCATACCAGCGAACTCCAAGGATCTGATGTTGGCACCTCATATGGAAGGCATCCAACTTCCTTAGTTCTGAGGTAAGGTCCAGGTCTCGGCCACGTAAAGTAGGACAGACAGGACAGATGTCTGGTACAGACGGAGCTTGATGGCCAGAGAGAGACGCCTGTCCTGCCAGATATTATGCAGGGAGAACATGGCTGTGGAATGTAGATTGATGATGATGATGTAGAGGGTGATACATGTTCGAGGTAATATGTGTTCGGGATCAGCTACTCTGATAAATCCTGACCTACCAACCGTGAACTATGTAATGTGTTCAAGCAGTCCTTCTAGGACAATTTACCACATAAATCCCAACTTTCAATAAGACAAGTGGTGGTTGTGTGTGATGTAGAAGAACTGAGGTTTTCTGTTTTCTTTTTCTTCCCTTTTATCATCTAGACTCTGAATCATGCACGCTTTGAGTGAAGATCTGTACTAAACTGCATCATGAGATGCTATAGAACAAGATTGTTGTTGTTTTTGTCGTTGTTGTTATTTTTCTTACTATTTGTGCAGAATTAGGCTGTACAGCTTTCTTTCTAATTATGCTGACAGTTTTTTAGCTCAAGACTCTTATGTTGGATAACTTTCAAGAAGTTATATTTTACTGAACGGTAACGAAAATTAGAACTGAAATAAAAGGAATCTGTTAACGAAAATGAGGATTAAAATTAGGAAATTGTTAAAGAACTGTATCTGAAATAGAAATGAAATTGCCCAATAAAAATAAAAATCCGAACTGAAATAGAAATATTTTATGAACTGAATTTCACTACGGGTACCCGTCATTTATCAATGGTGTCAATTTGCTTTTGTTATATACCAGTAATATTTAGCGCACCACATAATGCTGCGTGTTTGTGGCTGTGTGTAAAGTTCAGCGTGAGTTGACTGTGGGTGATATACAAGTTGGCTCCAGTGTTGCTATGTGAGTCATTCCTATCCAACACACACAGTCAAATATGTGCCTATCTGAAAGGGGTGACTCAGGTCACAGCTGATATATCATATGATGGTGCTAGTCATGAACAGACCCGCTGAAATTCCAGGTCCATGGGCAGAGCAGTCACGAGCCCCTAGAAAGTTTATATTGTAAGTGGTGATGACCGTTTTTTGCTTGTCAGTCTTTTTAGGATGGAGTTATAGGTTAAAGCTGTGGATGGGTCTCACAACTGCCTCCAGCGTCTTCAACTCTAACCCTAACTATGGCCTGCCCGGGCCCCCTACAGATCGCTAAGCCCCTTGGCATTTGCCCAGTCGCCTCTCGGCTGCCCTGGTCATGAGGCGGCACACGGGCCTCTGCCACAGTAAATTTTATTTTGCTGCCTATCAGCAAGTGTAAGCTGGTGCTGCTTCGTTAACCCCTTAAAGGGCAGCACCGTTTATAAATGGCGCGCGTCAATCGTTCGCCAATGGGCAGTGTAGTTTATAAATGGCGTGCCACTTCAGCGCCTGTCCGCAACGGGGTTCGCCGTATATAAATGTTCTAATGCAATAATTCGATATAGTTGTTATCCATTCGGTAGATGGTAGCTCTTTTTTAGCGATTGTGACCACTATAAGCTAGGAAAATAGGTTTTATTCGACAGAGGGTCGATTTTGGCTTAGCAAAAGTGTCATTTCTAGGGTTCAAAAATCCTAACTACCCCAAATGTGGTCTTCAAAATTTTTAAACTATTCTGTTCCAATTACACCCCTCTACAAATTTGCCGCTCACAAAAGGGGTCACCACAGAAAATTTTGTGCTATTGAGCTTTGAAATATTTTTTGGGAGGGGTCCGATTTTAGGCTGTAAGTGGACCCTACCCAAAAATTTATTTTTTGGCACAGATGGTTAGAAAGAACAATAAAATGCTAAACAACGGGGCAAACCTCATTTCTTTAACTTCTATATAGCCTGAAATATGCTTAAATGTAATTTTTTCAGCTTGCAAAATTTGCGAAAAAATGTATTTCCTCCAAGCAATGAGTTGTAGGGTTCGAAAAGTTATAACTACCTTAATTTGGGTCCGATCTTCAACATTTTTGAACTATTCTGTTCCAATTACACCCCTCTATAACTTTGCTGCTCACAAAAGGCCAACATTCGGCTTCGACCTAATCGCTTCATAATGTTCAGCTTCGGCCTTAACTAAGTATGAGTATCGGCCATAAGCCGAGCATTTGGCGTCATATAAATTACGACTGTAACAGGTTTTCGTTGTTATAAAGTCTTGCTTATGATGTTTACGTACACTCTCTCGAATTCAATTTCAAATGTTGAGTGACTGAGAAGCCTAACGAATAATGTTCAATTGAGCAATTGTAGCATTTGCTTTTGATAGTTAACATGGATCATTAATGTAATTGGAGGTCATAAGGGGACTAAGGGGGGATGTGATGGAGCAGACAGTTTGAAGGAAGTGAGTCAAGTGACTATAATAACCTTATTGATCAATTTCGATCGCCGATTCCAATGCTTTGAATCGTTTAGTTTCAAAGGTCTTATGCAAATATCTTGTGACTTCGGATTAACATTTGCATAGGCATAGGAAACTGAACATGATCGAAATCGGTGGGGCCACAGCCGGGCTTGCGAACTGATAATGACAGCTTTATTTATCAATGGAGTTATGACTACAGACTTTATCGCATTGTTACTGGCACTGGATAGACCTATATATAACAACGTCTGTGTTTGGGTGAATAGAACCCGGAGCTTGTGAAGCCCCTGAATAGAACCCCTTATTCGATTAACTAATAACTGTCATGTTGAACGGTTGCATTACATTTAAGTTGCATTCTTCGTTTCAAAGTGATACTCGACGTTGGAAATGGCGCTTACAAATGCTATTTGGATTTTCTTTAGTAAAATCGAGTCTGAGGTCATTTACACTCTATATTATTCATGTGTTTTTCTATAGGCCTAACCTATGTAAAAAAAGTCACTCTCAGTTAACAAGTGAGAAAATTAACTTCTACTCATATTTCATATCAGTCACGTATTTTGTTTGCATCTCCAATATGACTCTTCGTAGCTGCTTAGCTAACTTTCAGGACTGCATGTCAATAGCTTCGGCTTTGGCCGAATCTATTACAGACAGCTTCGGCTTCGGCCGAATGTAGGACTGCATATTTGGCCCCAGCTTCGCCTTCGGTCGATACTGCAAATTGCAGCTTCGGTCTTGCTCTAGTCGTCCAGTGAACTCACTGGGCTAACCGCCTTGTCTCTTCTCTCTCTCTCTCTCTCTCTCTCTCTCTCTCTCTCTCTCTCTGCCGTCTCTCTCTCTCAGCCGCCTCTATCTCTCTACATACATACATACATAAGTTAAATTTTCTGTGGCGCTTTGTGACACCAAAGCGCCGCTGCAGATTCAGTCAAACATAAATGTCTTAAGCTTTGATAGAAAAACAGTTCTGGATACTTGTGAGTCACGAAGAAATGACGGAAGAGAGTTCCACAAGTTCGGTCCGGCCATTCTAAACGACCGATCTCCCATCTTGGTGAAAGTCCGCTTAGAGACCAGCATACGTGTGTCATCAGACCTCAACCGTGAGCAGCGGTTCGTCTGCGCGGAGGGGGTGCAGTCTTCGATTAGATATTTTGGGGCTTCTTGACGTAGGCACTTATCGACAATAGAGATGAGTTTGTAATTTATCCTCTTCTTTATCGGAAGCCAATGTAGATCGCGCAAGATTGGGGTGATATGTTGCTGTCGTCCGGTTCCGGTAAGTAGTCTAGCTGCCGAGTTCTGGACCATTTGGAGACGCTTTAGTTGTGCTTCAGTGGTTGAAACAAGCAGACTGTTACCATAATCCAGTCTAGTGCTGATCCACGCATGAACCAACATTTCCGCCGTTTCCATCGACAATGAAGAAATCACTGTTTTTAAATTTCTCTGCCGCCTCTCTCTCTCTCTCTCTCTCTCTCTCTCTCTCTCTCTCTCTCTCTCTCTCTCTCTTTGCCGGATTTATAATTATAATTACCGGTAGAATTATTTATGTTAGAGGACCTCCCGCTATTTGTAAAAATGTTTTTGTATAGGCCGCTTACTATTATAGGCCGCATCAAAGGGCTTCTTCTGTAAAATCCTCTATAAGCACGGTGATTTGGAGTGAAAACATGGTAAAACCAAGTAAATAAGTAAGTACCTTGAATAGATTTATATTCATCAAGCATTTCATGAACTGTGCTATGTTGCTGAGCTCCAGCTTCTGCTGTTCATTATGTATTGGTGATATTTTTTCAAAGTACTGTATTAATTATGGTTTATTAACCTCTTTAGGGGGGAATTAAATTTTACAAGACATTACCAATCGGGGTAATAAATTTTGGGGAAAAGCGTTCATATGAACTGTGAACATAAACGTTGTAAATTTACTACATCTCAGGCTATATAGAAGCTAAAGAAATGATGTTTGCACCGTTGTTTAGGATTTTTATTGGTCTTTCGAACCATCTGTGCCAAAAAAATTGGGGGTAGGGTCCACTCTACAGCCTAAAAATGGTCTCCCTCCTTAAAATTTCGTCCAAAGCTCAATAGCAAAACGTTTTCAGCGGTGACCAACCTTTTGTGAGCGGCAAAGTTATAGAGGGGTGTAATTGGAACAGAATAGTTCAAAAAATTTGAAGATCGGACCCAATTTAATTTAGATAATGGAGTTTCGTCCTCTGACTAACAGTGATGTGGTCCGTGCTATCCATCAACTGCCATGCAAGCAATGTGCTACAGATCCATTGCCAACAACTCTACTAAAGACAGAGGCTGACACGTTTGCGCCATACATTACAAAGCTGTTTAACAATTCTCTGTCATCAGGACTGTTTCTCGAGCATTTAAGTCAGCGTATATTACACCTATACTGAAAAACCCTGAACTTGACACATCAGATGTTAGTTCTTACTGGCCTATATCCAATCTTCCAACATTGAGCAAGCTACTTGAATGCATGGTAGCTGTGCAACTGGTTGACTGTCTGAATGCCAAAAACTTCCTGCCAAACTTACAGTCAGCATATCTCAAAAACCATTCCACTGAGACTGCATTAGCCAAAGCTCTAGGTGACATTCTTCAAGCACTGGATACTGGTAATTTAGCACTGCTGACACTCCTGGATTTATCAGCTGCGTTCGATACAGTAGGTCATGAAATTCTACTAAGGCATCTGGACACGTCATATGGGCTGGGCGGAGTAGTTCTCAGCTGGTTTCGCTCATACTTGAGTGAACGTACGCAATTCATCCGTTGTGCAACATCTTCCTCCACTCCAAGTGAGGTGCGTTATGCTGTTCCTCAAGGCTCAGTTCTGGGACCGATCCTCTTCCTCCTGTATACGGCGGAGTTACAGCGACTTATTGAACGGCATGTTCTGTCGCCCCATTTGTATACGGATGACACACAGGTGTATGGTGTCTGCAAGCCAGCTGATATGGATCTTCTAACCAATCAGATGAATTGCTGCATCAGTGAGATAGCTGATTGGACTAAATCGAATCATCTGCAACTTAATGTCAATAAAGCGGAGATACTATGGTGCTCGACCACACGTCGTCAATATCAGATCCCACCCACCACCATCCACGTTGGTTCGAAGACATTGCTAAGGATGCTTGTGTCCATAACCTCGGTGTGTACATCGATTGTAACATCTCCATGACAACACATGTTCAGAAAACGGCATCCTGCTGCTTCTCAATCCTGAGAAGAACTCGAAGCATTCAGAACTCAATTCCACCTTCTGTTGTAAAGAGTTTAGTGGTGTCTCTGGTTATGCCATGCCTGGACTATTGTAATGTGCTCTTGGCTGAGCTACCAAGGCAACTTACTGACAGACTTCAGGCTGTCCTCAATACAGCAGCACGTCTTGTCTATCAAGCCAGAAGATCAGATCACGTGACACCGCTTCTTTATGAACTTCACTGGTTTCGTGTTCCACAGCAGATTGAATACAAATTGGCGATCCTTGCTTATCGGTGTCTTCATGGTCAGGCGCCATCGTATCTGTCGGCTGGTTTCTGCAAGACTTCTGACATCAATTCTCATCAACGATTGCGGTCTGCGTCCAGCCTTACTCTCGTTGTTCCGTCTACACGCCACGTTACCATTGGTGACCGCATGTTTCCAGTAGCGGCTGCCAAAGTTTGGAATAGCCTGCCACCATCAACAACTTTGGCAAAGACAATAGAAGCATTCAAACAAGAACTTAAAACTGGTCTCTTTGTTTGTAGTTATCCAGAACATTGATCGGGGACATACTGTTTTTAGTTGTAAGGTGTCCTAGTAGTACTTGTACGATATGCCACCATAATCAGTTCATGATTATTATTATAATATTATTATTAATTTGGGGTAGTTATCACTTTTTGAACCCTAGAACTCATTTCTCGGAGAGAAAAAATTTTTTCGCAAATTTCGCAAGCTGAAAAAATTACATGTCAGTATATTTCATGCTATATAGAAGATAAAAAAGATGAGGTTTGCATCGTTGTTTAGCATTTTTATTGTTCTTTCTAACCATCCATGCCAAAAAATAAATTTTGGGGTTGGGTCCACTCTGCAGCCTAAAAACGTACCCCTCCCAAAAAATTTTTCAAAGCTCAATAGCACAAAATATTTAGCGGTGACCCCTCTTATGTGAGCGGCAAATTTGTAGAGTTGTGTTATTGGAACAGAATAGTGAAAAAATTTTGAAGATCGGAGCATATTTGGGCTAGTTAGGTTTTTGTGTACCCTAGAATGACACTATTGCAAAGCCATAATCCAACCCCCTATCGAATAAAACCTATTTTCATAGCTTATAGTGATCACAATCGCTAATAAAGAGCTACCATCTACAGAATGGATAACAACTAAAGTGACTTATTACATTAGAACATTTATAAACAGCAAAACCCGTTGAGGAGCAGACGCTGAAGTAGCGTGCCGCGTATATGCGGCGACCCCGTTGGTGAACGTTTGACGCATGCTGCATATATGAGGCGAACCCCTTGAACGGGTTAAATTGAAAACACAAATAAAAATACTGTTAAATGTAAGGTAAACTGTCACAGATTTTTTAAAAGTGTCAGATGTCACTGGCACTTACTAATTACTTATTCACTAAGTGGTGTCAATCAACAAAAAGAGAGAGAAAATGATATACATATCATTAGAAGGAAATAACATAGAACAAGTAAAGAATTTTACATACGTGGGAGGAGAAATTACAATCGATTGAAGACACGAACAAGATATTAAAAAGAAAGCAGCAAAGGGACTACAGACAATGGGAAGACTTAGACATATTTGGAATGCAAAAGAAATAAAGATCAGCACAAGAATTCAAATATACAACACTATCATTGTTCCACAAATGCTCTATGGATCAGAAACATGGATATTAAAAAGAGCAGATGAAAACAGACTGTTGGTGGCAGAAATGATTTGTTTCAAGAGAAAGATATTGGGAGTAAGTAGATTACAAAGAATAAGAAACAAAGACATCAGGAAAAGACTGGGGATGAAAGAGACAACAATAGATAAAATCAGAACAAAAAGACTTAGATGGTATGGACGCGTAAATAGAATGAAAAGCAACAGATTCCCTCCGTCCGCCATTGTTCCGACTCTCGCTATCACCTCAAGAGGGTTCGCCGCGGTGACGTCACTTCGACTTATAGCCGGGTCAATGACTTTAGACACCTTCAAATCCCCAAACCTAGGGTTCGACTTATACTCGGATCGACTTTATCTCGAGTATATACGGTAGTTGTCTTACCTCTGTGTTCTAGTTGCCAGTTAAGTGTGGTTTGTTTTGGTTCTATTTTACTGTACAGACTTTGCCGATTCTTTATAAATTTTACTAGTCTGTATGGATGATCATGATGCTGAATTTTATTAAGTCTCTGAAGTCTCTGAACATGCAGACAAGTCAGGGCATGGTTCCCTGTTGGACTCATTCTGTTTGTTGTTTGGGTTAAGTTATTAGTTTATTTACTATGAAATAAATTAGTGTGATGGAATGAGTTTTAATTTGAAGTCCAAAATCTGTTTTATAACTTCTTTGATAAAATTTTTAACCTTTGAACACTGCAGGCTGCTTTACATGTTAATGCAGCCTGCCAGATAGACTTGTATAGCCTAATCTCTAGGGAAGCTAGCATTCAAAGGGTTACGGTTGGGCAATATCAATCAGCAAATGTTTCTTCACTTGAGAGTTTTCACTTTCTCCTTTTCAAATTTGCTGCAAAATGACTGTGAAATTTTTCTTCCTTGTTTGATGTGATAACATGGCAGTCTAGTATGCAAGGCAATGAAACCTTTCCCATCATGATTATAATTAGAGCTCTGGAAATTATTTACCTTTCTAATTGAGATATGGACTGTTATTGTTTCACTTAAACCATTTCCTTATAACTGTTCTTTGTCAATATTTTTCTGTGAAGGATGATGCAACTGGAGAAGAGGGGAAGGTTTTTGTTGGCAGGACTTCCTCCTCATCAATTGGTGGCATCTATAGAGGCAATGATGTTGGAAAAGGTATTGTGACAGATGATGAGGATGATGATGACATTGAAATAGAGATCCCACCTCCAATGGAAGAAATACACATGCATTCTTTGCAACAGCAGCAAGCACAACAACACTCATCTGAGGAGAATCCCATGTGTCCACATCTGGTATATACAGTAATCATTATGTTGAGAATCATTGTTTATTATTATTTTAATGATCATCACAGTTGTGTTTAATAGAATATTAAGATTTTTTCAAATTTGCAGAGATATTATACCCAATGTTGTTGAATGCTTGACTGCATTTGTTTACATTCTGAACCGAGATTAGGCAGCAGTTGGATAGACATTTTACAGTACAGATTCACACACTGTTTAATATACCGGTAATATGAAAAGTTATTTGAATGGAGAAAGTAAAATGAGAAATTGGTCCATTCACAGCATCAGTTATTCATTGATTATTTTTTATAGAATGCTTTGATTAATTTATTTATTTATTCATTCATTTATTTATTTATTTATGATTGACTGACTGACTTTAATTTTATTGTTTCTTGTTACAGTCTGCAGCTGTTTCAGTTAAATCTCAATCATCTGACAACTGTTTGATAACTGCAGTGAGCCAGACTGAGATGGCTGATGAAATTGAAAACATAGTATTTCAGCGAATTGCCTCCGAGGTAGTTCATAAAATTACAATCTCTTTCTTATGGAATATGGCTTGCCCTTGGCTAGAGGTGTAGCAGTTGGTAGCTTTTAAACTTGTAATTGTTTTGTAATTGTTTTTTTGCTGAGGGAGTGTTAAAGACGAGCTGGGAGGTGACAGAATTTTGTCCCTTGTTGATATAAATAATAGCAACAATCTTTATGATGAATTTTTGAAATTTTACTGTTGTAGTAAAATGCTGCAATGCAGAAGGTTTTACCTTTTGTCAGCTTCAGTTATGAACACTTGCTTCCCAAATATTAGTTTTAATCCATAGTAACCACTGCTCCACCGTGCACCCTTTGATTTACCATGGCATCCATTAATTTTGAAGGTGCCATTCGGACGGTATGTAACCATGGTGTGAATTTTAAATGCAATGCAGTGGGAAATAAGTAGCCAACAATGAGTTGAGCATGCATAAAGAGAAATATGATAAAAACATGATAAATGAAAACTCTTCAATCACTCATCTAAGACCAATTCTCCTGTAAGAAATCTTGGTATAATATATGTATGCGTATCTCTCGTTTGCAGCACAGATATCTAACCTCAGTCACTGTTGCTTCACAAACATATTGGACTTGAGACACCTACATCCATTCCTTAACTTCCCAGTGATAAGACCGAGACCGAGACACTAACCCTCAAGACCAAGACCAAGACATTAGGTGTCAAGACCAAGGCCAAGACCAAGATACTAGGGACCAAGACCAAGACAGTAATTTTAAACATCAAGAAAACAGACAAAACAGAATTCACAAATTTTTTTATCATCATCATCATGTGTCATCTTCATATCTGAAGGTTGACGGTCATGAGTTGTTTCCACTTTGTTCTGTCTTCAGCAATCCTTTTTAGTCTTCCGTAGTTCTTTTCCTGTATGTGTTCCTTAACGTCGTCCAGCCAGTCTCTTCTAGGTCTTCCTCTGGCCCTGTTTCCCTCATATCTGCCCTCTAATAGGACTTTTGCTTGTTCTGTGCTTGAACCCCACATTATGTGTCCAGCATACTGTGTTTTCCTGTTTATAATTTCTGTCAAGAGTTGTCTCTTTTCTCCAATTTTCTTTAGCACCTCTTCATTTGTTATTCTCTCTTGCCATCTAATTTTCAAGATTCTTCTGAAGCACCACATTTCAAAGGCCTGTATTTTATTTTTCAACTGCTTTGTTAGAGTCCAGCATTCGCAAGAGAATGTGATAACCGAGTATACATAGCATCTCAGGATTCGTAGTTTTAGTGTTAGGTCTAGGCTTCTTCTTAGTAGTTCTTTTTGCTTCCAAAAGGCTTCTTTGGCCATAGCAAATCTGGCGTTTATGTCTCTTGTACATCGTCCATTTTCTGTTATGAAACTGCCCAGATATTTGTATTCCTTTACTTGTTCCTTCTTAGTGTTATCAATTGAGATGTTGTTTCTCATTTTTGTGTTTGCTTACTATCATCGTTTTGTTTTCTTTCTGTTAATTTCCATCCCGTATTCTTTGCTTTTGTCGTTTAGCTTGTTAATTATGAGTTGGAGGTCTTCTTTTTCTGCAAAGATTACCGTATCATCTGCATATCTGAGTATGTTATAGATTGTTCCATTGATTTTCATTCCAGGGGTTTGTTCTAATGCTTCCTTTATTAATAGCTCTGTATATAGGTTAAATAGTAAAGGGGATAGTATGCATCCTTGTCTGACTTCTTTTTTTATTTGTATCTTCTTGGATTCCTCCTCTTTTATTCTTATGGTGGCGTATTCATTCCAGTATAAGTTACAGATTAAATTTTGCTACAATTTTGGTATTCCTACCCACTTTAGTGTCTCCAATAACTTTTGATGATTTATTCTGTTGAATGCTTTTTATAATCAATGAAGCATATGTGTAATTTCTTTCCCATTTTTTGGCGTTTTTGCAAAGTATCCTTAATTGAAAGATGGCATCTCTGGTTCCCTTGCCTTTTCTGAAACCCAGTTGATTTTCTGATAATATTGATTCTGCTAATGGTGTGATTCTGTTCTTTATTACCTGTAGTAAGATTTAGATGCGTGCGATATCAAGCTTATAATTCTGTAGTCGTCGCAGTCTTGTGCTTTGTTTATCTTTGGAATTGGGACGAATATGCATTTTAAGAAATCTTCCAGTATGTCTCCTGTTTTATATATTATGTTTATTAGCTCTGTGATTATTTCATATCCTGTCGGTCCCAAGTTTTGTATAAGTTCTGTGCAAATTCCATCTTCTCCAATTGCTTTCTTTATCAACATCAGCAATAAAATTACGAAAATTTGGATGCTCAACTAAACTGACTGGCAGACTGCACCCGACAATTAAATTTTTACGATTGAATTGGTGAGCATTCTTTGTTGCGGATGAGTTGTCGGATATGTTTAATCTTGTTTCTGTCAAAAACAGTGGAAAAACCCACTGTCTCGGTCTTGAATCTAAAGTAATCGACAGTAATGACGATACCAAGACCGAGACACTGACCAGCATGACCAAGACATTGAAAATACTGTCTCGAGACTGTCTCGAGACGAGACAGTGTCTCGAGACATCACATCACTGTAACTTCCACAGTTTGCATGATTGTCACCTCATTCGAAAATGGACTACCGCAACTCTATCTTAATGTTCACAAAAGACAAATGGCATGCCTTCGAGCAACACAGAAAGCATTGGCTAGAGCTGTCACATGAGTGTCAAAAGCCCACCACATCACTCTGGTCTTGAAATCATTTCACTGGCTCAAAGTTCCAGAATGGTTACACTTCAGAAGTTTAAGCCTGACTTACAGGATGAACAAGTAAAATATGGCCCCCTTTATGATATTTAATATCTCGGCCGCGTGTGTAGCGATTTGAATGAAATTTATAGGCCATATACCTGGGAATGTTTCTGATGTAATTGCCAAATTTCATGCTGATATCTTTAGTATTTGCTGAAATATGGCCAAAAGACTAAAGAGACCCACATTTTGAAATTGACATTGGAATATAACGTCATAATAAAGTGATAAAAAATATTTTTTTAATTTGTTGGCCCTAAAGAGGGCCGTTTTAAAGGGGGTTTCAGATGATTTGCTACGGGAGCAGGTGCTCAAAATGCCTCCCTCAGCCTTCACACATGCCAACAAGTGCTTCTTCACTGACAGTATCGACTTCTTGATCTGGTTCTCAGGCACACTCTCCCAGATATTCTTCAGCACCGTCTTCAACTCCATGATGTTCTGTGGCTTTGGCTGATACTTTTGATATCTGTCGAGCATGATTCCCCAGACGTGGAAGTCAAGTGGATTGATATCTGGGGAGTTGGGTGGCCAGTCATCTTTCTTGATGAAATCTGGACAATTTTGCTCCAGAAAATCCTGGGTCCTGAGAGCAGAGTGCACAGGTGTTTCGTCTTGCTGGAATATAAAATCTTCTCCAAGCAAATCAAGACAGCCCTGCAACCAATCATAATGCTGCTGAGCTTATCTGTTGGCCGTAAGTAACCCTTGACCTTGTCTGGCGCGATGACAACGATGCTATTTTAGACATAAAATGATACAGTTTATTATGACGTTATATTCCGTTGTCAATTTCAAAATTTGGGTCTCTTTAGTTTTTAGGCCATATTTCAGCAAACACTAAAGATATCAGCATGGAATTTGGCAATTACATCAGAAACATTCCCAGGTATATGGCCTATGCATTTTATTGAAATCACTACACTCACGGCCGAGATATTAAATATCATAAAGGGGGCCAGTTTTTACTTGTTCACTCTGTACAATGCCATCCATTTTTCAAAACCCACATATTTGTGTAATCTCTTATAATGCAGTCACAACAGTCTGTTGACCATCTCCATCCTGACTCTCATTTGGCAACTTTACTGAAAATCTCGTATCAATTGATCTCCTACACTGCACTTGATCTCTGGAATGATCTTCTGCCAGAGATCGGCAGGGTCAATAAATTGTGTTCTTCTCAGTCAACTGGTCAGTTACCATTGACCATCACATCACTTACTTTCCAAATGCAAATAAAAACTCTTATTTTCAAGAAATTCTACAGCTAAAAAACTTATTTCCTTTCCTGTGGTTGCCTACCTGGATCTGCAACCTTCACAACCATAGACCATAGATTATGGATTTTACCCAGATTGAGAGCTAGTGAATAAGTTGGTGCACTGCGCCAAGCTCTCGGATAACGCTATAAAAATTTGGTTGACTTAAAGCACAAATGTTAAATTTATGAAATTTCTACTTATTCCAGCTCGATAGCATATTCCACCTATATTGAAGTAGTGGCTTTATTGCAGCATCCTGACCATCGATCTTTCACATCATTTCCTGAAAAGCTGTCTGATGGTAACACTGGATTATCAGAAGCAATTGATGCCAAAAATTCACTTTCTCTCTCTCTTTCTGAAGCACAAATAGCTGACAATTCCTCAGCTGAAATTTCAGGAGGAGGAGACAATAGGCTTAAATACTTGCACAAACGAAGGTAATATTCTTAAATTTCCTCTTTCACTATGTAAAAATAGCTTGCTTTTAGATTATTATTATTATTATTATTATTATTATTATTATTATTCCAGAACAATTTATATAGCACTGTACACATGGTTTAAAATCCAAAATCAAAAGCGCTTTGACAACGCTGACTTGTCAATGAAGGTCAGAAGGTGGCAATGTTAAAATCCACTGTGATGATGGAAAGAACTTTGCTGCCGTGAAGAAGTCCGGTGCAGAGTCCTTTAGAAGCGGTCCTTCAAAGAAACTGTAGCCCCATTGACATGCCAACGAGGAACGGAAGATGATGTAAGAGTTCGCGAGTTGGTAGTAGGAGTTATCCACACAGATGTAGCCATCAGTGAGTTCCTAAAGAAGCGGTCTTCCGCAAGAAGATAGTTCCATCATCGAAATTGGCAAATCCGACGAAGATGGAAAATCCGACGACGTCTAGAACGACAGTCAACCACAAATCTGCCAAATTTCCACGCAGCAACCACTAAAATGACAGACATTGGTGCACATTCGACGGAGAGCGACCGACTTGAACTTCCAAACCGACGTGGAAGGTAGAGGACGGCACGAGACATGTCGGAGACTGAAGAGCAGAACGCAGTCCTCACGTAGATGGAGACTCCAGCAGCGTCCAGCCTGCTGTGGTGAGACCGACTGGATACCTCCAGAACGACACAAAACAGAAGAAGACGGCTAAAACTCCTCAGCAAACTGACGAACGAGAAGCAGTCCAGCACAAAATTCACGGACAGAGCGTCAGCAGATGCCGAGAAACGACGGCGAAACGAGGCACACACAACGTGTGCTGGCTGCCATAGATAGGCGCCACCATAGAACTCGGAACTAGATTGTGTCAATTAATTATTTATTTATACATTGCATCCTTTGCTTTGTGAGGGTTTTGGAAATGTGGTTCATTTCAAGATATTTTATGCTAGTTTGGTTTTGCAGCCTATGATGGCAAAGACATTACATATGATATTTAAACTTTTTCATGTTTCTCAAAAGAATCCTTAATATTCTAGTATATTTTTCTGTTATTGCTATTACAGTTTTTGCATGCACTTGTTTGTATGGAGTATAGGGTGCAATATTTGGAAGCCGCTGTAATACATTATATACTGTGTGTGGTTAAAAGGGGCCAACTCTATTTTTTGAAAAACTTGGGGTCGTGCTTAGTCATAAAAATGTACAATATTTTGTTCAATAAATGACAGAGCAGTCAGCACATCACTGTTGAAAATCAGTCTGTTTATGGATGAAATTTTTATGGGCTTAAAATGGTGTTAAGAAGTAGCACTTGACAACTGTAAATATAAGCTGTGATGCCATTCACTATTCAATGTAAAACTCCATTATGTGGTTAATTCTTTGTGAGTAAGCAGATCATATAATATATAAAACCTATAAAAGTTTCGTCTGGAGTAAGCTTTATCTTATATAATGTTCAAGATATGTGTTTGCTATATCACTCTGCAGTTAACATGTGTTATAAGTAGGTAATTTTTGTTTTAAAACTTTTTGATCTTGCAGGAAAGATGTCCTAACTTCATTGGTATGTGGTTAAAGTATTTGTGTGTATTTTTGTGTGTCCTCGTCTCTGCATTGTGTCCATTGTTTCTTACATATTTTAACAGGTGCAGTAGTTTTGAAATTATTCCTTTCCAGAATGTTGTAAAGTTTAGGATATGATTTTTATTTCAGATTTGTTGTGGCTGAACTGATAGAGACTGAAAAAATTTATGTTACGGATCTTGCCATGGTTGTGGAGGTGGGTTAGCTCTAATTGTTGACTTAATATGCAGAATTCAGAGTTCTGATAAACTGGTTGCAGTTTCCAATGCCAGAATTTCTGTTTTTATGTTTATTAAATCTAGTAATATACTTATATTAATTATTCTATAGCTTTCTATAGAGTTGCTATATGATTGCACTGGATGGCCACTTAAGTAAAAGAAATAGTTTTATCCAGAACTCCATAAAATTTTATTTACATATAATCATGACCACTAGCATGTTGACAAGAGGGCAGAGGAGGTCAGACCCCATTTTGGCCTAGACTGGTCATGAGATTCATGCAAAACTGATGATAAAGGAGGGTGATTATCAATAGGATGCGATATAGTCTGAAAATATGCTCCAATTCACAAGATTTGAATCTAATATTGCCCTAGATTTTATCAGCTGGGGATCTGCCCCAGACCCTGTTTGGGTAGCTCACAATGCTCCCCAGACTTCCTAGTTCAGTTTGACCAAGTTGACCCGTAGAGACAATGGTATTTCCACTACTTGGAACCCTGGCTACACCAGTGATAACAACAGCGTGGCCATCCATCCACTTTTGCAAATTTGGATGCTGTGTCTAAGGACCACTAGACCAGGGACCTCTATATAATAGCACACCTGGACTGGCAACCGGAAATGGCTTGGTACCTCTTGAAGCCAATGCTCTGAGGCTGTGAGCTACAACTTAAGGCATTTGGGTTGGAAATGTTAGGTTTAAATGTTAATGAAAACTGTAATATTAGTCAGAGCTCAGTGCAAAATATGGCAAATAAATGCATAAAATAAAAATGGTTTAATTTGAGAAAATCAAGTGCAAGTAAAGAAGTCTACAGAAAGAAACAAAAAATAACTATGCTAGTATAACATTTGGGAAAGATACATACTAATGATGTTTCATTATCACTACTGCTGCTGCCCCTGCTGCTGCTGCTAGACATTTGGAAGATTTAACTTTTCAATGATTATTGTAGGGTTACATGAAAATGATTCAGGAAAAAGAGGTTATACTGCCTCCAGCTCTAGAAGGAAAAGACATGATTGTTTTTGGGAACATTCACCAAATATACGACTGGCACAAAGAGTATGGCTGTTATTATTTTAATTAGTTTGAAAATTGTTATTTTTTATATTTAGCTTTACTGATTGATATGTGCTTTAAATTATAGAAATTACTGCCTTTTCATTCTGCATCAGGCGATTGATTATTTGTTAGCATATAGTACATTAGCAGTCTAAATTATGGATCTTTCACTATTAGCTGCTCTGCAATGTTATCGTATGGCTTTTTTGGCCAGAGTTGTGATATTAGAATGAGAATGGTGTGCTGATGTTTCTAGTCACCCTATCTCCATATGTTTAAAGCATAGGTGGGCAAATCCACATCGCGATTTGATTTAAATCTGATTTAAATCACATCTGGGGATTTGATTCAAAGGAGCTGGGATTCTATTTGAACCTCAGAGATTGGGATTTGATTTGATTCAAAAAAATTCAACATGCAGAGATTTGAAGGCCAAATCCTAAGTATTGCTAATGAGCAATATTTTGAGACCCAAATAATCATGTAGGAACATAAAAGTAGTCATGTGGGCCTACCTTAATTTCCCGCACATATGTCCAACTCTGTGGTCCACGTAGACCAATGCAGCATTCCATAGCAATATTCCTTGCTCTTCTTTATAAACAATAACTAAACATATAGCAACAGGTTACAGTTCAAAGTTATCTGTTATTGGTAGCTTGTTTAGTGAAATCACTAAAACAATTGATTATTGGATCATGTATTGGCTAAAAAATACCTAAGCATACCAGATACCTCGGCCAATGTTGAAAGGCTATTCAGTATGGCAGGAGCAATTATTCATGCCCGTCGCAGCAGTCTTTCATCTGAAACTATAGAATCACCTTTTCCTAGAATGGAAGTGCTGAAAAATGACTAGCATCTGGCATCTGCTACAGATACAGATATGGCTGCATTGTAATTGATACTGATAAGCTAAGTTATCAGTGATAACAATGATTTAACCAGTCACTTACTTGCTTACATACAGTACAATGTGGATTCGGCTGTCATGATTTGAAATTTTATGCTGAAAGATTTACGATTTGAGGTTTAGGATTCGATTTGAGATTTGCCAACTTATGGTTTAAAGTCATTTCAATGTTGTTTGGATATTTTATTTATGTAGTCTTGTGAATGGCCATAATCTAATATTGTAAGTAATCAAATATTAGGCCTTATGAATGACCATAATCTAATATTATAAGTAAATAATTTTTGTGGCACAGTTACTGACACTTGCTGTAAATTTTAGATTTGAGAGTGACATACATATAATGTGCCATGAGTTTTAGTGTGGTGTTTAGACAGAGTAAAAAATTAATTTCGCAATTTTCAGTTGTCTTACCCCCTCAAACTATTCCTCTTTAGCTAAAATCATTAGAAAAAAGTTTGAGCCTCTTATGGTAACTATTACTGGTAGCTCAATAACCTGATAGGTAATCATTATGGTCACTATAGCTAATTTATCTAAAAATAAAGACAAGGGTGTATATCAGCTATGCAGCACTTTAAGTCAAACAGTATTTCCAAATGGAAGCAAGAACATGTAAAATTGCAAAGTCTAAAATTGTAAAGACTACAGACTGCAACTGTTCAGTGTTTAAACAAGTAGTTAGTAAAGAAGTACAGTGTATCTGTCTACAGTGTTGACCGACTACACTGCCCTGACAATGTCTGTTTCTTGCTGTCGGGATAAGTCTGCCTGTGCTGCGCAACCGTCTGTAATAAAAACTGAAGCTGTGACTCATCTTTGGTTATGAGGCTGCTCAGTTCTTGTATAAGCGCCACACCACGTTCTGCGTGGTCATTTACCACGCTCATTGCATGAACTGTCTTTGCCGCTTCCTGATAATTCTCCTGTGCCTCCCATAAGTCTGGGTCCTTATCAATAAATGCGTGTGGGAAGTTCATCACTTCAAATAATGTCAAGAACTTTGGTGAGAAAAAATCTTCAAAATTCTTTTCCATGAATGTTTGCAGGTCCACTGTTATGTGCCTTGTTTGCTCTTGCTGAATGCAGGTGTTTCTCATTGCATGTACCATTTGTCTCTTGGTTGGTTTACTCGCATTGCTGTCAAAGAATGCCAAACTGACCAGCTCAGGAGACAAGTACCATAAGTGATTGGAAAACTTTTCGGCGGCTGCTTTTGGTATAACCGGATTAATTGTTGAGTAAGCAAGAAGCGATTTTAGCAACTGAAAGTCACCATAATTATGGTGCACTTGCTGCTAAAGGAGCTGTTATCCAAGCCTTCAGGTAAACATGAGCTGCAAACACACACACTTCTCTCAGTCCATTCTCCTCTGATTTTGTCAAATGGAACTGGCTTCGAAACATCCATATCTTCATGCTGTAAATTACTTTCAACAGCCAACAAGCATGATGCATGGCCCCCGGTGGCTTGAATCTGACTCCTCTCACAGGTGGAACTGAACCAAGAAAGATGACAATCAATTCTAAGAACTCCCGGTAGTCATCCCTTGGCTGACTCTCTGCCAGATATGTGAATGCAAATTGTATGATACTGTCTCGAATATCTTGCACTGTTCTCGACACTGTATCGTCTGCCATTCCAGTTTCATATTTCTCACGATATATAAACACCTAATTTTTTTTTAAACGCTTAAAGAGAGCAACCTCTGGAGACGATGTTGCAACTCCAAAACATACTTTAAAAACGGTACCAATGACCACTTCCATAACATGATGTCTGAGTGATAGTAGCTCTTTACCGATTTTCTGCTCCAGGAGAACGCAAGCACTGGCAAGACGTCCAGTGTTAGAACTGGTTGTGTCAAAACACATTGTCCGAATGTTGCTTACTATGCCCCAGTCCTCCACTGCCATGAGCACAGCTGTGGCTTGCACCTCTCCAGTTACACTTGGTAGCTTTGCAACTGTCAGTAGCTGGGAAAGTCCTTTGCCAGAAACAATCACAGGAAGTCGGTCAACATGTTCCATGGTTGTTAAATCAGCAATAAGTTTGCCATCCCAGTGAATCACCTGTGGCACATTGCCTTTAAACTCGGCTTTTAATGTCGCTGCTTGCTGAAATCTCTTTCATTCTCTGTCGGCGAATCGAGTCGTGATTGAGGGCCAGGTCTTCAATGTTATGACCTAAGCTCTGTGCAGTTTCAACAAGAACATGCATCGCCTTTCGATCTGACATTTTCGTTCTGTCCAGAGCAGCTGCAAGTTTTGGTGTTATAATACTGTTTCTGCCTCTCTTTCTCTTTTTAGAAGTCTTATAACTGCAAGGCCTCAAACAGCTCCCTCCTCAGTTTCAGCATTGTACTACTGGCCTCATCAGTTTCGTAATCACTGCTACTGGTGCTGGATATCAATACTGCCCTTTCATTTTGCCTTCTCTGCAGGTCTTCCATTCGCTGGCGTCTGGCAAGCAGTTCTTCCTGTCTCATGGCTGATCGTTTTTGCTTTGTGTCTAAGATTGCATGTACACCTGACATTGAACCCCTTCTTCCCTTTTCTCTTTCAAGTAGCAAGAACTGTCTGTCTTCATCTGTTTGTATCATGCTAAGAGCATCTGCATGAGCAATGTCGAATAGATCATCTAACCTGGAAGTGAACTAAGCCTCTCTTGATTGTTGGCTCAAAGACTGACGGCCTTTATTCTTCTTAAGCAAACGCCACTCTTCAGATGATCGTTCTTGTTTAGTTTGACAGTTCTGTGCATCTCTTATAGGAATTCTTGCTTTGTGCCAACATTTTGCAATTTCTTCGACAGTGGCTGCTGATGACTGTCTAATAGTTTCACGCATTTCTAGGTGATGATGTAGAAAGAAACCAAGTGCCATGCGTACAGATGGCAGCTTACCACCAGTCAGTTCAGTCACAGTAGATCCAAGAAGATAGACTATGTTTTGAGATCTAGTTGTTGCTGCCATTTCCTATTTCATTAACCGATTGCAACTACAGCAGTAATAACCGAGTGCATTAAAGAAATGTTTCTAAAACACTCTATTATACAGCTAATCATATGTGTGTACTGTGAACAAATCAGCATCCGCATTCTAAGTGGCTATTTATACCAACATTGAGCTGACATCAGCACTGCTGAGTCAGCACTGCTGAAAGTCAGCAGTCAGCACACAATATAAACAATAAACATGTCTGTGGTAAATGGAAATGCATTATGTCAGCAGTCTCAAGCAACATTAGTCCAATGGTGACTGCTGATTCGTGATGAAGTTACATGATCAATCAATCTCACTATTAAAGTGCTAAATTTAAATAATACTGCAACCAAGGTTTTACATTTGCACTGTTTTGCAGCTTAAATCTCAGCTTAAGTCTTTACATTAGAACCTAGTATGTATGCATTGAAGCTATTTATCTCGGCAAAACTTTAGAGTAATTGAACTGCCTCTAAATATTCGCCAATAAGGCTGATATTTTGCCTGAATTTTGTTTCTTACATATACAAACAAAATTGGGGGGGGGGTAAGAAGAAGATATTTACAAACTTCAAAAATAAGCACCTCCCTAATGAGTTTGCTCATGTAAGGATGTTAGTGAGCTTTGCTGTTATATGTGAGCAGGGCTTTTTTCTAGGAAAAAAGGTTTGAGAACTCATCCTTTTTTACTCGTCAACAAAAACGGGTTTGGGAACGCCGTACCTGTACGTGCATTATTACATATCCATGATTAAACATACAATCTGGCAAAAAAGGTATGGGAACGCCATTCCCGTGCGTTCCCACTGAAAAAAAGCCCTGTATGTGAGATTCTTATCAGTGGTGATTTGAAGCCACAATGAAAACTTAAAAGAATGGAATAAAATAGCTTTCAATTGTGTGAATGTTTGTAATTTACTACTAAGGATGGAACATAAGTCTGTGGGTCCATTAATTCATTTCTTTAGACTTTTAATGGGCAGTACTTTCCATGGGACCTCCTTGGGTGTATATGGAGAATCACCCAGAACCTATGTGATGTTGAGGCTGGACCCCTAGGTCTGCAATAGATGTAGTTTTCTCTGATTTTCTGTCACTTTAAGTAGATTATGTGAAAGGCCATAGGGGGGGCTAGTGGTGTGTGGTGGAACAGTGGTTAGCGCACTGGTCTGCCACTCTTGAGGTTCATGGTTCAACTCCCGGCCACGGCAGAAACTTTTAGGTTGATTCTGTCTCAAGCATCCCCAAGTCGATTCAGCTGTGAATGAGTACAACAGGTGTTAACTCAGTGGAAGGAAAGGTGCCGAGGGAAAAGCTGGCAATCTGCCCTCATTCAGCCATTGCCATGTATAACTGAAGGCGCTAACCATTTGATTCTCCGATGGGCCCACGTTGGCCTATAGAGTATACCTTTTACCGTAGAGGGCTAGTATATGATTATAATTGTTGCTTCTTTGGTTTAGCACTTTCCAGCAAGAACTAGAGAAGTATAAGGATGAGCCAGAGAAGTTGGGCAATGTGTTCATTCATTATGTAAGCTTGTAACTTTCTTTGTTTCTGTACTCGTAATGGCTCTTATTATTGAATTTGGACACTTAATTGTACTGAAAATTTGTTTAATTGACTGTTTTAAATGCTGTTTTGCTTGACAGAGCATAACTGGATTGTGGACTTTGATTGCATGTCTTTGTAAGATTGGAATTATTTCCATGATCACATGCATCGATGCATGTGTGTGTGTATGTATATGTATATATATATGTGTGTGTGTGTGTGTGTGTGTGTGTGTGTATAATATATATATATATATATATATATATATATATACACACATATGTGTGCTCGAGGCTCTCGTTTCGGTTTGACGTTTGTAACTCTCGTGGCGTGTTTACCACCTTTTTCTGGACGCCGAAGTAAGTAAGTAAGTATGAGAATGTCAAGATTATAGTGGTAACTTGTCTAAAAGACTGCGCGAACACTTTAAACAAAATTAAACTAAGAGGTGTCTCCTCGTTTTCGGCAGTTCGACTCGTGTTGTTTTGGAGTCTCCATTTTTACTCTTCCTAGAGAATATTTTTGCCGGATTTCCTTGGTTTTAACGTTTTTAGTTTGCACGATTCAGGTACATAGGTTTTGCTTTTCCACCATTGCACCCCTCCATCTTTATTCATATTCCCACTCTCACCTTCGATAGCACTCCTCCCACACCACATTTAGAAGCCGCTAATTTATTAATGTCATGCACTGGGTCGTCGGCACACTTCAATGAGCTCAGACTCCTCTCAGCTACGTCAGAAGGGCACGGGGCTATGCAGCGTTTGCCGGACAGTAAGACAATTGCACATAAAAGATGGGAGGATTCATCTGCATGGACCCCACGCCAACCCTTGCCTGGGATCAAACAAACTCCCCCTACACAACGAATCGTTCAGTGCTGCAGTGGGCCAAACCTCAGCTGTTGCCCAAGAAGCCACTACACCCCCACTTTGTCAATTACAATCGAGACAATTAGTAGCGAAGCGAACAGCAGCGCAATCCCCTTTGATCACCCAGCCGCAAGGGGACCAACAACAAAGCACATACCTAAGGCTGCCAGACCTGCCATAGGACAGCTGCTAATTGATATTATAAACAGAATCATAGCAGCACCATGTATTATTAGCCACTGGCAGGAACTGTTACACTTCGCTCCAATCATCTTAAGACAACCAACTAGAGGAGGTAAATGGCACAATTTGTCGTCTCTTTTTAAAGGCAGAGTGCAAAGATTTTCTGAAGAACTCCACTGCAGCCTCAGTTCTACGGAAAATGGCATCCATCATCAATTGACTAAGCTGGCCAAGAAAAAAGACAGCGATAAGGTCCTTGCGGCCACTGTGTCGTCAAAGCTGGAGGATGGAAACATTAGAGCGGCGGTGCAGATCTTAATGTCCAACAAGGACCTGATTACTCCTGATGCCCAATCTTGGCAGGATTTAATATTAAAGCATCCAACTCCTCCACCGGACAGACGGCCCGCACCATCCCAAAAATCTTGTCCCCACCTTCAGGTGATAGAAGATGAGATTCAGGAACGACTGTGCTCATTCTCTGCAGGATCCTCCGGGGGACCGGACGGCCTAAGACCTCAATTAGTGGCCGAGCTGATATCCTGCCCAGAGGTAGGGAACAGGCTAGTTGCCTCAATTACAGGGCTAGTCAACATGCTTTTAGCCGGTACATGCCCAGACCTGGTTCGTCCCATTCTCTTTGGTGGCACTCTGATGGCCCTAAGAAACAAATCGGGGGGATTACGCCCCATTGCCATCGGTTATCTCTGGCGGCAGCTCGCCTCAAGTGTGCATCCAACTTCGTCCTGCCTAGGGTGACTAAACATCTCACACCCCAGCAAGTAGGCGTGGGATGTCCCAGGGGATGCGAGGCCGCAGTGCACTCGGCCAGACGCTTTCTCGCAAACATGCCGGAAGATCATATTCTCGTGAAACTCGATTTCACGAATGCCTTCAACAGCATGTTCCGAGATAGCATGCTGACCGCTCCTACCAGAGCTGTCGGCCTATTGCGAACTCTCATACTGCGAGCCCAGCTCCCTTAAGTTTGACAGCTTTGCAGTACAGTCTCAGTTAGGCCCACAGCAGGGAAATCCCCTGGGCCCTCTCTTTTGTCTTCCGCTTCAGAACATCCTGAAAAACCTATCGGCAACCTTCGCGGTGGGTTACCTCGACGTTCTGACTCTGGGGGCGGCCCACAAATATAGTCGCAGCAGACATCACAGCCATTGAAAGAGGGTGTAAAAATTTGGGGCTGTCCTTGAACCACGACAAATGCGAAGCCATCCACAGAGGTCCATTGCCGATAACCAACACATCCCTGGACCGGTTTTCGCGTGTCAGTGTTCAAGACGCCACCTTGCTGGGTGCAGCGCTGGAAGTTTCAACCGCCTTTGAAGAGCTCATGTCCAGCCGAATAGCAGAATTACAGATGGCCCTCAGTCGCTTGCTCTTAATTCTAAGGCAAGACGCCCTCTTTCTGCTTTGGAGTTCCTTGAGTCATTCGAAGATCCTCTATTCGTTGTGATGCACCCCTTGCGCCAAACATCCACTGTTAGAGAGTTTCAACGCAGCCATGCGCAAGGGCTTGAACAACATACTAAACATTCAACTTTCTGACAGCCAGTGGCGTCAGGCGACGCTACCCATTAGGGATGGAGGTCTGGGGATTTGTCAGGTGTCCATGCTTGCACCGTCTGCCTTCTTGGCTTCAGCTGCAGGCACCCGACTCCTCCAGTCTTCCATGCTAGAGAAAGTCTGTGTAAGCACTGACGCACATGAATTGCAAGTCAGGAACCAGTGGTCCTCGATGAGTCAGCTGCCGAGCCCAACGTCCGGCTCCCTCACCAAGCAGAGCACCTGGGATCGTCCTTTTATTCAAAGGGAAGTAGCATATCTACTCCAGATCCATCAAGGGCAATACCACCAAGCCCGTATGTGAGCTGTCTCAACACGACACGCCAGCGACTGGCTCCATGCACTTCCAATCACCAGCTGCAGCCTTCGCATGGACGATGAAACAATCAGAGTCATCGTCGGCCTACGACTAGGAGCCACAATCTGCGAGAAGCACCTCTGCTCTTGTGGTGCTATGGTCTCGGAGGACGGAGCACATGGGCTCTCATGTCACTTAGGCCCATTGTCTACTTTGCCGTCTGCAGTTAGCTTTCAAACAAAACACAAGTGCTTGCTCATCTCTCCTCTTAAATTCTTAACTGCAGCATTGCTTTCATTACTCGCCATTGTTGTTTGAAAGAAATAGAAATATAGTAAGCTAAGTCGGTATTCAAGTAAATAAGTTACAAAAATATTAAAATTGAATCAAAAAATTAATCACTTAACCTTTTAAAGGGGGAATTAAATTTTTTAAGTCATCTCCCGACGAGGGAATTAATTTTTGGAAAAGGCATTCGTATGAAAACGTGAACATATACGTTATAAACTTACTATATCTCAGGCTATATGGAAGCTAGAAAGATGTGGTTTGCACCGTTGTTGAGCATTTTTTTGCTCTTTCTATCCATCCATGCCCAAAGAAAAAAGTTGGGGTAGGGTCCACTCTACACCCCAAAATCGGACTCCTCCCCAACATTTTGTTCATATTTTGATCAAAGGTCAATAGCAAAACGTCTTCAGCGGTAAACCCCAAATGTTAGCGATAGAGTTCTAGAGGAGTGTAATTGGAACAGAATGGTGCAAAAATTTTGAAGATCGGACCATATTTGGGGTAGTTATGAAGTTTCATACCCAAGTGCCAATTGCTGGCTGAAATGAAAATTACGCGAACGGATTTTCAATGTGAAAAACCGAACAACTGAGTATATTTCAGGCTATACAGAAGCTAGAAAGATGCGGTTTGCACCATTGTTGAGCATTTTATTGGTCTTTCGAACCATCCGTGCAAAAAAAATTTGAGGGGTAGGGTCCACTCTACACCCCAAAATCGGACCATCTCCGAAAAAAAATTTCAAAGCTCAATAAAAAAAATTTCAGCGGTGACCCCCAACTGTGAGCGGGAAAGTTGTAGGGAGGTGTAATTGGAACAGAATAGTGCAAAAATTTTGAAGATTGGACCATATTTGGCGTAGTTATGATTTTTCTAGCCTCCGGCTGAAGATTTTTCTTATACATTTTCCAGCCTTGGTTGTTACACAGCCAATAGCTCTTGCATATATAGTCAGCAATATCGAAAATGGTGCTGCCGCCTATCGAATGGATGTGAACTAAATCGGTCCCCACGTTGGATTTTTGAAAATATTGCAGGTCCGCAGTACACAGTCACTTATATAGCGCACCGTTTATAGATTTAACGCCGTTTGGCTATGGTTTTCGCGCCGTTATAAACGGCGAAGCCTTGGAAGAGGTTAAACAATATTTAATCGTTTGGCTATATGTTTCATTCTTCTACGGAGCTCTCTGAGCCACTCGGCTGCTCTATCTATGCGCTGCACCCCTGCGCCTTAGAGTGAAGAGGTTAGACAAGAATCCATTTGACAGTCAGTGGCTTCAGGCGATTAAAACTGGGGATTTCTATGCTTGCACCTTCTGCCTTCTTGGATTAATCCAGTCCTCCATTAATTAATCATGAAGCCCGGTTAGGAATGACTGGTGCTCCCTGAGTCAGCAGTCAAAATATACAACAAACAATCCACCTATATATGTAATACAGAGGGACATAAACACCTTGTCCCAAACATAGTACACACACACAAACCACGCCAGCATTGGCACATACACATTAACCGCCTGCGGCCTGCGCATGGATGACGAGATATATATATATATGCGCGCCCATATCGGAATATATATATACCTGGGTCCATATTATGTTGAATGTGATCCAGAGGGCTTTAGTCAAAACCAAGCCGGCTGGTCTTTCAGAGAAAAATCAGGTATGACCTTTGAAAATGGTTCCATTCTGATAAAAACATTTAGTCAAGTAAAAAAATTAGAAGAAAAAAATTTCACTGTTTACAGGTAGCTCAAATGGGTCAAAGTTTGCATGAAGGCATTAAATTTGAGTTATTCCTCAAACGGACGAGAGTTAGCACACTATTTCTATAATTCAACCAATGGCTCCAAAAAAAAAAAATGTGTGTATATATACACCATCTCACAAAAATTATGAAATTTATATACAAATGCTCCCCAAACATCCATCTGATAAAAACATTTAGTAAAAATTAGAAGAAAAATTTCAGCCTGCTCTCTTGAATAATTTTTGAGATATTCAATGGCTCCAGCTCGACCATCTCAAAAAATTATGAAATTTGTACAAATGCTCCCCAAACATCCATCTGAAAGATTGCAAAATTTTTTGCTCTCTTGAATAATTTTTGAGATATTCAACTTGTATTGTACCTTAAATTTCTTACAAATTTCTTACAACTTCAGACCTCTATAACTTCAGAAATATCATAGCTAGGGGGCTGAAACTTTCTGGACTTATTCACTACTAGTAGTATTTTATAAAACAAGAGTAAGACTTTGTCTTTTGGAAAAAGTGTCCTCTCTTCAGAGTCACAAAAATAGAAGAAAAAAATTACTCCTTTCCTGATATTCAATGTTTAGCTCTCAATAGGGAACCTTTCTCTTTATTTCAGAGTTGCAACTTTTATTCTGTAAACTGTCCAGTAACTATATTTTCTCTAATTGCAAACAGATTTCCCATAATGTTAATTATAGATCCTTATACAGGATCTTTAAATGGCTGCGCCAAAGATTCCTGCACGAACTGGAGTTGCACAAGCAAATGCTGTCTTTGAAACACTCAATTCGTGGCAAATTGTTGACAACATGCAAGGATTGTGCCTTGATACGACAAGCAGCAACACTGGTCTTGAATTAGGAACTTGTGCAATACTAGAACAGTTGCTTGGGCATTATCTTCTGCACTTAGCAAGTTGACACCATATATTGGAACTGGACACTGGTGCTGCTTTCATTGAGGCAATGGGTTCATCTTCAGCACCTGAAATCTTTCTCTTTAAGATATTTCAATCCAATTGGTCCCACATTATTCAAGATTGATTTGAGGATTCGTCGACTGACGAGGTAGCTGCATCTTATAGGCCCTATATCCAGCAGCAAATAAAAAATTAGTGAGTTTCTTATTATCAGCTCTGACGGAGGCTCAACCACGTGATGATTACCGTGAGCTGATGGAAATAACTCATTTTTCTCTGTGTTTCACCACTTCATGAATGGCATTTCCGCACACCTGGTGCAATGCACAAGTAATGCTAGATGGCTAAAGTCATCTACGCCTTCAATGTATATGGATGTTTAGGTCACTGTTCGCTCACACTGGTCGAGAGAAGAAAGGTCTGCATGGCCTGTGTATATTTTATGCGTGCTATACGTAAAAGCTTGGGTCATGGCATCGTTCACTGTTGCAGCCCCTCTTAAGGACCTTACACTTATGAAGTCACTCTTGACATACCAATCAGTCAATCCAGCAATTTCTCGAACAATCTGATGGAAGCTCGCAGATCACTTGTCGTACCTCTCAGAGAAGTTGGTCGTCTTGGCCTTCTTTGACAGCAATGTACCAAATGATGTCAAGCACAACATGGTTACAGCCATGTGTCAAGTTGATGGTGAAGATTTTCCACACAAACGTGTCAAGCTCTTCAAAATGACACTGCCTGCATTGGAAAACAAGTCACTTGCTGACTTCATGATGAAAAACACAAGGTCATTTTTCGCTAAGTTCAAATTAACTCAGACCTTTCTGAGCCTACCAACTTCAGAGTGGGAAAGTAACGATGAATACAAGGCAGTTGTTTCAACCATTCGAAAAATTGCAGTCACAAATGACCACACAGAGCGAGGCATTGATTCAGCAGTTCTCTGGCAGTCTGACTAGGAATGAAGAACAGCTGCAGTACCTACAGTACTACAGGTCATAGCTGAGAGTCAAAAACAATACCAACAGGCCCTCAAACATTTGTTAATGGGTCAAAATGAGGATTTGGCAATGCATTCAAACTGAACATCAACAGTGAGCAATGAACGTCTAGCTAAGGACACTTTCTAGTGTTTGAGCAACCTCTAAATGTCTCATTACTTGAACAAAATTTTCAACACAGTGCTTTTTCCACGAACTGAACCATTTTATGGGGTCAGACCGCATTTATCACAAAAAATTTGTTATACCATTGACGTAAGGGACACCCTAATATATATATGTATATATATATATATATATATATATATACATATACACACACACACAATTATACATACATATACAGACACACACATACAGAGAAGAGTGGAAATCCATGGTTGCCAACGTAGCAATACAGGGCGCTTGAAGAAGAATTATATATTCTTAGAACATGGATATATATGGTTTTGTTTTGACCAGGGATCTTGGATTTAAATATGCGTCCAATCTTATTGTTTTCAGGAGAGACGTTTATACATGTATGTGAAGTACTGTGAAAATAAACCTAAATCGGAATTGATTGTGGCTGAAAACATAGACTTCTTTGAAGTAAGTTATATGTTGGCTGCTTTTGGCAGCTTGATTTCAGAGTATATTTGAGAAAATCAACTATTGCATCATATTTTTTAAGTCTGGCTCATTGATATTTCTATCATTCATTCATTAGTCAGTAATTGTGTATTCAAAATGTTACATTTGCAGTTACTTTGAAATAAAATGATCTGTGTATTCTTTAACCCTTTTCCTGTTTGCCCCGAGAATACTATTCCACTTTACATTACATTACAAATAAAATAAAGATAGAGGGTTAAACTATTATAAGGATTTTATTTTAGTTACCGTATTTTCGCACATATAAGATGCACCCAAGTATATGATGCACCCGATTATAAGACAATTATAAGACATGGGTTTTGATGATTTATGTTTAACCCTTTGATGCAGGGGAATCCTTAAACAGAAAACTTCTTGCAGCCGGGAGAATCTGTCTGGGAAAAGTGCCGGATGCCGGGAAAAATAGAGTTCTGTGTATTTAAGACATTTGAAAATCATGTTAACATCAAAGCTGGGTATGGGCGGCCTCATAGTACGGACAGCAGGGCGGGTATGGCCGGACTCGGCGTTAAAGTGTTTAAAAAATTATTGATAAGATGCCCCCATGTATAAGATGCACCATAAGAGTCAAATACTGACCTTCTATTCAGTAACCTGGTTAATTACAATCCATCTCACCTGAATGTGGCTGCCCGTGGAGAGCAAGAGAGAGGAGGGAAGGTGGGAGAGAGCGATTGCCTTGAATTGGAAGTGGTTCTGTCGACTGTCATAATGCTAAAATAGACCTACATCAATCATTTAAACATCTACTGTAATACTAAATCTCTATTCAGTAACCTGTCTAATTACAACCCTCTTTCATCTGTTTGTGGCTGCCGGCTAAGAGTGGCTCATACCTGCTATTACCACCTATGCAGGATTACAGCGATCCGTCGTTACCTTCTGTTACCGGACGTGATCAAGTTAGTTCTTGCTCTTGTCCTGACTCGTGTGGATTGTTGTAACAGTCTACTACTCGGACTCCCGGACAATCTGATAAACAGTCTTCAATCGGTACTTAACGTTTCTGCGCGACTTATATTTGGAGTCAGGTGGAATGAACACGTTACACCATTACTGCGAGATCGCCTTCATTGGCTCCGGATCCCTGAATGGATAACTTTCAAACGTTGTTGGCTTCAGGGCTCTGAACGGCCCGTGCTGTCCGCAGTATCTTTCGAGACTGGTACACCGACTCTCACCAACCGACAGACGCTCGCGGCTTCGCTCAAGATGTCGAGTTCAGCTCGTTATCTCGCACCCATCTAAGACTGCTAAATTTGGGGACCAATCCGTTTCGAGGGTGAACCCAATATTATGGAACTCCCTCCTGAGGACATCACGAGGGAGACCACCCCCGACCGATTTTTAGCAAAACTTAAGACGCATCTTTACAACATTTCCTACTAAAGACTATTATAAAGTGCTCTTGACTATGGCCTAGCTACACTACACATATCATCATTTATATAAATCATCATTTATAATAATAATAATAATAATAATAATAATAATAATAATAATAATAATAATGAGAGAGAGAGAGAGACTTGAGTTGAATGTGGCTGCTGACAGAAAGACAAACAGAGATGGAGGAGGATAGAGAGACAAAGGCCAAGAGAAAGATTGTCTTGAATTAGAAGGGGTTTTGTAGACTGCCATAATGCTAAAATAGTCCTACATCAATAATTTAAGCATCTAGCACTAAATCTTTTCAGTAACCTGACCAATTACAATCATCTTTCATTTTCATGTTGTTGCTGCTGAGAGAGAGAGAGAGAGAGAGAGAGAGAGAGAGAGAGAGAGAGAGAGAGAGAGAGAGAGAAGGCTGAGATGGGTGAAGGAGGAGAAAAGAGGGAGCCTTCAGTTGAATGTGGCTGATGGTATGGTTAGGTTAGGTTAAAAAGTCAATTTATATAGCGCAAAAACATGAAAGAAAAGTGATTTGATTAAAGGCTAGAAAGCGCATATTTTTACACTAATGTTCGATGTCTCAAGAAATAAGTTTTAAGTTTCCTTGTCCTGAACGATTCAAGATTGGACTCTCTAGTCACATGGCCAGGTAGCTACTACTAGGAGGGGCCTCACAATTTGATGATAGTTCCATGGTGTCGTATAAATAAAGTTCCTTGTCAAAATTTTAATTGTTATACTATATGTACCAAATGGAGAAATAACAAATTATGATTGGTTCATTTGAATGTGTCAATTACTTATAAGCTCCACCTACCCAGTACCCATAGTAACCATTGCTGTAAAATACGTACCAACCTAGTCCCTATGTATGCAGATTGTAAACTAATAACCTATCAGTTATAAATTTATGACCGTCTGTCAGAGATGAGTAATTCCCCAAGTTGACAGAACCAGGATATCCTATCACCGCATCGAAAGCTGCTGTCAAATTTATATAATCATCTGTCGTAAATTTATATTATGTTCCTCTTATAAATACAGCCCCTATGTATTCAGGTCGTAAATTTTTACCTAGGCCTATCAGCCATATATTTATGATCGACCGATAGGATAAAATTTACAACCATACTTAGGCCTGATAGGGGAGGAAGAGGAACTCAAATTGTACATATAAGCATAATTTTGTTCCTGTAGCAACAGCTAGCTCTGCCCCGGAACTGCATTTATAGAGGAACAAGATTTGTATGACACCGGCAGAGATATAAACAGAGAGAGAGACAGACAGAGAAATGGAAAGAGACACACAGACAGAGATGCACACACACACACACACAGATTGCCTTAAATTGGAAGGGCTTCCCTCCTCCGTCTTCGACCGTCATATTATGTCTACACATAAGTTGCTTAGCTATCTAATTACGGAATCTATTTAGAATCCTGATTAGTCACAATCCTCATTCACTTAAATGTGACTGCCAGCGGAGAGAGTGAGAGTGACAGACAGAGAGACAGAGAGATTGTCTTGAATTGGAAGGATTTCCCTCCACCGTTTCTACTTGCATCTACTTACAGTCTTGGATTTATTTATTGATGATGACATAGAGGCCAGTTCTTTATGTTCCAAAAAATTTAGATAAGATGTCCACAAATATAAGACGCACCAAGGGGGCTAATCGTGTAAAAAATCATATAACATGCATCTTATATGCACAAAAATACTGTATATAGGCGAGGAAGTTTATTCCTGTATGGTACTACCGGTATGTTCACATGTGTTGGTGTTTACAACTTGTTAAATGTTAATGTTTGCCAGGACATACGCCAGCGACTTGGTCATCGACTTCAGTTGCCTGATATGCTTATTAAACCTGTGCAGAGGATAATGAAGTATCAACTAATGTTGAAGGTATTCATTTCATGAAAAATGAAATAGTTATAAATAAATGTAGATTGTCATGGATCATTTGTTTAGCTCATGTTGCAAGAGCTTATGCAGAAAGTAGATGCCAAACAAATTATTTTTACACAATTGATTATACACACTGGTCAACAAGGTTTTTGTTTCCTGTGCAATTTCTGGTGTTCCAGGTAGATTTTGTCATGCTGATTACAGGAATAATTTTGAAATTTTCCTATCACGTAAGTTTTTTGAGAAAAAGCTGATTTTAAATTTTAAAATTATAAGAATTTTAAAATCGTGGTTTTCGAGAGTTTTCTGAGTTATGGGTATTCAGGTTAAGCAAGAATCTTATGTGACCGCCATAACAGATGTAATTTGCACTGCTGGCACACTTAACTACATGGATTTTGAAAATTAGTATAATTAGGCATGTCCAGACATGCCCAGACGTGCCCAAACCTGTCTTCAAGACTACATGCCTAGCATGTATTGTTGCTATGGTTACGCAGTTCTATATAAATACCAAGCAGCACTAGGAAGCAGCTGCAGTCTTTCTATTTGATGAGATATAACTGTTTAGTTAAAGGCTGTGAATTGAATATATTAACTAATTTAATTAAAGTTTCTGAAATGTCGCGTCGATGTCGCAATAGCAGTGACACGTTCTGCTACATCTTTGGAGAGTTTACGTTGAAATCACAGAAGCGGAGTATGACAGCAATCATAAAGAAAGGATATGAGTTATACTTTGGATGCAAAATTGGCGACCAGGACAAAGTATGGGCACCTCATATATGTTGTTCATCTTGTGCTACCAGTCTGCGAGCTTGGCTTGCAGGTAAGCGTCCATCCATGCCATTCGCCATACCAATGATATGGAGAGAGCAAAATAATCATGTAAGGGATTGCTATTTCTGCATGACGAATGTTACAGGATTTTCTTCAAAGAATAGGAAGTCTATTGAGTATCCTAACCTTGCCTCAGCAATGAGACCAGTTCCACACGACGAGAGTCTTCCTGTTCCAACACCCGCGAGTTTTGGACACTGGAGGACGAGGACGAGCATGCAGAGACAGATGAAATGCTGCAGACATTTGATGATTCAGCTACGGAAGACCCAGAGTTTGAGCCATCGACATCCAGCAATCCTCATTTGATTTCTCAGGCAGAGCTCAATGATATGGTCAGAGACTTAGATTTGTCAAAAAATCAAGCAGGATTGCTTGGATCTAGGTTGCAAGGATGGAATCTGCTCTCTCAAGGTACAAAAATTTCAGTATTTCGTAAACGGCATGAAGACTTGACTGGATTCTTCAAAAAATCGACAGTCTTACTTTTGCATTGACATTGATGCTTTCGGCTGTAAGCACAATCCATCCGAATGGCGACTTTTTGTTGACTCTTCGCTGTTAAGTTTAAAGGCTGTTTTGCTGCACAATGGCAATTCATATTCTTCAGTACCCATTGGACATGCTGCTTACATGAATGAAACATATGAGAACATGCAGCTGCTATTGAAACACATAGAATACTCGAGATACAACTGGAATATATGTGGAGATCTGAAAGTTGTTGCAATTCTACTCGGTCTGCAGCTAGGCTACACCAAGTACTGCTGCTTTCTTTTGCGAGTGGGACAGCCGAGCTAGAGATTCACATTATGTGAGAAAGGTCTGGCCACCTCGCAGGGACTTGGTTCCAGGACAGAAGAACGTTAAACATGATCCTCTCGTTGATCCGAAGAACATTTATCTCCCACCTTTGCACATCAAACTTGGGTTAATGAAAAACTTTGTCAAAGCAATGAACAAAGAAAGTGAAGCCTTTACATACTTACGCCAGAGGTTTCCACGCACCAGTGATGCTAAAATACAAGAAGGCGCTTTTGTTGGCCCACAGATTCGAGAGATGCTCAAGGACAGTCACTTTGAGGGCCTTCTGCAGGGTGCCGAGCATGTTGCCTGGACAGCCTTCAGGGATGTTGTTGCTAACTTTCTGGGCAACTACAAGGCGCCAAACTATGTTGAACAAGTTGAAATCTGCTACAAGCTTACAAGGCAATGAAATGCAACATGTCACTGAAGATACACTTCCTTCATTCTCACTTGGACTTCTTCCCGGACAATCTCGGCGCCGTCAGTGATGAACATGGTGAAAGATTTCACAAAGACATTGCCAGCATCGAGAAACGCTACCAGGGAAAGTTGAGTCCGTCTATGCTCGGAGACTACTGTTGGTCACTGATACGTGAAGCACAGGACAGTGACTACAAACGAAAATCTACAGCAAAACATTTCTAATTTTCTCATGTCTTGTCATTATTGCCTAGATCCTTCTGTAGGATTATGTTGCAGAAGACGTTACAATACTAAATGCTAAATTGTCGATTTCTTAAAAACCTTACGTGATACAGAAATTCTAATTACATATTTGTGTTCAGCAAGTCAAAATCTATTAGTTTCACCAAAATTTGTAGAGGAAACAAAAACTTGCATAAAATTTGTTGACCAGTGTTACATGATCAATTTATAAAGGAAAGGGAATTTCTTGGATTATGATGTATTCGTAGAGCTATCAGGTTGCTGACAGTTGTTCATAGAGCTAGATGTTTTTAGTATGTCAGTGAAAGAGTAAATATAATCAGGCTACAGTCGAATCCCATTATATCGAACTCACTTATATCAAAATCCTGCTTATATCTAAGTTTGAGTGCCGGTCCCGCCAAAACAGTGTTAATGATACAGGAATCGGATATAACGAACCTCGGATATTTTGAAGTATTTATCACGGTCCCTTGAACTTCGATATAACGAGGTTCTACTGTATATTGATTATTGGAAAAGGCCCCTATGCTCCGTCAGTGAGCCTGCCAATAATGATGATATATTGATTGTATAGAGTAGATTATATCTGGCACAAATGTGCAGACTGCCTTATGAAAACAGTTATTTCTTCAGAAAATTTATTGTCTCATCAAAAAGACTGCAGAAATGTGTATAATTTCAAGAACTTTGAAACGTTGAAGTTAAAGGTGATTTTCATTGCTTTTTTGATTTTTCATTTAAAGGAAATTTTGAAGTATACTGATCATGCAGGGGATGACATTAAGGATTTACAGAGAGCTGTTGAAGTGATGTGCGTAATACCAAAGGCAGCGAATGATATGATGAATGTTGGAAGACTTCAGGGTTTTGTGGTAAAATTAATTATTACTCCTTAAATATTAAAGTTTCTTCAATATTCTAAGTTTGCATTATTTGTGGTATATATTAGTAAAGCAAGGACTAATTGTTTTGATTTCTTACTGAATCATGTGCTGTATGTTGTATGTCATATGTTAAGGCGTGAAACACAATTGTCGCGCTTAGATAGCATTTCAAAAGCAGCCAGGATTGTAATGGATGCCCAGGATTCCATTGTCATAAAACAGTCTGTATTACTGCTCATATTGGAGTGATAACAAAGAAATACAAATATAACATTGCATTCAATCATTTTCAGGGTAAAATAACTGCTCAAGGAAAGCTGCTTCTGCAGGAAAACCTACTTGTCGCTGAACACGCAACCAAAGCTAAAGTCGAGAGGCATATGCTGCGTGAACGACGTGTCTTTTTATTTGAACAAATTATTATTTTTAGCGAAGAGACTGAAAAAAAGAAGAACAGTTTATCTAGTCCTGGATACATCTACAAGAGCAGCATTCAAGTAATAGTACAGGATTTCTTCGTGCTAATATTTCTATAACTCTATAGTCTTATTCTTGATTTCATAAACATCCTAGACAGTATATTATTTGTATATAGTGTTGTGCTTGCATTAAAAGGTTCTTGTTGATAAAAATTACTCATCTCCAGTTGAATATATTTTATATTGTCTGTTTGCAGATTAACAAAATGTTACTGGATGAAAACGTTTGTGATGACCCTTTAAGATTTGTATTGATTGACAAAGCACCATCACATAACATTCATTTGACGTGTCAAGCGCCAAATGAAGATGTTCGAGAAAACTGGGTGTCTCAAATTAAGTCAATTCTTGATATGCAAGGAGATTTTCTTCGAGGTATTCTAATTATATTATATTTTATAGAAAATTATAGTAGTGATCGTCTATCTGTATTAATTGGATAATCATCCATGCTAGCAAAATAGTCATGGATAGATATACACCTGGTTGTTAGAATTAACTAGAACATAGTTGATAAGATGTCAAGGGGTGAGTTTGAAGAGGAGATGAGAATTTGAGTGTCTTTGGCATTAACCGATTAACAAAATGTTACTGGATGAAAACATTTGTGCTGACCCTGATGTTCAGCTAGATGTGAATCATCATCATCATTATCAGCCACGCATAGCCAAGGTGACTGTTGCAATTGCTCTCCATAATGTTCTATCTTGAACACATTGGAGTGCTTCAGAAGCTGGCAGCCCACAGTCATCATAGATTTGATGAAGCCAGGTAGTCGGTGGTCTTCCTCGAGGTCGATGCCAATCAAGGGCAGCTGTATCATGTATCACCATCTCGAATGGATGCAGCTAGGCAGAGTGTTGCAGAAGCAGGTACTTCAGTTGGGAGTTATGCTAAATGTCCAAAGAGACCAAGAACGTCGAAGACAGATTTGTAAATTACTTAGTCTCCTGGCCACATTGTGAATAAATCTCATCGTTGCATATAAATTCTGATCACCTGACATTGAGGATCCAGCAGTGGGCAACCGTAGAGGTGTGCATCCAGCTTAGATTCCTTTGCCTCAAAATTCTGTCAAGGCATGGCAGAGGAAGCAATACCTACACAACAAAGGGACTCATCTCATGAGTTAGCCATGCTGTATATGCTCGAGCCTAGTTAGCATTATAAATTAAGTAATGAATTAAATAATTAAAAGTGAATCCAAAATGTAGTGTAATAGTAAATAATAGAGGTCCCAAGACCAAGCCTTGAGGACATCACAGGATAGATCAAAGGGAGGTGAAGATGAATTTATGATGAAAGACTGGGTGAAAAGATGTAAATAATAAACAAGTCAACGTAATATAGTCCCTGGGATTCCGAACCAAACCTTAAGATAATGAAGAAAGATAATGGCTGACAGTATCAAGTGCAGCAGACTAGTCAAGAAGTGAAAGAGCGGTTACTTTTACTGCATTCATAAATTGGCATTCTTAGATTGGACAATGTAGTCATAAACTGTCATCAGAGCCATTCATTTGAATGATATTTGTAGTAAGCAGATTGGAAAGGGAGATAGTTTGGATTTCAATTGAAGACAAGTGAGCATTCAGTTATCTCACTACAATCTGTTTTTTGAACTTCAGATAAGAGGTTTATATTGGATATATAAGCCTATATTTAGACAAGTCAATAGCAGAGAGAGATGATTTTTTTACCTAAAATGAGTGAACTTGATGTAGTATCATGTCCACTTCATAGGATATCAGCTTCTCGTATGTGTTCCTTTGCCTGAAGAGAATGATTTCAATGGTTATTGATGAATTCAATGCAAAAGTGGCATTTAAATCATGTGAACAGTATTTACTTAAGCGTATTACTCAGTTCTATACATTGGCCAGGTTTTTAGCAGTGCAAATAAAGTTAATTTGGCACCAGTCTGATATCATGAAATAATATGTTTAAAATGTCACTGCTATATGCCTCTTTAGTGTAGGATTGTTACCAAAAGTGAATTTACTTTGGTAAAGTTTTGATTGAACTGATGCAGTAGTATAATTTTTTATGAATATGATATTTGCAGAATTTACTTGGGTTAGAATTCTAGACAATTTGAGGCAATGATTCTAATTACCGGTAGCTAAAATGCCTACATATGTCCATGCTGAATTTGCTGCTTTTGCCATTCTGGTAAAGAAAACTGCCAATCTGATGTCATTAAATTTTGCAGCTTTTGATGGTTGTGTTGTTTCATTATGAAGCTAGAATCAATTGTTTGCAATTTGTAATTGTCATTTTCTATTTGGCATTGTGTTTGTATTTGCTATAGCTCTTCAGTCACCCATAGCTTATCAGAAAGAATTGACAAAAGAACTGTGAGTTGCTGCTATTATTTTTGTTATTGCTCTTTCTCGCCATTATATTCTTAGTTTTTAGTAAACTGATCCATTAATTGTTAAAAATGTTCATTCAAATTAATGGTAATTTTCATTATTACTCTTCATATAGCCTGCTATGCTAGGGGTTATTGCTAAGTTTAGGAACACTGATTATAATTTAAAAAACCCCTCAATATAGGAAAACTCATTGTGGGTGATCTCCAGGATCAATTTGTTAAAATGGGCATACCAGGTTTATGAAATTGTCACTGTGCATGGCAGTCATTTAACGATAAATCTGGGCCAGTAACTATCCTTGTACCCACAGGAAACGACTCACACCTCGTAGTTCTAACTTTGTAAGCACAAACGTACGTGCTGCCAACTCGAATGCATATGCATTCAAGTTAATACAACAAAAATGATACACACCAAATTGTAAGAAAAATACTGTCACTTTTTGATGTATATTTCACATTTTGTCCCACTGTTATCAGGTCAGGTCAAGGTTAACATCCTCCAGCAGCGTCCAGGTGTCAACTTCTCCATGACATCTCTCCAAAGTTCTCTGTCCTTTGCTATTTCTTCCAAAGTCACTCGGTGTCTTCCATCAGTTTTTCCATTGAGATTCAGCCCTGCCATGTGCTGATCCTCTTCCAGTCCATCCACCCATCGTCTTTTCGGTCTTCCTTTAGGTCTTATCTCCTCTGGTTTGTAATTGAAAATTCATTTTGGGTTTCTTATTTCATCTATTCTGAGTATGTGTCTGGTCCATTTCATTCTTCTCTTTCTGCTTACTTCCATGATGCTCAGTTGCAGTGTTCTCTCTCTCTAACTTCTTCATTTGTTATATGTTCTTTGTATCCAATCCTTAGTATTCTTCTAAGCCATATTTTCTGTTGCTTTTATTTTCTTTCTCAAATTCTTTTTCCTTGGTCCAAGATTCATGTCCATATATTAGTATTTGTATTACCGGTACACAAGTGTTGAGAATTCTTAGTTTTGTTTTCATCCCAAAGTCATGACTTTTGAAAATGTTGGTATGTAGACTGTTGAATACAGAGATGTAGTCAAGACCAGCAGTTCCGAGACCAAGACAAGACCAAGACCACTACCATCGAGACCAAAACCAAGGCCACCTAGTGACATACCGTATTTTCACGCCAAATCACCGCGGCTTATAGGTGATTTTACAAGAAGAGCCTTTGATGCGGCCTATAATTTGGGAAGCAGCTGCGTGATATGCTGCTGCTCCGGATGATGACTGCTGACTAACGTGAAATCCTAAATGAAATTTTGTTAGGCGATATTTCCGGGACAGAATGACTCGGCAATGAATGACTCGGTGACGAACAACTGGGCGACGAACAACTCTATAAAGTTTAAGGAGCTGGGAAATGTTTGAAGTAGAGCAAAGGAAAGCTACTGCAAGGTGCTGGAGTGGGGAGGGGGTTGGCATTTTTGAAGATCTTTGAAGTTGGCTACTGCAGGTCAACTGTCGTTGCCCACTTTATAAAGGGGAGGATGGTGGGAGGGGGTGGCAAATGTAACTGCAGTATGTTTCGGGCAGTCGAGCGAGAAAGTGTACAGATATTAATCACAACTCTTTAGTTGCTTTCTAAGGGGAGGGGGCGACAATTGTTGGGTTCAAAGGTGATGTTTGCTAACAGGTTTCTCATCCATAATGATTGACAACTGCTTCGCTGTATCGTTTTATTGATAGACTTATTATTCTATATAGCCTAATACAGCTTACATACATTACTACTCTTCTTACCCACCAATCCTCCTCCCCTCCCCTTACCCTCCTCTTCTCACATACCCATCCCTCACTTCCCCTACAATGCTCCCACTCTACCCCTCCCCTTCAACTTATACTCAATCGTATCTGTCGCCGAGTTGTTCGTCGCCCAGTTGAGTGGGCGCCAAGTCGTTCGTCATAGAGTCGATGTCGCTGAGTTGTTTGTCGCCCATTTGTTCATCGCCGAGTTTTTACGTACCACAATATTTCTTATAATATGTAGTGGTCTCAACAAATATATTTAGGAATTTTTAAGAAATCATAGTTTTTCTGCTGGGGGGGTTTATTCTGAGACACCTTGTATATGACAATTAATTATTAATGAAAACAAACTGAATAGGGTTACTGTTTTTCTTATTTACTGAAGGTTATGTAAAAATAATGTCCACTGTCATAATTTTACTCTTGCTTTTGAAATTTTGAATAGTTTTGATGAGTCTGTATTTGTATTTATTGTAATTTTAGATCTGCTCCAGACATTGCAAGTTTACAAATAACAAATCCTGTGCGAAAAACACAATCGCAACCACGCTCAAAATCAACAAAACTTCCAACTGCCACCCACTTTCGAAAACAGGATTTACCAGCAACATCAAACTTTTTTGCTGGAACAAATGATGTAGGCGAACCACTTGACTCACAGTCTGATAAATCTAGACCAGGTAGTAAACTTGGTACCACAGGTAGAACTGCTGCATCTTTTGGGTCTCCTAAGCCAAAGAGAAATCTATTTGAAGGATTTAAACATACATTAAAGCCTGGAAAAGGAAAAGGAAGTGATAACTGCAATTCTCGGTCAAAAGACAAATCATGTGGTTCAGGTGGTTCTCTAAATTCTCCTGTTACTGATGAACAACCATTTTCAGATATGGCTCCAGGAAGCAGCTTATGTAGCAGCAACACCAGTAATAGCAACTCTGAAGACTATTCTCCTGTAAGAATTAGTTAATTTTTATGAATGAACTTCAGTGTTTTCCATTTGAGAATTGGTAGTTTTGCATTTATGATCTGTGAAGCATGAAGAACCCACACTGAAGCATGAGACTTGCTTTGTTGTTCATGACTCCTTATAGACAAAATTGTAGCAAGAGTCTGGATGGAATGTGTGTATGTAATGTGATGTTGCAAGGTCAAGGTGTTCTTTAGAAATTCTCCTTGTTGGATTTGTTTGCAATGAGTGTATTGATAAGAATCTACTGAATTTGCATAATTAGTTTCATGGCCTTATCCTGAACTATGTTTGAAGGTTTTAGTTGAATCTGTGTAATAGAACTTTATTAAACGTGAAATTTCTAGACTTTTGTCAATCTTCAACTAGTCAAAGTCACTTTGTAAATGAATATCTTAAATATAACTGAAGTCATATTTCAATGTTCAGTTTAATGTGTGGGAGAATTGGCACTTTAAGAGTGAAAGTTGACTTGTCATCATCAGTTTGCTTAATTGTGTGTTGTTTTTGCTTGTGTTGCTAACTTATTCAGGCAGAACATAGCAAGTCATATTTTGATATTTTGAATGTTTGTATGCCTATTCTGTTTGCATTGCATTTGATTTCATTTGTTGCATCTATGATTCTGATAATTATAACCTTCATAAACATTAATTCAATTTCAGTGTCTTGATAGTAACCTTTAGTATTGAGGATATTTAGTTGATTTAGTATCACTCAAAGTTATGATGCAATCTTGACTCGTTTGACAATTCTAAATAATAATAAATGATGCATTTTTGAATTCTGTACTCTTGGAAAGTGGTAGATTCATAGAATTTTGAATTAGTCAAAAAGCAGACATTACAGAACTTGGAAGCCTCTGTCATGAATGTAATAATGTAACCATTTATGATGGTTTACTAATATGATTACCTAGGTTATATTCTTTCTTGAAGAATTGTCCTTTTGGGAAAGGCTCAAAATGAATTTTGTTCTTGAAAAATACATCAAGCAATGTTTTTGTGTAAAAAAATATGCATCCAACATGTATACTGTAATTGTATCTTAGATGTTTCACACTAATGTTACATTTAAATTAATTTTCAAAGATAGGACATGATGAACTCTATAACTCTTCCTGTAAAAGAGATGAACCATGTGAAAAATTAATACCTGTAATGTCTTGTGCTGCATTTTTTTAAAATATTAGTTCGAGTTTTGTATAAATCTTAAAATATTACAGATTCTTTGTACATAAATGTTTGATGATGCTGTGTAAAATAAACCTCAAGTATGTTATTAGAAGACTTGTTCAAAATACTTTGATGGACACTTGGGCAGAAAACGTTGGCCATTTGCTCAAGAACATGTGCTTTGTTGGTCAAAAAGTTCAAGACACCAGAAGCCAGTGGCATAGCCAAGGGGGTTTTGGCTGCCGACGAAAAAATGTTTCCATGCTTTTCCATGCACTAAGTGTTATAGAAAATAGAAAGAATGTAAAGGTGTCAGGAAGGTGACAACCTTTTTTTGCTTGTCAGCTTATTTTTTTAAAAGTTTGGTCATGATCGAAACCAAATCCCCCCTTCTGGAAATCTTGGCTATGCCACTGCCAGAGGCTGCTTATACACTAAAGTGTTCACCACACAGACTTTGTTCCTGCATTTCACTCATTATTTCTATTTCTTCAGGGCACTGCTTAGATAATTTTCTGTAGTATGAATATTGAATACTTTGACATCTGAACTCATTTATTTTTCATTAGAAAATTTGACGATGTAATTTCGACCATTTGTTTCTCAGAATTAATGTGCTTGCTCATAATAAAGTAGAACTAAGGAATAATAAATGGGTAAATATTTTCACTGTTACAAGCTGTTCAGAAATCCATACAATTGCTGGTAACTGAAATTGATTGCCAAGAATAAACTAAAATCATTTCTGATTAAGATTTAACTATCCCAAGGCACATCTGCAGCCCATGAGAAAGAGCTGACTTGCAAGACATTTTTGTCAAGTGAATCTGTATGACATTTTAGTGTACCGGTAACTGTCATCATTGTCAGTCACGCATAGCTGGAGTGGCCACTGGAAATTTACACCATACACTGTAATATTCTAGGGGCCACCAAGCGATTTCAGGTGGACTGTGAAGGGATTACTTTCTCAAGATATCTTGCCAACACCTCAGAATACAAAACACACTGGTGACTGAATTGGTGATTGAATTTAAATTTGACTATGAGATTTGCAACTTTCTGATTAGGACTAAATGATTGATTGACAAAACAAGTAGCCTATATGTTAATTGCAGTTAATTTAAAGTTTATAAGGTCTGCGAGCCATCAAAACAGTTTTAGGGCACTGCAACACAAGAAATCCTAAAAAGTTTTTGACCCTCCCCCATTGTCAGCAACTAAAACTTTCAGTGACCCCCTATAATTATGTCAAATTCCTTGACCCCTTAAGATCAGTGACGGGTCCCCTTAAAAAGTTTAGGTTATTATTTTTTGAGGTGATGACCGTTTTTGCTCATCAAGTGTCAAAATGTGGTGGTGATGAACTTTTCCCATTGTAATAAATAGTATTCCATGAAATTTCCTATTTTTTGATTATTTGTAAAAATGAAATTGTTGATGCCAACTTCTCTTGACCCCTCCCTTGTCAACAACTGTCAAACTTTTTCAGACCCCTCCCCTATTTGTTGACGTAGTTAATGGACTGCAGTTGGGAGTAAGGTGACCGGATTTCTTTGAGTGAAACTGGATCATTTATTGGGTTAGGGCTACCTCAGATACCTAAAACTGGTTGTGCTGCCCTTCACTTCATTTGTAGCCATCTGCTGTTAGTTCTGCTGTCCCCATTTGACGTTTCCCAAAGAAATCAGCTAAATTCTCAAACTCACTTTAATTTCCATTCTTTAATTTAATTCTTCATTTAATTTCCATTCTTTAACTGGAAGGCAAGTTGTTTTTTATACTGACATCATCGTCATGTTCTCTGTTCTGGGACAGGTTCAGGGCTCCGTTGTTTCCATTCCTCTCTGCGTCTTGCTTCTTCTTTGATGTCTGCATAGGTCTTGTGACGCTGTGTGTCTGTTTTCATCATCCAGTCCAAAAGCATCCTCCTTGGTCTTCATTTTGTCTTTCTTCCTGGTATACTTACCTTAATTACTGTTCTGAGTAATGATTCTACCCTTAGTACATGTCAAATCCAGTTCCTCTGTCTTTTTTGATAGTGCTGATTAACGATCTTTGTTTGTCCACCATCTCAAAAATTTCTCCTAATGCAAATCCTCTAATAAAAAATGATAATCTGTCAATAAATTGCTTACATCATAGTGCATAGTGCTAATGTAATAATGTATAGTGCTGTTACGGTTAACCGAACCGAAACCGCGGTTTTTCGGTAAAAACCGAACCGAAACCGCGGTTTTGACCATGCAAATTTTGATGGTTTTTTCTTAGAAAGTAGCAAATACAATGCAAGATTATGCGCGACTTCAAGTCACCTTCTCTTCTCAGTTGATGCAATTGCCAATAATTTTAAACTCAACATGATTTAAAGTGGCTTAGGAGGCATTACTGCCTGTATGAAAGTCACTAGGGGCACTAACGGGGCTTGAACCCGCTCCGTTAGCCTGACGCTACATCACGTAACTCACTCTGCCATCTTGCTACATAAGAGTAAATCTACATAAAATGTACATCACTTTCTCATTGACACAGCACAGCTGCTAGCATAAACAAAGACCAATAGACAGGGCCTCCGAGAGGGAGGGGCAGGGGGCAAATGCACAGGGGCCCGGCGGTCTCGAGGGGGGCCCGGGCCGATGATGAATATGCATAATTAACAATAATAACAATAATAACAATAAAGAAAGGGGCCCGGCGAGTAAAAGGGGGCCCGGACCTGAGGACATCAAAAGCATCAAAATGAACAGTGTGAACAGGGGCGTCATTTGGGAGAGGGGCAGGCGGGCCCTCCCCCAAGGCAAATGAAGAAATAATGTATTGAGTGAATAAATAAATGTGAAATGTGCAAGAAACCGCCAAAATTGTCAAAATTTGCCGGAAAGTCAAAATTTTTCAAATTTGCCAAAATTTGTCAAAAATTGTCCAAAATTTGCCTACAATTGCCAAAATTTGCCCATAATTTGCCAAATTTGGCCAGATCTGGCCAAAAATTATCTCGCCCCCAAGAAAAGTGTGAAATGACGCTACTTAATTAGTGTGAAAAAGAGCGACAAGATAAAAAGGTCATCACTAGTTTTCGAGAGTTGCAACATGACATCGTGTCGGTTAATTTGGGTTAAACCAATGACAAGCACAAAGTGGGTTGTCAGCTATTTTAAAAAAAATTTCGGGGCCCGCCGGCCATTCTGCACAGGGACCCGGAATTTCTCTCGGTGGGCCTGCCAATAGAAAGCAATTAAAGAAATAAAAAGTAAAACCCAGCAGCAGCAATACAAAATAAAGGGTCTAATACAGATCGGCCAGGATATTTTGAGGAAGAATTAACATTTATGCAGGCAGTGAACTCAGAAAACTATCATATTGTAGAGTTCTTTGCGTGCAAAATGCTGTGTCAAAGGTGAAATATTCAAATGATTTTTGTCGAAAATGTGAACAACTGAATAACCCTATACAGTTATTTTAAGCCAATGTAATGATTTTAGTATGGGTGAAATATGGAAGAATTTAGGTGACTTTGTAACAGCACGAGCAAGTGCATTTTGTATTGATTGCAATTTGTTGATAGAGCTTTGGGAAGGTTATAGTAGAGGGAGTTACAATAATCTAATTTGGAGTGGACTATTGAGGTGGCAATTGTGGAGGCACTTTTAGTATCTAGGCAAGGGCGTAGGCGGCGAAGGTCACGAATATGAACATAGCAGGCTTTTGATAGTGGGGAGATTTGTGATTCGAAGTTTAGAAAAGAATCAAATTTGAATCCTAGAATTCTAGTAGTTGGAACAGGGATTATTGTGGTGTCAGGAGCCAAAACTAGTTTAGGATCAGTGGCGTAGCCAAGGGAGGTTTGGGGGTTAAAACCCCCCCTTGGCTGCGGAAACAAATTTTTCATGAGTTGCTATACATTTTTTATTTTTGGGACTCGGATTTTTGGGGGTCAAACCTCTCCTTGGCTGTCCACCCAAAAGAAAGTTTTAGGTGGTATAGAATATAACGGTGCAAGATAGGTGACGACCTTTTTTGTCAATTTTCGAAGTTGGTCACAGTCAAAACCAAAACCCCCTTCCGGAAATCCTGGCTACGCCACTGGGATTTATTGAAACGTATACTACATGTAAATTGTTATAGGATGGGTCTATTGAAATGTTACCAACCGTTACAAGGTAGGTGGGTGGATGAGTAAAAAAGGCTATTTCCAGCATTATTTAATTATGCTAAAACCCCCAACTAATATTTTTGATGAAATGCGTCCTATTCCTACCATAGTCACTATGATTCCAACCATAGACATTAATATCACAAGACAGAGTCTATGGTATCAGAAAGTGAGGCCAGTTTGCATTGATGGTGTGTCAAGCTACATACGTTAAACAAATGTTTGCCCCAACGGCCCCCCGCTGAAATCTTGAAAATTTTGGTGACCTATACCTTAATGCTACACACATTAAACAACTGTTGGAACGGATATCGTTTAGCCGCTTAACTTACTTAATGTGGACTAGTTGTTTAAATATTGTGTAATTGATCGTCTGATTTATGCGAATAGCCGCGACGTTGCGCAGTCGCTGCCGCAAATAAGCCTTCGACAAAAAATTACCTAGATAGTTACTAAAATTGTGAATTTGGGAGTGTTGGGAAAATGGGGCGGGTGGTCACATAGTAATGAAAATCTGGGGTGCGAATTTAGTTAATAGCTGGATAGAACCCTGACAAAAGTATTCTTCTCTTTTGCAAGAGACGCAAGTGAGCCATTAATAATTCATGAGCAATATATTTAATTTCAAAAATCCTAAATTGACATTGGTAGCCGCCCGCAGTTTAATTAACAAACAATTATTGTTGGTAGTCAGGCCCAATATAATAATAATAGATTGCATAAAGGAAAGACAGGCTGAGTGGTAGACGATTAGTGAATTTAATGGCGCGCAGCAATTAGAGAGCGGTGATGAGTGTGAGCTGGCATGATGAGTGCATGCAAATTCAGGCAGAAATCGTATAAATTTTTCTTTTAGCCGGTTCTGCCATAGATCAAGGTGATGACCGATGGCCGAGGCGGCGTGTGATGGACCTATAAGCAAAAGAAGGTCCATCGTTTCATAAGTGCATGAACTCCAGACCCTAGATGGATATGCACGGTCGGATGCATATAAACAATGCAACCCGAGACATGTCTATGCAAACCCCAATAGAATTCAAAAACTTTTTAAGGTAGGAAAAGTGAAACACACCCTGAGGTTAAGGTTACCAAGCATGACACGCAGTTTGAGATTAGGTGCATTTTGCAATTATGAGAGGTGTCAAATTGTATACATTCTGCACATAAGAGGTGATTGGTTTTAAGAGGTGCATTTGTGAGAGGTGCATTGAGAGAGGTGCATTGCTAAAGTTCACCAACAGGTGCATTGAGAGAGGTGCATTGCTAGAAGGTGCATTGCTTCATCTAATCCTGAAGAGGTGCGTGGTGCAAGGCACTGAGAAAGAAGATACACTACATTGCTAGAAAAAACAAGTACATCAAACATATAAGGTAGAGGCACTGAGAATAGTCCAGGGCGAACTGTCTGTCCAGTTCTGTCAAACAAGGCACTAAGCGTAGGACAAGAGGATGGTTTAAAGCCTTCTCTGTAAGGTGCACTGGGAGAGGCAATGGTGTTATTTCTACTCCTAACATCAAACATCACGGCGAGAGGCAAGGTGAAATTACACACAAGTGAAAGGAAGGTGCATGATTGGAGAGGAGTCCAAGGTGCACGGAGAGTTAAGGGAGACTATAAGAGGATAGAACTATTTTGAGAGAGGGATTAGTTAAAGTGTGGAACCCTTTGGATTAAATGAGGAACGGAGTGCAGGTAAAGTGCGCTGTAGTGACAGGTGGTGCTAAGTAAGAAAGCCTGAGATCTTAGACATAGAAAAAGCTGAAAAGACGAACGACCACGTGCCTTAGATTGATTGAGTCACAACCCCGTTTCAAGATGGTGGCGCCGAACTAGGCGGAGCCATCTTGAGCTTAGGAGGCAAGAAATGTTTAGGAAACTTGAAAATTTTGGTACACTGTTCGATAGGCCCTTATTTAGTGTGGTTTGCCACAGTAACTGATTTATGGTCATAGGCTTATAGTCGTATAAATCAGCACTATATCAGCACTGCACAAAACGGCTTCAAACTCAACTAATAATCGACCTAAAAATCTACTTTTACGATACGATTATTGTATTTATATTCGGAAATCAATTGGCATGAATAAGAATTGTGGAAAAGATGAGTAAAAGATCAAACGGAACACATTTAAAGCAACTATGGTACACCATATTAAAGCGGTGACGTCGTCCATATCTAAGTAGGCGCTGCCCTCAAATAAATATGATAGCGCTAAAGAATTATGAGGTCTTCAAGATATCTGCAGGGTAAACATTTCTTGACACACCATCCATGCAAACTGGCTTCAAACTGGCCTCAACTTTGCCATAGATGGCCTGCATCTTTGTATTATAATAAATCTATGATTCCTACTATGTCCTAGACTCCTAGTCTGGTTTTTGCTAGGTGATGCGGCTGATGCCACTGCAGTGACGGCACTTAAGAAAACTTAAATAGCCGCATTCAGGATATAATACTACAGAATTGCATTAAATTTAATGCATTTGTATTCAGGGGTTGTGAAACTATTTTAAAATGAAACATGATTGAATCGGTTTTATTGGCCCATCTTGTATATGCTCTCTCTCTCTCTCTCTCTCTCTCTCTCTCTCTCTCTCTCTCTCTCCTTTTTGTCTTGACTAGGAGTCTAGGACCCACGACGGCCACGAGCATATAAGTCTAGCAGGGAGGAGGGATGGTTTTTTGTTAGGGACTCCAATAAGAACTCAATGTTTTGCGTACGGAAGCGTATGGGGGAGAGAGGGGGTCACGACTGAATTTGTACGTACGCACTACGCACAAACAAAGGAAACTCCAACTTTTCGGACACATATGCAGAATGAAAGAGGACAGAAAGATCAAAGCTCTAATGTTTGGAATAATGGAGGGTGCCAATAAGAGAGGGAGACCACACAAGGAATGGTGTGATGATATTGAAGAATGGTGTGGAAGCAGTTTACAGGATCTTAGTCACAGAGCAACGGACAGGAAAGAATGGCAGAAAACTGTGGAGATGGCATTATACACCAACGGGCGATGAGCCCACGGTTAATGATGATGATGACTACGCACATTAGCTTAGCATGATTTAAAGTGGCTTAGAAGGCATTACTGCCTGTGTGAAAGCCACTAGGGGCACTAACGGGGCTTGAACCCACTCCGTCAGCCTGACGCTCCAGCACGTAACCCACTCTGCCATCTTCCCCCTCAAATTTATAAATAGATAAAAGGCTGGTATATTCACACAAACATTTGATTTGAACAAAATTACTTTCTCACGGTCAAACAAAGGGTCCCAACTATTGTTCCCAAGGTTATTCGAATATTAAAAACCTTTAATTTAATAGCAAACAAATGCTTTTTGGCTATGGCTAAAAATTAATTTTCACTGTGCGGGGGATTGCTTATTTGTACGTACGCATAGGGGGTAACCAAAATGTTCGGTGTGCAATAGAAGGGAGGGGGTTGAAAATATGACTTTTTTGAGTACGTACTATATATATGGACGGCCCCAAATCATGAATTCGTGTGGTGGACATTGATGAAGGAGCAGTATTTGCCTGGATGAATTGAGGTGACACAAGGAATCGTTAAAGAATACCACTTTTTGAAAATAATACTGTACATCTCGATTTTCCATATTATTGACTACATGTAAGACTCATCAGAGGCACCATTTCTTTCTCATCTTGGCGTATGGTCTGGAGGTGTTTGGGTGGAATCCAATGCATATTCTTTCTGGGGAAAGGTATGGCCTAACAGTGGCGTCATTTCACACTTTTCTTGGGGCGAGAAATTTTTAAAAAAATTTTCTTTTCAGATTTTGGAAATTTTTTGAAATTTTTAATTTTTTTGACTTGACGAGTTTCCAAAAAAGTTGACGACCTTTTTTGCTCGTCAGTTCTTTTTTAACAGTTCTTTTTTAAGCACGAGTTTCCCAAAAACTTGACGACCTTTTTTTTGCTTGTCAGCCCTTTTTTACGATTAGTTCAGTTACTTCTTCAGGTTACTCTCGACGTCAAGCACTCCTTTGGGGCTTTAGGGGCTGCTGACCTTTTTTTGGCCCCCCCAATCGCAAATGACGTCTCTGTTTTTGTTTTTTGTTGCACATTAATACATTAAAAATTAATATTTTCATTTCCTTGGGGGGGCCACGGCCCCCCAGCCTCCCCCAAATGACGCCTCTGTGGCCTAAGCTCATAAGCTAACTAGGAATCCATAAGGTTTCATAAATAGTGATTATTATGTTCTGCTAAACTGATGAGATATTCTTGGCATTCTATATACCTATGGGCACTGGAAAAAAATTGGCAGACTGAGTCCAAGCATGCTGTGCCATCCTGAATTCTATTACTATTATAATATCTATTCAAAACTCACTCATTCTTGAGAATGTCTAGTTTTGTAGGCACCTAAAATACAAATTTCAATGTATATCAAATTTTCTGCCAGAACAGAGGGGTCAGGCCATGAAAACTTTAATAAAATGGGCATTTTGATATCCTTAATAAATTTTGGGGGGAAAGTAGTACACCCATCCACAAATACTTTATGTTAATAAATTCATGAATACCTATGGCACTACACTATACACATTTTAAGAATTATCAAAACCCAAAAAATCAATTTTAACTACCGGTAGTATCATATTACATCATGTCATTTACAGTGTTGTAAAGTATTTAAATACTTTAGTATTTAAATACTATTTAAATACTTTGTCCAGTATTTAAGAAAGTATTGAAATACCCATTCAAAATTAAGTATTTAAATAGTATTTAAATACCATAGAGTATTTGGATGTATTTAAGAAATTTAAATACTTTTGATTAATTGCAATGTTCATTTTTACATTTTCTTTACTGATGATTTAGACAGTGGAACATTTAGCAGGCCTACATTGACATTGTTAAAAATAATTATAACTAACATTTCTTTACACAAAAATACGGTTGTGGCAAATCATGTGTCAAATACATTATCAAGTATTTTAAAAAGTATTTAAAACTTATTTGCCAGTATTTAAATACTTACCCTAGTCTTTGGGTATTTAAATACTATTTAAATACTTCCTGCGAACCCAGTATTTATGAAAGTATTTCAATATTTCAGTGAAGTATTTATTACAACACTGGTCAATTAGCAGCAGTCCCGCTTCACCCTGAATTGCAGCCACATTAAATACTGGTACTTTGTATTCACTCATGTATATTGATCCACAATTCATATTTAATTTGCATTTAACAAAACAATGGGTATCATTATTCTTGGTTGCATAAAAGACAACATGTTTAAATAATTTAAAATGAGAAGTTATTGATTACACCATTAAATCATGATTTAATTCAGTGGTTCCCAAACGGTGGTACGCGTACCCCCAGGGGTACAAAATGGACTTCCTAGGGGGTACGCGGCAGAAAGTGGAAAGTCAGTGGAATTCTTATGCACTGATGTTTGATAGTAACAAATTTCACAATATTTGCAAAAGTTATAAAAAATTGTGATTGGATTTGATTTTCTCAAACTGCAGTGACAGATGTAGACCTTTTGGACTCCTCTAACCCATCACCCCTCGCTATAAGTTTAAAGTTTAACATGTCCTATCACCTTGTGGTATTGGACTCTTCCTTGGTCAGCGCGGCAAATTCAAAAATCGCCCTGTGTGGATCAAAGACGCAGCCAAGATTCTCGAAACTGGCTGATGAGATGCAACCTCATCCATCTCATTGATTCATTTTATTGTTTTCATTAGACCGATAGGTTATGCAAGTTTAACTTTGAATGCTACAAGTACGATATTTTTATCCTAATAAGCTTTAATAAAACCTAGTAGGTCTAGTAACTAGTTAATAATTATGGCTAATGCAGTCCGATTACATGTAGGTTTGAAGACATTATTAAATTTCATGATTCAGATACCATGTTTATGCTTTTAAAAATTGAAAGTGTGCTTCCTTAAATTTACTTTGAAAATTAGGGGTACACGGATTTTCGAAAAATGTCTGAAGGGGTACGCCGACCGAAAAAGTTTGGGAACCACTGATTTAATTAATAATGCCTAACAATGGCTTTTGCTTATAGCAGAATCAAATGGAATTTTCTGACACCAAACATTTTGTGTCCAGTAGGCAGGGGAGCCCACAGAAGGGGGCAAATGAAGCAAATGCTTCCTAAAAATGCTAGGGGGAAGGAAATTCCCCCCTGAGTTTTGGTATCACGTTAGAGTAACATAGTAACATATTAATTCTATAAATGCCTGTGCAATTACTGCAGTGCAATTTCATAACTTCATATAAGCTAACTCAATTCAATTCAATTCCTCTTTTTACCAGTAATCAATTAACATTAACTAGGAGCTATGTAACTAGTGATTAATATTGACTAAACTTTCAATAAGTGTCCATCTTTACTACTAACTCATAGCTACTCAGGGTCGACCACTTGACCGATTTATAATCCTTAGGTTGACCCATTTCTCAAAATACATCTTACTAGCTGTAAACTCATGAGCATCTATTTATAAGTGAATTTCTGAATTTTTATGTTATACTGCTCAATGCTATATTATATTCTATCATTGTTGTAAAGAGAAATAAATAAATGATTGATGAATTCAAGCTCATTATTATCAGGAATTCATAAAATTTTATTATCATTGTCACTTTTATGTACAGTCATTCTAATGATGCAGAGTGTAAACTTCCTGTGAAATATAAATAATTTATAACAAAACAATAGACTTACTTGAAGTTTACATTCCAAATTCGACTACCGTATTTTCGCTCGTACTGCCCGCGGGCTATGTGATTTTTTACAAACAAAAAATGCCAGGTGCGGGCAATGCGGAGGTGAGGGCAATCTGATTCAAATTCTACAGAAATTGTGTCAACAGAATGCAGCTTTTTCCAATTCATCTCCTCATACCCTTCCCACCCATTTCCATCCCTACTTTTCACCAATTACCCCTGCCCATAGTGTTTAACTGCCAAATGAACACAATAGGGCATTGTTGTATCTCCCACTACAGCAATTTCATGCATGGCTGATTCTCTTTGGTGGAAGCAAGTCCCAACAATGCCCCGGGCGAAGGCAGGTGGGTTGTGACAAATGACCTGTTCACCTTTGATGGTGACCAACAGCAGGCAGCTGACCAACCCCGGGCAGCTGACACCCGTCTAGAGATACACTGATGGCATTTCGGTATATAAAGAAAGTACCAGGTACAGAAATGACAGAGAGACACTTAAGGCTACCATGATTGGTAGTAGAGGTCTGCACGGGGACAAGACTCCCCCCTGCCCGGATCAACCCTCTCCCACCCCGTGAGGTCGATCCTGTCCCCTCCACAATGCCTTTGTCTCCAAACCCACCTGTCACCTCAAATGAGAATATGCGGGCAATTGGAGGGTGCGGGTAATGGGAAGGCTGCAGGGAATGCAAGGGTGCGGGCTTTCTGATTCATATTTTACAGGATATGTATTTTTTGCGGGCTATCCGCGGGTGCGGGCTATCCACGGGGTGCGGGCAGTACGTGCGAAAATACGGTACTGCAAATCCCACCACTATAGCCTTCCAAAGACCTTCATCAACAAATTACAATCCATTCAAAACCGTGAAACGGTGTAATTAGATACTGCTAATAATTTGCTTGTTTCAGTCAGTTGCCTTAAGTCTAGTTACCCATTGTGCAGTTGTTGCAGCTTTAATGTGTCTATGTAAAAAAATGTAGGTGCGGTTGTTGGAGAAATCTAATTTTTAAAATAAATACTAAAAATAACATTTTATTTTATTTGGATGTGGTCATATTGTCAATAGATAATTTGCAGGTAATTTTGAAGTTTGCCAGCGCAACTACTGCAATATCCCTCTTTAGTTTCAACTTACATTTAGTAGTGCTCTGTGGATATTGGAATTTTCCAGAAATTAAGAATTAGAAGTTACTGGCACGAAACCTATCCTGGTGCACCGAAGTGCGTGATTTAATGTCCAAAATGCACTGAAACTCACCTACGATCATCTATTGATTTCAAAAATTTTTCCAGGGTTATACCACAGGGTTCTAGGACTATTGACCACAGGACGATTGACCATAGGACGATTGACCATAGGACGATTGACCACTAGGACGATTGACCACAGCGGACTTTTGACCACTGGACGATTGACCACAGCGGACTTTTGACCACTGGACGATTGACCACAGCCGTGAGTATCAGGCTTAGCACGCTGTCTGCTGCATGCATGCATGCACGCATACAAAAAAAGGAAACCAAATGCTGGAATGATGAAAAGGACAATAGTGAGTCGATATATATATATATAAATATTATATATATTATATATAAAAATTTATATTTATACATATATATACATTTATATATATACATATATATACATACATATATATACATATATATATACATATATATACATAAATATATACATTTATATATACATATATATACATATATATACATATATATATACATATATATACATATATATACATGCATATATACATATATACATATATATACATATATATACATATATATACATATATATACATATATACATATATATACATACATATACATACATATACATATATATGTATATATACATATATATACATATATATACATATATATACATACATATACAAATGTTATTGTCTATATATATATATATATATATATATATATATATATATAAACAATAGCATTTGGTTTCCTATTTTTGTATGCGTGCATGCATGCATGCAGCAGACAGTGTGCTAAGCCTGATACTCACGGCTGTGGTCAATCGTCCAGTGGTCAAAAGTCCGCTGTGGTCAATCGTCCAGTGGTCAAAAGTCCGCTATGGTCAATCGTCCAGTGGTCAATCGTCCTATGGTCAATCGTCCTATGGTCAATCGTCCTGTGGTCAATAATCCGCGTACCATACCACAGACCCCTTTTAGGGGTAGAAGAGGGGAGGGAGGACAGAAAAGGGGAAGCTGCTTCCAGCATCCAGGGGGATGGGCGCCCCTGCCAGTAGGTAATCAAAACTGTTCCAGATGTTTAGTAGCAATGTTATGATAAAAAATTAAACCAAATAAACATTAAACAATAAAAATATCAACATTCTCCATTAAAATCTCATTATCAACATATAAAAACGAATCCAGAAAATTTCTGATAATCATAATTTCATAATATAGTAACTGTCAGAAGTATTAATTGACATAAAAAATAGAGCTATCTCTGTTTCATCAAAGCACACTGTCAATTCTAGATATTAAGGAGCCCATGCAAGAGAATAACTAAAATTAACCAACTTTGAAATTGTAAAAAACTCACAAGATATATACCCATCATACTAATAACTGGGTTTTATTAGGAGTATACCATATCTCATTAGTAAACTAAAGAAAGTGTAAAAGTGTAAACATTTTAATGACAAATTAAATAAAAATTAAAATACAATGGGACTACCGGTATCCTCGGAAGATACAAGATGCTGTGCATCAGATTAAACTTCAGATTTAATAGTGGATATGTGTTGTATCCAAAATTATTTTAAAACATTAAAACAAGATGGCATGCTTAGAGTTGCTTAGTTAGATCTTAAATTATGTGCACTACAGCTGCAAACCTTAAAAGCAAAAAGTAGGTTATTTAAATATCATGGAATAACTGTACCTAAGTATTTACAGACTCGCATTTTATAATTTGTAATGTGCTTTCGGATTTTGGATGAGCAACTCATTCTTGACGAGCAATTTAATAAATCATACTGCACGACATCATACAGCACAAAAAATGATTGATGTTTGTTGTCTAATAAACCTAATAATTTAATTTTCACTCTCATGAACATCCTCGATGATTGTTTGTAGATACCCGAAACACTGCAAATGTATTGAAATACATGCATTTTCAATGTCAAACAATCCAGACAGTTGTGATCTAGATTCAGAATAGGTCATGCAGCAGCAGTCCAAGATTACAGCACACTTGGTGTTGTCAATGACGTCCAATTGTATTTTGGATTATTTGTGTGTGCAAAAGGAAGGACTGGGGGTTCGATCAGGTACCATGTATCGCGCACAACAGTTGCCTCTTGTGCCACAGACATTGCACAATATGGAATTTTGTGAAGAATCTCATGAAAACCAGCATGACTTCTTGGTGGCTGGCCAACAAGCTGTCGTGTACATGTATCGAGATTGACACCATGCGATACTATAAGCACACTGCCACCTAGTTTATATAAATACAGAAAGAGTGTAGCTCTTGCAAAGTTATAAAAATATAATATATGCAGTTGAAAACCATTGCATTCCACTCAGCTTGAGATTTCTTCCTCTATCTGTTAAATTTTCCAATTCATTGGTTAATTATTATTATTATAAGAATTGTTAAATCAACAAATAAAATCAGTGCATTTGATGACAGCTGACAGTTTGCTGGATATGTCAATTGGTTAATTACTTTTAAATCTAGACTAAATATGCACTTTTTTCAATTGGCTTTTCATCTGTGCTCTTAAAAATGCTTCCCACTCTAGCTTAGGGGACAATTCAGAGAACCATCAATTGATAACTTTGTGCATTAGTCTATTAGAAGTGGTGCTATAAAATTGCATAATAACAACAGAAATAATAATAGTAATTATCATTATTGATTATTACAGTGTGATAAGGAAAGATTGCAGAATTAAGACAGAGAACTGCCACTCATTTCAACTCGGTCATAAAAAAACTGCGCTAAAACATGAAAATTGAACAGCCTGTAGCAACATTTCACCCTAATTCTATTAATGATGGTTCTTAATGTTACCAAAGAAGCTATGAAATAAAGTTAAAAAATAATCACCTGTACATTTTATCTCTCAAATAGCTTTATTTATTATTTTATTTATTTTGAGACAATTTCTATAGCACTGTGCACTAGGCTAAGGCCTACAACAAGGGCGCTGCACACGCAGTCAAACCATAACTTAGACTAAAAAGGTGCATCTATAGTTCTCGTCTTTAGTTCTCGCAGAAACAGCCCAGCCCATCTTGATAAAAGTGTCCAATTAATTATCACACAATTCATTCCAAAATGGGTCAAATACATATTAATTCTTTCACTGCCTAGTCACTGGGAAAGATAAATCTAATAGCTGCACGAATGCACACACGTGTGCACACACACAGTGTTAATGCCACTAGGACCAATAAATGACATCACTGACATACTGAACTTGCAGCTTGAACTGTAGGCCTAATAAATATTAGGGCTGTCCATTAATTATGCCAACAATTTTTGGGCAATTTTTGACCCCTCCCCTTTGTCAACAACTGTCAACTTTCAGTGACCCCATAATTATGTCAAAAACTGTTGACCCCCCCACTAAGACCAGTGACGGGTCCCCCTAAAAAGTTTAGAAGGTTATTATTTTTGCAGTGATGAGACCTTTTCCCCTTTCTTTTGTTCATTAAGCATCATAATGTGGTGGTGATGACCTTTTTTTTGCTTGTCAGGCTTTTTTCCGTTGTATTAAATAGTATTCCATGAAATTTCCTATTTTTTATCATTTGTAAAAAAATTAAATCGTTGACGTCAACTTCTCTTGACCCCTTCCCCCTGTCAACAACTGTCAAACTGTTTCAAACCCCTCTCCTATTTTGTTGATGTAATTAATGGACAGCCCCTAAGTCATCAAGATAGAAAACTATAAAAAAGGTTACTAACATAACACTGCTACAGAACAACATATATGCAACAACATATGTGATGCAGTGGAATAAGTATCCCTTTATAAGTTTATATCTATATAGTATTTGGCTACTTTCTCAGCACCTGGCAGAACATTAAATTGATTAAGTCATAATTCCTATGGTATTAAATGCTACTACATCAAATAAAGGCCTATACAAACAACAAAAATCCAAAATTATAATTACCAAAGATTATTGAACTCATGAACTTAACTTTACTTTACTCATGAATTTAACTTTACATTAAAACCAACGTTCCCTCTAAGATTTGCTGGGTTCTGTACAAAGTTCAAAATTTTTGTGCACAATAAACCACCGTGTGAATTTTGTGCAAAATCTTGCCCCTGATCTTAAACTTTCAAGAACAAATGAACATATAAGGGTAATAGGAAAAAGATGTCTATTATGCAATTCCTTCATAAATTTTAAACTCATTGGTTTCATCAGTAATCAACACAAATGGGTGTGTAAACTTTAATAGAAGCAAAGTTTAGTCACAAATCGCAATATAACTATTAAGGACACGGAAGGGTCAGAAAATGGCTGAAACCGCGTTTTGTGATTTCTTTACAGAAGAATGACTGAATAAGGTTGTTGTTCCTAAAGGTTGTTGTTCCTAGTAGGGTTTCGATGTCTCTCCACTAAAGATACATGCTTCCATGCACTAGGCGCAGGGCTATTTCTAGGATTGTGAATTTGGGGGTGTCGGAAAAATCTGGGGGTGTCGGAATTTGGAAATTTTTGGCCAAAAAGGCTGACAAGCAAAAAAACGTTATCAAGTCTCAAAAAAGGCTGAGAAGCAAAAAAAGGTATTACTTAACTTAGTATGATTTAAAGTGGCTTATGAAGTATTAGAGCCTGTGTGAAAGCCACTAGGGGCACTAACGGGGCTTGAACCCGCTCCGTCAGCCTGACGCTCCAGCACGTAACCCACTCTGCCATCTTCCGCTCCATAAAATAGAAAACGGCCTCATCTGAGAATAAAAGTTGGGGATGTATTTCTCCATTTGGGTGGGGGTGTTCACTGTTCAGGGCTAATTTGTATGCATTTTGTATGCATACCATTGTCACATTACCAAATTTGAGGGGGTGTCAACATCAAATTGAAGTGTTGGGAGGTTATTAAGGGGGTGGGGTGTAAAATATCCCTGACTAGGCGCCATCCAAATATTACGTACTCGTTGAGGGGAGGGATAATTAGATTAATTTAGGTGATTTTGCGCACGGATGTGCCATTTTAGCCTCGACTGGATTTTTTATTTTAAAAAACAACAGCTCAGGCAGAATATTGGTTGAAATTACACGCATATAATTTGAACACAATTACTTTCTCACGGGCAGGCAATAGACCACGAGAATTATTGCTCACACGCTTGCATTCGATAAACTGCATTTATTGCTTTTTTAGCTGGAACAGCTTTAGTCAACTGTATGCCTTGTGATTATGGCTAAAATAACGTTTCAAACAGGGTTGGGATAAGTTAATTTATACGTATTCACAGGGGATAAAAAATGCACGGTTTGATTATGAATGGTTTTGTACAGCGCAGAGGCGTAGCGTGCACTCAAGCCGCCCCTGGAACATGTTTAATCCGCCGCCCCAGGACGTAACAAAAATAAACATACATGATACAACGTCACACAGCATTAGGACAATGGAACAATAAACTATAGTCACAACTGTAGTGCAATGTAATACCTACGAAATTTAATTCCTGTAACAATACAAACAGTAACAAACTCATAACTTCATAAGAAGTCAAGAGGATAGACTATAAATGTTACCATTAGTCCATTACTGTGGTCTGTTACGTCTGTAGGTCTACTGGGTAGAGAACATTTAAAATATTCTATTTAATACGAGCCATTCGCGCTTTCACGGTGGCAAACTCAGTAATAATAGCATCCAAGTCAAGCTTATCAATATACTTGTTTTCTATAGAAATCAGTGACAACGAGGACAACCTGTCTTCTAGCATTGTAGATCGCAAATAATTCGTTATTATTTTAAGCTTAGAAAAACACCTTTCGCAGCTTGCAATGGAGACAGTAGCCTAATTGTTAAGTAGATTCGGATGCTCAAAACTAGGTACGGAATGGAATCTTGCAAGTGATGTTTTACCAACCATCTAAGTACATCCAATGAAGTATCGCCTTGAACGTCTTCACCGTTTTCGTGGAAAGAGTTCCCGCTAACCTTATGCAGCCTCCTTATCCTTCGAATTTCTGTTGTCAGTTCGACGCAATCTATCTCGTCTCCGTACCGGCATTTAAAAGCAGTCATTCGATCTTCGAAGTCATCGTGACGCAGCAATACGAGTGGATTTAAGTAACCGAATAAGTCATTTAATTCCTGCATTCCACTAAATCTTTGTTGCACTTCCGTCAAGAATCTGTCCAATGCTGAAAACATACATCGCCTTACTTCCTCAACAAAGCTCAACCCAGCATCCCTTTCATTTTCGCCTGGCAATCTTTTTCTTCGTCGTATACGTCGTTCTGTGGAATGCCGTGGTCTTCGCAGATTTGCAGGGCTGCATCAACAGAACATTTGACTATCGCATCCCTCTCTTCCGCTAAAAAAGGACAAAAGATTGCATTTTATTAGCGCAGTGTTCTAATGATAGACCTTTCTGTTGACAGTATGTCTGGACGGCCTGAGATTCTTCTAAAAATGTTTCCAAAAGTGAAGGAAGGAAAGAAATGAAAACGATTGCATTACGTCCAGGATACTTCGAGCGACGCCACGTGTGTCAAGATTTTCTGCATTACCGCATACATATTCTAAAGCAGTGATGACTCCCTGAAATCCTGCATGAACGGCTTTCACAGAATTATAGCGTGCGCTCCATCGTGTTTGTATAACTCTTTTCACCGCAAGTGGTACATTTTTCTTAAGTACGTCCCACCGATGAGTGGACGCAGAGAAGAAAGTAAATATTCTCTCTAAAATTGCGAAGTTCTCTGAAATCTCGGATGATCCCACGGCATTAACTCCGGCCAGATTTAAAGAGTGATTGCTACAGGGAACAAATACAGCTTTTGGATTGGCAAATTATTGCCGGCGGCAATTTTTTCCGCCCCCCCCTTTGCCGCCGCCCCTGGAACTTTCCAGACAAACCAGTGGCACGCTACGCCACTGGTACAGCGTATCATCTGCAAACTGAATTTTCTTATATGAAAAGTTTGCAGATGATAATACACTGTACAAAACCACTCAAAATCACATTATTATTATCATTAATTCCTGCAAAAAGCCCGCTATTGTCTTGTCTTTGCGTCCTTTTGTCAAACGTCACCTGTCAATCGTCCAGTGGTCAATGTGGTCCAGTGGTCAAAAGTCCGCTGTGGTCAATCGTCCAGTGGTCAAAAGTCCGCTGTGGTCAATCGTCCAGTGGTCAAAAGTCCGCTGTGGTCAATCGTCCAGTGGTCAATCGTCCTATGGTCAATCATCCTATGGTCAATCGTCATGTGGTCAATAGTCCGCGTACCATTCTAGGTTATCCAAATTACTTTGAATTTCTATAGTGTACATTTGATATATAATGTTGTAAAAATATTGCATAACGCACAATGACCCTTGCACAATGTCATTAGCGTAGCGCGCATTGCTACATCTCGCTTAGAGGGAACGTTGAATTCAGCCCATTTAAACTAATAACTCCGTCTTGAAACCTTCAAGGTTTCTATTGCTTAATTTCAATTTGAGTCATCCATGCAAGACTTCTTTAATAAAAATTGCAAAATTGTACCAATAAAAAATATGGAACACTTGGATCATCAAAACAAGACAATAACAGAATTATGCTTAAACTCACCTTCACTTTCATGCCGTTTCAGAATTTCCTTTGTAACTTGATAGCATCTATCATAAAACTGTTCAGCAGTTTCTTGAATGCTGCATTTTGCAAGTGGCCATATTGGATTGTGATTGAGGTTAACAACATGACCAGAACTGCTTAATTCTTGAAGAGACATGAATTTAGGAATTCCATTCTGATACCAACCCATCCACTCAAACAAGCCATATTCAACGTTGATCTCAAGACTTGCAGTCAACCCTACCACAAAGCCAAACAATGTAATAATAGCTATACTCAAAATCTTAAAAGTTACAATGAAAACTAATACAGTATAATCCTGTCATAGCAGATTCGCTTGTAACTAAATCCACAAAGTCCACTGGTCCTGGCCATGAACCTATATGAACATGAAGAAAAGCATCGAATATCGTATTTGCATGATTATTACCTGCGGGTAATACAAGAAATTACAAACCACAAGCGCCCCCTCGCGAGGTATATTCGTATGCGGGTTATACTGGATACTTGAAACAAAAAAATTAAAACACTGCTTTAAGCTAGAATTTCTAATAGGAAGTCACAGAAAATGCGGTATGAAACAATTAGCGGTCATGTGCTACATCTAGAAATGCCGGACTAAGAACAAAGACATAGCTAATACACCATCGGTTAAAACCAGTTAGAGTCGGAAAAGATCCGCAAAACCGAAAAAGTATGGGGTATTGAATGTCATTTGGTGAATTGCTTTGTCTTCTCATGACGCCTGCACATAGTCACAATGTGTGACAGTCTGCTTTCAGGAGGCATCGATCACTTGTAGACGACAGATTGAAGAGTTAAGGCTTCTCCCTCTTTTAGCATCTTTTAAACGGCATTATAAGATGTTCCTAATCAATTCCTAGTTTACAGTACCTAGTGCTTCTCCTTTTCTTTGTTCATGCCTGTGTTTAGTATTCAGTGTTTTGATTTGATCTAAGTAAGTAACTAAAAGTATTGTAAGAAATTTTTTACAAATGAAACTGCAGATAATAAGAAAGCAGTGTGCAATGAATGTAGTGCTAAGATTTCATGTGGAGGTATGTAGGAAAAGACTTTTGCGAGAACAAATCTGATTGCCCGCTTGGATCCACCTAAGTGGTGGGTTGAACACAGCGTCAAGAGGTTGGCTCTAGTGGCTTGACAGTTCTTGCGTCCACCACCAGCTAGTGTGCCCAGTGAGCATCTCTTCGGTGGTGCTGGGCTCATTTATTCTGATTGCCATTCATGTCTTACTGCAGTTATGAGCTTATGTTCATCCTAAATAACAAGACAGCATTCCAAATCTTACATTTCAAATTTGTAAGGACTAATACTTTTATATAAACTTGAGTTGAAGGCAATCAACAAGCAACTTCTGCTTTTACAAGTACTTGTTTATGTTTCTGTGTTATTAATTTATGTTTCCCACTAAAATTAACAATAACATTATGAATAGTTGTGCACTAATGAGCCTTGAGCCAATGCCAGTTATTAAACATCCAATACCATGGATATTTCTAGGATTGCGAATTTGGGGGGGGGTCGACCTCAAATTGGGGGTGTCCGGAGCTAATTAGTATGCATACCATTGTCACATTATCAAATTGGGGGGACCTCAAATTGGGGGGGAGGTGTTGGGGGCTGTTAGGGGTGCAAAAATATCCATGTCTGATACTGGGTTCCCGGAACATTCGGTACCGGAGAATTTAGCACCAAAATTTTACTTGTGAAAGATTCGGTAGCGGATAATTCGGTACCAAATAATTTGGTACCGGATAAATCAATACATGTTCAACATACAGATCAGTAGCCATAACCCTAATCCTAACCCTAATCCCAAAACCGTATAAATCAGTAAAATGAATATAAATATCAATAGCATACCTATCTAAATTCTACTTAAATATTCTACCTAAATATATAGGGGCATATACATAAGTATAGACACCACCCAAAACCAGAGGGACCCTGGGATTGAGGAGGGGATGTGGGGTGGGAGAGGTAGAGCCAGTGCCTGACACATGTAACCGAATTTGCCATACAGAAAATACCGTTCCCAATGTTCCGGTACCGAATCTTCCATGACTGGTACCGAATTTTCCGGTACCGAATTTTCTGTCCCGAATCTTCTGGTACCGAATCTTCCGGTCACCCCGATACCGATCATTGGCCAGCAGCAGTAAGTAAAAAAAAAAGAAGTAAAGTCCTTCCCGAGCACTCAAGGCTAACCTCAAGGCTCATAGGGCGGCGCTGATCTCCGTTACCAAGGCCCTCAGCCAGGCGACTGGTGCAAGGTTACATGATACGGGGCCAGTGTTCTCATGCAACGTGCCTGTTTACTTCGCGGATTAATCCACTACTCATTTGCCATCGCCAGATGGCGAAAGAAGGCTGAGTCGACCTTAGGGCTCCCGCGGGAGTTGAACCCGCGACCTTCTGCTCCATTGTCCAACGCTGTTATCACTCTACTAACTTCCCACCCTAACTAACTTCCCGCCAGCAGCAGGCTGATAATTAATTGGCAGATACTGATTATAATTATCGGTGCAAATCTATTTAGATTAGCCCGTTAGCTATTAGCTATTGCAAAAAAGTAACTACCTTATTATTTCTGGTATAATATGCACTTTTTTAAAATTGATGCAAAGTTTGGGTGCATATTATGGATACAAATAAATTTTTCTGCGACTGCCTACCTGGATCTACAACCCCGACAACCACAGATCATGAATTACGGATTTGATCCAGATGAAGCGCTCATGAGCAAGCTGGTTCAATGTGCCAAGCTTTCAGGTAGCACTATAGGAATTTGGTTGGCTTACTTAATTACTTTTTAAAATATCACACATTTAGATTTCATGTTTTGATCCTAAAAATTTAATATAAAAATTCAATATTGCAGCAAAACTAGGTAACCATAATACCAGTCAATTTCATAAGATTATGGTTCTAGAAACACTTACTGTATTTTCACATATACCGCGCACACGCGTATACCACGTGTTTTTGGGGAGTTTATGTTTAAAAATGTTGTATAGCGCACGCACGTATATAGCGTGCACACTTATATAGCACGCACACGTATATAGCGCACATGACGGGAATATAAATTGCTGCTGAGTCTAAGTCGCGGCCCCAACCGGAAATTGCCAGTAACCTCTTAGTAAACAAGGTTTTAAGTACTGATTGCGCTAAAAAGACGCTGTTGAATGCATATAATGCATAAAAAAATGCGTAATAAATGAATTACAAAAGTCCGGTGTTTGGTGTTGTTCATTTTATATTGCGTATGGCACTCTTTGATTAACAAATCTTAGTTATTTAGCTATTTTGTTAGCAAATTTGTTATTTAGTGTTTATTAGTTATCAAATTCTAGCTATTTAGTGTTCTTTCATTAGCGAATTCTAGCTATTTGGCACTCATTTGCTCGCAAATTCGTTATTTAGCATCTAGCTATTTAGCGTTCTTTCGTTAGCGAATTCTAGATATTTAGCTCTTTTGTTAGCGAATTCATTATTTAGTGTCTAGCCACTTAACGCTCTTTTGTTATAGTGAATTTTGTTTAATGCTCTTTTTGTTATTGAATTCGTTATTTAGTGCTTTCATTGGCGACTTCTACCTATTTAGCGCATTCTTATTAAAGAATTTGTTATTTAGCGCTCTAGTTATTTACTGTTTTTTCATGAGCGAATTCTAGCTATTTAATGCTCGTTATCGAATTCATTATTTAGTGTCCTTTTGTTAGTGAATTCTAGTTATTTAGCGTTTTTTCATTAGCTAATTCAAGAGATTTAGTGCTTTTCTTAGCGAATTCGTTATTTAGTGTCTAGCTATTAATGCTCTCAATTTATAGAATTCTTAATTTAGTAAGGTTGTTAAAACGGCTGATTTTAAAGGACCATTTAACCGTTGATAAAAAGACCAGTTAACTGGTCGTTCACAGTAGCGTCTTTCCCACAACTATCCTTGAAGTAGGCCAACGACTCTAGTAACTACACTCATCATCGTCTTGAGCTGCTTACAACAAAGCACTTTGATGTTCCCAACACTCGAGATAGCATCATTAATATGCCTACCTGTACCTCAAGTGTCTTTTGGGCCCGTCCATATAGGGCCTGGTACGTACGCAAAAAATGCATATTTTCACCCATCTCCTGTTGCAATCGTACATTTCTTGGATCCCTCCCCTATGCATATGTACAAATTAGCTACCCCTTCCACCTTGGTGAAAAATTAATCCACAGAAAAAGCCAGAATTGCCCATAAAAACAAAAACCCATTGGTTTACAATACAATACAATAGAACATCCAAATGTTATGGTCTTGAGCACTGCCAATTATTTAATAACCGTGAGAACAATACTACTGACCCTTTGGTTGACCGTGAGAAAGTAATTAATTATTTTTGAATCTAATGTTTCTGTGAATAGGCCAGTCCAATCTGAGCGCTTATTTAATTGTTACGTAGGCTATTTATAAATGTATGTGTACGTACGCATTCAGTCGAGACTCTTCCCCTTCTCATACGAAAATCTCCAAAATCCCAAAACCACCTCAGTGCATACGTACTATAGGGATAGACCCTTCCCATGATATACTCACGGATAAGTCAAGAAATTTATGCCTTAAAATTCCCTTTGAAACACCGAGTCAATGCAATTTTTCCAAAGAATTTTTGAAAGAAACACATTGCCTAATGCATTACAACGTTAAGGCATGCTGTGTCTATTTTAAGACACATCCGTCAGAGCACGATGGGTGTCTGGCTCCTCCATTCTTAACTGAGAACCGTCATTCAGCAGCTGTTTCATTTGTCTATCAAATAATGATATGTCAGCACGACTATTGCTAAACAATAATTAGTGCTTTTTCCCATGAAAAATTATGGAGAACAAGGCTTCTACCGAGACCACCCACAGATTAATTTTTATCGTTTATTGAAAGTCCCGCTTCATCACAGTTTCAGGGAGGTGCCCCAGCTCTAGGCAGCAGTCTGTTCTAGTCAACAATCGGCCGGCTGGTGATCTAGATGAATCATTACGCCCCACACTGTCTTCGCAATGCATTATTGGTAATAGCACTATTGACAGTCTGATCTGTAATGCATTACGGACCATATCATTGTTAACAATCAGATTGGGATTGGAAACGGCATGAAGATGCTTTATCGTCACATCTGGCTTTCCTAAATCTCCTTGCACACCAAAATTCGCTTATACAAAGCATAAATTTATCACTGTTTTTCCGTGAATGCAAGATGTGTTACAAGTGTGCCAAGTATCCATTTTGGCGCCTTCCAACTGCCTTGCAGTGTATGCGCGTGCCTCGGAAATCACTGTTCTTGGCTGTTTGCCAGCATCTTGCGCTTGTTTTTAGCACTAAATATGTGTACAGTGACCTTCTCATCATTTACGAGTGGTCCTATGCACTTTCTCCGGGTAGATTAAGACGTTTTTGGTCATTTGCTGTCGAGTGTATGGATCGCCATCTTGAATGGGCGCCATTATATCAATGTGACCGGTAGAACTCTTGACAAGACACAAGCTCGAGAATGCTATGATGCTGTTTTCAGGTATAATTATGCAATTCAAGAAATCTGCATGCCCTAAAATTTCCTTGTTGAGTTATGCAGAGGTCATAGCAAATCACTTAATTTTTGACCCAAAATAGAGTCGACCTATCGGTGATGTTGACCTGTCCGTGAGTATATAGGGCAGTGTTGAAGTACAGGTCAACAACTGTAGTAACTCTACATTTGCCGGCATCTTGCACCGCTTGCATCAAAGCGCTTTGATGTTGCCGGCAATAACGTTAGCACAGGGGTCGGCAACCTACGGCTCGCGAGCCGCATGCAGCTCTTTCGAGGTCATGTCGTGGCTCTTCCAGTTCCATGCTCAAAAAATAATAATTATAATATTTTACTTTCAAAACTCAAAGAAATATTGCAAACCGGATAAAAACCATGAATGTAGGAAGGAGAGAGGATAAAGCATCCCTATAATAAATTTACATACCTAATGATCCTAATGACCTAATGATCCTAATCCTAATCAAAAACCATAATATTGAAACAACAATTTTAGTGGCTCTTTAAAAACTGAGAAATTATAACTTTTGGCTCTTCCGTCTCAAACGGTTGCCGACCCCTGCGTTAGCATCATTTATAGGTCAAATAGAAATTACGGTTAACCGGTCAAGGTTAAAAGGAACGGTCTTTGCTCTTAGGGCCGGTTAACCATTAACAACCTTATAATTTAGCATTCTATCATTGGACAATTATAGCTATTTAGCTCATTTTCATTAGCGAATTCCGCTGAACGCATCAGAGATCAAACGGTAGTAAATAATGGATTATTTACAAATGCTAACCTGTGATCTCGATGAAAATTCAATAGATAAAACATCGCCTCTTTGTATAAGACACCGCCCGAAAATCTGATGTAAAAAACAGGCGACTTATAACACCGTCTATACAGAGAAAGAGCAGAGGACCACCGAAGACAAGGAGAAGTCCGCACATTTAGCGCTAAAACCAAGCGCAAGATGCCGGCAAACTGCCACCTAATTTGAACAATACATCTTATTTATGCGTGCTGAATAATAAACCGGAGCCCCCATTGACATTTCGTTATTGGAAACTTAAAACTATAGTCACAAATAAGATGCCAAATTTTTTCAGAATGCGTGCTGAGAGTGATAAAACCCCATTGACATTTAGATTACAAATATCTAAATAATTCAGAAATAGATCTTAACTATTACAAATTTTGAGTCAAGAAAGCGGCTTTGACTGAAACTCAAGTGGATTAAGCGGCCTAGTAGAAGAGATCAGTATTTTTCAAACCACATTCACAACGCTGGTGCAAATAGGGTTATAACTGCTTAAATAATCGTTATAAAAATCTTATTTCATATACAATTGCAGAATAAATGACGGTGCATCGTTCTACAAGGTGGATTTGTGCAGAAAGGTGCAATAAGTGCACAAACGAAGTGTTTTGAAAGCGATGGCGGTCCTATGGTTAGCATAATAAGCTTCATCAAAAATCAGTCATAACTCTTGAAATATACGACCCAGGGGCTGAATCGCGCTTTCGCTCACTTCCTGAATTATTTAGGATCATATTTAGGGGCCTTTACTGTTGGATGGCTGTTAATTATATAAAAATCAGAGTTTTGAAGCCAGAAAGTGCCATTATGCCCGAAAAATTAACTAAGAAACAATTACAATAATCTTTATTATTATTATTATTAAGCGTATATAAAAAAATTCAGCATCAAATAGTATCAAGATCATCATCATCATCATCATCACACTCCATAGAAGTCCATAATCTTATTTGTCTGGCCCGCCGTTTGATGATGGAACGATGATGAAGTTTTAGGCAGACTATTAAATAATAGTTTTCTATGTCTGCCGTCAAATTATATAATAACCGTGGGAACAATAAGAGTCTGTCGTCATCCTTTGCTTGACCGTGAGAGAGTAATTGTTTTTAATTGGCCCTATTTATTTTGTTTCTTTGGCCATGTGTAGTCTTCTGCCATTTTGGGTGGTGTCAAGTCCAGTCCATTCAAGAATGTCATCGATCCATTTTCTCTTTGGTCTTTCTTTTATCTTTTCTCATACCATTTGACCTGCCCATCATCACTGTCTTTAGTATACATGAACAATACATCTTATTCTTTTCTTTTGTATTCTTTTATTTCAATAATTAACCAAGAAACAATAATTAACTAAGAAACAATTTAGCTAAACAATTTAACTAAACAATTTATTCTTTTATTTCTTATTCTTTTATTTCAATAATTCGTTTCGATAAATCATAATTAAAAATGCATTCAATAAATCATTATTTAAATGGTGATTATACAATTCTTATTTGAATGTCAGTTCTTTTCCATAAAATAAATTTGACTAACATAGTTTTTGGATGGCTTAGCTATGCCTTATATTGTAGCGAAATTATTATAATGGCCAAGATAGCCCGAGGTCCAATAATAAAGAATAGGTAGAGTATAAAAGTAGTTTCTCCAATAGTCGTTAGGTGGCACTGATGATAAGGTAGATAGGTGATAGAATAAATAAATAAATAATAATAATAAGTGGAGTCCCTTAGTAATAATAACTGCCTGAGAAGTATGTAAAAAGTCTAGGGAGGTTAAGTGTAGGGTATTCAGTAGGTGGTGCTAGTCGTCATTGAGTTATAGACCAATAGTTAGTTGCAATTGAGCACACCTTCTTTAAGGTAGTACAGGAGTCCCCTAAATAGAGGTCCCACAGGTATAACTTACTTTTATGGTTTTATTCATTCCGTTCTACTTCCGGTGACGCTTTGTATACAAATATTGGCAAGGAACTGTACGCGCAATAATTTTTATATACCGTTCACGTGAATATACAGTATATAAGGATTATTGCAAATAGTAAAATCTCCAATGGAAGATAGTGAGAAGTCAAACTCCAACAAAATAAAAGATCGGCTCCATGCAAAAAATGACTAAAAGAATGCAAAACAAAATATTTCAAAATAAAGTGAGAAAATTTTTAAATTATAACTTATATGAAACAATACAAATACTGTTGCATAAAATATGCAACAAATACTGTTGCATACCTTCAAGCAAGCTACTTGCCGTTTCAACACACCGTAGTGACGGAGATGAGTAGACATGACTTATGACAATTTCCTTCTCTCGCATAGCCTCGCCTATTCATTTTGCATAAATAAAATCCTATATATACTCAAACAAGTACCAGTTTTAAATTGCAATGGGGAAGAACAGCAAAATTAACTGCTACAAATCACAAAAGCAAAACATGAAATTGTCAATATTAGAAGTAAAGAAGACATGTTCAGACACCACTGTTACTTTTGATCTGAATATGAATGTCATTGTCATCAAACATCATGTACCGTCACATCATGTATAGTGTTAATTTTAAAGAAAATCTTTCAATAAAATCATTCAAAACAGTCAATTACTCAATACTGCCAATACTTAGCAAAAAAGATGCAATACAGTGAATATACCATGCAGAAAAACCAGTATTCCATATCATTTAAACATATTTGCTGTATCATCATCACCATCATCAACACCAATACTGTCACCACCTCCTGGTCTGATACTTGGTCAAAGAGTAGAAAGCAATTGGGGTATGGGGCATCCCATATTCTTTTGTATTTGAAAACGAGAAACAGTTAATGATGCAGACATCGTTAGCAAGTTTTCATGGCCGTCCATTAACCCCTTTACTGGCCGTGACGCAATATTGCATCACAGCCCTCCTGCCATTGTACCGGCAATCAGACAATATTGTGTCTTCCACTTTCCAGACCGCTAGTTAGCGGATTGTAACCTGATATTGCGTCCAAACACTAAAAATAACTTTGGTATTGTTCTCTTTGGTAAAAGTAATTGATATATCGAGTAGTTTTGCTGATTCTTGGTCAAAAATCAAATTTGTTTCTCCCACTCATAGGCCAGACCATCTGTTCTATGATGAGGGCTGTTGACAGGCACACCAGAACATGCGATGCCTTGAACAAATCTACCGTAGGAGCAAAGGGTCCTCAAATGAGTCAGACGCACTCACTGCTTGGCATCCAGCCCTCAAGGCGAGCAGGAGCCTAGTCAGGCAAAAATGCATTCAATATTGGCAACAGAGGTTTCAGGAAGAGGGAACAAAAAAATATGAACTGAAAAGACTTCGAGAGGTTGTCAGGGACGAGTCATTCAGGCCCTCGACTGCCTAAGAGCTTCTCAGCAGAAGATTTTCACAAGCACATTGTTGACAAAATCAATTCTATTCAAGAGGCCACCTCCACCTCCTGTCCACCAGCCTCAGCAATCCCTTGGGCTGGCTGGCTTCCACCATTCTCGGCGTTCTCCCCTCCATCAATCCCGGAAGTCATCACCGCAGTCAAGTTGCCTGCGAAAAAGCAACGTCGCTCTAAGCCAGTGCTTACATGGCTTCTAAAAGAATTGAGTTGTGTGCACCACTCTTCGTTTGTTCTCATAACTACTATCCTCTCGTTCTCTCTGGCAACCGGGGAATTCCCAGCGTTGTGGAAACATGTGATCGTTTCCCTGATCTCAAATGACCTGGTCTTGATCTGACAGGCCCAGCTAATTATCGCCCAGTCTCAAATCTTCCCTTCCTTTCCAAGCTGCTGGGGAGGATTGTGAATAAACAACTGGTCTTCCACCTTGTAGCAAATCAACGACTACTAGACAGCCTCGGAACCAGTTTGCCAACAGAAAAGGACACTCCACTGAGACAGCCATCTTGAAGACCTTTGATGACATGGTAAACTCTGTCACCACTGGCCAAATAACATTCCTCTGCCCTCTTGACTTCACTGCAGCCGTTGACATGGTAGATCACCATACTCTTCTGCACCACCTTAAAACATCCTGTGGACTCAACGATTCCGTCCTTACCTACCTGTTTCAGTAGTTACCTCAGTGATAGGACTCAATCTGTCCTCAGCAAAAACTCTGAATCGGTCTATAGGTCGGTAGCCATGGGAGTGCTGTAAGGGTCTGTCCTGGGTCCACTCCTCTTCATTCTCTATGTTATTGAGGTTGGTGAAATCATTAACCCGTTAACCTCTTCACCGGGCGCGACGTACCCCATATGTCAGGGGTGCACAACCTTTTAAGGATGAAGGCCACATTTTTCGGTTCTGAGACTCCGCGGGCCACATGCGCTTTCTCTAATGCAGAAGTGGTACTTTGACAGTAACCGTTAATAACAATATTTAATATGGTTATGGATAAAATTTAATTTGACAGGATTAATGGAATTAATAGAATTTCTGATGAATACAATCAATCCAGTAGGGACAAATGAAATCGAAGAGCTTAGTACTGTAATTTTAATGTAGAATTAAAGGTTAAGGCCTTGTTAATCAAAAAATACTATGACCATTTTCAATGATTAATTCATAAAATTTAAAAGCCAAAGGCCAATCGCCTTTATTATACCCAATGGAGTTGTTGAGACTGAACGTCTTTAACAATCTTATTCATATTTTTTGGCAGTTCACTTGTTACAACTTTCAAAACCGAGCACTCAATCTGAACCTTAGAACATTTTTGTTCAATTTCATTACAGAATATGTTTGTTCACACAAGTATGTGTTTCCAAATAGTCGCGAAGGCTTTAAAGTGGCCCGAAGGCTTTCTTGCTTTCATACTAGCGCTACAGAAGAAGTCATTCGTTCTAAGGGTCTAAGTCGCCATCAATTCAAGTTATTTATAGAAGAGGCTTTAGCCTCTTACCATGACATACCATATTACATCGATGTGACAGAGCAGAGGACGAATTTTAGAATGCTTTGTTGAACTGATAGCAGAAATTCGTGAATTTCTTAACAGCAAGGGCACAATAAAAATAAATGATAATAACAAGGCTTAAAGTGAAGCGCTAATATGAAAACAAGAAAACCTTCGGAGCCACTTTAAAGTCTTCGGGGTCACTTTCTATTGAAATCCTGGAAACGTCCGCGGGCCACAAAAAATCGTCGGCGGGCCATCAGTGGCCCGCGGGCCATGGGTTGTGCACCCCGCCATACGTCAACAGCGAACTTTTGTTAAACGGGCGCGACGTACCCCATACGTCAAGTCACTTTCGTAGTGGTTCCACGGTCAGGTGCGTCGCATCTGATACGTCTTATGCTATAAATCCTTTTAGTATCTATCCATTAGCTAGATGACACCTGTTTTGACCTAATTCAGCTCTATTGTGCTAGGAAATCGATATTCTTTGGACCGAGAGGTCAAACCTTGGCCTGCGCTTGTAGGAAATCGCTGGAATAAAACGTCCTGCTGGGGTAGACTTGACGTCTCTGGACCAAATGTTGGCCGGTTTTCAAATTTATTGGTTTATTTTGTTCCACTGACATTCCCCTAAAACTTTGCTGTTCACCCGATTGGGGTTACCACGGAAAAATTTTATGGCGTATACCTCATCTTCTTAGCTCTTATATAGCCTGATATATTGCAAATTCAAACAACATACTGAATTTTCACGAAATTTGTAGCCAATACTTACGTGTTGACAAAGAAGTCCAGGTTAGACTTGATGTATCTGGACCAAATGTTGGCCGATTTTCAAACTTTTTGGTTTATTTTGTTCCACTGACATTACCCTAAAACTTAGCCACTCACCCGATTGGGGTTACCACAGAAAAATTTTTGCTACGGAACTTTGAAAAAAGTTCTGGGAGGGGGTGCAATTTTAGGCCGTTGAGTGGACCCTACCCCCAAATTTCTTTGTTTTGCACGGATGGTTAGAAAGAGGAGTAAAAAGGCTAAACAATGGTGTATACCTCATCTTCTTAGCTCTTATATAGCCTGAGATATCGCAAATTCAAAAAAATTGACAGTTTTCATTTTTTAAGAACGCCTTTCCAAAAAATTATTTCCCGGTATGGTGACGGGGTCAAAAAATTTAATACCCATTGAATGGGTTAACTGGGATCCCCAAATTCCACTTGTCCACCACCAGCTTACCTTATATGGGATCCCCGAGTTGCACTCGACATGAAGTTCCGCAGCGTTTCGTCAACACCACGCGATATAACATATACCTTTTACGTTATAAAACGTTTTAGTACCCATCCATTCAATAGATGGCACCTATTTTTCAGCTATATTGCCTCCTTGAAAGAATAAATATATATTCTTTGGAGAGACGGGTTCGACTAATAACTTTCAGAATCAACTTTTGCAACTTTTTCGCGTTAGAATTGATCTATCTTTACGAAATCTTGACCGATTTTCAAACTTTTTGGTTTATTTTGTTCCTCTGAGATCTCTTACAACTTTGCCGCTAACCAAAGTGGGGTTACCGCTGAAAATGTTTTGCTACGAGGCGTTGAACAGTTTTTTGGGGTGGGTGCTATTTTAGGCCATAAAGTGGACCCTACCCCACAATTTTTTTCCTGCATGGACTGTTAGAAAGAGGAATAAAAAAGCTAAACAGTGGTGCATACCTCATCTTCTTAGCTCTTATATAGCCTGAGATATAGCAAATTCAAAAAAAGTAAGAAAACTTTTTCAAAATTCAAAACTTTTCCAAAATTCACCGATAAGACTTATGTTCAAACGTAGGAGTCATCGGGTTAGAATTGATAGATCTTTAAGAAATGTTGACCGATTTTCAAACTTTTTGGTTTATTTTGTTCCACTGACATCCCTTTACAAGTTTGTCGCTGACCAAAGTAGGTTACCACTGAAATATTTTGCTGCGGGGCTTTGAAATTTTTTTGGAGGGGTGGGTGCTATTTTAGGCCATAGAGTGGACCCTACCCCTCCCAATTTTTTCTGCACAGATGGTTAGAAAGAGGAATAAAAAAAGCCAGACAATGGTTTTTACATCATGTTCTTAGCTCTTACATAGCCTGAGATAAAGCAAATTTTAAAAGTTAGTTTTTAATTCTGAAGAACGTCTTTCTTAAAATTAAATCCCCAGAACGGTGACGGCATCTGAAAATTTAATCCCCTGTTAAGGGGTTAAATCATGTAATCTTGATTCACACTTCTATGTGGACGATGTTTAACTATACTCATCCTGCTTACCCTCAGAGGCTGACCAGTTGGAAACTTGGGCCAGCGCATGCTTGACAGTAATCAGAATCTGGATGATGGTCAATTGCCCTGTGCTTAACCCCAAGAAAACTGGCAATATTATGGCTCAGCACACCCAGGAGGAAGCACCTTCTTGATCACCTCCCCTTTATCACACTGGATGGTGTTACTATCTCACCCATCATGGTCATTCGCCTGTTGGGGTGCTTTTCAACAAGACGCTATCCTTGGACCCACCACATCATGAACCTGACCTGGTGCAGTCACTACCATCTGCACAGAATCAAAAAAATTCGGTGGTACATCTCAACCTCTACAATTATTCACCTTGTTCAGACCTTTGTGCTGTCCTGACTTGACCATTGTAATAGTATTTTCTTTGGCCTTCCTGACACCTTACTCAATCGCTTGTAATTGGTCATGAATGTTGATGCCCGTCTCACATATGCCTGACGTTGGAATGATCAAGTCACTCCGCTCCTCAAACATAATCTCCACTGGCTGAAAATAAAAGAATGAATTACCTTCAAGCAATGTTTCCTGATTTATAGAGCACTCAACAATTCCCTATGTCCAGAGTATATTTCCTCGCTCTTTACAAAATCCACATCAATTGAACGTCCCACTTTCTTCCGTTCGAGCAATCGAGTCCAGCCACTAGTCTCCCCACCGGCCAAAACAGCCAAGTTCGGCGACAGATCTGCGTCACGAGGCAATCAGATTGTATGAAATGCTCTGCCTGACTTCGTAACCAAAGCCCAAACAACAGCATCATTTGTAAAAAACCTAAAGATGCATCTTTTCCATCATTCTTATGGGTGACTCAAGTCAAAGTGCTCTATATAAGTTGTCTCAGTAAAAATTAAAAATAATAACAGCCCAACACATAGTTGGGCTGCTAGGGCAGTGCCTTGGTGACCACAGATTCATTGCTATTGGGTGATGTTCCACCAGAGAGTGGGGATAAGTCACCATAAATTGAAAGTAAGTGATTTTAAATAGAATTAGAATGAATATGAGGTTGTGGCCAAAGTAGAATGGAATTTTATGATGATGAACAGGCATCCCCTCTTGGTTCTAGTGAGTGGCCTTGCTGGATTGCGTTCATAGAGGACTCATTCATTGCTATGCAGCGATATTTCACCAGAAAGTGGGGATGTATTGCCTGATATCAAAAGAAAAAGCAAATCTAGATAGAATTAGAGCGATTATTAGGTTTCTGGCTATGGTAGAATCAAATTTTATTAGGTTGAACTGGAATACCCCTGTTTCTACTGAGTGGCCATTTGATAGTGTTTCATAAGGACTTATTTTCTCGATCTCCAAATAGAAATTTGATACAAAAGGACACCTAAACTGATAAAGGGATACTAAATCGTACCTTATATAAATATTTGAATGTCTCCTTAGCTTCTACACTTCAAATTCTGAAGTATTGAAACAATTTAACAATAATATGTTGCAGTGTAAAAATAAATGGCTACCATGGTAATGGATTTCAAACTTGCAATTAGAGAAGTGCACGGTAATGGCTACCGCGGTAATCCGCGGATTTACCGCCGCGGATTACCGCGGTAACGGGGTTAAAACCTGTAATTTTACCGAAATATTAATGGGGACGGTAAAAATTATGGCAGTAGTACCATGGTAACGGAATCCAGGCTGACGGTAGTACCGCGGATGCGGTATGAAAAATTCCGTAAATACCGCGGGAATGGGGACCATTAATCTCGTAAATCAATAATCATGCGTTCAGCCGATTTTTGCATAGCTACTAACTACACGCCTTTCAGTTTCAAAATCAAAGGCCATTAAATTGGACTGTTACGTCAGGCAAGATTGGTTTGGATCACTTGACCATGAACATCTAAAGTTGCTATTAAGAAGTACTTGACTTGACTTCCATTGTTAGTTTGCAGTTGGTAAACAATAAGGACTGAGTGCTAAACTAAGATCTTGAATGCAGTAGAGATTAGAAAAGTTATTTGAGAACTTGAGGGTAATTGATAATTAATTAAGCATAGCAGGTAATAATAGAAAACAGACGAGCTCTAGTTCTGTTGATGGCCAATTGTTTTGGAATGGTCTTAAAAAATGCTGGCTATGGTTGTTAAATAATGCTGACACTATGATTGTTATCGATTAGTTACACTTGACTTGAAGTACTATATTTCATTTCATGTTCTAAATTTTACATAAGAAGTCTACTATAGTATAACAACAAGCATGTTGCTAGTTTATTTCTGTTGAAGTAATAATACACTTGGCTGGCATGGTGTCCAGAAGGCTATAAAATTGTGGGGATAGGGATGGAAATTGATATAAAACTGCACCGGGTACGGGCACCTAAATGCGGGGACAGGGATGGGTACCAATATGTGGGGACGGGGATGGGGAAAAGATTAGGGGATGGGGATGGATTTTAGGTCAATGGGGACGGGGTGGGGATGGAGAAAAGCTTTGCGGGGATGGGAGGGGATGGGGACAACAGTCAGTCCCCCGTGCACACCTCTAATTGCAATCTCTGTTAAAAGTGTTAAGCAAAAGTACAGTACAGTAGCAACAATATAGCTAACAGTCATTGTCTTTGCTAAATTGCATCCTCACAATCAAATAAAAGTGCAATGAAATCAAGAAACCACAACTTACAGCAAGAGCAAAATCCACACAGAAACTCAAACTCCACAATGCCTCATCTAAAATGCGACTAAATTTGATATAATAAAAAAAATCATACGTGAATATCTGAAACATGACTCTTTTGTATCAAACCAGGGTATTCAGAATGGCAGTCCAGAACACTACCATAGAAAATTGTATTGCACAGCATCAGCATTTCAAACCTTGAGCTCAATTTACTTGGTAAAATAATTATTGTAGCCACAATTCTCACAAGTAATTTCTGGTGTTCAGCCAAAATAGCGCCAACAAAATAGCTCCAAAAACCCTGACAAAACAGTGCTGACGTAATTGCGCAATATGAACAAATCGACGATAATAAACAAAGTAAAAATAATACTCGGCTATGAGATGTAAAAGATATTCAGTATCATCTTTCAAATCCACTAAATACTGCGCAGTGTTTCGTCTAATCTTTCGATTTAGTAAGACAAAACATATGACAGGACACATATGAAATAAATGGTACATTCTTTACTACGTTTATTAACTGGTTTTACGTTATTGAATATTATGAAAGACTGTTTCTCTATATTACATTATCCATGACGTTTAGTATTTTATTCTACGTTATTATTCTACGTTATTTAATATTATAACAGGACATTTTTCACAGTTTGGTGTAATATTACTTGAAAAACCTGTTAAAGTTGAGTTCTCTATCATTTCTTACTTCAACACTATTTTGTCGGCGCTCATCTGTTGGCGCTATTTTGTCTTGTGCGATTTTGTCGGTGTATCGTAATTTCCAATTCTTGATGTCTGTGGCACAGTTATATCAAAATCAGTTCCTCGTTTATCATTCTACTTCAAGAAATAAAATATTAGATAAACAAACACACAGCAGTTCGTCAAATACAAACAACTCTTTTAACTCAACCACCCAACAATCAAACAATAATAACACAAATTATGCAATGATAATGCTCATTTAAATAAAAATTAGAGCAATACCAATTAGCAGTCACCTGGATGCATACCTAATAGACGTGCCTGGAAATGACCTTGTACAGTTAAAGGTGAGTCATCTTTGAAATCCTGTGGTCCACATTTCCTTTTAGGAACTGACTTTGGCATATTTAAATCATATCGAATATATTTTCCTACAAACCGTACAAACCACTGACATGTTACATGTCACAATTACAATCTTGTCACAAAGAATCCAGCAACAACATACTAAGTTTCCAAGGTGAGTCATCTTTGAAATCCTGTGGTCCACATTTCCTTTTAGGAACTGACTTTGGCATATTTAAATCATATCAAATATATTTTCCTACAAACCGTACAAACCACTGACATGTTACATGTCACAATTACAATCTTGTCACAAAGAATCCAGCAACAACATACTAAGTTTCCACTGTCAGCATCAACATCTTTGCGGTCATCATCATCATGATTATAATTCACCGTCATAACTTATCCTGTTACAGAAAGGATTCAGCTTGCCTATTTTCATCATTAGTCATCAAGATTTATAACAAGGGTGGCAAACCTTTTTCAGATTGTGTGCCAATAATTTCAATTTTAAAAAGAGAAATATTGTAGCATGCCAAGTAGATCAATCAGTGACACAGTTATGCCAGACCTAAATAAATTTTATGTACATATAATTTTATCTACATAACATACATAATTTTAATTTAGCAGTATTTTTACACATATAACATGCACGTCATGAGGGTTTTTACCTGTGCGGTTGGTGGTAAAGAAAAACTTTGTTTTCACTTCAATTTCAAAAATAATTTGCTAGAAAATTGTGATTGTCTAGGTTACTCAATAGACATTCTACCACTGATAGCTAAAAAAATGATGCAGACTTATTGTTTTATGGCATGACAGCCACGGGCAGGGGAAAACTGTCTACTTTTCCAATTTTAAGAAGAATTTGAAAGACAATTGTGATTATCCAGATTAATTAATAGAGATTCTGATAGGAAATTTTGGGTGCGCATTATACATAGATATTAACATTTTTACATTACGATAACTCTAGAAACTAAGGGCGCGTATTATACATAGGTGCGTATTATACCTGAGATAATACGGTCATGTCAATAATAGTGAAATCGTGCAGCCTATGCAAGACTTTTTCACACCACTGTATATGCCTTGTCTTTGTCGTGACACTGCAGCGTCTAAGCTCACTGCCCGCCTTAATGCCTGACTGGGCCTACCAATATATGTGGACATCTTTGACCAATCTGTCCAACATCTGACATCTCATCACCCAATCTGGTTTTCCATGCCTATACTGAACTTCTCTGTACCAGAATCTCATAAACATTGTTGGCAGTCTGCTGAGGATACGAACAAGCACCTCATCACAGACCCTTGCAAGCACCAACCCAGCTTTGACCTAGTATGCTATGATTGGTTCCACCTCAATCATTATCGAATAGATCATGGCCAGTACACTGCTATGCCCCACCGCTGGGGAGTCAGAGACGACCCGAACTACCCCTGCGGCAACAGACAGACTATGAACTATATAGTCAACAACTGCCATCTCTCCAGATTCAAAGGAGGCCTCGAAACTCCGCATCAGGCTCAACCTGACGCTGTTGAATGCTGCAAAAGAAAGGCATATGCTAGAACAAGAAAGCATAACTATGTAACTTGACTGATTGGCCATTAGGCATTCAACTTATTGAGCGTCAGATGTATCTGAAGAGCGTCTACTCGAAGTCTTGGATTTATTTACTGATTATGACATAAATAGCAGTTCTCTGTGTTCTACAATATTTAGGTAAGAAGTCCCTAAATATAAGATGCACCCATGATACTGGGTATGTAAAATTTCATATAAGACGCATCTTACATATGTGAAAATATGGGTATATGCCCATATCATACAGCTAGTTAATAATATAAAACTATTAAATATAAAACTATTACATTGAAACAAAATTAGGGAATTCTTTATGCCAAATACTAAATCAGTCATAATCTGACTTTTTTTACAAAATCACTGCTTAGACATCATGACCCTACATTAAGGAAATGACAACTGATATCTATACAGCATGATTACAGTGGTCTCTATTAAAACTGTCAATCAAACATACTCAAACTGTTCCTACCAATTCATTAAGTTTCCATTTAAACTCTGTAATTGTATCTTAAAGAAGTTGTGACTTTCAAAAAAGCATTTAATTTTCTTAATTAAAATTTTCCATCTGACTGCATTCACAAATTCATACACACCAATGGGGCGAGCACGTCACCCCCTTACTCAAGAACAAGCTGCACTGGCTGCGCATCCCTGAGCGCATCATCTACAAGACATGCTGCCTGACATTCCGGGCCCTCAATGATCCCGCCTGCCCAGTCTACTTGGCTGAACTTGTGCATAGGCCATCGCTTACTGACTGTCGGCGGCAGCTTCGTTCATGTAATCGGGTCCAATTGGTTGTACCCCCTCCATCTAATACAGTGAAATTTGGGGAGAGGTCTTTCACCCAGGGAATCCCCTCCTCTGGAATTCGCTGCCCGACATTGTGACTAACGCGACTAGTCTAGAAATGTTTGCTACCAGACTAAAGACGCACTTGTTTAACATCTCATTTACCGTATTTGCACGATTATTACCCGCGGGTAATACAAGAATTTACAAACCGCAGCCCCCCCTTTCGGGGTATATTCGTATGCGGGTTATACTGGAAACTTAAAACTAGTAGGAAGTCACACAAATGCGGTACAAGACGATTGGGAGGCTTTACCGAATGAAAGAGCGACAGTGATCTAAGTTTATGGGACCTCGTCCAATGGTAGCCGGGATGCCATTAATTTAGTCACGTGACCAAGGGGAGACGCGTGATGATTGGCCACAGTGATAAAACCCCATTGACATTTCGATTATAAATATCTAAATAATTAAAGCGAAATAGATCTTAACTATTACAAATTTTGAGTCAGAAAGCCATGAAACTTTTGACTGATAGCTCAAGTGGGCCTTAAAGCGGCCTAGAAGAAGAGATTAGGCGAGCCGTAATTTAGTCAAACCACATTCACCACGCCGGTGCAAATAGGGTTATAACTGCTTAAATAATCGTTATAAAAATCTTATTTACGCATACAATTGCAGAATAAATGTCGGTGCATCGTTCTACAAGGGTGGATTTGTGCAGAAAGGTGCAATAAGTGCACAAACGAAGTGTTTTGAAAGCGGTCCCATGGTCGCATTATAAGCTTCATCAAAAATCAGTCATAACTCTTGAAATATATGACCCAGTGGCTGAATCGCCGCTTTCGCTCACTTCCTGAATTATTTAGGATCATATTTAGGGGCTTTTATTGTTGGATGGCTGTTAATTATCTAAAAATCAGAGTTTTGAAAGCCTAATGGTAAGGATAGCATCTCCGTAGACGAGGCCATTACGCCCATAGATTTCAGTAACCAGTGGTTTTCACACAGGCTAAGTCTCCTAAACCACTTAAAATCACATTATTATTATTATTATTATTATTATTATTATTATTATTATTATTATAGCCGTATATTAAAAAATTCAAATTCTCGCGTTTGCTTACTTACTTCAACTGGAGTTTCATAAAAGCGGACTTTCAAGATCATCATACATTCGTCATTGACAATGCCGCGTTTTCAAAGCGCTTTGGCCATGTTGTGGTGCTATAGAAGTCTCGGAAATAGGAATCTTGTTTTTGGCCATTCGACCCGTTTGATGATGTTAATGACTGGGAAAGTACGATGATGATGATGTTTTAGGCTGACTAGGCAAATCTGATGTTTTGTGTCAAATTATATAATGCGTGGGAACAATGCTTCTTCTGCCTCCTTTGCTTGACCGTGAGAGAGTAATTGTTTTTAATTGTTACTTAGGCTATATATAAATTTGTTTGCTTGACCGTGGGGCTATAATTGTGTTCAAATCTAATGTTTGTGTGAAGTTGCCAGTCTTCTGCCTCAGCGGTTTTTAATTGGTACGTAGGCTATTTATCCCCGCACGCACGTATTCAGTAGACTCCTCCCCGTACGCAAAATCTCCTAAATCCCAAACCCCTTCCCCTGAGTGAGTACGTACTAAATGGATGGACCCTAGATGGCAGCAGTTACTTTATTACCGTGGTGTAGTATCTATGCGAAAATAATTAGTTTATGTGCAGCAACCTCTAATATCGCTCCTCTTATATCGCTATGGTCCATAAAATAGGCATATTATTGTCCAAATTAGAGCAAAGTAGGCTATTTTCTTTTAATAAAGAGAGTAAATATGGCACTTCATACGTCCATTGGCAAAATTTTTCCGTGCGACCAAGCATTTCGGTACAAATAATTCCCGTATCGTAAGAATTTTACTAAATTACACCGGTTAGCGGTTTATTGTCAGAAATAAATAGGAAAATACAATTTTAGAGTGTTTTACTTAATTTGGGTGAAAACTTAGGAAGGAAACATGGTGTGAGGCTCTGCCCTTCGGATATATTGACCGTTGCCCGTTAAGAAAAGCTAAGAGTATAAGAATAAGCAGCTACTGCTGTACTATGCCCAAAGCGCTATATAAATCCACACGATTTTACTTACCGGTACATGCCGTACATCATGGCGTCAAAACCTTCAAATGCCTGAAGACTAGTAAATGCGGTTATATTCGCAAGTATGGTTATATTCGCGTCGCGGCTTATGCTGGGACGTTGGAACATAATTCGTAATTTTCCGCGGGTTATACACGTATGCGGGTTATGTACGTGTGCGGGTAATAATCGTGCAAATACGGTAAGTGCAATCTGTAAAGCGCTCTTGATCTTGGCCTGCTGTGACTATAGCGCTATATAAGTTGGCATATTAACTAACTAACTAACTAACTAACTAACTAACTAACTAACCAATATTGCTTTTGAGGATAATGCCTTCATAATCAGTTCTACTATAATATCATATTGAAAAACTGCCATCAAGAGGTGACATATAAGTCTGTGTCTTATAACAATGAACTATCATTGCAAATGGAATCAAAAGTATTCATGGACCAGAACAGCAGTTGTTTTAAGTGGGATGTTGCCAATATTGGCAATTAGAAATCAGTTTATCAGTCTAATTTACAATGGAAAAAAGTAAGGACAGTCACTGATGCATCAACATAAAGCAATGTCATTATAATGAGGTTCTACTGCACAACTGAAAATATGAAAATTGTTTAGCAGCCATAGTTAAATTCAAATAACCTGCTTGATTGAAGCTGTTCTGAATCCAGTCTTTTCCAAATGTGAAATCAATCCTTTCACCATGTCTCACAACATATAATTGCCTTGGCCCTTTGGTGCCAATTGTGGCCACAGGTGCGATGTTATCTATAGCTTGCATCCGGTTTGAGTGTTTTGGACTAGAAGATCTACCATCTTGGAATGATGATGAGGTCACAGGTGTAGAAACACTTGCAGCCACAGCTGCAGTCACAGTCACAGTTCCAGAGGTGCTTAAAGGCAGAGAGGGGTGCGATGATGAAGAGACAGTGACTGTTGGTCGACTAGCATGAGACGATGTGTGAACAAGAGGCTTTGTGGTTGACACTGCAGCCTTAGTCATTACTGCTGAAGATAAACTCCCAGAAGTGGAAACAGCCAACGGAGATGGCGCTACAGTACTTTCTGGAATAGCAGTTAATGAGGACGATGGCATCAAAACAAGTCTCCTCTCCAAACGATTACTTTCAAGGTTAACCATTAGAGATGGATCCGAAGACAACAGACGCTGAGATGCTGCCTTTGAAAATTGTGCCCCAAAGTGATTAACATAAGTTGCACAAGAATGATCACCCGAATAAAGACTTGAACGCAGCAACTGCTCCAAAAAAAAAGAAGGATTTTTGCTAAGAAACACAAACCTTTTAAAATATTACTTCAAAAAATGAAATTCAAACATTCACATGCACTGATAAAAGATAACAAGAATAACCATCATAAATTGTTTTAAAACCAATAACCAAATGTTCACTATAAAAAACATTTTTCTACCAAAAGTTTCTAAAACAAGCATGCTCTATACCAGCGTTTCCCAAATGGTGGGTCGTGACCCGGTACCAGGCCATGGAAAGCAAAATGCCAGGTCGCATAAATCTTTTAATAAAATTAAATTTAATATTGAATTTCATAATAATCGTTTTAAATAATTTAAATAAAAAGACAAGTTTATGCTACAAGCAGTCACTCAGTCCCCTCTCAGCAATTGTAATTATATCGGCATGTATAAGCAGAAGGAATTTTGGTTGTCAGACTCTTGTCAAAGGTCATCTGGCACAAGTGACTCATTACTGAACCACACCGTTTTTGAATTTAAATTTGTGTGGCTAAGTAGGGCAACCAATGACTAGGTTGTGCGCAGGCAGGAGAGACATGCGACCGCCCGATTCGTCTGGCTTTTGTTTTAACCACCCACACCCATCCAGTTGTAGTTAAATACCAAGAGAGAGATCATATTTTTCCATGTATCAACTCATTACATTCAATTTGACAATGGATAAATGGATAATAAAACAACAAACAAGCAATGTGCTGGTTATGAAATCTTCGACAATCACTGACAACCATTATTATACAGTAGGAGATCTTAAATAAGTACGTCTGCAGCCAGGTACAAGTTCTGCTAGGACTGGAGACAAGTCTGAAGGAATATCCCCCCCCCCCCCCCATCAACAGCGACAAAGCATGGATAAGAAACCCTTTTACAGTGAACGTAGAATTCGCGACAGACTTGCAGGATTCAGACATTGATTTTATCATTGAACTGTCGTGAGATATGGCATTCAAAGACATCTTCAACAGAATACCACTGATGGATTTTTGGTTGTCTTGTCATCAGGAGTACCCGGTTTTAGCAGATAAAGCGAAAACATTTCTAATGCCTTTTGTCATAACCTATAAGTGTACTTGTGATATCTAAGCTCGATTACTGCAATGGGATCCTTCTTGGTCTCCCTGACTGCCAACTCGACCGGCTGCAATCAGTCATGAACGCTGCGGCCACATTGATCTTAGGAGTAAAGTGGCGGGGACACGTGACTCCCCTGCTCAAAGACAATCTACACTGGCTGAAGATACCAGAGCAGATCGCATATAAGAGATGTGTACTAACTTATCGGGCCCTTAACGACACCACCTGCCCTGACTATCTGTCAGCGCTAATACACAGATCGACCTGTTCAGACTCCGAGAGACAGCTACGTTCCAGCAAGCGAGTCAGCCTTCTGGTTCCGCCTCCTTCTAAGACGGTCGTGCTAGACGAAAGATCGGTAACTCATGGGAACCCGCTACTGTGGAGCGCCCTTCCTGACGAGATAGCAGCAGCGACTTCTTTTGAATCGTTCGCTTCTAAGCTAAAATCGCACTTGTTTCGCAAATCTTACTGTGACTGATTGTAAATCGCTCTTGCCTATGGCCTTAGTCATGTTATAGCTTTGGACAAATCAGCTAATTAATAATAATAATAATAATAATAAATAATAATAATAAATAATAATAATAAATAATAATAATAAATAATAATAAGTGTGAAGCAGGCTTTTCAGCACTGGTTTTCTTCAAAACTAAATATAGAAAGAGATTGGAAGTTGAACTGGATCTAAACATAAAGTTATCTTCTTTTTCACCAAACCTCGAGTTTCTAGTTAACAAAAAACAGCATCACACTTCTCATTAAAAAATTTTGGTAAGCTTGATTTCCTTATATTTTTGTAACAGTACATGCTGTTTTGTTATAGGATGCGAAAACTGTATGGACATTCATATATGTTTTATTGTACCTATACTACTGTACTCTATAGGCTAGTTACTCTAATATAGATGGTAAAAATGTTATTGAGTCATGAAGGAGAAGTATAAAAATAACTGGGTTATGGAAAAAAAGTTTGGGAAACACTGCTCAACACACTGAAGCCATGATATTTATCTTTAATTCAGGTATTAATGAGTTATGCACGTTAGTCAGGATGATTACTAATGGAAACTGCAGAAAAATTTTAATGTAATCCTATGTATTGTAATATTGACTGATTCTTAGTGAAGCTTAAGACGCATCTTTTCAACATTTCCCTCTAAAGACTTTTGTAAAGTGCTCTTGACTATGGCCTTCGCTACGCATATAGCGCTATATAAATTATCGTTTATAATAATTTATAATAATAATCGCACTGTAATATAGCATCTGTATGGCAACTCTTATATTTCTACTAAAGGTGGTGGGACACTAGCAGTCTAGCGTGCATTGAGCCAGTTCATTTCGACATTCTTTGCGAGAGCGCTTTCAATGCTTGAATGATAAGCCGCTTTCAAATGGTGACTGGGCCATTAGCATATATTGATCCCGTGCAAAACACGGAGGGGAGAAAATCAACGCAGCAGCACACGATTGATTGTGGTTGCACATTCACTCGAGTTTCTGTCACGTTCATTTTGACTTTTCAACCAATCAGGTATCAGTTGAGACGTCAGCCCCATAAACTTTAATATATTAATAATAAATCTATGGTCAGCCCGCCAAATAAGAGGACAAGAGAAATTTGAAAAAATTGCTACAAAAATTGAATTTGACAAATATTTTGAACGAGGTGGCGGTGCATCCCATATTATGGGACAGTACATTGGATGATTATAAAAGAAAGTGAGAAGAAGCCATCAATATGGCTCCAGATTGCCGAAAAGCTCCAGTCCACTCCAGGTACACGACTGTATACGCAGTATTACACAATGAATCTACACACAATGCAATGAAATGGAGTGAAATAAATTTGAAAGCCAAATGCCAAATGCTTCTTTATTTATATTTTAGGAGGTCATAATGCTGTAGTAATTTAGTGGTTACGTCTGGATATGGTGAGGGCAATTCTCTGCACCGTATCCAAGGCCTCATCCAAACCTTTTAAAATTTTTTACCTCTTTCCTTTCAATAAAACAGGTACCGATGCGATGATACATGTAGTTAAAATCATCATTCTCAGAGAGCTACTAATTCTTTGTCTGCCATTTTTTCAGTGCTACATCACTGTTGTCAGCGCTACATCAACTGCTGTAGGCGTGGCTTAATTTTTGCCTGTATGGAAAATCGCTCATACACGTTCAACAACGCTCGCAAAGAACATCGACAGGAACTCGTTCAATGCGAGCTAGTGTCCCACCACCTTAAGATTAAGATAAAATTTGCAATTTTTACACACCTGTCATTGTGCATGTCATTATACATTGGTAAGCCTGGCTAACAGATAAGCTAGAAATGCCAGAAAAAATATATTATCTATTGTAGAAAAATATTTTTAAAAAACAAATAAAATCATATAAAATAAGGCAGGTAACCTGTGGGTTGATGCCAATGTTATCGCCTGTCTGAGGTCCATTCTGCTCAGACTTCAAAATCAAATCTGTTCCAACTATTGGAATTGATCTAAATAGTTAGCAGTGCACAAAAATTAGTACATCTAAGTTGTCATGCCATTTTTAACAGCTTCTAACATTACATGATCAACCAACAAGAATAACACACATAAAAACATAAATTTACCGAAATCTGGTGCATTCAGGCAGAACAACTAAATGAAACTAAAGTTGATACAGAAAAATGCAACTTCACCCAACTTTGACACAGTGTGATTGATATTATGATATTGATATAATATAATGTGACAGAAGATTGTCTCAAAACACAAAAAGTTAAAACCTTGGACTCATTTAACCCCTTAACCGTGTATGTAACTGTAACTCAATGTAAAATGGACGGATATATCCGGGATCCCCAGATAAGGGGTTAATAGAGTACAGTAAAACCTCGTTATCTCGCCCATATCCGTCCGGTGTTCTATTTTGGCGAGCGGCGGGGGTGGCGAATTAATGAGGGCAAGTCAATTGAGTAATCCATTACAAAGTTTTGTTAAACTGTATGTACAGCATGTATATATATATATATATGTATGTATGTATGTATGTATGTATGTATATCCCTACCTTCGTCGCTGTATCTCACCCCCTCCCCACTCCCTCCCTCGCTCCCTCCCTCTCTGCTCTCAATATTATATATATATATATATATATATATATAATTATATATAGACTATATCCATTCATAACAATGTAGGCTACAGTACAGTATGACTATTTGGCGGGCATAAGCAAAGGGACAGTTCAGACCAGCATTGTTACAATAATTATTCAAAAGGCCTGTATGCCTGTGAAGTAGGCCTCCGAAAGTACTTCTGAATAGTAGCCTGTCTTTGAGAAGTTGAAGGCATGGATTCCACCCTATACATTTAACAGCAATTCCTCTCTCTTCCTTTGTTTCTTTCTCTCTCTCTCTACCCCTTCATCTCTGTCTCTCTTAATCTCCCTCTCCTGCTCTTGCCCTTCTCCCTGATGTGCGAGCCATTAACAGATTAACAGACGACGCCCGTATAATATTACAACGTTACCTCTCTTTCTCCCCCTACCTTCGCCGCTGTCTCTCTCTCACTCCCTTCCCTGTCACTCCTCCCTCTCACCTCTCCGTCTCTTGCCCCTTAGTTTCGGGCAATTGACTTTCTGAGGAATGCCGACACTCAGCCCAGGCACTTCTAATATACAGATGTCCCTGCCCAGCCACACTGATGTCGGGAGATGGTGTGGACAGATTTCCTCCATTTAATTGTTCCCATTGGCGAGCGAGCGGGGGCAGTTTTCATGGGTGGAAACACGGCTTTCGTTATACTGTACATAACAGTACCCTGTGCAGTATAACAAAAGCCATTCATTGACATTGCACCTGAGCTTGTGGCAATGGCGAGATAAACGGGGTCAAATTACATAGGACCAAACCCAATGCCTTGATGGCTAGGGCGAGAGGCAAGGATGGCGGCTTTTCGAGGTAGAATGCATGGCGGGAAATCCGTTCCAGACCTACGCGTGGCGAGATTGGCGGCTTAACGGGGGGGCGAGATAACGAGGTTTTACTGTATAATAAACAGGTCAACAAAGCCTTAGATAACATGGGCCCACAATTAACAGAGAACATTTCTATCATAGCTAAGACTCAACAGATTTCTTTAGAACCATCAATTTGCAGAAATAAAAGAGATATTTAGTTAACATCACTCAATTGTTCAGTCTGCTGAACACTAGAAAACTCAGTTTAAACAGACTTTAGTCAGTGTTGAAGCTAATGCAAAATTATTCTAAACTGAAACCACAAAACCTATATTAACACTAACTTTTTAGATAAATTGATAATTGTTATATACCCTTAATTAATAGCTTTATTTCATTCAATCTTAAAACAATATGTTAATTTAAACACCCAAAAATCACATAAAATATTAACCTGTGCATTGTCCATGTCTCCGTTTCTGCAGTCCTTTCAGTATAGATGCCAGGGAACATTCCAATGCAGCCAGTCATCCATGATGTTCCTAAGAACCAGCCATCTGTACTTGTCTCAAGTTCAGACTCACTCATGTAAATAAAATCTCCATCACACATCTCCAGCTCATCAGGTGCTCCTGGCACATGTGTATACAGCACTTTTCGTACCTATCAGTCAAAGCAACAAATAAATAAACGATGTATTTCTGGTCATCTTACTTGACTGAATGTCAGGCATCCACAAGTATAATCAATATTTTTAGTCACCCTTTCTGAACAAAATTCTTAGCTTCTTTTTTTCAATACCTTTACAATTCATTTTCAAGCTCATCAGCAGAAACTCTCAAGCTCTTATACCAAGAGTGCTGATGAAAATAACAAGATTTTTAAGGTATCGAGGTTTTCAGGCCTTTTTAAAATTTTAAAAATTTAGCCTGCACAGCCCAAATTTGTTTTTTTCAAGTCTACAATATATCGATCTGTAGATGAAAACTTGTGGCGGGCAGAACTCTAAAATCCTCTTTAAAACATTACTTACAGTCTGAAAATTAACACATTAAGCAATCCTCAATGCAATTCTCAGTTTTCATTAACAAACTGATAGAAATTGTATGAGTACTACAGAGTAGTACATAAGCATTAGGAAAGATACACACCGTCTCCATATCCATCTCCAAACTAAGCAAATATAAGATAAAAAAAGAGGATAAAAGATAAAAAGATAAATAAATGGAACTTATAATTAGAGCTGGGTCAATTACGATTATTTTTGCCGATTACGATTTTTTCGATTATTTTTCACGATTTCGATTACGGTTTTTTATATAATCGTGATTTCGGTTTCGATTATTTCACAGCACTTTTAAAAACTGGCTTTCCCTACTGCTCTGTAAAATGGCCAAGTAAATTATACGAATTTCAATCAACTTGTGAAATACAAATAGATTCACCAAATTGCTAGCTAAACTTGCTGCAACAGGCTCAGGATTCAGGACAATGATCAATAGTAATTAAGCACAAAAATATTCATAAAACACAAAACAGATGAGACACATCGCAATTATCAGTTGGTAGCTACATGTAGCTATGACAGTTCTGCAACATGACTTCTAGTTCAGTCTACTGTTGCTGGATGTTATTCAAGTCGTGAGATAAGAACACTAGTTGCTCTACATGATGAGGCTTAAGTGCTGCTCGCTTTCTAAACAAATCATACCACACTTCGAAAATATATACAGTATATGATTTATTGTTTGTAATTCGCCGCAGATACACGGATCCGAGTCGTTCAGACCCCACTTCCGGAGACAGTACTGCAAATGACCCTGCGCTGTCCGAAAGCGTTTCAACAGACACAAAAAATGACGTCTGCAGAGTATCGAATCCTATAGTCGTCGGATAGCGGGATCTTCTACCAGATGGTACTACCGTACGCACGTAGTTGGTCACCCGAGCCGACTTCCAGTCAAGTCTCCACTGACCATTGACGTCTGTGGGTTCCTTGTTCAACCGCAGGGGGTGACGTGATTTGAGGAGGATTGGTTAGGTCCTCGTGAAGTGGCCAGTCTTCATTTTCTGCCACATTCTGCAGAAACTTGTCAGATTTGGGGGGGGGGCCAGATGTTAGAGAGGACCGGCAGCCACGACAGTTCGGTTGGACGTAGAGTGCCAGAGATGATTCTCATGGCGGCGTGTAGAGTGCCAGAGATGATTCTCATGGCGGCGTGTAGAGTGACAGAGATGATTCTCATGGCGGCGTGCAGCTGTGTCGACGACTTTGATGTGGGGGAGTTGCAGCAGTACTCAGCAGTTGAGTAGCAGAGTGATAGGGCTGCCAGTCTTAGAGTGGTGGCATTGGCTCCTCATGTGGATCCGGCAAGTTTCGACAGAAGATTTGTCTGGCTTTTAACTTTGCTGGCAAGCTTATTAAGATGAGTTTTATAGCTCAAGATTCTGTCAAGTGTGACGCCTAGATATACTGGGTGCGGATCATGTTTCAACTGATAACCGTCCATTTGTATGTTCAGTTCACGATTTGCTTAATAGTGTTGTGTAGATGAAACACATAAAAAACAGTCTTTGTTGGATTCGGTTTAAGCCGCCATATTTTACAGTATTCGACAATCCTCTGTGTAGGCCTATCGATGTTCAGTTGGTCTTCAATCTCCTTAAAGGATCGAGCCTGAGTGGCAAGGCCGATATCATCAGCGTATCAAAACTTCCTACTGATGGTATCAGGTAAGTCGTTTGTATACAAATTTAATAACATAGGGGCTAGAACTGAACCCTGTGGTAGACCGTTTCGTTGATGTCTCCACTCTCCAGGAGCTGACATCTTCTCCCAAGTGAACTAAAAACCGTCTGTCAGAGAGGAGTAATTCCACAAGTTGACAGAACCAGGGTGGCCAGATGAGCGAGAGTTGTACATTAAACCCGCATGCCACACCGCATCGAAAGCTGCTGTCAAACCCAGAAAGATGGAGCCTGTCTTTATACACAGTTGAATCCATTTTCAATGAAAATCTGATAATCAACGGTAAATAGATCCTTCTTTGAATCGGAAATATTGCATAATATAACTTACGGAATAATCAAAAATTAATCGCGATTTCGATTTTTCCAAAAATCGCGATTTTGATTTCGATTAATCGACCCACCTCTACTTATAATAGCTGCATTATTTCTGCTATGCTACTCTACAAACATAATACTACTACTACTATTATTATTATTATTATTATTATTATTATTACTACTACTACTATCGTATATACTCGAGGAAAAGTTGAGAAATTTATGCCTTAAAATTCACTTTCAAACGCCAAGTCGACTTATCTGCGAGTCAATGCAATTTTCCAAAGAATTTTGTAAAGAAACACAATTCCTAATGCATTACCGGGTCAAGTCATGTTGTGTCTATTTAAAAGGGGGTGGGCGTCTGGCTCCTCCTTTCTCAACTGAGCAGTTAAGCAGTGATAGATTGGGCCAATCAAATTCCGTTCAGAGTATAACAGACATTGTGGACAACAAATACCTCAGCCAATGACCGTTGGCCTGAAACAGCTTGGAGGACTGGTTGAGGGAGGGAGCGGCTGTTTGTTTGACCCCACGGTCGACTTTGGCCTCTGTGTATCCAAATACTTTTGACATGTAAACAGCTTGGAGACGTTAGGAGGGGGAGGGAAGGGGAACGGCTGTCTGTTTGACGCAGCCGACCTCTGTGTACCGCAAATAGGCCTACTTTTGATGTGTAAACACCTCTGTTGACTCAATTTCAGTGCAGATCGGCTATTATTAGGCAATTCAACAAATCTGTAAGCTCCTAAATTTCCTTGTCGACATATACGCGGGTCATAGCAAATTACATAATTTTTGACCAAAAAACGGGGTCGACCTATCTGTGAGGCCAACTTACCGCAAGCATGTACGGTACTACTACTACTACTACTACTACTACTACTAATAATAATAATAATAATAGTAATAATAATAATAATATTATTATTATTATTATTATTATTATTAGCAACAATAAAAATACACAATATGTCCGTGAAACTTTAACTCTGATAATTATGGACCTTCTGAAATGTAACTCTTTAAAAATAAAGTGCTGTAGGCAAATAGGCAAATCATGGAAACAAGGTGAAGATAAATGACAAGATATACTGAAACAAGATCAATTGTGAAATTATATTAGCAGGCGACTTGAATATTCATCTTGAGAACGAAGCTGACACCGATAGTTTGAAGTTCTCTCAATTGATAAACTGTTTCAATTTGCGCCAGTACGTAACTAATCCGACACATGCGCTAGGTGGGATTATCGACATTGTAGCTGCCTCCGCTGAGCTGGCTCCACAAGACATTATAGTGACAGAGTCAGGACTCTCTGACTACATGCTAGTGCACTGGTCAATGCGAGAGATACAAGAGTCCCTGGAATATAAGAAGGTGAGATGTAGGAACTGGAGAAATTTTGATCTGGACAAGTTCAAATCTATGCTTACAGCCTCGTCTTTCATGGACAGTTCTCCGCCTACACTGGGAGCTTCGGAACTCGCAGACCGCTATTACGTTATCACCAAATCTATACTTGATGATATAGTTCCAGAGTCGGAGAAGACGGTCAGGTCTCATCCACACTGCCCCTTCTACAATCGGGATTGTCGGGATGCTCGTCGTCAGGCGCGTCGCCTAGAGAGAGAGCGCATCACCACAAGAAGGGCTCAGTCCAGGAAGACGAAGCCCGCTCTATCTATCTATCTATCTATCTATCTATCTATCTATCTATCTATCTATCTATCTATCTATCTATCTATCTATCTATCTATCTATCTATCTATCTATCTATCTATCTATCTATCTATCTATCTATCTATCTATCTATCTATCTATCTATCTATCTATCTATCTATCTATCTATCTATCTAATCTATACATGACAATTTATAGAGCGCCGTAAACATGACGAAGGCCAAAGACAAAAGCGCTTTACAGTCAAGAAGCTACATTATACAGTACGAGATCTTAAATAAGTACGTCTTGAGCTCGCATGCGAAAGTCTCAGCCGAGGTGGCCTTGGTCACATCGTCCGGAAGTGCATTCCACAAGAGGGGATTTCCGTGCAACATGGACCTCTCTCCAAGCTTCACTGTCTTCAACAGAGGAGGGACATACAGTATGGACCGACTGCTGGATCAAAGCTGCAGTAGCCGATCTGTCTGTTCGCATCTTCACACCAGAGTCGACAAGTACTCCGGGCAGAAGATGTCATGCAGGGCTCGGAATGTCATCCAGCAGCGTTTGTATATTATTCGCTCTGCTTGGCGCGATGCTCTTCTAAAGAGCCGCAGACTCGTTAGGACAAAAGGGCAACAATATTGGCATAACAACCTCAGCACAGGGACGGAGGACATCAAGCAGACATGGAAACAGGTCGATAAGATTATTGGCAAACGAAAACTGATTACTGATTCAGCAGTATGCTTCTCCGCAGAAGAGTATCATGAATATCTTGAGAATAAGACCTGTGACATCAGACTGAGAACAGGGTCGGCTGGTCCGGTCGACTTCTCTACTCAAGCAGTGACGACGTTTATGGAGTTCGCAGTACCCACGATAGACGAGGTGAATAAACAATGTCCTAGTGATCCGATTCCAACTTGGTTGGTGAAGGAGTCGATCGACATCATAGCGCCTTTCTTCGTTCACCTGTTTTCGATTTCTTTATCGGGCGCCGAATTTCCTACAAATTGGAAGCATGGCCTAGTGTATCCTAGGCTTAAAAAACCTGAATCCGATCAATCTCAAGTCGCTAGCTATTGATCTGTCACTAATTTGTCATTTTTATCTAAATTACTGGAGCAGATTGTAAATAGACAGCTCACCACCTATCTGGTACGGACCGGTCTCCTACCTGGAGAACAGTCATCTTATCGTCATGGTCATTCGACTGAGACGCTGATTTTCAGAGTTTTCAATGATTTAGTCGATGCAGCTGCCAATGGACGTCTTGCCCTATTGTGCCTGCTGGATCTTTCAGCGGCTTTCAACTACGTCAATCATGAGATCTTGATCAAGAGACTCAGGATTACATTCGAATTGACGGAGGGGCTCTCTCCTGGATAGCTGACTATCTCACAGACAGGTCACAGACTGTTTTCTGGAATGGCAGTCAGTCAACCAGAAGGCCTGTGGAGAGTGGGGTACCGCAAGGCTCTGTCCTTGGTCCCTTACTCTTTATCTTGTACCTAGCATATCTTGGACGAATCGTCCGGTCTTTCGGTCTTACTGCCTTTGCGTACGCGGATGACATACAAACTCTTTCGTCGCGTCTGCCATCGGACAAGGAGCAGTTAGAGATGCGGATTACGTCCTGCACCACCGCAATTGCTCACTGGATGGCAGCAAACAGGCTGGCATTGAACCCGGAGAAGTCTGAGATACTCTGGGTCAGTTCGCCAAGGAGGACTCACTTAATCAGCCAGTCCCCAGTATCCATTGAGGGAGTGATGGTCGCACCGACACCACAACTGCGTCTACTCGAAGTTCTTTTAGACCAAAAACTCTCTCTAGAAAACCACGTTCATAATGTCATGAAAGTTTGTTATTTTCACCTGCAAAAGATCAAGCAGATTAGACGCTATCTTCCAACAAGCATTGTGATACTTTTAGTGCGTACAACAATCCTAGCACGAATAGATTACTGCAATAGTGTATTTCTCGGTCTGCCAGAGAAACGGCTACACTGTTTACAGTCTATAGTGAATATCTCTGGTCGAATGATCTTTGGTGCAAAATGGTGTGACCACCTCACCCCTTTCCTAAGGGACAGACTGCACTGGTTGCGAGTCCCCCCAGAACGCATCATCTATAAGAGATGCCTGATCACATATAAAGCACTAAATGATCGCTCCTGCCCCGAATATCTGGTTTCACTGTTACAGCGCCACACTACACCAGCCGGCAGTCGACAGCTTCGCTCTAGTGGCCAAAACTCTCTGACTATTCCACCTCCGTTGAAAACAAAGGTGTTAGGAGAAAGATCGGTCACCCAAGGAAATCCAATCTTATGGAATGCCCTTCCAGACTTTGTCACCAGCTCGAAAACCGACAAACAGTTCGTAAAGAATCTGAAGACACATTTGTTCAATTCGTCGTTTAACTGCTAACCTTATGTTGTGAAGCACTCTTGACTTAGGCTTAGGCCTTGCTATATGGCTATATAAATTGTCAGAAATAATCATAAATAATAATAATAATATCTAAACAGACCACAAGCTGTCATCAATAAGATTAAAGAAAAAAACATTTTTCTTGGAAATATCTCTAGAATCCAGCATAGAATGTAAGGTTCATAAAATCAGTGACGTACAGAAGAATTGAAGAATATAGGAAAGCAAGAAGACAAAATGAACGTACATGAATGACAAAGCAGAATTGACTTGACGTTAAATGTACACATGGCTCAGTTAGATGAAGGTCATCAGCAAAAAGATGGAGCTCTCCAATCTGTGTTTACTAAATGACCTCAGTGATCCATAAACGAACTATAAGATGCAATGGTGACAATGATACAAGATATATAAGCAACAGAATATGAGCACACAATCAATGACAACTGACCAATACTAGTAAAAGGGCTGGTCCGAATATTCGCTTCGTATTCGCTTCGACGCTGAATAGTGTGATGCATAGTCTATTCGTATTCGTTCGAATAGTGCTGGTCAAAACGAATAAGAATAGTGGTCACATGACATTACAAATTTGCATACAGTTTAAAACTTCAGTTTAGTAAATTCAAGTGCCGGAGAAAACATTTTGCTCTATTGGCCAGCACAAATAGTGCTATACAAATATGTTATTCCGAACTTGCGCTAAAAGAATAATTCTGCCCGTTTCCAGGTAGAATAGGTCTAAGTTAAGGTTGTTAAGACGGCTGGTTTTGAAGGACCGGTTAACCATTCAAAAAAGACCAGTTAACCGCTCGTTAGCGGCAGTTTGGTGTGGAGAATTTGTGATTTTGCATTGACGTTTATTATTATAGGCTACTGAAATCTACCACGTTCAGCGCGCTGTAGCTACCTGAAAATATGCTATAAATTTAATCTCACTATTGCCGATTCACACTTCACCGTTTTGCTATTTAAGTTCAGTTTTAGTGAATTTCAGTCATATGTATAAATTCTTGATTATTTAAGCTAACTTTTTGTCGTAGGAATTAATTTTACGTCGATTACTTAAGGAGTTAGAGAGCATTTTGTCGGAAACATCCGTCTGAGCATATACTTTAACATTACGGATTTAAAATGCTCCGTTTGTCCTTTTAACCTTATGTTTCATGGATTCCACTCTTATAAATTGATTCCCTAATATTTTTATAATAATCGTATCGTAAAAGTAGAATTTTAGCACGATTATTAATTAAGTTTGAGTTAGTTCTGTGCAGCGGTGATTGAAGTGACTAGGCCATTGACGCTATGTTAAACTTTTTGGTATAGTCAACGGGCCAGAGCTCGATGGTTAAAAGCATTACAGAAGTCATGTTTAGCTTCGCTCAAAGGTAATTTTCTTGTGCATTCGAAGGTGTGTTCTAAGCAGTTGTTATTTAATTCGGTTGTAAGAACTCTGCGAATATTTAACATTGAGCAAATAGGGAAGGTCAGTGACCTATTTTAATTATTATGCCGTTGTTGATTGGCTGTAGAGACGAATTTAGTTGATGGGACGATTTCTATTGGCTGGGGGGAGGTTTCACCTTCTAAGCGCTTTGATGCTGCTGGCGCCTATGCCGGGGTCCTGCGTGGCTACATAAAAGCGCTTTGATGCCGCCGGCGCCTATCCCGGCGTCCTGCGCGGCTACAACAAAGCGTTTTGATGTTTTCAAATTGAAATTACGGTTAACCAGTCAAAGTTAAAAGGACCGGTCTTTCTTTTAGGACCGGTTAACCGTTAACAACCTTAGTCTAAGTCAATCTATTAGTTAAACCGTTATAGCCAAAGAATTATTATAGCCTATGGTAACCTTAAGATCAAATATTGTTGCTTCAGCTGGCGATGGATAGGTGAAGCCCAATTTGGAAGATTTTTAAGATTTGTGAAGAAGAAATTAAAGCAATGTGCACGTTGTTCAGAACCATCATTTCTCGCGGCGGTGATTCCTCGAGGTCGTTCATGACAACTACCATGCATATTAATCATATGTCGTACAAAACCCCGGACGAGTATGAACAGATGGTCTTAAAATCTTTACTTCTACTTTGCCTGCTCAATTTGTCTTTTGTCCACAATGGAAGTTGTCAAGCCATACTTACATGTAAGTTATATGAGGATTCTTTATACGTAATAATAGTATTATAACTAGAAAGATGCTCGCTTCGCTCGCGCTCGCTTTGCTCGCAGTGCAGGATAATACTAATCCAATACCTATACCTAATACCCAATCATTGAATTCATGCTGAACAACATTTCAATGATCGCCACCTAGCCAAGCTCTGCGCCACGTAATAATTAGGCCTATGTACGTTAAAATCACGCAACTGTGGCCATTTGTAACGCTGTACACGTATTTTTTGTGTACATTAAAATGTACGTTAAAATTGCGCAACTACCTCAGGCTGCGAACAATTGTTACCAATAGCAACATCGTCGCACGCCCAGCCCTCTGACGCTGCAATGACTCGACTAAACCGTGTTAAACTACGATTGTACGAACAATTGTTACCAATAGCAACGTCGTCTTCGAACATCGTCCACCAACGCATCGCGACGTAAGGACTAAACCGTCTACCAATAGTCAACGCTCGCCCACCAACGCATCGCGACGTAAGGACTAAACGGTCTAAACCGTCTACCAATAGTCAACCAATCAGAACGCTTGAAGGTAACAGACAGACATACAGATAAGAATCTTAATATGATAGATGGCACACAGCACTATTGCGGATCGCAATATGGCGACTTGCAGCGGGAGGAGTATCGTAAACACTGTTCGTATTCGTCCGAATAGCTCAAAACCCCTATTCGGACCAGCCCTAACTAGTACCATATGTTCGCACACACTGCCCGCAAATGCCGATAGCTCGCATCTGCCTTACATACAAAAAATACATCCTGTAAAATTTAAATCACAAAGCCCATATCCTCACATTGCCGACGCACCCTTTCATTCACAGTGATGTGTGGAAGCTGGAGATAAAAGGATCAGGGCAGGGATGGGATAGGCCGTCACAAGTCGGGAGCAGAATTGACCGGGGCGGGTTCTTCTCCCCGTGAAGACCTCTACTACTAGCCATGATAGCCTTAACACCTTTACAGTGCATTAAAATTTTTAGACGCCGTCACTGATCCGGGGATTTATTTTTGAAAAATCGTTCTTCAAAACTGAATATTGTTATTTTAAAAATGTGCTATATCTGAGGCTATATGAAAGCTAAAAAGATGAGGTATACACCATTGTTTATGTTTTTATTGTTCTTTCTAACAACCCATGCAAAAATTTAAACATTTGCAAGGGGATCCACTTTCAGGCCTAAAACAAACCCTCCTTCAAAAAATATTTCTGTTGGGTACCAAGCTATGTAGCAAAATTTTTTGAGTGGTAACCTATCTTTTGGTGAGTGGCTAAGTTGTAGAAGAAAGTAATTGGAACAAAATAAATCAAAATTTTGAAAATCAGACCATATTTGGCTCAGATATAGTCTTCCTATCCTGAGCACTCTGTCGGATAATTTGTTTTCGAACACAGTACCTGGATTTTCAAAAATTAGCTATATTCCAGACTATTTGAAAGCTAAAAGGATGATGTTTGCATCATTGTTTGCATTTTTATTCCTCTTTCCAACCATCTGTGCAAAGGATTAAAAATTTGCGAGGGGGTCCACTTTCCGACCTAAAACAGCTTCCCCTCAAAAAATTAAAGCTTTGCAGCTAAAATTAATGAATGGTTAGCTATCTCTGGTGAGTGGCAGTGGCTATGGAAATGCAATTGGAAAAAAATACAAGAATTTCTTTAAAAAAACTATATTTAGCGAAAATATACTGTATCTTATCAGGACACTCCTTTCGTTTTGACATGCCAAAGTTACAAATGAAGCTGGTTTGTTATAAAAAGGAGCTAAATGAAGGAACCGAAGTCTATTTCATATTTCTCTCGAGTTCCTTTATGTTTATATGCGGAGGCGGAGTTTGATCCTTCAATGGCCGGCTAACTGGTGGCCTGGAAAGTAGTGGGCGGATATATTCGGGGTCCCCGGTAGGGTAATGGCTAATTTATGACGTATATCTTCAGGATCCCCGGTAAAGGAGTTAAGCATCCCCATCATTTCTATACCTTATACTTTCTTTGTATAGAGTAATGCCATCAGAGTATCTGTAGACGGGCCTCAGCTGCCTAGGGTTGGTCAGCTGCCCAGGGTTGATTATCTGCTCAGACTCCATGGTGACTCTACATGGTAGTTATGCCACTGCATGACTGGTGCTGGAGATGCTACCCCATTACTGCTAGAGTCTGAACAGGGTCATGCCAGTTGAGTAAGAAGGGGGTGGGAAGGGTGGTCCTCCCCAGGAGACATGTTCCTAAAGGTGGCATTTGGAGGGGTAAAAATGTGTAGGCTGGGGCCGAAAATTCTAAGTGGAAGAAAGAGAAACAGCCTCCTCCAATAGTGCTGAGAAAGCAAGGGTCTTCTTCTTCTTTAGGTGCTCTGTATTTCTACGTTAGCGACCATGGATTTCCACTTTGTTCTATCTTGACATCCTCTTATTAGTTCGAAGTTATTCATTATGCCCTCAATTCCTTCTCGTAGGCAGTCTACATATGTGTTTCTCTGCCTTCCTCTGGCTCTTTTTCCCTCCACTTTTCCAGTTATTGCCAAATGCTCCAGTCCTTCCTTCCTCAGTACATGTCCGAAGAAGGAAAGATGCCTCTTTTTGATGGTTGCCATCAGACTTCTTTCTATTCCAATTTCATTCAAAATCTCTTCAATGGTTTTCTTTTCCGCCCATGAAATCTTCAACATCCTTCGCAGAAATCACATTTCTGTGGCTTCCAATTTCTTCTCCATTGCCTTGGATATAGTCCATGTCTCGCTACATACAAGAGTACTGACCAAATATAGCATTTGAGCACTCTTGATCGTGTCTTGTAAGAGATGTGCCTATTTGTAAGAATCGTTTTAAGTTCCCAGAATGCTGCCTTGGCCAATCCTATTCTTAATGTTATGTCTTTCTCACATTTCCCATCGCTGGTTATCATACTGCCTAAGTATTTGAAGTGTGCCACTTGTTTGATTTCATTGCCGTTTAGTCTTATTTTGCATGTGGGTACTACTTTGTTCTTGGTAATCACCACGCAGAAGGTCTTTTTTATATTGATCTTTAAACCTTTCCTTTCGCCTTCTGTTGCTAATTTATTTATAAGCAAGGGTATGTTGGAGAAATGCCTTTGAAAGACCTTTTGTTTTGCTCCTCACACGGCTCTTCCACCCTGGGCGACGCCAACCCATGCTACGCCACTGGGGCATGCTGGTACAAGGCTGTGGACAGCTGCAAACATTCCTCACAGCTGCAGCAACCAAGGTACCGGTAATTTGATACAGCTAGCTTTTGATTAAGTTTTTGATTGATTAAGTTTATTTAAATCAAAGGCGCTTTTTAGTCAAAAGCGCCGCAGCTGATGAAAAACCAAGTCTTTAGCCTAGTCAGGAAAGATAGTCTAGTACTGGTGGTATCGCGAAGTTCTGGTGGAAAAGAATTCCATAGCTTTGGCCCTTGAACACACAAAGACCGATCTCCAAACACACTACAAGTTCAAGGAACGACCAGTATTTTGGTGTCATTTGATCTAAGGCCAGCTGGTCTATTTACATTTCGAACAAACTTGATGTCAGCTTCCATATAATCTGGAGCTTCACTGCGTAAACATTTATCTACCAGAGATATGATCTTGAAATCAATTCGTGTCCTAACAGGAAGCCAGTGTAATTCCTTTAGTATAGGCTTGATATGATCCCTTTGTCGCGTGTGTGTTATTAGACGAGCGGCGGCGGCGGTGTTCTGAACGCTTTGTAGACGACAAATCAGAAGTTCAGGTAATCTTACAAGGAGGCCATTACAGTAGTCGATTTTCGTACTAATCATAGCTTGGACAAGCGACTTAGAAACCTCTGGTGAGAGGGAGCTGGTAACTAATCGAAGTTGCTTGAGCTTGTACCAGCTGTTTGCAACTAGCATCGATGCATGCAGCTTAAAAGTTAAATGTTCATCAAGTAGTATTCCGAGATGCCGAACAACGTTTGAGCGATGGATATCGAAATCATCGATAGTAATCATCATTTGCTCAACACGATCGACTTTAGTCGTCCTCCTGAGACAGATAGTTTCAGACTTCAAAAGGTTAAGCTTAAGACCATTCCGTTTCAGCCATCGTTCAATTTCATGAATCCCGCCAGTTAATATGCGACATATGTTCTCAGATTCATGAGGAAAGTGACTTGCATATAATTGAATGTCATCAGCATACAAGTGGTGTTTCAGCTGTAGTTTTAGTAGGATATTTTCCAGATCACTGAGAAACAACACAAACAACAACGGACCCAGGATAGACCTCTGCGGTACACCCCAGCAAACTCTGACAGGATCGGAAGAGTTTCCGCCAAAGATCATCCTAGAGGTACGTTCGAGCAGGTATGATTTAATCCAGTGGAGAACTTCATCCCTAAGGCCAAACCGTTGATCAAGCCTTTTTATAAGAAGATCATGATCTACACAATCAAATGCAGCTGATAAATCAAGTAGTAACATGGTAGTAACTTTACCTGCATCAACTGCATCGATGATGTCAGACAATATATGAAGTAGCACAGTCTCAGTGGAATGGAACCCTCTGTAAGCCGACTGGAAAGTCGGAAACAGATTATTCGTCTGGAGGTAGCACTTCAGCTGCGCAGACACTATACCCTCAATAAGTTTTGACATGTAGGACAAGTTCGATATGGGTCGATAGTTCTTCATTTCATACGGATCTAGATTTTGCTTTTTAAGTCTCGGAATGACAATCGAGTTTTTCTCTGAGCACGGAAAAATCCTTTGATTGAGAGAGGCATTTATCATAAAAGTTATAAATTGAAGTAGAAAATCAATGAGCTCTTTCAGAAGGAAACTAGGAATCGGGTCAAGACTGGATGTCCCGTTTTTGGATTCAAGTACGATCTTTCTGATTTTATCTTCAGATATAGGCTTGAAAACTCGTAATGTTTCATTCGTAATCTTCTTTTCCTCAAATGGGAGGTCATTTGATTCGAATGACTCTTTAATATCCGATATCTTCTCTTGAAAGCACCTAGAGAAGCCGTCTGCATTCAAAGCATCTTCAGGGAAAGTTTTCTGATCCTTTCGGTTCAATAACTTTTGAAGTGAGCGCCATAGTTTGGCACAAAAACATGCATCTTCATTAGTCTGTTTCAGCCAGTACTCCTCATGCTTTTGACGGAACAGCTCGTGTCTTTTTCTCATCGCTCTCGTCCAGAGTCCAAGATCAATATCAGTGCGCGAGCGTCTGTACTTACGTTCAAGCCGACGGCACTCACGCCTCGCTCGTCTGCAGTCATCATCAATCCACGGAGAAAGGGAGCAGGTGTTGGTACAGATAGTGTGGAGCGGTGCGAACCTATCAGTGATTTCCGTGAGCGTGGAATTATAGGTGTCAGAGAGCTGATCGACTAGCATCAGATAAACTAATACCTTCATGGTGTTCTCTGAGAACAATGACCAAATCTGTGTGTCTTACCTTTTAAATTGAATTCTTGAATAAACAAATCAGGTTAGTTCAGTGAAAGGTGAAAAGACCACCTGTTGCAACCCACCTGCCCGGGCCTGTGTTGGGGCTTCCACTACAGAGAACCAGCCATGCATGAAACTGCTGTATCAGGTGATACAACAATGCCTTCTTTAGTGCTGAGGTTCCCAACCTTTAAAAAAATTGCACCCCCTAGCAAAACTTGAGCTTCGCCTGTACCCCCTAGTCCAGTGGCATGTAGAGAAAGGAGCGATGGGGTGGTGGCCCCGGCATCCACCAGATGGGGGCATCCAAATGAGAGGTCAAGTATGAGTATATGCTACATTAAGTGCAAATTTTAAGAAATAAAAAATGCAAAAAGTTATTTGACCTGGCAACGTTTTTCTGCTCGTAGATGCTTTTTCAGTTAAAAATCTGAAACATTTTCGATGTGCCGTCCCTCTTCCGGCAAATTCTGGCTACGATTTCTTTCTTGTTTGAACAACTTGGTGCACGTGCATCAACCAACCAGCCTCTGCATGCCACTGTCCTAGGGCCATACATTGCCTCTCCCCGTTGCCGTTGCCTCGCTCACTCATAGTTTTCGGCATTTCTTTATTTATTTAAAAGTTTTAGTTTGACATAATGAAAAATGGTGATGATCTTTCTTAATCCTCAGACGTTTTTAAAATGATGGCCAGTTTTAATATGATGGCTGTCAACCCACGCCACATGCGTCTAAGCCAATTTTGTCACGTTCACTTTCTTTCTGTCCACTGAAAGAAAGAGGCATTTACTGTCTGTGATAGCACCTGTCTTTGTATCATCATTTGTTCGTTTTTCTCTGCATTTAAAAAAAAAATTCTTGTTTTTCTTCGCATACCCCTGGCAGCAACTCCCATACCCCCAGGGGTACACGCGTACCACCGGTTAACAGCCTCTGCTTTAGTGCATTTGCCCATTAAGCACCTTGGGTAGGGGTAATTGGGGAAGGAGTAGGGAAAAGGAAATGGGTGGGAGGTATAAGGAGTTGCAGTGGAAAGAGCTGCGGTCTGTTGACACAATTTCCGTATGATCCACATTGCCAGCATCTCCACATTGCCCACACCTGGCATTTTTGTTTGTAAAAATTGTTTATCCCGTGGGTAACAAGCAAGAAAATACTGTCTAAGTCATCAAATATTAGCAATCAATGTAGAATCACTCATTCATTACAAAAAGAATTACCCAGTGCCTTTCAATGCTATTTAAGTGATCTAGAAGATTAATTAAATGCAATTGCATCATCACATTCTGAAAAGTAACTTCAGCAATTATAGCTTAAAGTATGATGATGAGCTTTGCAAAGCTGCTGGATTCAGAACCACTCTATGTGTCTTCATGTTCAGAGCCTGTCATATCTAAGTTGGGAATGACTTATCTATAATATGGCTCTGCTCTGATACAGCATTTGCCAATAACACACACACACACACATACACACATGCACGTAAAAATATAAATTTACAACATCAGCATCAACAAGCAATTGAAATATGTAAGAAAAAGGCAAACATTTACTACTATTTGGTAAAATATTTTGGATCACAAAAGACTCAAATGCAATAAATGCATTTTCAAAAACAGATATGCCACATATATCAGGTCCGGCCAGGTCTTCTTCCTCCAGCAGTGTCCAGCTATCGACTTCTCCATGACACCTCTCCAAAGTTGTCTGTCCTCTGCTATTTCTTCTAAAGTCATTTGGTGTCCTCCATCAGTTTTTTCATTGAGATTCAGTCCTTGCCATGTGCAGATCTTTCAATCCGTACACCCATCATCTTTTCGGTCTTTTTTAATTCTTCATTCTGGTTTGCAGTTGAAAATTCATTTTGGGTTTCTTATTTCATCCAGGGGCGCCTTTAACCAGTGCGGGGTCCCAGGCACCTGGCGGCCTGAGGGGCCCTAGACGTGAAGATCAACGTTTTTGAATGTTGACAGGCAAGAAAAAAAAGAAATAAAAGGTAATCCTGCGTTTCAAAAAAGTAGTTTGCGCGCACCGCAGGGTTCCTAAGATGTGCAGGGCCCTGGGCACTGTGCCCGAATTTGTACATGTAAAGACGCCCCTGATTTCATCCAATCTGAGCAAGTACCCAGCCCATTTCATTTCTGATTATTTCCATGATGCTTGGTTGCAGTGTTCTCTCTCTCTAGCTTCTTCATTTGTTATATGTCCTTTGCATCCAATCCCTATTATTATTATTATTATTATTATTATTATTATTACTAACATACTGATTAATGTGGTAACTCATTCAAACGAACTGAGTGAACACATTACAAAGTTACAAATAACTCATGCGAAATGACCATGTTCTAAGTCTCTCCTTAAAGGTATCCAAAGTTGGAGGGAGTTATGATTATGGTTCTGGACAACTTCTATAGCACCGTAGCATGGTGAAGGCCAAAGTCAAAGGCGCTGTCAACAACGCTGACAAATCGACATCGAACGGAAAGATGTTGGTCTTGAGGAAAAGTCCGCTCAGATGGCACAAAAGACTTCGCTGCCATGTTGAAATCGGGCAGTGAGCCCTTCAGAAGGCGGTCTTCCGCAAAGAAGATGTTCCGTCGAAGAGTCAGCGAAAACGCAGAAAGGATGTTGAAGGACCGCATGGATGCTGGGAAAAATTCTCCGTGTGGCGAAAATCAGGCGGCAAATCCTTGAAGGCGGTCATCTGCGAGACAGTAATCCATCGCCGAACTTGACAGGAACTGACTGAAGATGGAATTCCGTGCACGAACTGGAACAGTCTTTGCCCTTTATGGCCTGTAGGCTCTGTCGAGTGGCTGGTGGCTCAAAATGGTGGACCAACCACGCCGATATGGGCGACGTAAACCCGAACGTTCAGCGCAGAGAAGACGCAAAGACCATCGCTGACCGCTTCGTAAACGACAGCTAAGCGACGATCCACGAGATTAGTGCAAAGAAATAAATGCAAGACGTCTGTAAATCCTCTAAAACATCGATATTCCGAAGCACGTACAGACACGTAGAAGCAGCCAAAATGGCGCTACCGGAGTGTTGTATAAATGGATCTTAGTATTCTTATCTTAAGACGGTCTCATGCCGCATCATCAGTCTGCCTATCAAGCGGGTCATTCCACTGAGACAGCCCTGCTCAGGATTTTCAACGACATTGTTGACACGATTACCAATGGGGATCAGGCGCTTCTGTGTATGCTTGACCTCTCCGCAGCGTTCAATACCGTCGACCACTCTATCCTCATTCGCCGCCTCGAGCTATCCTACGGTATTAAAGACCAAGCGCTACTTTGGCTGTGTGACTACCTCTCAGAGAGGACACAGTCTGTTACCTGGGAGGGCCGCACGTCAGCTAAATGTCCTGTACGCTGCGGAGTACCACAAGGGTCGATCCTAGGCCCACTCCTGTTTATCTTATACGTCGCGGATGTGGGACGCATTGTAGACTCGCATGGGCTTGCCTGGAAGGCTTATGCTGATGACAGGCAGGTGTACTCCTCCTGCCCATCCCTGGAGACGGATCATTTGCGATCTCGCCTACAAGACTGCATCTGCGAGATAATGTAGTGGACAGCGACAAATCGCCTTGCGTTAAACCCCGAAAAAACTGAACTGTTGTGGATTAACACCCCTCGAAGGGTCCACCAGATCAGTCGAACGCCGTTTACGATCGGAGATGCTGTCGTCGCTCTGTCTACCGAAGTGCGCCTCCTCAGTGTTCTCCTTGATGACTTCCTATCGTTCGTCGGCCAAGTGAACTTCGTAACCCGCGCTTGTTACTTTCAGCTCCGAAAGATTAGGGAGATTCGTCGTTACATCTCAACATCAGCTGCGATACATCTAGTCCGTGCCCTGGTGTTATCTAGGCTGGATTATTGTAATAGCCTCCTCCTCGGTCTTCCCAACTATCAGCTGGGCCGACTGCAATCGGTCCTGAATGCCGCTGCCCGGATGATTTTCGGTGCCAGGTGGCATGACCACGTTACCCCGTTATTGAGGGATAAGCTCCATTGGCTCAAGATCCCGGAGCGTATCGTTTTTAAACGCTGCTCGCTGACCTTCCGAGCCTTGCATGACCCTTTCTGCCCGGAATATCTTTCGGCGTTGATACGCAGGCCGGTGATGACAGACTGTCGCAAACAGCTTCGTTCTAGCAAACGATCTCACCTCTACGTTCCCCCTCCGTCCAAGACCGTGAAGCTTGGAGAAAGATCCGTGACTCGGGGCAATCCTCTCCTTTGGAACGCACTTCCAGCTTCTGCGACCACGACAACCAACTTCGAGTCGTTCTTATCGAACCTTAAAACTCATTTATTTCGTATATCGTATGACTGCCTTTTGTAAAATGCTCTTGCCTTTGGCCTTGGCCATGCTATAGCGCTACATAAATTATCAAGTAGAATAGAATAGAATTATCTTAGTATCCTTAGTATTCTTCTAAGCCATTTATTTTCTACTGCTATTTTCAGTTGCTATTATGTTTTTTCTTAAATTCGTTTTTTACAGTCCAAAATTCACATCCATATATTAGTATTGGTATTACACAAGTGTTGAGAATTCTTAGTTTTGTTTTCATTCCAATGTCATGTCTTTTATTTTGAGATGCACTCCCTGCACAGGCCATCCGCTATTAGAAAGCTATGACGATGCTATGCACAAGGGGCTGGACCAAATCTTGAATCTGCATCTGTCAGACAGCCAATGGGTACGGGCTACACTCCCTATCAGAGATAGGGGACAGGGGATCTGCCAGGTGTCTGCGCCTGCACCATCTGCCTTTTTGGCTTCAGCTGCAAGCACCCAAGATCTCCAGTCATCCATTCTTTTGAAGGCGTCTACCTACAGTCCCACATGAGGATGAGGTCATCGCCCAATGGAGGAAAATGAGCCAAATTGACATTCAAACATCGGGCCCTCTCCACAAACAGTCCACCTGGGATTGCCCACTGGTCATCAGAGAGCTTAATCACCTGCTCCAATCCGACCAACGGCAGTACCATCAGGCTCGTCTTAGGGCCATTTCAGCAGAGCATGCTGGGGACTGGCTTTATGTGCTGCCCATCACTTCCTATGGACTGTGCATGGACGACGAGGCTGTCAGAATCGTCATCAGCCTCTGCCTCGATGCCAACATCTGTGAACAGCACATCTGCCCATGTGGGAAGTCTGATCTCATGGTCTTTCTTGCTCACTCGACACAGGCTGTATTCCATGTCACACGATGTTAAATGATGTGGTCTACCAGGCGCTACTTAGAGCGGGCATTCCATCTGTCAAAGAACCATCCATTCTCTTGCGATCTGACGGTAGAAGACCGGACGGCCTCACCCTGATTCTGTGGCACTCTGGCCGTAGTCTGATTTGGGACGTGACCAACTGACCATGGCAGACACAATCGCTGCCACCCATCTACCCATTACGCCTTTGCCAACAGGCGTGGCTGCTGAGCCTGCAGCAGTTCGCAAACATACCAAATACGCATCTTCCTGCTTTTGGCCTTTGAATCCTTTGGGTACATTAGTCTTGACACTCAGCTTTGCATCAGACAATTATGTCATCATATTTCTGAGTCTTCCGGAGACAAGAGAAGGAAGCATTTTATTTCAGCATTTGTCCATGGCCACACAACGCTTCAAAGCAATATCATTTCGAGGAACTTTTTCTGTGGCCAACCTTGAGGAACCTGACGAGAGTTAACACACATTAATTTTTGTGTCCTGGCAAATTTTTTCTCATAAGACCTTTGGGAAGGAAGTACCAAGGACAATATATAATTATATATATATATATATTATTATCCAGAACAATTTATATAGCGCTGTAACATAGTTAAAAACTAAATCCAAAAGCGCTTTGACAGCAAGCACTGACATGTTGATGAAGGTAAGAAGGCAGCGATGTCGAAAATCCACTCTGATGAAAGAAGGAACTTGATGCCGTGACGAAATCCGGTGCCAAGTCTTTAAGAAGCGGTCCTTCACAAGAAAACTGCAACGTTGACACGTCAGCGAAGAACGGAAGATGATGTTAAAGGTCCACGAGTTGGTAGTAGGAGTTCTCCGCACAGTCATATCCGGCAGTGAATCCAGTGAATCCTCTTCTGCGAGAGTATAGTTCGTCACCAAAATCTGCAAATCCGACGAAGATGGAGGTTCCAGAGGTCTGGAACGACCGTCAACCACAGTCCCATTGAGTTGCACGCGGCGGCCATATTAATGGCAGATATTGGCGGTCCACTCAGTGGCGGCGGCGACTGACTTAAAACATTCCAGAATGACGCGGAAAAGTGGAGGACGGCAAGAGACTCGTCGGTTTTCCGACGAGTGTAAACGCAGACCTCGCGATTGGCGTAAAATCCAAGCGCATAACGTCGGAAAAAAACTTAAATGCCATATATATATATATTTCAATAAGATGTATCAATCTAACAATTAGAAGATAATAATATGCTATGCATTGCTAATCTAACAATACAACTATGAATATGCTGATTCAATATTTTTCACACAAAAAATGAAGTTAAAAGACAATCAAATACTGAATGTTGCATGAACCTGGCAATTGGCTTTGCATCTATCTCGTGAGTAAAGTCTCAAATCCCATCGAGCAGGAGCCTTCAGATTGATTGTTTTAGCCAACGTTTCTAATTTTTCCTTTTTATCTGTAGGAAATTGATAAGCAAGACTCACATGAAGTTGCTTTTTATGTGGTTCAACAGTCACACCTAAACAGAAGAAACCATTTCAATTTTTTTAATATTTAGTAATCATGTAAACATAATGTCACAGACATGTAACCTTAAGCAATTTATCATCCAATATGATAGTTTATGTCAAAACAGTGATTGGTTATAGTAAAATTGCAGCATTCAGCTAGGGGGCTATCTGTGTGGAACCATGAGCTGGCACCAAAGTACATATGATATATCTTCACAATCAATCACTCTGACACCAACAACTTTTGTAAATTACCTTATAAGCAATGCACTGCATGCATATAAAATATTTATATATAATGTAAAAGACAATTAATATAGTTCCATTTGGATAGAATATTCAGAAGCACTGTTCACCAAGACTAAAAAAGTAGGTCCCGAGGTAGGCTAAAGTAGCAATATAACTACCGTATTTTCATGCCAAATCGCTGCTTTCGTTTATAGGCTACTCCATGCTTACAGGCCGCAGAAATCCAGAAGCAAGTAAATATTTTCATAGATAAACCGCACACAAATGTAGTAAATAGTAAAGTCCAGCAGTTATAAGTAATCGGGGAAAACCCATGCTCTCATCATCCCATTGTCCCATACCCATATATTTCCTTTCTCCAGCAGTGTATCCTGTATTTTCCTGACTGCTGTTCACTACTGTAATCCTGTCCACTCTTCCACGCCATCTGCCAATTCTTTTTTTGTCACCATCTTTGTCTTGTTCCAGACATAATTCCTTGTTGGATTGTCCTGTTTAGCGTTGACCTATCTTCGCTGTTCTACTGTATGTGTCAAAAATATCGCAGCTATGATGCTGCACTGCACGCACCACCTCCCATTATTCTCTTCTTTGTTTTGGTGTTGATATTATTATCTTTCCATATGGTTTTTATTTTCCAGATGGCAACTCATCCTTTTTGAGTTTGGCATTTATTTCTTCTTCTATGGAGCAGTTTTCTGAGATAATGCCATTGAGGTATGTAAATAGTTCCGCCTACACCAATATCTTATGATCAGCCCTGATGAAAATGTTTCTCTATTTATTGTCATTATTTGACCAAAATTGAATCTCTGAAATCTGTAGTACTAGGAGATTCCACTGTTGTCCCTAGAAGTACTTCTGCTTGCAACCTTGGTGTGATATTTGACTCTTCCCTCTCTTTTACTAGTCACATAAATTCAGTCTGCAAAATTTCTCATTATCATATTTGGGACATCTTTCGCATCAGACATCTCCTCCCCAAGCCTGTTCTTATTCAGTTAGCCAATGCAATATCTAATAGCAAGAACTCAGTTTTTGATGAATTTAAAAAAAGTTTATTTGAATCCATCCATGACTGAATATTAGTAAAGCAGTGGATAAAGTCTCAATGGATGAGTTTGAAGAAGATTGATCAAAAGAGATGAGAATTTGAGTATCATCAGTATAAAGATGATAAGCCACTTGATGTTCATCAAGAAGTGATGAACCCAAGGGGGTTGTATAGAGAGTAAATAACAGAGGTCCAAAAACCAAGCCTTGAGGGACACCACAAGACAGATCAGTGGGAATTGAGAGATTCTCATTTAAATGCTTGTAAACAATACGCTGTTGAACGTACAGCCAGTGGAGGCGATCCTTCAGCAGTAGCGTGACGTGGTCATTCCAGCGACAACTGAAGAATGCATAAGACATGAATGATGATTCACATTTTAAAATGCAAAAGTCAAAATCTTAGTGATAACAAATCATGCATGAGCTGCAAATATTTTTCAAAATTCAACGTGTTCATTTCTCATCAATTTGTGCTTGTGATGTTGCAAAAGTTGCTTTTGGTATCCAACCTAGGAGCAACTTAGCAGGAAAAGACCATTAAAATTGCAAATTGAAAAAACATACCACATATACTCACAGATAAGTCAAAAAATGTATGCCTTAAAATTCACTTTAAAATGCTGAGTCAACTTATTTGCAAGTCAATGCAATTTTCCAAAGAGCTTTTGTAAGGAAGCACATTGCTTAATGCATTGCAACGTTAAGCCACGTTGTGTCTGTTTAAAGATGGGTCCATCAAAAGATGGTGATCGTCTGGCTCCTCCTTTCCTAAACTAGGCACTGTCATGCACAGGGCCATATTAAGGCAGGGCTGAGGGAGCTGTAGCCCCCCCAGCCCATCATGAAAATAGGCCCACCGATTTTCGATATAACCTTTTTTTGCTTGTCAGCATGATTTGCAGCACGATTTGGAAGGGAGATAACTATTTTTTGCTTGTCAGAGATTTTCAGTATAGGCGATGGCCTTTTTTTCTCAGCCCCAGACCCACTCGGACCTTAATCCGGCCCTGGTCATGCAGCAGCAGTTTCCTTTGGTCCATCAATTAATGACATGCCCTCAAAACTATTGTTAACTAGTGCTTTTGCCCGTAAAGCGGGACCACCTAGGTTATTTTTGGAAAGTCCTGCTTTGACCCAGTTTTACAGCTGGTGGTGCAGCTCTAGGCAACAATCATGATGTTCAGTGCATTCTGGTCTTTTCAACAATTGGTCAGCAGTCCATATAAATCCACAGGAACACTTATTCATATGCTGGGCTGTCTAACAGGCCATAGTTCAGACAACTATGACTAATGCCCTGGTCTGCTCAGGCATGGCTTGGGAGTTGGCATCATAAAGCAATTAAGGCATACAGTAGCCTGGTACCTGCCTTGGCCATCTCCTTCCCTCCCTCCCCCTGCACATCCGAAAATCAAGCATTTGGACTCGGTGAACAACAAATACCTTCCAGCCACTGAAACAGCCTGGAGACATTGGGTTGGGAGAAAGCAGCTATCTGTTGACCTGATTTCAATGTAGATCAAGCATAATATATGCCATTCATGAAATCTGTTGGCTCTTAAAATTTTGTTGTTGACTTATAAGCAGATCATTGCAAATTTGCTTAACTTTTTTTTACCTAAAAATGGGGTCGATCTATCTGTGAGATCTACCTAACTGCGAGTATATACGGTAGATGTGATATAAAACAAGAAGTGCACATGTTGCATAGATGTATTAAATAATCCTTTAGCTCTAGTAAGAGTGGTGGTGGCACTGATAGTAGTAGCAGTAGTAGTAGTAGCTAGCAGCTGTAGTTAAAACCCTGCACATGCTCTTCAAACTTCAAATATCGGTGACAGGTCTTTTAATCCCAGTCACTTAATCCTCGTCACTTAATCCAGAAATCTTTTAACCCTTTGCCGGGGTTCGCCGTTTATAAACGGTGGCGGAAAATCATATCCAAACAGGGTAAGCCGTTTATAAACGGCGCGCCAGATAAGCATGTGTGTACCCCGGACATAAATTTTCTACAGCAATCCAACGCAACAATCGATTTAGTTACCATCCATTCGATAGATGGCAGCACCATTTTTGATATTGTTGACTATATAAGCCAGGGATATTGGCTGTATAGCGACCAAGGCTGGGAAATGCATAGGAAAAATCTCAAGCCCAGGCATAGAAAAATCATAACTACGCCAAATATGGTCCGATCTTCAAAATTTTTGCACTATTCTGTTCCAATTACACTCATCTAAAACTCTCTCACTCACAGTTGGGGGTCACCATTGCAAATTTTTTTTGAACTTGAAAATTTTTTGTCGGAGAGGGTTCGATTTCAGGGTGTAGAGTGGACCATACCCCCCAAATTTTTTGGCACGGATGGTTTGAAAGACCAATAAAAATGCTCAACAATGGTGCAAACCACATCTTTCTAGCTTCTATATAGCCTGAAATATACTGAGTTGCTCGGTTTTTCAGATTGAAAATCTGTTCGCGTAATTGTCATTTCAGCGAGCAATGGGTACTAGGGTATGAAAAGTCCTAACTACCCCAAATTGGCTCCGATCTTCAAAATTTTTGCGCTACTCTGTTACCAATTACACCTCCCTACAACTTTCTCTCACATTTGGGGGGTTACCGCTGAAAACGTTTTGCTATTGACCTTTGATCAAAATTTGAATAAAATGTTGGGGAGGGGTCCGATTTTAGGGTGTAGAGTGATCCCTACCCGCAATTTTTTTTCTTTTGGCATGGATGGATAGAAAGAGCAATAAACATGCTCAACAACGGAGCAAACCGCATCTTTCTAGCTTCTATCTAGCCTGAAATATGTTCACGTTTTCATGCGAACGCCTTGTCCTCAAATTAATTACTCTGTGTGGGGATGACTTTAAAAATTTAATTCCCCCTCTAAAGTACTAATCCCCTAGCAAATAATCCCAAGACACTTAATCCCGTCAATTATCGCCTTGGAGTTTAAGACCAGAGCTGCATAATTAGGTTAAGTTTAGGGTTAGGTTTAGGGTTAGGTTTAGGTTAGGTTTAGGTTAGGGCTATGGTTAGAGTCAGGGTTATGTTTTTGTTACACAAATATTTGTTATTTCATTCGTATTACATCATTTACATCATTTAATACGTTTTCTTATATATGGGGATTATGTGCACATGGATTAAAAGACTTGGGGATTAAAAGACCGGGATTAAATGACATGGAACCTTCAATATCACCCACCCGCCTTTTTCATTTCTTCTGCAAAATCAGTTGTGATCTGTTTCAACATCTGTGCAAATGATTCGGTTATGAAAAGACCAATAAAATTCGTTGAAGAGAAGTAATCAAATTCGACCGACTCAGGTGCATCAGTGATTCTTTCTGCCACTTTTTTTATGGCATGAGATAATTGTGATACAAGTGAATCATCTGCCTACAAAAACATCACAAAATATAAGACATCATTCAAAATCATTAAAATCAGGAGTGATCAAATGGCCAAAAATGTTAGCAACTTACTGCTTACTTCTCCCAATCTAACTGACTCAATCTGACTCAATGAATATTGATGTTATTGCCTTACTAATATCATTTCTTACCTCATATAAAAATCTGTGATGCACAAAATTTATGCCAGCACTTTTGTCAATTTTCAGTGACCGAGAATTTCAAGAACACATTCTTTTGTGCATATTATACTTGATAACATGTGCTCTTGTTCTCTGTCAAATGATTTTGTTGGCTTTGGTATATTTCTTGTGTTTTTCTCTGTCAATACCAATCCATAGTAATCATTTACTAGTTTTGTTCTTGCAACCTTTTTTATTACTATGTCCAGTGGAATATATAAAAGTCCCACTTGAACACTTCATTTGAACTTACTTCCTACATGTCTAAAAAACTAACTGTCTTGTTTGATATATTTAGTTAACTTTTTCACATATTTTGCAATAGCCACTCTATTTGCTGCTGCTGCTGATTTAGTCACTTCTTTTATGTAACAAGTCTGCAAATATCCCAACCTGTCATGTTCCTAAGCTTAGTTATTTTTAACCATATTTTGAAGCTTCTTTATTTTCTGCCATGCTTCAATTTGACCTCTCTATAAACATTCTCAAGGGTTCTCATTCACTTAGTAGAAAATCACTTGGTCAAAAACCATTTGGCCCCCGATCATTCTGTCACGACTCATTTGGCCGAAAATCATTTAGTCAAAAATCATTTTGTCGAATTTATTATTACCACCAATAATTTAGTAGCCCTTTCATTGAGTTGAAATTGTTATGGTCGAGAGAGAGTGCGATGGAAGGAAATAATGTCTTTGAATGCATAACGTTTTTATTATCTAAGGGGCTGTCCATAAATGATATCACACGATCTTTGCAGTTTTTTACTCCCCCTCCCCCTCATCACATGTCGTCACAAAAGTCAGACCCCTCGAATATGATGTCACAACGTGTTAACTCTCTTATCTTCATTTTAATGTCAAAATTAATGTTTTGTGAGAAAATATTCATTATAATTAATATAGTTGAAGCAATAATAATAATATTATTATTATTGCTATTATTATTATTATTATTATTATTATTATTATTATTTACAGACAATTTCTTGAGTGCAATAGACAAGACTAAGGTCCAAGACAAGAGCACATAACAAGTGGAGTCAAAACCTATCTTAATTAAATATGTTTTTAGGTTAATGCTGAAAGATTCAGCTGAGACTGCCTCGGTCAAGACGAATTATAATGAACATCTCAAACGAAACATTAATTTTGACATTGAAAAGATAACATGAAGGGGGACAACTCACTGTGACGTCATATTTGAGGGGGTCTGACTTTTTGTGACATCGTGTGACAAGGGAGTAAAAAAACTGACAAAAATCACATGACGTCATTTATGGACGGCCCCTTATATTTAACAAACTCATATACAAAATTCCATACAAAAGAATCTTTTAACATATCATTCCAAGATGTAAATGTCTGAAATATCATGAGCTCCTAGAAAAGCTAGGAAGAAACAGTTTTTAAAAATTTGAAGAATATGAAAAAATTCCATGGATTATTGCATTGTCTTATCATTGAAAAGCCATTTAAATTGATTGGATAACAGTGACAAAGTGATTTCAACCGTTGGGAACTTAAATTCTGAATTAAAACAGCAACAACAGATTTTTATCAAATTCTTTTCAACCAAATATTACTGTCATGCTACCTTCGAGAACAGAACATGACTTCAAATGGAATTTGACAACTTGCCTTCTCTAAAACTAGAAATTAAACAAGGTGCCAAAAGTGTCTTTCTTTAATCTTGACTACCAGGCTATGAGATCACACTACTGAAACCATCATGGTAACAGAATAGCAATTTATCTTAGCAATGTCTTCAAAAGCAAGCACAACTTCTACAGTGGACAGATAACATATTTGCCCTAATCATAATGACATCAATTAGAATAAAAGGCAATAGATGAAACCTGAAAAAAAGAGCAAAGTGTAATGTGTGGAAAATAGTTATGTGCTCGATTCCAACCACATTCTTGGTATGACTTCTGCCAGTAATCAAGAAATTCCTGCTGCAACTGACCAACAGGACAAAGGTAGAGGATATAATCACGTGGTACTTTATCATCTAAGGTAGGATCATTGACATGTGATAAAAGCCTACAACATAAAAGAATCCTCATCAGTATTAAGTACATAGGAAGTAAATAATGAAAGTAATGTGATCACAATATTCTTGAACTTAAAATAAATTTTTGACCAAATTGGCAATTGTATTATAATTGGCACACGTCTGTGCGAATGTGAAATCTGTGCGTAATACAATTCAGAGGCTCTGCTTATCCTAAACACATTTCTGATAAATACAGAAACCAAAATCACAACTGTGGCCGATCAGAAAAATTATACATTTAAAAAGTGCCTGAAGAACAATAAATCGACACAAAATCTAAGCAAAATTACAAGATAAGTCAGGCCCAAGCTTGTTATTTAAGTTAGCTATATTTCATATCTAATCTAACAATTACTTTCTTTAATCATTTTAACGTCACAAAACTGGCATTACCCTTTATCTCGTATCCCACCGTAACCCTTGTTTGGAGGATTACATATTGCTTTCTACCCTTTGAAATCATACATGGATTGAGCTACAAAAGCCGAGAATGTCCAATTATATGACTTCAAATTCACCGTTGCCTTTCTGATATAAATTCAAACAATCTTGCTAATAAAGTCTATGTCCAAGAAATTGCATTAAGTATATGAGATATTTTGAAATACATACAACTGATAAAGAAGTTGCTTCACCCTTTGACCAGCAATCACAGATATGTCCGTCATACTTGGTACTAAGGTTGTTAACAGTTAACCAGCTATCCGGTTAACTGGTCCTAAGAGCAAGGACCGGTCCTTTTAACTTTGACCGGTTAACCGTAATTTCAATTTGGCCTATAAATGATGCTAACTCGAGCACCGGTAGCATCAAAGAGCTTTGATGCGAGCAGCGCAAGGTGCCGGTGAATGTAGAGTTACTAGAGTCATAGGCCTACAGTGTACTTCAAGACTACCTTATATACTCATGGATGGGTCGACCTCACAGATAGGTTGACCCCGTTTTTGAGTCCAAAATTAAGTCATTTGCTATGACCCACATATAAGTCGACAAGGAAATTTTAGGGCCTACAAATTTCTTGAATTGCAAAATTATACCTAAAATGCAGCGCCGTAGCATTCTTGAGCGTGTGTTTAGTCTAGAGTTCTACCGGCCACGTCGTATGTACCGAGGTGGGTTTGGGATTTTGGGATTTAGAAGATTTTGCATACGGAAAGGGGAGGAGTCTCGACTGAATGCGTACATACGCATAAATTTATAAATAGCCTACGTAACAATTAAAAAAGTGCTCAGATTGAAGACTGGTTTATTCACACAATCATTAGATTGAACACATTTAGGGTAAAATGGGGTAATTCCGGCACCTTAAGCATATTTTTCAGAATTTTTAAAGATATATCTTCCTGAACATCTGCTATTGTTGAATATGTTAGAACATCATGGCTACTGAAAATTCACGAGAAATTCATTTAAGTTTAATATGTCAGTTAGCATTTTAGGTAATGAATTCCATATACGTGGACCAAAGAATTTACAGTAAATAATCTGGTGTTTGTACGTGCATAAGGAATAATGAAGTGCTCACTAGTTCTTACATAATGTTATGTTAATTTGACAATTTATATAGCGCTGTAGCATAGTTAAAAATACCAAAGTCAAAAGCGCTTTGACAACGCTGACATGTCAATGAAGGTAAGAAGGTGGCAATGTTAAAAGATCCATTTGGATGGTAAAAAGAACTTTGCCGCCGTAAAGAAATCCGGTGTTGAGTCCTTGTGAAGCGGTCCTTCCTAGAAATAGTCCACTAACATTGACATGTCAACGAGTAAACGGAAGTAGGTGTTGAGAATCCGCAAGCTGAAAGTAGGTATTCTCCGTATGGTAGCATCCGCCGGTGAATCCGAAGAAGCGGTCTTCCGAGAGAAAATAGTTCATTCCCGAGATCGACAAGACCGACGAAGGTGGAGATTCCATTGATGTCCAGAGCGGCAGTCAATCGCTGTTCCATTGAATTTCATGCAGCAACTGAGCAACTGATTAGAACAGCTGACATTGGCAGATTCTCAACGGGCGAACGATCAACTAGAAACTCCAGAACAACGTGAAAAAGTACAGGATGGCAAGATACTCCTCAAATCCGGCGAGCGGAACGCAGTTCTCACGAAGATGGAAGCGACGTCCAGAACAACAGTCAATTGCATCCACGCCAAGGAGCAACATGGCGCTACATCAATGGCCACCATTGGCTAACGACCCGATAAACGGTGACGACCGACTGGATGTTCAGAACGACAGGAAAAGATGACGACTGTTAAAAACTCTTCGGAAAACCAACGGACGAATCTCTAATCCTTGCACCCGACCATGAATTCAGGCGCAAAACGTCGGTAATGCCAAAAAAAGGCAACGATTCGCAAGCGTGTACAACACGCACAGGCAGCCATAGCGGCGCCACCTAGCAAGCGAAATAATAAGTATTTATTTTTATTTATGGCAAAATATTCCATTTTATAAAATATCTGTGGTAGTAGCGAATGATCTCTATAGACAACGGTAAAGGAGGCAGAAGATCCAATTTCTCTCTCACTGGGCAGCGGCAGGAGAGTAGCAAACAGCAGTGGAAGTTCAGCTAGTTATTTCTGTTCAACAGTGCTGATTGCCTTATGCGAAGGCGAGATATCAATCCAATTGATATAAAGGCTTTACAACCACGAGACAGAAAGACTTGGGACCTACTGTCTTATTCAACCTATAGTATACGTCATGAAAAGAGCAGATAAAGGTAATTATTTATGCTTGATGGAAACTGAGACCCCAGGGTAGAAGTTGAGCTAAACGCTACTGGGGAAGGACTGAACGGCAAGAGAGGCTGGAAGCCTTCAAAAAGCATTCATGACACATCATGGTCAAAGCCCAGAGAGGGAAGCCATGATGTCGAAAATTTCCAGCCCAACTCAAGCATGAACGGTCAGACCAAGATAAAGACAAAAAACAAAAACTCAGACTCGGCACCTGGAATGTAAAAAGCCTTACAGGAGTTGGAAAACTAGCACTCATGGAATCCGAACTACAAAGACTTAGAGTAGATGTACATACATACATACATACATACATAAGTTAAATTTTCTGTGGCGCTTTGTGACACCAAAGCGCCGCTGCAGATTCAGTCAAACATAAATGTCTTAAGCTTTGATAGAAAAACAGTTCTGGATACTTGTGAGTCACGAAGAAATGACGGAAGAGAGTTCCACAAGTTCGGTCCGGCCATTCTAAACGACCGATCTCCCATCTTGGTGAAAGTCCGCTTAGAGACCAGCATACGTGTGTCATCAGACCTCAACCGTGAGCAGCGGATCGTCATGCGGAGGAGGGTGCAGTCTTCGATTAGATATTTCGGGGCTTCTTGACGTAGGCACTTATCGACAATAGAGATGAGTTTGTAATTTATCCTCTTCTTTATCGGAAGCCAATATAGATCGCGCAAGATTGGGGTGATATGTTGCTGTCGTCCGGTTCCGGTAAGTAGTCTAGCTGCCGAGTTCTGGGCCATTTGGAGACGCTTTAGTTGTGCTTCAGTGGTTGAAACAAGCAGACTGTTACCATAATCCAGTCTAGTGCTGATCCACGCATGAACCAACATTTCCGCCGTTTCCATTGACAATGAAGAAATCACTATTTTTAAATTTCATAGTTCGTAGAAACATGTTGAAACCAGGTGAGAAACATGGTGTGTCATTGTTAGACTTTCATCCAAAATGACACCAAGGTTTCGGATTTGCTTCAATCTGAAAATTTGCACTGATCCTATATTAATGCTGGTAAAATTTAACTTATCAAGATGCGATTTTCTTCCAAAACATATTAATTCAGATTTCTGTGGATTTAGCATGAGCAAGTTAGTACGGAGCCATTTTTCAATGTCCAGTGTGCAAGCAGTAATCATATCAGCAGCCGCTACCGTGGCTTCAATACTGTGTGAACAGTACAGCTGGATATCGTCTGCGTAGAGATGAAAATTTAGATGATAATTTCGAATAACATCTTCAAGTTCACTAATAAACAAACGAACAACAACGGGCCCAGTATCGAGCCCTGAGGGACGCCATATAACATATCCCTAGGACCAGATGAGGTACCATCGTAGATAGTCTTTGATGTTCGACCAGTTAAGTACGATATTATCCAATTTAGTGCATCACCACTATTACCAAATCTCCTTTCGAGCCTGGCGATTAGAATTTGATGATCAATGCAATCAAACGCAGCAGACAAATCGAGTAGCAGCATCGTTGTAACTTCTCCCATGTCTGCTGCATCTAAGATATCCGAAAGTATATGAAGCAGGGCGGTTTCAGTCGAATGATATTTGCGATAGGCAGACTGCAGCTGTGGAAAAAGTTCATGTTGTGATAAGTGAGAGTGAATTCTATTTGCAACAATTTTTTCAATGATTTTAGAAATGAATGATAGATTTGATATCGGTCTGTAATTTGAGAGAACATACGGATCCAAATTTTGTTTTTTCAGCCGCGGATAGATGATCGATGTTTTCTCAGACGCTGGGAGATGCGTTTTGTCTAGTGAGGCATTCATCATGAAAGTGATAAATTTTATAATGAAGTCCAGAAGTTCCTTCAATATGGAAGTCGGGATCGGATCCAGCGGATTAGATTTAGTCGATGATTCCATAATTATCTTACGAATTTCATCTTCAGATACAGGTGTGAAAACTGACAGATCTTTGGCCAAGAACGTCCTGAGTATAGTTGGAGGAGACGAATTTCCAAATTCATTCCTGATCTTTTGAATTTTAGCATGAAAGAATTCTGCGAACGACTCAGCATTAAGATTTTCAGTCGATTTTACAGAAATTCGTTTAACTCCCAGGAGTTGAGAGAGAGTTCTCCACATCTTTGAACCTGACCGACCTTCACTTGAAATTTTTCTTTTCCAGTATTCATCTTTCTTCATTCGCAGTAGGTCAAATTTATTTCTCAAATTTATTACCCATTCATTTAAGTCAGCCTGGCTACGAGTTCTCTTGTATTTACGCTCTAAGCGACGACATGTTCTTCGAGCGGTTTGACAATCCTGATCAAACCATGCTGAAATTGGTTTGCGATTCGTTCATATAATGTATACAGGGGCAAAACGATCGGCAATATTCCGTAGCGTTTCATTGTATAGATTGAACATCTCATCTACATCACAGTTTTCAGGCACACTTGCAAGAGGGCTTTGCATAATAGCTTGAGTTAGTAGTGACCGGTCAACCTTGCGCCAGTTTCGCACTTCTTTGTAGCATGTTGGTGCCATGGTCCGAGGGAAGTCATGTAGCGAAGTTATACAGGAGTGATCCGATATGACGGCTGAGGGGTCAACTTCAATAGAAACCAAGTCGTCATTGTTTGCTAACGTAATAACCAGGTCAAGGGTTGAGTGGGCAATATGCGTCTCGCAGTTTACGTGTTGCTTCAGCGTGAATGTATTTAGCAGTTCATTGAACCGTATAACATCAGCGTCGCTCGAATCTTGCACATGAATATTAAAGTCTCCACCAATGATGATGGAACAGGATTGTAGTATAAGAGTTAGAAGAATTTCAGAAAAATCATCGAAAAACTGGGTGGTCAGGCGATCAAAAAGTGTTTGCTCCAGAGCAATAGCGGTTGCAGACGAATTCAAATGAAGTAACCTCTGGTAGCTTAATCTCAGTACATTTGTAGTGTGATCTATAAAAGATAGCAACACCTCCACCTCGACGAGAGCCACAACTGAAATCTGATACAGTGTAGTCAGTTCCACTAACTTGCTTTAAACAGATGTCATCCGATCGACAGTGCCATGTTTCTGTAGCTACAAAAAGGTCATATCTGCGATTAGATATCAATTCACGAATTTTGGCCGTTTTATTTATCAAAGACCGCACTTTTAACCATCCCATAGTAATTCCACGTAGAAAATCAGGATTTGTTTCGGCTTTTTTGGATGATGCGAACGAGTTTGGTTTTACACCCAGGTCAGTCTGAGGCATAGTACGTATAGACCTCTCATATGACGGTTTCCATACAAAGAGTCGAAATAGCAGTTTTCTAACTGTACGCACAGGAGGACGGCTGTGATTCATCGACAGAAGACGCTCCTTCGTGTAGTACGAAAACAGGTGATGGTTCGTATTTGCCATCAAGATTGCCGAAAAAGACGATAATTCAACTCAAAAATTCATGAAAAATGTTCACTGTCGTATCCTAGTCAGCCTACGTGTTAAATAGACACAGTAAATCCAGTAAGTACCATCCACAGCGGACGAAAAAAGACATAAATCAAGCATTCGCCTGCAGCTACCACACACACTCGTACGCGCAAACAATCGAGTTGATGTGGCAGGTATTGCAGAAACGAGATAGGAAGGAGAAGGACATTTTATTACCACAAATGGAAATACCATTGTGTACAGTGGTGGAAAGAAATCAGGACAAAATGGAGTTGCATTTTATATCAGAAGAGAGTTATCGGCCAGTATAATTGGATACAAAACTATCAGTGACAGAATACTCAGTATAAAGATAGCAGGAAGTCTGATTAAAATAAACATCTTACAGGTTTATGCATCAACGTCTGAGGCAGAGGAAGATGAAATCCAAGAATTCTACAATCAGATAAATGAAGAAATTTTGCACATCCCAAAGAAAGAACTAATAATCATTTGTGGAGACTTCAATGCAAAAATTGGAAGTGATGGAACAAAAACAAACTATGTAGGTACTTGGGGTATAGGCAATAGGAATGAAAGAGGGCAACTACTGGCAGACTTTTGTGAAGAGAATGGAATGGTAATCCAAAACACATTCTTCCAGCAGCACCCAAGAAGAATATACACTTGGACCTCACCAAATGGTCAAACCAAAAATCAGATAGATTACATTTTAACAAATGATAGATGGAGAAGAATTGTGATGAACTGTAAAACTTACCCTGGTGCAGATGTTAATAGTGACCATCAACTACTAGTGGCAGTTATCAAGATACAACTAAAAAAGTTAAAGAAACCACAGCAACCTATCAAGTATAACTTTGAAAAAGACACCGATGAATATTCAGTGGAGGCACAGAATAGGTTTGAAATATTACAAAAAGTACAAGAAAAAACACCTGATGAATTATGGGAAGACATAAAATACACAATAAAGGATGTAGCGGCGCAAAATCTACAGAAGAAACAAAAAAGTAGGAACAAAGAATGGATAACATCAGATACATGGAAGCTGGTTACAGAAAAAAGGGGATTGAAAAATACAACCACACCTGTAGAACAACAACAATACAAAAAGCTAAAACAAGAGGTACAAAAGAACTTAAGAAGAGACAAAAACCAACAAATCAATAGCATCTGCACTGAACTGGAAGAACAAGCAAAAAGAGGAAATAGCAGAGGAATATATGAAAAATTAAAGGATCTGACTAGGAAATTTGCTCCAAAAATGCAATGTATTAGAGCAAAAATGGTTTAATGTTATCTGATAAGAAGATGATTGCAGACAGATGGAAGGATTATGGAAATGAATTGTTTGATGGAGAAATTGAATATAAAAGCATGCAAGAAATAAACACTCATCCAAATAACAATAAGCAAGACTTTGAACCTCCTCCCCTAAGATCTGAAGTAGAAGAAGCCATGAGAAAAACAGCAAACAGAAAAGCAGCAGGGATTGATGACATCCCTATAGAATTACTAAAACTAGGACAGAAGAAGCAGTTAACATAATTCATAAATTATGTTGTAAAATATGGCAGACTGGAGAATGGCCTAATGACTGGCTAAAATCTATATTCATTCCAATACCAAAGAAAGGTGAAAGGAAAGAATGCACAAATTATAGAACCATTGCACTGATAACACACATAAGCAAAGTCATGCTTCGAGTAATACTGAATAGAATTGACTAAAAGATGGAGGACAAAGTGGCAAAAGAACAAGCTGGTTTTAGGAAAGGGAGAGGAACTAGAGATCAAATAACTAATCTCAGAATTATTATGGAAAAAGCGAAAGAATATCAACAACCATTGTACATGTGCTTTGTAAATTATACAAAAGCCTTTGATTCTATATCTCATGAAAAACTCTGGTATGTCATGCTAGATATGGGATTTCCAGCACATCTAGTACATCTCCTAATGAATTTGTATAAAAATCAAAAAGGAGCAATAAAAATCAATGACATAATAACAGACTGGTTTAGAATTAGAAAAAGTGTTAGGCAAGGTTGCATATTATCACCATTCCTATTTAACATCATATCAGAAATGATAATGAGAAATGCCTTGCATAGATTTAACACGTTGACTGCGATACGATGGATTCCTAGGACGCGGCTGGTGTCGAATGCGTTCATGCGTGACCAACGTGAATGCCGCTAGATTATTTTCAAGGCACAATCACGTTAGACGCCTGTAGGGGAAAATATTTTGAAGCAGATGCGTTTAGAAGCCATCTGTTACTAGTATCATGTTCACTTTACTCAGGTATGCGCCAATTCATAGGAAAAATGCCGGTGCCCTGTAAGGTGACGGAACAATAGTTAGCTCAACAATAGCGATTGGAGAAATTACTGCCATAAAATGGAAACAATTTCAATTTAAATTCCAACCTTTATTATCTGGTCCAAATGCCTCCCTCACACCCCGAGCCAAAAATTGTCCGCTTCACTGGATGGAAGACTTGACAATGCAAGCCAAGTAATTACATCGTAGCAGGAATTCTCCGGGTGTACGCTTATACGACGCGTCAGGGAGGATTATAATTACGAGGCTGTGGTTGAGTATATTGTGTTTTTTGAACAAATGCTTATAGGACAAATATTCATACATCTTCCAAAGAATACGCCTTTTTGATTGGTCACTCATTCTAGTAGCTAAAGGAAGCAGAAGAATGATTCCAAGATCCGTATAAGCTAAAATAGTTTGCATTGAACTAAGGACGTCATATGACGTCCGTAGCGCCCTGAGAAACCAAAATAAGGACGTCAGTTGACGTCCCTAGCGCTCAACGTGTTAAAGGAGGGGTAAAATTAGGTGGAAAAACAATCAACAATTTGAGATATGCTGATGATATTATCTTAATAGCAACATGAGAAGAAGAATTACAACAACTGGTTGACAGAATAAGTTTGGAAAGCAAAAAATATGGCCTACACTTTAATGAAGCTAAAACAAGAATAATGACAACAAATGGAAAGAAATTAAGATTACTGTTAATGAAAAGAATCTTGAACAGGTGGACAAATTCACATATCTAGGAGCAATAATCAGCAGTGATGGAAATCTTGAAGAAGAAATAAACTCACGATTAGGAAAAGGCAGAGAAGTAGTGAGGAGATTAAAAACTGTCTGGAAAAGCAACAACATCAGCATGAAAAACAAAGAAAGATTAATGGAATGTATGACATGGAGTGTAGCAACTTATGGATGTAAAAGCTGGACCATCAAAAAAAGACAAAGACTAGATGCCTTCGAAATGTTTTCTCCCAGAACAATGCAAATAATATCATGGACAGAAAAACAAACAAACGAAGAAGTCATGAAAAGAGCCAATACCAAACGAAAGTTCTTTCGCATCTGCCAAAGACGCAAATTGTCTTATTTTGTTCACATACAAAGAAACACCAAAGATAATCTACAACAAACAATTCAACAAGGTATCATGCCAGGAAAAAGAAAGAGAGGTCGGCCGAACAGAAGATGGGTGGACGATATAGAACAGGGGTGCACAACCATTTAAGGACGAAGGACCACATTTTTCGGTCCCGAGACTCCGCGGGCCACAAGCGCTATTTCTAATGCAGAAGTGATACGTTGACAGTAACCGTTAATAGCAATATTTAACATGGTTATGGGTAAAATTTAATTCGACAGGACTAATGGAAATAATAGAATTTCTGATGAATACAATCAATCCAGTTAGGAACAAATGACATTGAAATTATTAGTACTGTAATTTTAATGTAGAATTAAAGGTTAAGGCCTTGTTAATCAAAAAATACTATTACCATGTTCAATTATTAATTAATAAAATTTAAATCAATTATTAATTAATAAAATTTAAAACCCAAAGGTCAATCGCCTTTTTAAAATAGCCAATGGAGTTGTTGAGACTGAATGTCTTTAACAATCTTATTCATATTTTGTTGCAGTTCACTTGTTGCAACTTTCAAAACCGAGAACTCAAGCTGAACCTTAGAACATTTTTGTTCAATTTCATTACAGAAAATGTTTATTCACACAAGTAAGTGCTTCCAAATAGTCGCGAAGGCTTTAAAGTGGCCCCCGAAGGCTTTCTTGCTTTCATATTAGCGCTACAAAAGAAGCCATTCGTTCCAAGGGTCTACAGTGTGAGTCGCCATCAATTCAAGTTATTTATAGAAGAGACTGGAGCATCTTACCATAATACCATGACATACCATATTACACAGATGTGAGAGAGCAAATGACGAATTTTAGAATGCTTTGTTGAACTGATAGCAGAAATTCGTGAATTTCTTAACAGCAAAGGCACAATAATAATAGTAAATAATAATACTAATACTACTACTACTACTAATAATAATAATAATAATAATAAGGTTTAAAGTGTAGCGCTAATATTAAAGCAAGAAAACATTCGGAGCCACTTTAAAGCCTTCGGGCCACTTTCCATTTAAATCCTGGAAACGTACGCGGGCCACAAAAAATCGCCGGTGGGCCACCAGTGGCCCGCGGGCCACGGGTTGTGCACCCCTGATATAGACTATAACAACAGCTACAAAAGCATCAAAAGAAAGAACTACCTGGAAATGCCTGATTCATGACGTCACCTTATCTTCAACTACTGAAGGAAAGAGGAAATGATGATGATTATGGTAGTAGATGGTTAGTATATTTAAATATGAACACAGATGATTATGTGGATCAGTTGTAGGGTTGAAAGAATACGTGCATTCAGGTCAAAGGGGATACTTTTGAAATCGTACTAAATGTTAATAATGCTCACATTTACATTATTTTTTTCTTGAATTTTTGTATGATCTCAGTAAAATACTTAATGTGTATTTAGTAAAATTTTACTGAATTTATACAGCTAGGCAGCAAATGAAGACATTAATGAATTTTCTGAAAATTATTGCATACCTGCTCAGGCAAGATACAAGGCAACTTTCCCCAATGCTAGATTTTAACATTCAATTTAATTTTTCAGGTCAACCTAATATATACATAAGTATCTATATAACAATGCAGAAGTACAAGATTCAACACTAACAATTATACAAGTCATCTTACCAATCAGAAGCCAACTGGACTCCTTTATCTCCAGTTGATGCTAAAGCTCTTTCTCTAGAAAGCAAAAGTCACAAATAAATTATCACAGTTAATTAATATTAAACCATAGGCTGAACCAGCATTCAGTTTCCACTCAAAATTCAATTCAAACTAATGGAAAATATGCAAGGTTTCAGTCATAATTAATCATCTACAATAAACCCTCATAATATTGCCACTGTCTAATAATCTAATCTAATCCTAAGCTTCTATAGTGCACAGAAGCATCAGCCAATGGTATACTAAATCAAAAGCATTCAAGATCCAGGTCAAAACCAGGGTCTTTGGCTAGACAACCAGATGACAGACTATGGTGGGTAAGCCAGGTCAAAAATATGGGTTCTTAATCTTGTTCTAAAAATTGGTAGTGAATTTGCAGTGCACACATGCTGAGACAATGAGTCCCAGAGTTTGGGGGCAGCCACTGAGAAGGCACAAGTGCCAAGAATGGTCCAAGTACGTGAGAGGCAAAGAGCTAATGCAGAAGAGTATTTGTTTGCTTGCACAGAAAGATTTGAAAGGAGGCAGTTAGGCTCCTTGTAGTAAAGGGTTTAGTGTAAATGGAGGCAGATTTTAAAAATATATTTTCTGTATTGTCTATTCACTTGATATTTATTATATTTACCTTTTCTACCTTCTTCTCTTCAAATCAGTAATTTGAATTAAACTATCAGTTTCATCAAACTACTAGACCACCAATTATACAAAAACATTTATTCATAATTTTAATAAGTTTTATTGCCGAACTTCATTACACATACATGTGCAACAAAGGCCATGGCAATGAGATAGCTCCTTGGAAAATGGCAAGATAACAAGGTCACATTACATAGGAGCATATTCACTGACTTAACAGCAAGGGTGAGAGGCAAGGATAGTGGATTTTTTAGGTAAAATACATGGCAGGAAATCCATTTCAGACTTGTGCCTGGCGAGAGGCAAGTTTGATGACTTAATGGGGTTGAGATATTGGAGTTTCACTATACTATCCACTGCATGTAATGCAATGTAACAAAACACCTACATAAAGTCTCTTCAGAATGATTACTCAGAAGCACTTCTAGTCTTCAACTATAACTTTGAAGAAGTAAAGAGTAAATTTTTTATATGATACATAAAAATGAGTCAATTTCATAGACTTGACTTATAAATTTGTGATATTTTTCAAGATTCAGCAATATGCTTCTTTACAAAATAACCACTTAATCACAAAATTACAAACTCAGATGATGTTACATTTCATAAATAAATATATAACTAAATAAATTAATATTCATGTGTATTGTACAGCATGCACACCAATTGTAAGAAGAAGTTATAAAACATTTAAGAAAATAAACTAAACCAATTGCAAAATTGATCAAAACTAATGGCAAAATACTAGTTTTTATAACTCCTTGTAGGTGTAATTACTAGCAATCTAAAGGTAGTAATGCCCGAGTAAATGGACTTCATGCATTCATCAAAAGTCAAGGATCTCCACCTGCTCTCCAGTACTTTTCCATTTCCAATCCTATTTCCCATTACTAATCCTTGTTCCTTCCCATATGATTAAACATTCTTATTTACTTGCTTCATTCGCCCTACATCATAAAAGAGGAACATTCTTTTTGAAAAGACAATATTTATTTCCATATTTCAAAACTGGAATGTGGAAATTACAGACCAATTACTCTCTTGTCAGCACCAGGAAAGGTATTTGCCCATATTCTTGTATGACCCTTTCTGCCCGGAATATCTTTCGGCATTGATACGCAGGCCGGTGATGACAGACTGTCGCAAACAGCTGCGTTCTAGCAAACAATCTCACCTCTACGTTCCCCCTCCGTCCAAGACCGTGAAGCTTGGAGAAAGATCCGTGACTCGAGGCAATCCTCTCCTTTGGAACTCACTTCCAGTTTCAGTGACCATGGCAACCAACTTCGAGTCGTTCTTATCGAACCTTAAAACGCATTTATTTCGTATATCGTATGACTGCCTTTTGCAAAACGCTCTTGCCTTTGGCCTTGGCCACGCTATAGAGCTACATAAATTATCAAGTAGAATAGAATAGAATTCTGCTTGCCCATATACAGTCATTACTTCTTAAGACACGTAGACTACAACAATCTGGATTCAACCCCTGACAGATCCAATATTGACGCCATCCTAGTTTTAAGACTCCTTTCCAAGTTACACCAGGAGAGTTTGACTGCCCTCTGAATGTAACCTATCTGGACATTAAGCCTGCATTCAATTTGGTGGATCGGACTGCCTTATGGAAAGCATCGTGCACCAAAGAAATCCCAGATATTTTGCTTCGTCTGATAGAAGACATACACCAGAATACAGGAACTAGCATCCGGGTCAGTCAAAACCTCTCTGTTCAATTCTCAACTACCGTATTATCTCACGTATAAGACGCACGTTTTTCCCTTAAAAAATTGGTACAAGGCGTGGGGGCGTATTATACATAGGAATAAATTTTATGCACATACAATTTTATGTACATAACATACATAATTTTAATTTAGCCATATTTTTATGCATATAACACGTACGTTATAAGTTTGGTGGCCGTAGTGTGTCCTATCTGGTTCACACCCGCCCTCTAAGCATACCTGCATGCTCTGCCTACGTCCGCCTTTGATGCCTGCCTTCTTTATAATTAGAGGATGCCATCATCGCCGTTGAGGACTTCACCCATACCCTGGGCTAGGGTGCTTTCTGTCGTCGGTGACTGTCAGGTGCACCAAACCTTGCCCATATGGGCTCTGCTTATCCCGGCAGATACTACATACCAATATTTTCAAAAGACATGACATTGGGATGAAAACAAAATTAAGAATTCTCAACACTTGTGTAATACCAATACTAATTTATGGATGTGAATCTTGGACCATAAAAAAGGAATTTGAGAAAAAACTAGTAGCAACAGAAAATAAATGGCTTAGAAGAATACTAAGGATTGGATACAAAGAACATATAACAAATGAAGAAGTTAGAGAGAGAACACTGCAACCGAGCATCGTGGAAGTTATCAGAAAACGAAGAATGAAATGGACTGGACACATACTCAGAATGGAAGAAATAAGAAACCCAAAACAATTTTCAACTACAAACCAGAGGGGAGAAGATCTAAGGAAGACCTAAAAGACGATGGGTGGACGGTTTGGAAGAGGATCTGCACATGGCAGGGATGAACCTCAATGGAAAAACTGATGGAAGACATCGAATGACTTTGGAAGAAATAGCAAAGGACAGAGAACTTTGGAGAGATGTCATAGTCAATAGCTAAACCTGACCTGATATGGGTTTACCTATGCGGTCGGTGGTGAAGTAAAACTTTGTTTGCACATCAATTTTCAAAAAGGATTTGCCAGAAAATTGTGATTGTCTAGGTTACTCATTACTCAATAAACATTCTGTCATTGATAGCTTAAAAATGATGTAAGCTTATTGTTTTATGGCTTAATGATGGCTGCCGGCGGGGGGGGGGGGACTGTCTATTCTTCCAATTTTAAGCAGAATTTGAAAGACAATTGTGATTATCCAGGTTAATTAATAGAGATTCTCATAGAAATTTTGGGTGCGTATTATACATAGGTATTAATATTTTTACATAATGATAACTCTAGAAACTTATGGTGCGTATTATACATAGGTGCATATTATACCCGATATAATACGGTACGTCAGGGGTGAGACAGGGCTGTACACTCACGCCAATCCTCTTCTGCATCGCCATCAACTGGACCTAAGATCACATGTCTGTGAACCATGGAATCAGCATTGGTGCACGCCACTTCACAGACCTGGTCTACCCAAACGATACAACTCTGTTTCTACCTTCTGCTACCAATACCTCCAAATACCTCTCCAGTTTCAGCCGCACACCTGCTCCACTTGGTATGAAGGTGTCCTGGACCAAAACCAAGTTACAGAACTTAGGATGTGGATCACAGCCCCTCAACCTTGATTGACAAGGAGCATGTTGAGTCAGTAGACAGTTTCATCTACCTTGGTAGCATTCAGTCCTCCAATGGACACTGTCATCAAGACCTGACCTGGTCAGGTCTTGATGACAGTGTCATCATTGGAGGTGTGAGACAATTCCCCCTAATACCTCTCCAGTTTCAGCTGCACTTCTGCTCCACTTGGTATGAAGGCTCCCTGGCCAAAACCAAGTTACAGAACTTAGGATGTGGATCACAGCCTCCGCAACCTTGATTGTCGGGGAGTATGTTGAGTCAGTAGACAATTTCATCTACTTTGGTAGCGTTCAGTCCTCCAGTGGACACTGTCATCAAGACCTCACCATACAGATACCCTAACTTCTACAGCAATGCTAACCCTGCATAATTTGTGGCAGGACAGACACCTCTATCTGGCCATCAAGCTCCTTCTGTACCAGTCACTTGAACTCTCTGTCCTACTCTACGCGGTAGAGACCTAGACCTTACTCACCTTTAAACTAAGGAAGCTAGAAGCCTTCCATATGATGTGCCAACGTGAGATCCTTGGAGTTTGCTGGTACGACTTCATTACCAATGCAGAAATATCCTCGCGGACCAGATTACCATTACTCAACAAACTGATAAGCAGGCACCACCTTGCCATATTCGGACATGCTGCCCGCCTCGGAGAGACAGTTCCGGTTCATCAAGCCCTCCACTGCCACGTCAACCTATCCATCGGTCATCCATCTGAATGATCATGGAAGCACTGCCCTGGTCATTCCAGGAAAAGATGGATTGACCACATTCGTACCCAGACCAGCGAGATTCCATCAGCTCTCTGGAGATGTGCCATCCGGCAGGGACATGGTCAAGGGGTGATGCAATGATCCCCACTGGCCACGACCTTTTGATGATGATGATGATGATGAAGATGATGATGAAGATGACTATTTATTCTATATGTCTAATTTAGGAAAACACATAGGGTGCTACAAAACATTTTTTAAAGTGTTCATAGACCGAGTGTCCTGTCCATGGCACAACAAATTCAAAATTATTAGAATAACAAATTTTTAGACCCCAAAAAGTGGAACAGGTCCCATTTGCACACAAATGTTGTATGGAACTCAGTACCACAGTGTGTACTAATACATTAAATTACACCCTACTGACATTTTACTTGGTAGCTGTATTTGCACAAAGGAGACTTCTAAAGTTATACTTAACATGGCACTTCTAAAGGATATTTGCTTTAATAAATAATATTATAGATAAAGACAATAAAGATCTAACAGAAAATCCTGTATGCTTTAATTTGCAATCCAAATAACTTGCTTTAATTGGCATGGAATTACCCATTACTTAACTCATTCAGCGCCCGGAATTAGTATCACGTCCCAAATATGGCTACAAGTTGGGCCTGAAGTGTGTGTGTACACACACACACACACACACACACACACACACACACACACACACACACACATCCTATATACTATAGACTGTAACACAATGTTTGGCCAGCAGAGAGATATCAGACTGGCCTGTATGACAGGAATATATGTAGTGGCAACACCTGGCAAATGTTCTGAAACATTTTAACACAGCTACTACGGGGCCATTCATAAAGTAAAGTATGCCATGCAATTTTTTGAGCCCCCCCCCATCACAACCTGTGACAAATCTTGGATTCCCCTTAAAGTAGCTACAAATCTAGGAGCAACTTAAAGCACTGTCCATAAGTTATGTTATTAACCCGTCAAACGGGCGCGACGTATCCCATACGTCCAGTCACTTTCGTAGTGGTTCCTGTGCCGGGCGCAGCGTATCTGATACGTCTTATGCTATCAATCGCTTAATCATCTATCCATTCGATAGATGTCACCTATTTTTTAGCTAAATTTGCTCTAGTTGAAAAGAAATTTATGGTCTTTGGACCGAGGGGGTCAGTAATTGGGACAAGTCTAGAAGAAAACTACGAGTTTCGGCTGAAGATCTTCGGCGTTTGTGGTCCGATTTTCAAAATTTTTTATTTATTTTGTTCCTCCTACATCCCCCTACAAGTTTGCTGCTCACCCAATTGGGGTTACCGCTGAAAAATTTTCGCTACGGAGCTCTGAACATTTTGGAAGGCGGGGTGCTATTTTTGCCTGTAGAGTGGACCCGACCCCCAAATTTCTTTGTTTTGCACGGATGGTTAAAAAGAGGAGTAAAAAGGCTAAACAATGGCATATATCTCATCTTCTTAGCTCTTATATAGCCTGAGATATCGCAAATTCAAAAAAATCACAAATTTTCTCAAAATTCGTAACCAATATTTAGGTGTTGACACAGGTGTCCAGGTTAGACTTCATGTATCTTCACCAAATGTTGACCGATTTTCAAAGTTTTTTGGTTAATTTTGTTCCACTGACATCCATCTACAACTTTGCCACTCATCCGATGGGGGTCACCACTGAAAAACTATTGCTATGGCGCTTTGAACATTTTGGGGGGCAGGAGTGCTATTTTTGCCCGTAGAGTGGACCCCAGTGGTGTCGCTAGGGTTGGTGTCACCCAGTGCGGTAAAATCATGGTGTCACCCATTTAGACTTGGGACCTCTTCTAAATCTTTCTTATTTTTCCTTCTCAAATACCGTGACAAGCAAAAAAAAGGTCATCCTTGGTGACAAGCAAAAACAAAGGTCATCCTTGTTTGGTGTCACCCCCCCCCCTAGATGGTGTCACCCGGTGCGGTCCGCACCCCCGCACCCCCCTCTCGACGCCACTGGTGGACCCTACCCTGAAATTTCTTTGTTCTGCACGGATGGAGGGAGAGGTGTAGGTGTGCACGGGGACCGATTGTTGTCCCCATCCCCTCCCGTCCCCGCAAAGCTTTTCTCCATCTCCACTCCGTCCCCATTTATCTAAAATCCATCTCCCCACCCCATCCCCTAATCTCTTTCCCCATCCCCATTCCCGTCCCCGCATATTGGTACCCATCCCTGTCCCCGTCAATGCATTTTTGTGCCCATTCCCGTCCCCGTCCCCGATGCAGTTTTATATCAATCCCCAATTCCCCATCTCTACACCCACAGTTTTATAGCCTTCTGGAGCACCATGCCAGCCAAGTGTAGTATTACTTCAACAGAAATAAACTAACAGCATGCTTGTTATTATACTGTAGTAGACTTCTGGTGTAAAATTTAGAACATGAAATGAAATATAGTACTTCAAATCAAGTGTAACTAATCAATAACAATCATAGCCATGCAGCATTATTTAAGACCATGCAAAAAAAGAGGCCATCAACAGAACTAGAGCTCAATTCAGTTCGTCTGTTTTCTATAGTTTGACCAGCAACTGAAAATGATCTTTCTGATGGCATGCTAGTAGCCAGAACTCCAAGCAAGGCACGAGCTACAACAATTGAGTCTTGGCCAAACTCTAGACTTCTGCTGCCAGAACTGAGAAAGACGGTTATTTGGAATTTTTAAGAGTGAGACAAATAACTGTCAAGTTGTCAACTTGGTCAATTACTGACTCTTCAACTGGAGTGCTTATCAATTACCCTCAAGTTCTCAAATGGCTTTCTAGTCTCTACTGCATTCCAGGTCTTAGTTCAGCACACAGTCCTTATTGTTTATCAACTGCGAACTAAAAAGGGAAGTCAAGTGATCCAAACCAATCTTGCCTGACCTAACAGTCCAATTTAATGGCCTTTGATTTTGAAACTGAAAGGCATGTAGTTAGTGGCTATGCGAAAAATCAGCCGAACGCATGATTATTGATTTATGAGATTAATGGTCCCCATTCCCGCGGTATTTACGGGATTTTTCAAACCGCATCCGCGGTACTACTGTGAGCCTGGATCCTGTTCCCGCGGTACTATCGCCATAATTTTTACTGTCCCCATTAATATTTTGGTAAAATTACAGGTTTTAACCCCGTTACCGCGGTAAATCCGCGGATTACCGCTGGTGAAACTGCGGTAGCCATTACTGTGCACTACTCTAATAAAAAGAGGAGTAAAAAGGCTAAACAATAACGTATACTTCATCTTAGCTCTTATATATCCTGAGATATCGCAAATGCAAAAAAATTACAGTTATCATTTTGGAATAACGTTTTTTTTTCAAAAATTAATCCCCCTACAGTTACGGTGTCTAAAAAATTTAATCCCCGGCAGAAGGGTTAAAGTTTTCTATTTAACACATTCAGCACTTGGAACGTAATATTACGTCCAAAATACGGCTATCTTCAGGGCCCAGGACGTATATTTACACCCTATGCTCTGTGGGGTGTAACACAATGATTGGCCCAGCCATAAAAATTGGGCTGATGCTGAATGTGTTAACCCCTTTACTGTCCATCAAAATGTTTTAAACCACTGCCATGACAGCCATTTATTTTTGCGGCAATGCAATACATTAAAATAGTTTAGATATGTCAGATTCTGAAATGCAAAAGCAAAGGAAACATACACAAATTGATATAAAGGTTAGATTTAGTATTCCTTTATGATTTTACGTCCTCAGTCGCTGAATTTCGACCCATAAAAGGGATACACTGAGAGTATGACTAGTCTCAAAGGCTTAGCATATGGTCAATCATGGTAAGGAAGCTAAGGTCCAACATCATAGAATTCTATTCCACTGTTTCCAGAATCTTCAGGTTTTATAGAATTCAATATTGAATCCCTTCTGCTTCCAAATCAGAATGATGTCATCACCACTTTCCACTAGAACAGAGGTGCACAACCCCTGGCCCGCGGGCCAAATCCGGCCTGCCGAAGGGTTTTTTCTGGCCCACGGGACAATTTAGAACAACACAGAAAACCGGCCTGCCAAAGGGTTCTGTCCGGCCCGCGGTACAATTTCGAATAACAGAAAACTGGGCCGAGAACAGTAATTTTGGTATAGAAATTAGGTATCTGCTGACTGACCTATTCATATATGTTGGGCTACTTACAAATGCGTGACCTATAACAACGTGACACAGAGACGGGCGATAATAAACTATTTCGATAACGTGCTTTATATATTAAATTGTCACTGCAGTAAGTCTAGATTGTCTAAATTCGAGACTAAAAAACGCAAGACTGATGCAGAACAGCGACACTTCAGTGAGGAATGGACACATCTGTATTTTATGGACACGTTTAATGGCAAATCGGTGTGTTTAATTTGCCTAGAATCACTTAGCGTTTAATATGAAAAAGTATAACTGCCAATGACACTACGAAACGAAACATGCCGCTGCTTATGATGAACTGCAGGGTGAGTTGCGGGAACAGAAAATTGAACTGATAAAGAAGACTCTGTCAACCGAACAGAGTTTTTTCACAAGGAAGTCGCAAGAATCAAAGTGTTTTACACGGGCCAGCTGCAAAGTGGCCCAGCTAATTCGCCTAATTGCAAGGTCATCACGGCCTTTCGCAGACGGAGATTTTGGTAGAGATTGTCTCCTAAGCACCTGCACTGAAATTTGCCCAAAAACGCCAGCCTTTTCAGTAAAGTTCCATTGTCAAGAATGACAATTCAACGCCGAGTTGAGGACCTTGCAAAAGACAAAAGAAAGTTTACAGACAGTTTACAGGACAGACAAAAGACAAAAGAAAGTTTACAGAGCAGTTGATTGGCAGATCAGCTAAATATTGCCAAACATTACAGGCAGAATTTTAAAATTCGGTTTCAAGACTTCAGAGAGAAGAAAGATTTGTTTAATTTCATGTCTAACTCTTTCAGCTCTACAGTGCAAGATATTCCTGCTGAGTATCAGTTGGAGGTCATTGACCTTCAGTGTTCATCTGAACTGAAATTGGCTTTCAAGGAAGAAAACATTTTAACATTTTTCAAAAGTCTTTGTCCTAACAAGTTTGGAAAAATTAAGGACTTGGCATTACAGTTGTTTTCAATGTTTGGAAGTACATATTTATGTGAGCAGACATTCTCAATTATGAACCTCAATAAAAATAAGTTGAAGTCAAACTTGACTGACAGCAACCTCACAAACATTTTAAAGATTGCTACAACTGAAATGGAATCAGACATTGATAAAGTCCTTAAAAACATTCAGTCACAGCAATCTCACTAGAATTAGATTGTGCAGACTGAGGAATTACTGTTTGTGTTATAGAAATTTGTAAGTTAAAAAAACTGGTGTTTTATGAAGCATTAGTTCATTATAGCATTTATTAAAGTTAATCTTGCTTGATTTGCTGATTTATATAAATTGTATGGTTATATACAATATATTTTATATAAAACATGCATTTTTCGAGATTCCGGCCCGCGAGTACTCTGGGAATGTTAAATTTGGCCCTCGGCCTAAAAAGGTTGTACACCCCTGCACTAGAATATTGGCCTATATAAGGCCTAATCACCATCTTAGCAAAGGCAAATTGCTGCAACCAACTGGCTGTGGGAATGGGTGAAAAGAATTAGATTTTTGACAATTAATTTTTCTGCCAAACTACTCTGTATATCAATTACTTTTACCTATGAAAATGATACAAAGATATATTTAGCATTTAGGCGAGAATTCTCAGGATGGCCAACCAGATAGTGGTCTGGAAAGTTGATGGCGAGAATTCTCGGGATAGATGGCATGTCGTCGATGACATCACGAGAGAAATCTCTCGAGTTATCGTCCAATCTCAAATTTATCGTTTATTTCTAAAATCATTGAGAGTGGTTCATTCAAGATTATCATCTCATATAAATTCCTTTTCCACTTTTTCACCATTTCAATCAGCATATCGTAAATTCTATTCAACCGAGACTGCTCTGTTAAAAATACAGGATGACATCCTTTTAGCATTTGAAAATCAAAAGCTATCAGCTCTTGTTCTCCTTGACTTGTCCGCTGCTTTTGATACCATTGATCATTCTATTCTCCTTCATCGTCTTGAATCTTGGTTTGGATTATCTAGCACTGTCTTGAATTTCTTTACTTCCTATCTTGCTAATCGATCTCAATGCATTACTATAAATGGTTCTATTTCTTCTTCAGTTCCTCTGACCACTGGAGTTCCGCAGGGTTCTGTTTTGGGTCCTTTGCTTTTTACTCTTTATACCACTCCACTTGCGCATGTCTTGAAAAATAGGTCTGTAAATTTTCACTTTTACGCTGACGATACCCAGCTGTATGTGTCCTTTTCCCCGGACTCTGTTTCACCTGAGCTCGCTAATTTACTAAACATCCTTACTACAGCCTGCGACTGGTTTATTTCTAATCGTCTCTTCATCAATCCTTCAAAAACTGAATTCATGATTCTAGGTACTCAACCCCTAACGACAAAGCTACCAAAAAAACTCCCTAGAATTATCTTTTGGAGATGCAGTCTTGGTTCCACTTAAATCTGTTGGTAACTTAGGTATATTATTTGATACCGATTTATCGTTCAAGTCACATTTTTCTAAATTGTCACAGTCTTGTTTCGCATTCATGCGTCACTTTAGACGGATTCATAAGACATTGGACACAAGGTCTTCAATAATCTTAGCTAATGCATTTATTTCGTCTAAAGTCGACTATTGTAATTCGCTTTTTTTCGGGTTGCCAAAGTGTTCTCTCCAACGTCTCCAGACTATTCAGAATGCTGTTGCGAGAATTGTAATTCCAACGGGGAAATTTGATCACATTACTCCTGTCCTTCGTAGGTTGCATTGGCTTCCCATTGAACAACGTATTAAATTCAAAATTGCTACCCTCACTTTTAAGATACTAAGAAATCAGCATCCCACTTATCTTCGAGAAATGTTATTATATCATCAGCCATATATATCCTCGAGGTCTGCAAATAAATGCCTTCTTGAAATTCCCTTTCGTTGCACTAAATCTGGGTGTAGGGCCTTTAGTTATGCATCTCCATATGTTTGGAACTCCCTTCCCCTTGATATTCGGATGGCCTCTTCTCTAGATATTTTTAGGCGTCACCTTAAAACTTATTTATTTCTTAAGTCTTGGTATAGTCCTGACTGATTTTAGGTTTTTGACCTGGACCGAACCGACCCTCCTCAGCTACAGTCTGCTCTGCCGATTAGCACTGCGGTTTGTGGTCTGAGGCGTCCCCGATGAACACCTATGTGTTTGAAACGGACGATAAAATTAAATTAATAATAATAATAATAATCTCTAGATAGCTGGTTAATAAATTTGAGTGTCTTGTTCAATTCACAGCGAAACATTCAACTTCTGGCAATTATGACAAATGTGCTTGACTCAAAATCCCATATACCTATCATAATATAATTACTACACACCAGTGATATTTTCCATTAGAATACATCCATCAGAAGAGAAAGTACAATCTCACTGCATATTTCAGGTTTTTTATGTAAGGAACATGCGATGTCATTATGTCATTGTTGATCTCCCCTGCAACAAACTCGCTTTCTTAGACCCCTCCCCCGCTCGAGCATGGCATACTTTATGGACAGCACCTAATGTTGGCAGAGGGAAAGGACAATCCACAGCAGTACACAACTAGCACTGTCTGCTCTAATCCTAACTGCTATGTGCTCTAAGCCAAATCCTAACCATAGATTTCCTCATTTGTCATGCTATTAGCTAGTTGCTGTCTTCAATGTTTATTTTTCTAGCCAAAACTTACTAAAACTAACTATGAAAAGGCATTTCACGGCAACAGAAACTTTTGAAGCTGCTTTGACGTATGATGAAGCAATATAATTCAAGAATGCCCAGGCCATTGAGACAATGACTATCTAACGGCGCTGAGAAGCATGCCTACGACGACCGAAGTGCATTCATAACTCAGATCGAGCGGCCGAGCTCGGCTGTTCATACCACCTCCGGCCAAGACTGCGATATTCGGGGAGAGATCGGTGTCTCGCGGGACTCCGGCTCTATGGAACGCACTGCCAGATGACGTGACAGAAGTGACTTCTCCTGAAATGTTCGCCAGAAGACTCAAAACACACTTGTTTAATATTTCGTACAGTTGAGATATTTTATTTGCTGTAAAGTGCTTTTGATTTTGACCTTTTGTCATGCATACTGCAGCTATATAAGTTGCAAGTTATGATGATGATGATGATGATGATGTAAAAAAAAATTTGAATGTTGGATTAAAATGTAATAGTGCGACTGTCTTTGTTGAGAACTGATTTGGGTAACTATTTCACTGCAATATACAGCTGTAAGTTCTGTATTGAAAGTTTTACAGTAATTTTAGGATAATATTTCTAAATCTAATGGCAAAGTCACAGAAGTTTAGTAGAGTACCTTTTTTGTCTAAGACTGGACTTATTTATATCTACGTACAATGCTGCATGGTTACCCCTCCGACATTGTAATTAAATCAACAATACATTTTTTTATTATTTTCCACATATACAATATAATTCCATTCAGGATATATCAACAGGATCTTACTTATTTCTAAGATAAAAAGTATTTGTTTATTTGTCATTTAGTAGAATGAGTATTTTCCTATATTTCCAGTGATGGCAACTGGAGCTGGTGCAGCGGCCACATAGTAATCTATGATGCAACAGTCAATGTGTTAAATAATTAGTTAATGCAATTAACTAATTTTAGTAATTAATTAATTTGGGTGGTGTCAAGAGCTTCGCTAAACAGGACCTGCAGTGGAGCAAATGTGGAAAATAATTAATTTAATTAATTAACCACATTAGTTCATTGATAAAGTAAATGATTCTTATGCAGAGCAGTTACAATTGTGATTATAGACATGACACTTCAGAGATGGTACACTGAACATGATAAGAATTCTTTATTTTAAACAGCCACCATTGTATCTATGACCTGGGTGTTCTTGAATTATACAATTTTTATACTGTGCTATATTGTGTTTTTGATTATATTAATATGCATAAATACTAATTTTGAAATTTCCCATTTTCCTAAATGCTCTGGCCAGGCCAGAAAATCGGGCCGATGTTGAATGAGTTAACAGCACACTATTTCTGCAGTATTATAAAATCATTTATGATTATTCTAAAGCTGGCATGCTCTCTCAAAGGTGCAAAAGTCATATGGCCAATTAACTACAGATTTGAGATCTGATGGTAGCAGTTGTCTATTTTTCAGCAGGATTGCCAATTTAACTTTCGAATCATCAATATCTTTATTTTATGTGGATACTCAAAATCTTGATGTTCAATATAAGATAGTCAAGGTATCAGGCAATATTAGTGGCATGTTGTAATTTGTGGCATGATTTACACCCATCTTATGACTATTATGTTTAACTATTTTGCTTCTGCATTGTGTTTGATTATTAGGTTATAAGTTTTTGGGTGTGACTTGCACCAGTTTAAACTACTTCTTTAACCTCTTAACTGGGCCTGACGTATGGGATACATCTGTCGCCATCTTTCCTTATTCGGGCACGACGGATGGAATACGTCCAGTCACTTTCGTAGCGGTTTGCAGATCGGGCGCATTGTATCACATACGTCTTATGCTATAAATCACTTTATTATCTATCCATTCGCTAGATGACACCTATTTTTTAATTATTTTCGCTCTATATAAAGCCCGTCCCACATGTGAAATAAAACTGAAATAAAATTGAAACAAAACTGAAACAAAACAAAATGTTTTGTTTCAGTTTCGACCGTCCCCACATGTGAAACAAAACTGAAACAAAACTGAAACAAAATGTTTCAGGACCCTGAAACAAAGTTCGACATGTCGAACTTTGTTTCAATGTTTCAGTGTTTTAGCCAATCAGCGAGCAACAGCGCAGGGAATTTCAATGTGCAACGTGCAACGTCAGGCAGAGGTTAGCTCCGCCTACTTCTGCTGAAACACTTCTGTTTTGTTTCATGTTGTGGGGATGCTGAAACAAAACTGAAACAAAACAATGTCGGCGTTCGTTGGTCTGTGTTTTGCTTCAGTTTTATTTCAGTTTTATTTCACATGTGGGACGGGCTTTAGAGAGAATATATATTCTTTGATGATTTTGTTGCAATTACTCTATGACAGGGGCGGGAAGTTAGCAGAGTGGTAACAGCGCTGGACAATGGAGCAGAAGGTCGAGAATTCAATCCCCGCAGGAGCCCTAAGGTCAACTCAGCCTTACTCGCTAGAGGGCGGTGGTAAACTGAGGAGCAGCATTAAGCTGTGATGGTAAACGTGGATCTGAGGAAAGTAATGGCACCCTACCCCAGATTAACGGTCTATACCACCTACGTTGCTGATTGCCAAAGACCAGAGATAAGCGCCGGAACCCAACGCTCGGACTCGAGTATGGGACCTACCTTTTTTTTACTCTATGACAAAGAACTTATTGTTTTTCAGTTGTTGATCCTTGGCATGTTTCTTAACCTTTTAAAGGGGGAATTAAATTTTTAAAGTCATCCCGCGTCGGGGGAATTAATTTTTGGAAAAGGCGTTCGTATGAAAACGTGAACATATACGTTATAAACTTGCTAAATTTCAGGCTATATAGAAGCTAGAAAGATGCGGTTTGCACCGTTGTTGAGCATTTTTATTGCTCTTTCTACCATCCGTGCCAAAAGAAAAAAGTTCGGGGTAGAGACCACTCTACACCCCAAAATCGGAGCCCTCCCCAACATTTTGTTCAAATTTTGATCAAAGGTCAATAGCAAAACGTCTTCAGCGGTAAACCCCCAAATGTGAGCGATAGAGTTCTAGAGGAGTGTAATTGGAACAGAATGGTGCAAAAATTTTGAAGATCGGACCATATTTGGGGTAATTATGAAGTTTCATACCCAAGTACCAATTGCTTGCTGAAATGACAATTACGCGAACGGATTTTCAATGTGAAAAACCGAACAACTCGGTATATTTCAGGCTATATAGAAGCTAGAAAGATGCGGTTTGCACCATTGTTGAGCATTTTTATTGGGCTTTCGAACCATCCGTGCAAAAAAATATTTTGGGGGTAGGGTCCACTCTACACCCCAAAATCGGACCATCCCGACAAAAAATTTTCAAAGCTCAATAAAAAAAAAATTTTCAGCGGTGACCCCCCCAACTGTGCGGGAAAGTTGTAGGAGGTGTAATTGGAACAGAATAGTGCAAAAATTTTGAAGATCGGACCATATTCGGCGTAGTTATGGCCATTCTAGCCTCCGGCTGAAGATTTTTCCTATACATTTTCCAGCCTTGGTCAGTCTACAGTCAATATCCCTTGCATATATAGTCAGTATTGTTAAAAAGCGGTGCTGCCGCCTATCGAATGGATTCGGTCCCAGCGTTGGATTTTTGAAAATCGTGCAGGTCCGCGATACGCAGTCGCTATATAGTGTGCCGTTTATAGGCGGCTAAGCCCGTTGGTCAAAGTTTTCCGCCGCCGTCTTAAAGCGGCTAACCGAGAAAAGGTTAAGACATCGATTAATCTAAATGATGGCTAAAATACTTTTACCATTGTGAATCTGATGAAGAAATTATTTATAAAATCATCTGCTATCTTATTATTATTATTATTATTATTATTATTATTATTATTATTTATTGTATTTAACCTAATTGTGCTTAACCTGTTTATTTTATTTGTGTTCTGAGTGTATAATAGATAAGTCTAAAATTTAAGTTTAAATTTCTTTTGCTTTTCTAACAATCTATAGCTAATTTCGTGAAATTAAATGAATAATTAATGAAGGATAACATAGGTAAACGACAAAATTAGAAGAAAAAGACTAAAATGGTATGGGCATGTCAACAGACTGGATGAAAGGAGACTACCATACAAGGCACTCTACACTCAAATAGAAGGAAACAAAGGAAGAGGAAGACCCAGGAAAAAGTGGATGGACAACATCAGAGAAGACATGAACATGAAAGGAATTACAATAATAGAAGGAAAACGATTGACAGAAGATAGAACTTCTTGGAAGCATTTTGTGTCTAGCTATTGCCGCTGATGAGCTGGCAGAAAGCAAAGATGATAAACATAGGTAATCAATCAAATTTATCAATAAACCCAATTCAATATCTATTTAATACTAACTATAACTCTAAAGCTAATAATTTAACGTTCAATATTAGTGAATACTGTGAAGATTAAATATCTATCCATGAACTCAACCATGATCCTGATCTAAATTACTTTAAAAATATTAAATATACTGATAGTAATTATTTTAATCTAGAAAATATCAAATTAGAGGTGTGCACGGGAACTGACTGTTGTCCCCATCCCCTCCCGTCCCTGCAAAGCTTTTCTCCATCCCCACCCCGTCCCCATTGACCTAAAATCCATCCCCACTCCATTCCCTAATCTCTTTCCCCATCCCCATCCCCGTCCCCGCATCTTGGTACCCATCCCTGTCCCCATCCCCGGTGCAGTTTTATATCAATCCCCATCCTTATCCCCACAATTTTATAGCCTTCTGGACACAATGCCAGCCAAGTGTATTATTACTTCAACCGAAATAAACTAGCAACATGCTTGTTGTTATACTATAGTAGACTTCTTATGTAAAATTTAGAACATGAAATGAAATATAGTCAAGCCCTGGTTCACCGATTTTCGTCTTCTAGCAGACGTCTTCAGCTCAGATCCGGGCGAGATGTCAAGTTGGTCGTTCCTCCTCCTTCATGGACGGTGAAATTTGGAGAAAGATCGTTCACGCAAAGAAATACTATTCTTTGGAATGCGTTACCTAGTGACATAGCAAGAGAGTCGAACCCGGACTTATTCGCATAGAAGCTCAAAACTCACCTTTATCAGACGTTGTATTAACTGTAAAGTGCTCATGACTTTGGCCTTCTTCCATGTTTTTGCGCTATAGAAATTGACTTGTTAACTAACTAACTACAGGGTGTCTACGAAAAAAAACCCCTAGCAGGAAAACTATGATTTCTTAAAAGTTCCTAAATATATTTTTATACAAATTTTCACACGTGTACAGCACATATTTCCCCACCTTTATACCAATTTTCATCTCATTTACATGTAAGATGGCTATTTTGTGAGATATCAAAGTCAAACTACGATTTTTACTACTCAGTCGCAGCATGACAGGCCTAAATATCTAGCTTCACATAAATTTGGCTTCATGTCAATTTTGGTAGTATTAGTAGCAGTTGTTGTTGTTGTTGCAGTAGTAGTAGTAAAGTTTAAATCGAATGCAAATTTGCAAAAATGTTTTTAAATTCACAGAATTCGACATAATAATAAAAGTTTGATTTAAAACTTTCAAAATGGGTAAAATATTGAATAAAGATAAGATGCAAATTCAGACATTGCGGGAGCTTGGGTTTGGATACCGAACAATTTTTGCAATTAGGGTTATGGTTAGGGTTAGGGTTTGCAATTATGCCCGATAACCACCTCGAACAATTGTGGTGTAAGTTGAAATTTCTGGACCATCAATAAAATTTTTTCGGTTGATTCGTAAAAATCGTAGTTTGACTTTGATATCTCACAAAATAGCCATCTTACATGCAAATGAGTTGAAAACTGGCAGAAAGGTGTGGAAATATGTGCTGTACACGTATGAAAATTTTTATATAAATATATTTAGGAACTTTTAAGAAATCATAGTTTTCCTGCTGGGGGGTTTTTTTCGTAGACACCCTGTATAGTACTTCAAGTCAAGTGTAACTAATCAATAACAATCATAGCCAGCATTATTTAAGACCATGCAAAAACAAGAGGCCATCAACATAACTAGAGTTCAATTCAGTTCATCTGTTTTCTATAGTTTGACCAGCAACTGAAAATGATCTTTCTGATGGCGTGCTAGTAGCCAGAACTCCAAGCAAGGCACGAGCTACAACAATTGAGTCTTGGCCAAACTCTAGACTTCTGCTGCCAGAACTGAGAAAGACAGTTATTTGGATTTTTCAGAGTTAGAAAAAAAAACTGTCAACATCGTCAATTACTGACTTCAACTGGAGTGCTTATCAATTACCCTCAAGTTCTCAAATGACTTTCTAGTCTCTACTGCATTCCAGGTCTTAGTTCAGCACACAGCTCTTATTGTTTACCATTGCAACTGGAACTAACAATGGAAATCAAGTGATCCAAACCAATCTTGCCTGACCTAACAGTCCAATTTAATGGCCTTTGATTTTGAAACTGAAAGGCGTATAGTTAGCAGCTATGCAAAAAACGGCCGAACGCATGATTTATTGATTTATGAGATTAATGGTCCCCATTCCCGCGGTATTTACGGAAATTTTCAAACCGCATCCGCTGTACTACCGTCAGCCTGGATTCGGTTACTGCGGTACTACCGCCATAATTTTTACCGTCCCCATTAATATTTCGGTAAAATTACAGGTTTTAACTCCATTACCGCGCACTCCTCTATATCAAATATTCTTTGGAAACCACAAACTTTAACTCACCATTTAATATAACACATATAAATTGCTGCAGTATTTTCAAAAAATAGATGAAATTATTAATGTCTGCATTGAATACTAAAATATTAGCAGTCTCAGAAACTTGGCTTACTTCTGAAATAGCAAATCTACCGTATTTGCACGATTATTACCTGCACATGTACATAACCCGCATACGTGTATAACCCGCGGAAAATTACGAATTATGTTCCAACGTCCCAGCATAAGCCGCACGCGAATATAACCCGCATTTACTAGTCTTCAGGCATTTGAAGGTTTTGACGCCATGATGTACGGCATGTACCGGTAAGTAAAATCGTGTGGATTTATATAGCGCTTTGGGCATAGTACAGCAGTAGCTGCTTATTCTTATACTCTTAGCTTTTCTTAACGGGCAACGGTCGATATATCCGAAGGGCAGAGCCTCACACCATGTTTCCTTCCTAAGTTTTCACCCAAATTAAGTAAAACACTCTAGAATTGTATTTTCCTATTTATTTCTGACAATAAACCGCTAACCGGTGTAATTTAGTAAAATTCTTACGATACGGGAATTATTTGTACCGAAATGCTTGGTCGCACGGAAAAATTTTGCCAATGGACGTATGAAGTGCCATATTTACTCTCTTTATTAAAAGAAAATAGCCTACTTTGCTCTAATTTGGACAATAATATGCCTATTTTATGGACCATAGCGATATAAGAGGAGCGATATTAAAGGTTGCTGCACATAAACTAATTATTTTCGCATAGATACTACACCACGGTAATAAAGTAACTGCTGCCATCTAGGGTCCATCCATTTAGTACGTACTCACTCAGGGAAGGGGTTTGGGATTTAGATTTTGCGTGCGGGGGGGAGGAGTCTACTGAATACGTGCACGCACAAATTTATAAATAGCCTACGTACCAATTAAAAACCGCTGAGGCAGAAGACTGGCAACTTCACACAAACATTAGATTTGAACACAATTACTTTCCCACGGTCAAGCAAACAAATTTATAAATAGCCTAAGTAACAATTAAAAAACAATTACTCTCTCACGGTCAAGCAAAGGAGGGCGACTCCGATACTCCCAAGCATTGTTCCCACGGTTATTATATAATTTGACGGCAGACATAGAAAACTATTATTTAATAGTCAGCCTAAAACATCAGCCAGCCTAGTCAGCCTAAAACATCATCATCATCGTAGTCGCCGCCGTTGTCGTCATTAAGATCATCAAACGGGGTACGAATGGCCAGACAAACAAGATTCCTATTTCCGAGACTTCTATAGCACCACAACATGGCCAAAGGCGCTTTGAAAATGTCGGCATTGTCAATGACGAATGTATGATGATCTTGAAAGTCCGCTTTTATGAAACTCCAGTTGAAGTAAGTAAGCAAACGCGGAGAATTTGAATTTTTTAATATACGGCTATAATAATAATAATAATAATAATAATAATAATAATAATGTGATTTTAAGTGGTTTAGGAGACTTAGCCTGTGTGAAAACCACTGGTTACTGAAATCTATGGGCGTAATGGCCGCTCGTCTACCGGAGATGCTATCCTTACCATTAGGCTTTCAAAACTCTGATTTTTAGATAATTAACAGCCATCCAACAATAAAAGCCCCTAAATATGATCCTAAATAATTCAGGAAGTGAGCGAAAGCGGCGATTCAGCCACTGGGTCGTATATTTCAAGAGTTATGACTGATTTTTGATGAAGCTTATAATGCGACCATGGGACCGCTTTCAAAACACTTCGTTTGTGCACTTATTGCACCTTTCTGCACAAATCTACCCTTGTAGAACGATGCACCGACATTTATTCTGCAATTGTATGCGTAAATAAGATTTTTATAACGATTATTTAAGCAGTTATAACCCTATTTGCACCGGCGTGGTGAATGTGGTTTGACTAAAATACGGCTCGCCTAATCTCTTCTTCTAGGCCGCTTTAAGGCCCACTTGAGCTATCAGTCAAAAGTTTCATGGCTTTCTGACTCAAAATTTGTAATAGTTAAGATCTATTTCGCTTTAATTATTTAGATATTTATAATCGAAATGTCAATGGGGTTTTATCACTATGGCCAATCATCACGCGTCTCCCCTTGGTCACGTGACTAAATTAATGGCATCCCGGCTACCATTGGACGAGGTCCCATAAACTTAGATCACTGTCGCTCTTTCATTCGGTAAAGCCTCCCAATCGTCTTGTACCGCATTTGTGTGACTTCCTACTAGTTTTAAGTTTCCAGTATAACCCGCATACGAATATACCCCGCAAGGGGGGGCTGCGGTTTGTAAATTCTTGTATTACCCGCGGGTAATAATCGTGCAAATACGGTAATATCTATTTAAGGATATAATTTTGAGCATAAATCTAGACCGAGCACCAGTAGAGGAGGTGGAGTTGGATTTTTTATTGACACTAATATAAATTACAAAATCAGTGAACCAATATCTGTCGAAATAGCCTCCTATGAATAAATAATCAATAAAATTTCAACTGAAAATAATAAAATATAACTGTAGTATGCATATACTGTCCTCCTGGATCTGCCATTGAGACCTTCAATTAATAAATCTGGTGCAGAAGGCAAGATCAGCTCGTACAACCAAGCATCCGATCTTTTCAAGGATGAGGGAGAGATCTGGTCAACCGCCTTACAATCCATTTGACCTAGAAATCTCAGCATGGAAGTACATTCTAATAACACCCGGGTAAAAGTCCTGGTCATCGAAACTTCGACCGAGACCGAAACTGCCTGTCTGAACAGATCACATGAAGCGGTCGTCTTAAACCCCTCGGGCAGGATAGCTGTGGATAAGACAGTCACAGTCGAAGAACAACTATTGAATCCAAAGGCCATTACAGGTATTGGCTGCTGGAACGTGAGAACACTATACACAACAGGAGCACTGTATGCACTAATACAAAACTTAGACAGATTTCAGTGAGAGGTCATTGGAATTGCAGAGACCAACTGGACAGGTATGGATTATAAGCACTATGGAAAATATCGAATTCTCAGTTGGGGAAGAGAAGATGGTATTCATCGGAGCGAAGTTGCGCTGATTTTAGGACAAAAAGAACAGAAATCCTTGTTTGGATATGAACCAATCAATGACAGACTGATTACAGCTAGATTCAGAACAAAGACTGGGGCAGTTACCATCTGTCAAGTCTATGTCCCTCCCATTGAAGCAGACGAAAGTGAAGTAGACAAATTCTATAAAGTGCTACAAGGAATTCTGAAAATGGTATTGTTGGAAAATATGGATATGGACAACGCAACGACAGGGGAGAACGACTAGTGAACTTCTGCACTGTAAATGATCTATGCCTCACCAACACGCTGTTCAAACAAAGCAAGTAAAATAGGTACTGGACATGGGAATCACCATCTGGAAAAGACCACAATCAGATAGATTATGTTATCGTTGACAAGAAAGGTAAAGGGTGGGTGAAAAACTGTAGAGCCTACCCAAGATAGGATCCAATCATCAACTTGTACTAGCGGACTTCCGAATCAAGTTGAAGAAATTCTCAAGGAGGAAGAATGTGCAAAGACCTGATATCTTGAAGCTTGATGGTCCAGAAATAAAGGCAAAGTATCAAGAAGAAATAGCATGGAAGTGGGAGGAGGGACAGCAAGAAATCTGGAATGTGGAGCAAGAATTGATTTACATCAAGGAGACAATGCAAAGCACAGCAAATGAAATATTTGGTAAGAAGAAAAAACAGGACAACAGGAATGGATAACAGAAGAAGCCAGGCAATTAATTGAAAAAAGACGCGACTACAAATCAAAAAAGAACTTGACGCCAGAGAACCGGAATCATTATAACTACCTTAATAGAGAGGTGAAAAAAAGAGCATGCAAAGATAAGAACAAATTTATAAATGATATTTGTGATGGAATTGAAGCAAATAATCAGCAGAACAACAGCTGAGCACTGTACTTGGGTATAAGGAAGATAACTGGCACTTATGCACCTAGAGTGGCAGTAATCAAGGACAGAGATGGGAACATTCTGAAACAAGAGAAAGAAGTCAATGGAAGGTGGCAGCAGTATTTTCAGACTTATACAATGAGCAAAACCCTGTAGATGAAGATGCACTAAATGACTTATTTCCAGTGACAGATGAAGAAGACACCCCAAACATTATGAGGGAAGAGGTGGAAGCGGCAGTTCAACGGATGAAGGAAGGGAAAGCACCCAGGATAGACAGCATTACATCAGAAGAGATTAAAGCAGCAACTACAGGGTAAAACATGGAAATATTATGGAAATTACTAAACAAAATATGGGAAAGAGAAGAGAACCTGACAGACTGGAAAAAAGCAATCATTGTACCAATTCATAAGAAGGAAGAAAGACTTGACTGCAACAACTACCATGGCATAAGTCTTCTGTGTCACTTCAGCAAAATTCTGACCTCAATCATTCTACAGAGAATAAGAAAAAGAACCGATGATATTTTAACTGAATCACAAGCTGGATTCTGGGCACAGCGAAGCACAATCGATCAAATATCTGTGCTTGAACAGCTAGCTGAAAAACACCTAGAATTCAACACAAAAACCTATTTAATTGCTATGTGGACTTCAGGAAGGCATTTTACAGTGTCTGGAGGAGGGGATTGTGGACAGTCATGAGACACCTAGGCTACCCAGACAAAATTGTCAGACTACTGGACCAATTGTATGAAGGAACTTTCAGCACAGTGCGTGTCAATGGGAATCTCACTGAATGGTTTAAAACTGTTGTAGGCATCCTGCAAGGGTGTGTGCTTTCACCAGCTCTGTTCACAATATTTCTAGAGGTTGTGCTAGCAAGAGCATTCGATGAACTGGACCTGAGGACAGCAATAAACGGGTGCATGATCAACAATCTTAAGTTTGCTGATGACGTAGCAGCAATGGCAGGAATTGAACAAGATATGCAAACAACCATGGAACAGACTACTGGACCAATTGTATGAAGGAACTTTCAGCACAGTGCATGTCAATGGGAATCTCACTGAATGGTTTAAAACTGTTGTAGGCGTCCTGCAAGGGTGTGTGCTTTCACCAGCTCTGTTCACAATATTTCTAGAGGTTGTGCTAGCAAGAGCATTCGATGAACTGGACCTGAGGACAGCAATAAACGGGTGCATGATCAACAATCTTAAGTTTGCTGATGACGTAGCAGCAATGGCAGGAATTGAACAAGATATGCAAACAACCATGGAACATATAACAGAGTCAAGTAACAAAATGGGTCTGCGAATAAACTTGGAAAAAACAGAAGTTCAGTTAATATCTCGAGAACCAAGAGAACTGAATGTAACACTGGATGGAATCAAATTAAAGCAGGCAGAGAAATTTGTATATCTGGGAGGACTAGTTAGTTAGTTAGTTAACAAGTCAATTTCTATAGCGCAAAATACATGAAAGAAGGCCAAAGTCAGGAGCGCTTTACAGTTAATACGTCTGATAAAGGTGAGTTTTGAGTTTCTTTGCGAATAATTCCAGGTTCAACTCTCTCAATACGTCACGAGGTAACGCATTCCAAAGAATAGTAATCTCTTGCGTGAACGATCTTTCTCCAAATTTCACCATCCGTGAAGAAGGAGGAACGACCAACTTGACATCTCGCCCGGATCTGAGCTGAAGACGCCTGTTAGTAGACGGAAGTCGGTGAACCAGGGCTACTAAGTAGTCAGGGACTAATAACAGAACATGGTGGATCAGATTCAGAAGATGACATAAAAAGAAGAATTGGTCTTGCTTGAGATGCCATGCGCAGACTTTTACCAGTATGGAAATCCAAGGCTATTAGCGTACCCACAAAAGTAAGAGCATACAATTGCCTGGAGTACTGGTGTATAATTCGGAGACCTGGACTGTGAACGCTGAAAAACAATGGAAACTGCGATCATTCTAAATGAGCTATCTTCTAAAAATTGCAGGTTTATCCAAAAGAAATCGGAAAAGAATGACAACATAAAAGAGAATCTTGGAATTAAAGAAGATATCGTAGATAAAATCCAGACTAAACGGCTGCGATACTTTGGACACGTCTGTCGGATGGAACAATGAAGATTGCAATATGTGTGCCTACATGGCAGAATACAGGGACACAGAGAAAAAGGCAGACCACGGAAAAGATGGCTTGATGCAGTGTTCCCTCTAAGCTACGCAATCATGCGCTGGCGCACAAGATTTTTGATCGTTGCGCACAGCTTTTATTCTGGGGCACACAAGAGCGCATTGCTACCGTGACAATTTCTGGCAATCAGCGGTAAATGAGTTTAGTAGTTAAATATTGAAATTATAAAAATTGATACGCTAAAAGTCCTAAACTACTACCAAGTCGCTATATAAATTTATAAATTGACTTACTTACTTAATCTTCGGTTGGATATCGTTGGTCATGTGACTGTTAACCTTGTCCGAGACCGAGAGTAGCCTAATAACTTCCGTGTCTTTCATTTTAAAAATAGTAGTGTATCAGTTTTTCGTGCTGAATATTTATGAGAATTTTAGTCACATAGAAATGTCGAAGTGAAAGTTAGAAATCAGTTCTAGTCTGGAAAAGAAATGGAGCTTCAAATACGAATGGCTGATGCAACTTGTTACGGTTACCGATACCCAACGTGCACACGGTCGTGAAAATGTGCGACTAGGTGATATATTTGATGAAGCATGTCACATCACTTGTACCGTTTGTGGGAAAGCCAAAGCCAGTGTCGTATAAAAGTGGAATGATTAGAAGATCGACTACCTCAAGCGTCATTTGAGCCACAAAACCCACATCGAATATGTGACAAAGCTAGGGACTACGGCTAACGGTATTCTTAAGCAGGGCCGTTTTAAGGCATAGGCATGGTAGGCACGTGCCTAGGGCCCTGCGATATAGGAGGGGCCCCTGCGTGGGTCAAAGAAAAAGTTTGTTTGCTGCCTGGGTGACCAGAAGATTCGTGACGGAAGATTCGGAACCGGAAAATTCAGTACCGGTCATGGAAGATTCGGTACCGGAACATTGGGTGCGGGGGGCCCGCTGGGGCTCATGCCATCTTATTGCCCTCCGTGGGGTGGGCGGATAAGTCCGTTCTAACACGGGGGGAGGGGAATAACTGAGAGCTGCGATAGTAATCACACGGGGGGGGCGATCCGGGAGCCGTGGAATCGATTTCAGAGGCTGTGTGCGGATATGTGTGTGTGTTGCCGATGCTTTCGTGTTCCTCTTGTCCGTCTTTCTCACTCCTCGTGTTTCTCGCAACATCGGTAAAGGGCATGCAACCCTCTTATTGAATGCCTGGACCTCCCATGGAAATAGAATCTGAGCTTGAATTGTGACAAATGATCGACGCTTTCGTGTTCTTCTTCTTTTACTATTAGAACAATAATTATTAATCATCTTTATTCGTGACAAGCACAGCATAAAAAAGTAGTAAATTATTAACTTTGAATATAGGATTTTATGTATAAGTTACAGAGGGCCAAAGAAGACTCCTGGACTCTAGGGGGGAGGCTAACAAGGCCGGGGGGAATCAGCTAGGGGCTGCTGATAGTTGATGTAGTGTGCCAACATTTCCGGGGGGAATTTGAAATTTCCAGGGGAAAAAGGTAAATTTTCCGTTTGGAAACGGCCTAGATTAAACTTTGCTATGCTTTACATGTAAAACGTACTACCATAGCATTCTTCTTCTTCAGGTGCTCTGTCCAAAGACAGGTTCCATACTCCAGCGTCGCCACTCCTCTCTATCTTGAGCTTTTATCTTCAGGGCTGAATACTTGTTTTTCCTTGTAGTGTCGAACATCCACTCCAGCATCGATGTTATTGGTTGCCCTTTCTGTGCTTTCCCATTCATCTTTCCTTCTAGTACTTCTCTTAGTAGGTTTGATTCTTCTCTCAGAACATGACCTATCCACTTCTTTTGTCTTGTACGTATAGTGTTAATTAGGCTTTTCTTCTCTTCTACCCTCTCCAAGACTTCTTTGTTTGTTATTTTTTCCGTCCAGCTGATTTTTTCCATTCTTCGCCAGATCCACATTTCGAATGCCTCTAATCTCTTTATGTCTTCCTTTCTGAGCGTCCAAGTTTCTGATCCATAGAGTGTCACTGGCCACATCAGTGTTTTGACCAATCGTTTTTTCAGATTTCGGTTAAAATTTCTTCTCAGTAGTTCTCTTCTGTTCGTAAAGGTTTCTTTCCCCATGGCAATTCTTCTCCTTATTTCTTTATGACACTTTGCGTTTTCATCAAGCAGGCTTCCAAGATAGCAGAATTCTTCTACCTGTTCTATTTCCACTCCATCAATGATTATTTTCATTTCTCCACCGTGTCTGCTGATTTTCATTGCCTTTGTCTTCTTTAAATTGATTTTCATTCCGTAATCCTTTGATGTTGCATTAAGAGAGTCCATCAACCTCTGCAATCCATGGTTGGTGTTTGCCATAATTGCCTGGTCATCAGCAAATCTTATGTCCCTTATTCTTTTTCCACCCACCACTACTCCATCTTCTATGTTCTCAAATGCTTCTCTTATGAGTTCTTCTGTGTAGATATTGAACAGCATTATTGACGGGTGAACGTTGTATAGCTCTATACATCTCAGTAGAACGGTCTAAAACGACAGGATGTCCCTCTCGACAGTCGCTAGACTGGAGTGTTGGGCTCATGTTGGAGAATAGTGCATAAAGTCCACCTCACCCACCTTCTAGTGGTGGGAGACGTAAGTAGCTGTAATGGGATACTCAGCCTATGGTTGAGGGGAACATTGCAGTGAAACGAACGGGTGAGGATTGGCACCCAACTGTGGGTTAAACAGTGTGGGGAAGGCAACGGGAAACCACCCCACTATCTTTTCCCAAGTATACTCCATATGACGACACAACTCAATATTGATCAAGCTAACGACGTCAACGGGACTCCACAGATGCTGGGGAGTGTCGCGTCCGGCAATGGAGGGAGCGAGGACTCCAGGGTCGTCAACCAGCGAAAACCTTGCACAGATATCAACAGAAAACGATTATCCCTGAAGGTGGGAACTTGGAATGTACGGACTATGCTCAGACAAGGAAAACTCGCCAATAGCATATCTATCTATTTTATGGCCTTTTCTATAAGGTCGCATTAAACACGTATTGCGAGTTTAAACGTCTGTTTACATCCATTAAGCCAGTGGGAGGAACAAAAGCGCACCTGAACGCTGGGTGTCCGCTAATGACACGTGACAGCTAAAGCAGACAAATACCAGCAGCAGGTGAAGCATCATCTTATGTATATGTTGAACCAGTACCGAATTATCCGGTACCGAATCTTCCGGTACCGAATCTTCCACAAGTAAAGTTTTGGTACCGAATTATCCGGTACCGAATGTTCCGGTACCGAATGTTCCAGCAACCGCTGCCTGATTTTATAATTCTTGAATCTTGAAAAGTTGACGAACAAAAGAAACCTTTTTGCTGCTTAAAAGTAAGACGAGCAAAAAAAGGGCAATCACCGTCTTTTTGCTGAAAACTTTTCACAAAATGCCTAGGACCTCAAATTTCTTAAAACAACACTGTTCTTATGAGTTGCTTATTAGAATGCAACAATCAACAAGCTTCGATCATAGCTTCGGGGGGGGAAGGGCACTGTTCACTACAGTAATGAAGTTGAAGAGATAATTTCATTGTATGATTCATGAGTTAACACATCGATTCTTCGTTTCATTCAGAAAGTTTGTGACCACATGGACCAAAGATTCCCAGGAGAGTTACTCGACTGGTCAATTTGTGATAAGGACTCTTTTCCAACACAGTTGAACCAAAGTAATTTATCTTATAGACATGAACAACTAATTAGACTATCAAGGATATAAGCCTCCTATTAAACAAAAGCGAAATTAAATTTGGGAAACAGATTTGCAAGCAATACACAGACTTTAAATGTAGACTACCAATATGAGAATATTAGATCATGATTGGTAGAAACATTTCAAGAGATGATCAAATTTTGTCAAAAATAACATTTATTAGAAAAAGCTTTTGAAATTTTAACCCTGATGACTGCTTACAACTAATCGATTCAGAAAAATTCCTGCTCACATGACAAAAATTTTGCTCACACAGACTCAAACCTTAGAGGGAACACTGGCTGGATGTCATACAGAACGACTGCCAAGACTTAAATCTAATACCTCAAAACCGTTCCTTGATATAAAGCAGAAGCATAATCTTGTTTATTACTTGCAACATGACTACCTACGAGGGCAAAACTTACGCTCTGTGTTTTGGAAAGCCCATCTGGACGAGTATTTCTAGCGATGATCTGTTCCTAAGTATCGTCATTTCTTGAGTTCGTCGCGATCTACGAGGAGGCAGCTCCAAGGTAGCCATGTTCGCTTCGTACTATAGATCAATGTTGCCACACAGCATTTCCAAAACCGGGAAATTCTTATTTGTTACAAATTCTCTGGTCTTTTATTAACTCATTAATCACGCAATGAGACTACTACAGTCTACTGAATGACTGAATAACATCGCCACATCGGTAGACGACATACTAAACCCGTTTCAAGCTGGCTTCAGAAAAGGTCGCAGCACCTGTGATCAGGTTGTTGCACTTACAACATACATAGAAAATGGCTATCAGAAGCGCCTAAAGACAGGCTCTGTCTTCTTGGACTTGACACTTGACAGCAGCCTTTGATACGGTTTGACATGCCGGTTTACGTTACAAACTCTCGATGAATTTCCAACCATGGTTCGTTCGTATCGTGGATTTACTTCTTCGTGACCGACAGTTTCGAGTACATATGGGAGATGACATAAGTTCATGGAGATGTCAGAGAAATGGCCTTCCACAGGGCTCAGTTTTAGCTCCTATATTATTCAATCTGTATCTAAATGATTTACATGACACAGTTAGCAGGAAATACGGCTACGCCGACGACATCGGCCTTGCTGCTCAAGCCCAGACATTCAAGGAACTTGAAGAACAGCTAACTATCGACACACAGCGGATCTCAGATTACTGCAAAAAATGGCGGCTTAAACCAAACGCCAATAAAACTGTGTCGAGTGTATTTCATTTGAACAACAGAAAAGCAAAATACGAGCTAAAAATTCATATGGATGGGAAACAATTGAAGCACGAGTCGACCCATTCCCTGTATATCTTGGCGTTACTCTTGATCGAACTTTAAGCTTCAAAACCAGTGCTGTATGAAGTACTGAGTTTGAGTACTCAAGTAAAAGTACAAGTATTATGTCATTTTTTTACTTAAGTAAAAGTAAAAAGTACCTATAAAAATAAAAGTAAAAAAGTACTCCTCAAAAAGTTACTTTTTAAGTAAAGAATAAAAAGTACCGTGACAGACGGAATCATCAACAACTCCACATTATCATGCCAAATCACATTTTTATTACTACTTTTAAGCAACATGCAGAAGCCTCAGCAGTCAACACGTACACATTTACACCATTAACTGCATTAGTATAAATGCTGGTTTCACAAAGCCGTAGCTAAGGGGCAGTGTTGGGTAAGTTACTTTTTATTTGTAACTAGATACAGTTACAAGTTACTAAGTAAAAAAGTAACTAGATACAGTTACAAGATACTTTTTTAAAAAGTAACTAGTTACAGTTACAGTTACTTGAGGAGTAACTAGTTACAGTTACAGTTACTTGTAGTTAAAAATACATTACAATATAGTACCAGTTGTCAAATAACAGTTCTTATACGTACAGTTTCATTTCGTTAGTTTTGTTGTTCAACATTAGTAATAAAGCACAAGTAGTTTAACCAAGCAAACAGTTGATAGTAATCAAATACAGAAACCATAAATAATGTAAGTACAAAACTTTTATGACACGAATATTAGGTTTTTAGCCAGCAAGAAAATTAGCAATCTAATATAGTTCAATACTTAAAAAGTTACAATCAAAAATGCAAACACCGAGAATGCATTGGACCGAAATGTTTCTTCCGTTTTCCCCAATTGTTTAAAAAAATTCTCCCAAAAACTTTTTCAAATAAAGTCAGACATTTCTCAGCAATAACTGCAAGCACACACGTGCCAATAGCTAAGCAAAGAAAGAGCTGACCGCGAAACGATTCTTAGAAAGAAACATAGATCTACGCTATTCCTCGGACATGCGGTCCCCAATGCACATTATAAATTTAGGATCTATGTTATCGTTATCGTCTTGGCGCGCTGCTACTTGCTTCTATTACATTCTAAATTCTATTACAAATAAAAAGTAACTTGCAAAGTAACTATAAAATATCCGTTACAGTTCCTCAAAAAAATAACTAGTTACAGTTACTAGTAACATCACAAAAATGTATCTAGTTACAGTTACAGTTACTGATTTGGTAACTAAGTTACAGTAACTTAGTTACAGTAACTCGTTACTACCCAACACTGCTAAGGGGGCAGAGGCAAGCTGTCCCGGGCGCCGTCCTCGAAGGCGCAATTTGCACACTAAGTCCTTAATTTTTCATACCACTTTCCTCCGGCGTGAAAATAATGTTGATAAGTAAAAAAAGGTCATCGCCGGTTTTCAGACTGTCACAGGTTAAAAATTTGTATGTTGTACGTTGCCGTGAAAACTCGGGTAAGCAAAAAAGGCCATCACCGGAATTTAGGGGCGCAGAATTTATACCTTGTCCCGGGCGCCGACTGCTCTAACTGCGGCTCTGTGATTGCATGTAGGTCTAAGAAAGATCAAGTTTTCAAACAATCTGTCAGTCATGCGTGTACGTTTGTTGGTCATTGTCAATCCTGTACGACTAAACACGGGAAGTTGTGAAGAATTAAACAGATACTCCAGTAAATGTATCGAAATTTGGTGATGAGAAATTTTACTTGTAACGAAACGTGAAAGACATAATGTAACGAAGTGAAAGTACTAAAATTTGAATAAAAACTAACTTCGTTACAAGTAAAAAGTACTTGGTAAGTTGTGTACTTCGTTACAGTACGAAGTACTCAGAATTGTACTTAAGTAATGTAACGCGTCTCTTTTACTTCGTTACCGCGCAACACTGTTCAAAACACATCTTTCAAAGTTGGCCGGCAAAGTCAGAACCCGGACAAACCTCCTGTCAAAATTAGCCGGTTCCTCCTGGGGAGCAAACGCCGCTACTCTGAGACAGTCTGCACTTTCACTTTGCTACTCAGCCGCGGAATACTGCTGTCCTGCCTGGTATCGCTCCTCGCACACAAAGGCGGTGGACACGCAGCTGCACTCAGCCATGAGACTTGTCTCCGGAACCCTGCGCCCAACAGCGCTCCAATGGCTGCCAGTTCTGTCAAATATCCAACCACCATACCTACGACGGGAAGCTGCAGTGGACAGATTTCTATCAAAGATAGCAGACCGCGAGGACCTGCCACTCTTCGAGGACCTGTCCAACTCTCCTAATCACCGATTGAAATCACGCCATCCTCTGCAGCTTAACAAGGTTCCCTCAGATGTCGATAGACAGTGGAGACTTGACTGGGAGTCGGCTCAGGTGATCAACTGCCAATTGGTCGAAGATCCTGCTATCCGACAACCAGGCTTTGACACGCTGCCTCGTCACCTGTGGTGTCTGTTAAACCGTTTTCGAACTGGACAGGGACACTGCAATTACTGTCATCAGAAATGGGGATTAACTGACTCGAACCTGTGCCCCTGCGGTGTCATTCAAACAATGTCGCACCTAGCTGACTCTTGCCCTATAACAAGGCTACATGACGGTGGATTACAAACTTTACACGCAGCTGATAATGTCGCAATCAAATGGCTGACATCATTTAGCACATTAAGCATTCGATAATAATACCCATTGATGAGTCTCAATCAGCCAATCAATAAACTTCTATGGAGCCATTAGCATCGGCCGATGGCGCACTGCAACACCAACTCCAAATCGAATTAGAGCTAGGTCAGCCAGAATGATCAGTCAAGAAATCAAGGGAGCAATCTAAGTGAGAATAAGGTAATTAATTGCGGATTTGAAGTACCATCGATTGATACCCTTGAATATTAGAAATGGTGCTATAGAAGTGCATAATTATTATTATTATTATTATTATTATTATTATTATTATTATTATTATTATTATTATTATTATTAAGCCAAACAAGTAGAACTACGTTTTGAGACCGGATTTGAAAATTTATACAGTTTTAGTTATGCGAAGTGATGTTGGTAAAGAATAATTCCAGAGCTTAAGTAATAGGTCTACACACAGAGTTTTATTATGCAAGGTTCTAAGTTGATATCTCATTTATCAATGCTTCAATGATGAGTCTCAATCGCCATCATATTTTTGCTGATGATAAACAGATCACCGACCATGTGGACGTTAAAGACGTCGGTCTTGCTCTTGGTCGTCTCCAAAATTGCATCACAGAGGTCCAAGGATGGTGTTCCTCACGACGATTGCAACTTAATGCTTCCAAGAGACCAAGACTGAGCTTGCATGGTTTGGCTCACATGCTAACATGCTTAAGCTGTCTAGCTAACACCGATTGTAGTCTGGCACTTCAGGACACCATCGTCCGCTCGGCCTTCTTCCGTCGTCAGAGATCTCGGAGTACTGTTTGACAACGAATTGACCATGAAGCAACATGTTGGACAGTTAGCCAAGAGCTGCTTCTATCACATAGGCCTACGACGTATCCGCCAGATTTGTCGAATCGCTGACAAAGAAATCGCCTCGCAACTGGTTTCTGCGTTTGTTCTGTCCAGACTAGACTATTGTAATTCTGTTCTTGCCGGCCTTCCAAAGTCTACACTGGCCAACCTGCAGCGCGTACAAAATGCTGCTGCACGCCTGGTGCTGAACCTAAAACCTCGACACCACGTCACTCCGGCGCATCGCGAACTTCATTGACTTCCAGTCCAGTCACGGATACAACAGAAACTATATGCACGCTGATGTTCTGTGCACAGAATGGTCTTTGTCCGACCTATCTGGCCGATCTGCTCCAGCCAACATCAACCGATATTGGTAGACCAGGCCTACGATCAGCCTCTACCAGTCAATACCAGAAACCTCGTCTTCGGACAGTCATGGGGCAACGAGCCTTCTCGTACGCTGGACCCCAAATGCTTGGAACGCCCTTCCACCAGCGCAACGGAACATAAAGTCGCCCGTCGCTTTCCGTAAACATTTGAAGACACATCTGTTTAATTGTGCATGCAATAATTGACATAATTGACATTAATTGTAATACGCTTGCTAATATTGATTGATTAGGCGCAATATAAATAGCTAATTACATTACATTACATTTGTTATTCCTACAGTGACTGTTCTACTATTTGGCGCAATTATATTTAATCATTATCGTAAATCAAGCTTAGCTCTATATATTCTTGTTCAAAGTACATTAGCTACTGCTTATAAGTGCAGACACTATATATATATATATATATATATATATATATATATATATATATATATATATATATATCAAAAAAGGGTTGTTAAGTATCTAAGATACTCGTATCTAGAACAAAATAAGTATCTTGTATTTTGTATCAAGATACTGTCGCGAACCGGCCTTATTGCTAATCTACCAGGATGACTGATGTCGGCCGCTAACAGGATTATCTTTCTTTCAATTAAGGCGGGTGGGTATTCGATTTAGCTTTTTGGCTAAGGTTTTATTATTATATGGCTGATTCCCTCTCTCTCTCCTTCTATCTCTATCTACCTCTCATGTATTACTTCAATATCTTGGCCCAGGTACTACCTCGCTCTTCTGTCAGGTACTTACCTCTCTCTTCTTGCTCTTCAGATACTACCTCTCTGCCTCTTACTTCGGGTATTACCTCAGGTACTACCTAGGGATCTACCGGGCTTTTCCACGGGCTCCTTCCCTCTCCTAACGCGCCGCGGTTTTATCTTTTGACGGGGCACAACCCTGCCCCTTGGGAACCGCTTCCGCGGTGGATTGCCACTTCCCTAGCGGAAATGTAGTACCTCGAAGGTACCTCCACCTACTTGGCACTCCAAGTCGAAACTCAGCATACCAGCCCAGTGGCCATCTAAGGGACCTCTATTTATAGGACTCTGATACTACCTTTAAAGAGGTGTGCTAAACTGCAACTACCTATCGGGCTATAACTCGACAATACCTAGCGCCCTCTACTGGATATTCTATGTCTAACTTCCCTAGGCCTGTCACCTATTTATTATATAGTTATTATTATTAAAGGTCTTTAATTAATAATAATAATAATAATAATAATAATAATAATAATTTATTCCTTATTTAAACTACTTAACTGGCCATCAGCGCCATCTAGCGATTACCTTATAAACCATCTTATATTTTATTATTGGATCTCATGCTTGCTATTATCAATTTCGCTACAATACATTTTTCAAAAGTATCTAGTATCAGTATCTTAGATACAAACAAAGTGTATCGATACCTTTATTTTAAAATTAAATACAAGATACTTTTAAACTCTCAATAGAGGTTGACTATAGTCTATAGTGGATATTGTTGAATGGTGATATATGGAAATTTCAAATATTTCAAATATACTTTACGAGATTTTATGAAAACTAGAACTCGAAGGCTCGCTTCGCTCGCGCGAGCTTCGCTCGCATGAGGCGAGCTTCGCTTCGCGTCGCTCGAGGCAACGAATATTCCAGAATGACCAATCAGAACGCTCACCCAGCCAACCAATCAGAACGCTTGAAGGTAATCAATCAGAACGCTCACACAGCCAAGTTGAGCCAACCAATCAGAACGTTCACACAGCCAACCAATCAGAACGCTCGAACGCAACCAATCAGAACGCTCGAAGGTAACAGACATACAGAATAACGATTTTAATATGATAGATTTACGAGATTTTACTTACTTGCTTACTTAAAATATCTATGGTTGTAGATTTGTGTGGCATCTACATTCTACGATGAATTATTACTAATTATGGTGGTGGGACATTAGCGCGCTTTGCGCGAGTTCATTTTGACGTCCTTTGCGAAAGCGCTTTCAATGCTTGAATGATAAGCTGCTTTCGAATGGTGACTGGGACATTATCATACATTGATCGCGTGCAAGCACACGGAGGGGAGAAAATCAACGCCGCCGCGCACGACTGATTGTGGTTGCACATTCACCCGAGTTTCGGTCGCGTTCATTTTGACTTTTCAACCAATCAGGTATCAGTTGAAACGTCAGCCCTATAGACTTTAATATATTAATAATAAATCTATGGTCAGCCCACCAAATAATCTGAAATAAAGAGAAGACAAGAGAAAATTAATAATGGCTACAAAAAGTGAATTTGATATAAATTCGATATAAATATATTGAATGAAGTGGCGGCGCATCCCATTTTATGGGAATGGGATAGCACATGCGATACGTATAAAGAAAGTGATAAAAAGCCATCGATATGGCTCGAGATTGCTGGAAAACTCCAGTCCACACCATATACGTGAATGTATATATTAAACAATGAATCTACACGCAATGCAACGAAATGGAATGAAATAAATTTGAAAGCTAAACGCTTTTTTATTTACCGGTATATTTTATTATTATTATTATTATTATTATTATTATTATTATTATTATTATTATTATTATTATCAAGACAACTTCTGTATCGCCGTGGTCATGACCAAGGCCAAAGTCTAGCCTTTCTGGGTTTCTAAGACTTCTTTTCTTTCGACAAAGCAGGTACTGATGCGATGATACATGTTGTTAAAATCATCATTCCGCAAATATCAACTAATTCTTCGTCTGCCAGATTTTTCAGCGCTACATCAACTGTTGTAGGCGTGGCTTAATTTTTGCCTGTATGGAAAATCGCCCCTACACGTTCAACACGATCGCAAAGGACGTCAAAATGAACTCGCGCAATGCGCGGGTAGTGTCCCACCACCTACTAGTCTATTATTATAATTCATTGGGCATCTATGACCTGGATATATTTAGCAAAATGGCCGATAATGATAATCAACATGTGCCTGTGATATTAGATGGAAAATATTTCAAAATAGTTAGCGTAGAAGGTGGCAAAGTTCTTGCAAAATGTGTAAATTGTGTCAATAAGAATATTTCTGGAGGATTTGCATCAACGTCAAATTTTAAGCTGCATCTCATCTGCATTTCAAATATACTTTAAGCTACATTAATTTTAGGCCCTGGAGTCATATTAAGAGATATATAATTTGATTAGTATGACAACCTCTTTGGTTGTAAATTTGCATTGCATATATGACTTTTTTCCATACTAGGTTTACTTTGAAACAAACTCTTGGACAGGGTTGCCAGATGCATGGGTAGCCAAAGGAGGACAGAGCCAGACAAAAAGGAGGACAGAGGAGGACATTGTATACATGAAACCAGCTATGCAGTGGTCGTCCATAAATTACGTAACGCGGTTGGGGGAGTCCGGCCATTTGTTACAAAGTGTGACAACGGGGGAGTCCGGAAATGTTACGTAACGCAAAAAAATTTAAGTGACCGTTTTTGGCTTGTCAGAGATTTTGAAGAGGAAAAAACAAGGATGACCTCTTTTTTTGCTTGTCAGGGTTTATCGAGACGAAAAATACAAGGATATGAACTTTTTTGCTTGTCAAGACTTTTTGGAGGACGAAAATGGTGGCCGGCCTGTTGTTACGTAATATTTTAGGGGTCTGACGTTTTGTTACGTCGTGTTACGTAGGGGGGGGGGTCAAAAAGTGCCAAAATCGCGTTACATAATTTATGTACGGCCCAAGGTCATCGAGTTGTATGACTGATGATGAGTTGATGACTAGCCGTTTACTGTTTACAGTCTCTGCATTTGCTACTGGAAATGAAATTAACATTTTGACCAATGACCATAAACTATTGCATAGACACTAGAGATAGTGTCACGTGCGCCTATCATGATTGACGTACGCGCCAGCCAATGGCGCTCTGCACGGTCTCACAGACGTTACAGCAGCAGGAGTGATACGCAGTCATCGACAGAGACTCGAACTAGCGACACGCTCGACACAGAACTGTTGATAAATAATAAAGCTCTTTTAAAGTATAAAGCTATACTTTACATGCTGTCAGAAGTCTGACGATGGCAAACTCACCCCAGATACCCATGCCAGCTGTGCTGAAGCTGAATGGGAACCTCGCAGGAGAATGGAAGCGTTTCCGGTCCCAATGGTATAACTATATTATAGCGGCTGATCTGGCAGAAGCGTCGAAGAAGCGCTTAGCCGCTATACTGCTTGCGTGCGTCGGGACAGACGCTTACGAACTCTTTCAGACTTTAGATTTCGCAGAGAACAACGACCGACAAGATGTGGACAAAGTTCTTGACGCTTTCGAAAAACACTGTGTCGGAGAAAAAAATATCACACTCTTGCGTTTCGAGCTGAATAGTCGCTGCCAAGACTCACCGAAACTTTCGACGAATTCTTCGCTGAACTACGGAAATTAATTCGGTTATGTGAATACGGAAACCTGGAGGATTCCATTCTTCGGGACCGTATAGTAATCGGCATCAAGGACGACAACACGCGACGTCGTTTATTGCAGACTAGAAAACTCGAGTTACCTACTACAATTGACATTTGTAAGTCCAGCGAAGCCGCCTCGAAGCATCTACAGACGCTGGCGATGAAACCACCGGAAGACGTAAATGCAGCACAGCAGTGGAACTCTTCACAATCCAAACGCCCCAGCTGCGTCACCCTGTGACCGAAACGAAACGCCAACCAACAAGCCGGGCATAAGTACTGCAACGGTTCTCATGCGCCTGGCCGAAATTCATGCCCAGCGTTTGGCAAGACCTGCCATCGCTGCCTAAAGCAGAATCACTACAGTTCAGCTTGCTTGTCACAACCACAGACTCAGCAAAAATCTGCGGTCCATGCGCTGGACTCAGACTCGGAGCCGGAAATGGTCTGGCCATGACCACAGAACGAAAAACGTCGTGTTCTATGCAAACTGAAAATCGCGAATATTACTGCTCGTTTCCTCCTGGACTGCGGAGCAACCGTCAACTTACTGCCGTTATCGATTCTAGATCAACTTCGACCTAAACCAAAAGTTCGACCGGCCCAGTCGACCCTGCGAATGTTCGATGGACAAGCGGTGAAAACGGCAGGTATGATTACGCTGATTACAACACACCCAACGACCAAACAGAGCGCTTCTCTAGACTTCTATGTAGCTTCGCAGCATAAGCAACCGATACTGGGCCTCGACGCCTGTCTTCTATTCGATCTGCTGCGTGTGAACCATGAAAATATCTGCGCCGTGCAATCAGATCGACAGTTCAACAACACTGACGAACTGATACGGCATTTCGATGACCTGTTCGACGGTTTTGGATGTCTACCGGGCGAACTGCACTTACACACGGATCCGTCGGTTACGCCCGTCCGAACGCCGCTACGCCGACTTCCGGTCCCGATAAAGGCAAAAGTAGAGGCAGAATTGAAATTGCTTCAACAGCACCAGATAATCACCCCAGTCGACGAGCCCTCTGCCTGGATATCGGCACTCCTAGTCGTGCGAAAGCCAAACGGCGGCGTCAGACTTTGCATCGATCCAAAACCGCTGAACAAAGCACTCCTGCGCGACCACTTCCGAATGCCTACCATTGACGACGTGCTTCCGCTGCTATCCAAAGCGAAAATATTTTCCACCGTCGACGCCAGCAACGCTTTCTGGCATTTAAAACTCGACGATCACAGCAGCAAGCTCACCGCCTTCGACACTCCATTCGGGAAATATCGCTGGCTTCGTCTTCCCTACGGCGTGTCCCCGGCACCGGAAATTTTCCAACGGAAACTTCTGGAGGCGCTCGATAGTCTCACAGGAGTGGCATGCATTGCAGACGACATACTGATTTTTGGGTCAGGAGAGACCTCGGAAGAGGCGCAAAGAGATCACGACCGGAATCTATTCGCGCTATTCGACAGATGCCGCTCTATGAACATTCGATTAAACAGAGCCAAATTGAAGATTAATCGCTCCAGCGTGAAATTTATGGGTCACGAGATCACAACAGACGGTCTCAGACCTGACCCTGCGAAAATTGCGGCAATACAAAACATGCCTCCGCCGGTCGACAGGACAGGACTTCAGAGGATCCTCGGCATGGCGACGTATCTAGCAAGATACGCTCCTGGATTCGCCACAACCACGGCGCCATTGCGCGAGCTACTCAAGCAAGACGTCGAGTTTCATTGGGACCCAAACTGGCATGGAGACGCCCTCAATCAACTGAAGAAACTGCTGACGAGCGCGCCAGTCCTTCAATTCTATGATGTCGAGCAGACCGCAACTCTCCAATGCGACGCATCTCAGGCGGGTCTTGGAGCGTGCCTCCTTCAGAACGATCGTCCAGTCGAGTATGTGTCACGTGCCCTGACGTCAACGGAACAATCCTACGCACAGATCGAGAAAGAATTGCTTGCCTGCTATTATGGTCTGGAGCGTTTCCATAGTTACGTGTACGGCCGACACGTAAAAATTCACACCGACCACCACCCCTAATCACGATTGTCAAGAAACCGCTTTCGTCAGCGCCAAAAGGTTACAGAGAATGTTGCTTAAAATGCAACAGTACGACTTCGAACTCATCTACAGACCCGGAACCGAGGTGGTCGTCGCTGACGCACTTAGTCGCGCGTTTCCGGTGAACTCGGCTGAGGAAACCCTGTTTTCTGAGCAAATAGCAGCCTTAGAGGAAACTGAGCAACGCGCTGAGCTTCGCCTGATTGCGTCAGAAAAACCCTGGACATCATTCGCGAGGCTGCAAAGGCCGATGAAACATACCAGCTGTTGAAAGAACAAACTCTGATAGGCTGGCCTAACAACGCGTCTGACGTCACGCCGTTGCTAAGGCCCTATCTGCCATTTGCCGACGAGCTTACACTGTGTGACGACGGCCTACTACTTAAAGGTAGTAGACTTATAGTGCCCGCTGGAGCGAAACGCTATATTCTGGAGCGTGTCCACCGCTCCCACATAGGCATCAACGGATGTATACGCCGCGCTAAAGAATCTGTTTTCTGGATCCGCATGGCGCAGGATATTCAGAAGCACATAAGCAGTTGCGAAATCTGTCAAGAGATGGCGGACTCACAGCCGAGAGCCACTCCTGCCACATGATCCACCCACTCGCCCATGGGAAAAGGTAGGAATCGACGTGTTCTTCTGCAATGATAAGGAGTACCTAATAATAGTGGATTACTTTAGTGGATTTTTTGAGGTCGACCACCTCAAGTCAAAGCAAATGCGTGACGTCATTTATTGTTTAAAAGGCCAGTTCGCACGCCACGGCCTCCCAGATGTGCTGTTCTCGGATAATGCCTTGCTAACAGGGAATTTCGAGAATTCGCCAAAATTATGAATTTAAGCATGAAACCTCTAGCCCGCGGTACCCAAGATCAAATGGCCGCGCGGAAGCGGCGGTCAAGGTCGCAAAGAAACTAATGAAAAAAGCTAGTCGTGAGAAGACGGATCCGTTTTTGGCCTTGCTTGATTGGCGAAACACCCCGAGCGAGACATTGAAATTAACTCCAACTCAAATGCTTTTTGGTCGAAGAACCAGAACTCCATTACCAACGGCTAGCAGTCTGCTATCGACCCCAGCGTCAGCGGCAATACATAAATCAATTGCAGATAATAAGGCTAGACAGAAATTTTACTACGACAAAGGCACCAAAGCGAAACCCCGCTCACGGTCGGTCAGACGGTCAGAGCTCAGGTCGACCCCAGGGGCCGTGGCTCAAAGGAGAAGTTGAAAAATGCCTCCCTTATCGTTCGTACGAAATTATACTGGAAGACGGGGGTGAAACTCCGCAGAACATCTAATCATCTTCGCCCTTCCGTCGAACCGAAGATAAACTGCACGGCGATAGATGGACAACAGGTGCCAACGAATTCCATCGGTCAGGCGGATCCGCAGCTGACTCTAATTGCCACCGAAAGATCGCCAATTCAGGAGAAGCCAGAACTGACACTAATCGCCTCCGACGGGTCGCCCATTCAAGCGAATCCAACTTCCTCGTCCCCCGGCGACAGATCCACAAGCCCACAGCAGCTGTCGACTTCACAGCAGGATCCAAGATCGGAACATCTGCCGCCTAGCCACCAGATGGCGACATACACCACTCGTTCAGGTCGTCTGATAAATCAGCCTGCCAGATACAAAGACTAAAGCCCACGCAGCTGGAGACATTGCAAGAGACATTTAGTTCTAGAGACACGTAGTTTTCTTTCTTTTCTTTTTCACGTCTACATATAAAACATATGTTTTTTTTTAAATTTTTTTTAACAAACGAAAGATGTCACGTGCGCCTATCATGATTGACGTACGCGCCAGCCAATGGCGCTCTGCACGGTCTCACAGACGTTACAGCAGCAGGAGTGATACGCAGTCATCGACAGAGACTCGAACTAGCGACACGCTCGACACAGAACTGTTGATAAATAATAAAGCTCTTTTAAAGTATAAAGCTATACTTTACAGATAGAATGACGAGAGTCGAGTATTTTGGGACTTTGGACAATCGATATTGGTATTATTAAAACGCTATTTTAATATCGATGATTGGGTAAACTGAGATAACGGACTAAAACGTATGAAATTCGTCAATACCGCGAGAACGAAAATTGATAGCATACAAAAGCTCAAAAAGGAGGACATTTTACAATTTTTAGCTTTGCCGGGAGGACGGAGGACACGGACCTAAAAAGGAGGACATGTCCTTCTTTTGGAGGACGTCTGGCAACCCTACTCTTGGATAGTTTTTCTCAATACTAACTTCTAAAAAAAGTATCTTAAAAAGTGTCTTGTATCTAGATACTTTCTATTTGTATTTGTATCTTGATACTTTTGATTTCATATATCTAGTATCAATATCTTTGATACATTTCCTCACCTGTATCTGTATCTAAGATACATTTGAAAAGTATCTTTAACAGCACTGCCTGAAAAGCCTATCAACAACCTTTACTATAGGCTACCTGGAAGATTTTACCTTGGGTGGGCCATTCGATGTGGTCACAGCGGATATCGAAACCATCGAAAAGGGGTGCATGCAGCTTGGGCTGACCTTGAACCATCAGAAATGCAAAACCATATGCAAGGGTCCAATACCAATTTAAAGACCAAGACTATATTGGACCAGGTTTGCAGGTTCATGCTGTGACGTCTTTAGCTACGCCTATATAACAGAGCCTATAGTAGTTTAGACTGCAGCAATCAGAGACACAGTTAGACATGACTATGCTTGTATTCAGATCAACGTCTGGAGATCAACTACTACTGATGTGGATATCGCATTGGGAGGGTGGGAGGGTGGGGGAAGTGCCCTCACCCCTTTTGATGCACCCCGGTTCTTATGTTCACGCGCAGTTAGACACCGCCCCTTCCCATGCCCGCCAAGAGAAATTCCGGGCCCCTGTGCAGAATGGCCGGCGGGCCCAGAAAAAATATATAAATTGCTGATGACCCTTTTTCATTGTCATTGGTTTAACCCAAATTAACCGACATGATGTCATGTTGCAACTCTCGAAAACTAGTGATGACCTTTTTCTTGTCACTCTTTTGCACACTCAGTAGCGTCATTTCACACTTTTCTTGGAGGCGAGAGAATTTTTTGGCCAAATTGTGGGCAAATTTTGGGCAATTATAGGCAAATTTTGGGCTAATTTTGGCAAATTTGAAAATTTTCGACATTTTTGGACAAATTGTGGACAATTTTGGCGATTTTTTTGCACATTTCACATTTATTTATTCACTTAATATATTATTTCTTTATTTTCCTGGGGACCCAACTGCCCTCCCCAAATGACGCCCCTGTTCACACTGTTCATTTTGATGCTTATGATGTCCTCAGGTCCGGGCCCCCTTTTACTCGCCGGGCCCCCTTTCTTTAGTGTTATTATTGGTATTATTGTTATTATTGTTATTATTGTTAATTATGCATATTCATCATCGGCCCGGGCCCCCTTCAGACCGCCAGGCCCCTGTGCATTTGCCCCCTTCTCCTCCTCTCGGAGGCCCTAGCTGCCCCTTCCCTGATACACCGACAGCCTGTCGTTGTCTTGGCAGTGCAAAACGGCCGCTAGAGGAAGCATTTGAAAGCCAACGACGAACTGTGGGAACTATGCCAGACCGAAAGAGCTGATTGAGTTTCTGAATGCTGACTTCGAAGTTTGGGACAGGTATTTGGGAAGGGAGGGGCTGCATTTCAACAGGTATGGTGCAGATAAAATAGCTAGGAAAATATTTGCATGTGTTAAATGCTGCTGTAAGGCTTTAAACCAGCGGTTCTCAACCTTTATAGTGCCGCGACCCTTTTAATTCAATTCCCATGATGTGGCGACCCCCAACCAGGCCCACTGAGAGAAATTCGGGCCCCTGCAGAATAAAATTTCTTGACCTTTTTTTCTTTTTTGCTTGTCAGCCTTTTTACATCTTAAAACTAGCTGATGACCTTTTTTGCTCATCAGCCTTTTTACATGTTAAAATGAGTAAATTTTGCGCAATAATAATAAAAGGGACAACCCTATATTTCTGAAGGTCTCCGGCGACCCCCTGGCAAATCGTCATTCGACCCCCTTGGGGGTCGCGACCCACAGGTTGAGAACCGCTGCTTTAAACTAAGTAGGTTGACAGTTAGGGACAAAGCCATATGTCTAAGTGGTAAAGGTGATAATATAAATATAGAGATAATAAGGACGTAATTAGGCATGAATCTAGGGGTGACATAGAATATGGTTTATCTAGCTGTCACAATTATAATACAGATGAAATTATTAATAACGGTAATGTAGGTAGTATGGAAAACCACTGAAATGTTTTTATGTAAATGCCAGGAGTTTGATTGGGGTTTATTAAATGGCCGAGTTGGAGATGCAAGTAAAAGTTATGAGTCCGGACATTATCGAAATCACAGAATTGTGGGCCAAGTGTGATACTGAACTAAATATACAGGGTTATACTGTGTTTAGAAAAGATAGGGAAAATCAGAGCAGCAAAAGTCATGGAGCAGGAGGGGTTCTACTTTATATTAAAGAAGGCTTGCATGCCATGGAGCGAACAGACATAGAAAATGATCACTTCAAGGAGCACATATGGTGTGAAATCAGAAGCCACCGACAGAAAATATTGTTAGGGTTTGTTACAGAACACCAAGTGCCATGGAAGAAGCAGATAATGGAATGTTTGCTTTATTAAACAGGGTATCAAGAGAAATTTTGTTATAATGGGTGACTTTAATAATCATGTAGACTGGGAAACGCTGGATACAGAAAGACCATGTGATAGGAAATTTCTGGGCTGTGTTAATGATAACTTTCTGTTTCAGCATGTGACAAGGCCAACAAGAGGTAACAACATATTAGACCTGGTTCTAACAACATCGGAGAATATAGTTTCCAATGTGGAGTTTGGGCAGAATTTTGCAACAAGTGATCACAAAATGGTCAGTTTTACTATTAACTTTGGGATGGGTCAACAAAAGCAGTTTCTAGAAAGACGTAACTTTTTCAAGGCAAAATATCACCTGGCAAGGAAGATGATTACAGAAATGGATTTGGAGAGGAGATAACAGGAAAAGACACAGAGGAAGGCTGGAGCATATTTACCAAATGTATATCCAAAGTCATAGAATTGACCATACACAAACAGAAGAAAATTAATAACAAACTTCCTTGGATAACAAGAGAAGTGCAACGGAAAAGAAGGACGAAAAACAAAGCGTGGAGGAAACTAAGTAAACTCAGATTGGCAAGTAAAGGAAATGAGCAGAATCAGCACAGACTCAAGATCTTGGAGGAACAGTATATTCAGAAAAGAAAAGCGTCAGCAGTTACTAACAAAATGGCTATTGCAAATTTTGAAGGCAAGTTTGCAAAAAATATAAAACAGAACAGTAAAAGTTTCTACAAATATTGTAATAGAAAGTTGAAATGAAAGGACACAGTCGGTCCTCTCTTGGACAGCGCAGGATGTGCAATTACAGACGATGTTGAAACTGCACAGATTCTAAATAGCTATTTTTGTTCAGTATTTACAGAGGAAAATACAAATACTATGCCAGAAGCCAAAATTATGTTTGCTGGAAATGAAGAAGAAATGCTAACAGATATAGTGTGTACAAAAGAATGTGTTATCAAGGTTTTGACCAATTTAAAGACAGACAAGAGCCCAGGATTAGATGGCTTACATCTGAAGTTTCTTTACAAGGTTTGAAGTGAAATAGGACATGCAATTGCTTTGATAATCAATGAATCACTCAGAACTGGAGTAGTACCACAAGACTGGAGAAATGCATTAGTCAGCCCACTGTTCAAGAAAGGAAAACGAAGTGAACCAGGCAATTACAGACCAGTGAGCCTAACTTCTGTAATCAGTAAAGTTATGGAAAAAATACTGAAAGAGAGCATTCTGGAACATTTAACTAGGCACAAAATTGTTAAAGATAGTCAGCACGGATTTACAAAGAGGCGTTCATGCCTGACCAACCTGTTAGACTTTCTGGAGGAGGTTTTTGATAAGCTAGATGAGGGCAAGGCAGTAGACATAATATATTTAGATTTTGCCAAAGCTTTTGATAAAGTGCCCCACGAAAGTCTGGCTGCCAAACTGAAGTGCTGTGGAATAAGGGAGAATATTCTCAGATGGATTCAAAATTGGTTGAAGGGAAGAAGACAGAAGGTTGACATTAGGGGAGGCCATTCGGAATGGGCAAGTGTTATCAGTGGAGTGCCTCAGGGCTCAGTGCTTGGGCCATTGCTTTTTCTCATATATATAAATGATATTGATAAAGGATTACTATCTAAAATTTCAAAGTTTGCCGATGATACAAAGATATGCAGAAATATAGTCTCGGAGGATGATGCTAAAATTTTACAGGAAGACCTTAGGAAATTGTTTCAGTGGTCTGTGGACTGGCAGATGCTTTTCAATATTGATAAATGTTCTGTAATGCATGTTGAGAAATCTAACAACAGTAATGAATATTCTTTAAGGGGGAAGGTTCTGTGCACAACAGAAAAAGAAAGAGACTTGGGGTAATCATCCATAGACGTATGAATCCATCTTACCAATGCATGGAGGCAGCAAAAAAGGGAAACCAAATGTTGGGAATGATGAAAAGGACAATAGTGAGTCGAGACAAAGATATAATCATAAAACTTTATAAATCATTAGTAAGACCTCATCTGGAATACTGTGTTCAGGCTTGGAATCCATTCTTGAAAAAAGATATAGAGCTTTTAGAAAAAGTGCAAAGATGAGCAACGAAGATGGTTCAATGGGTGCCGTAATTTAAGCTACGAAAAAAGACTTCAATATTGTGGATTGACAACATTAGAAAGGAGAAGAGAGAGGGGGATTTGATAGAAACATACAAAATAAAGACTGTGAAAGTAGATGTGCCATACAATCGATTCTTTACATTGGCACACTATAGCAACACAAGAGGCCACAAATTTTGCAATTTGTTTAAGCAGAGAGTAGGTCCAAGAAAGAAAGAAAAATTTTTAGTGCTAGGGTTGTGGACAAATGGAACAGTTTGGACGAGGTGGGAGTGACAGTTGAAACAGTAAACGGATTCAAAGGCTATCTCGATAAACGTAGGTTATTGAATGCAGATGGTTACATCAGTGGTTTTCACACAGGCTTACTTAGCCTCCTAAACCACTTAAAATCACATTATTATTATTATTATTATTATTATTATTATTATTATTATTATTATTATTATTATTATAAAGTGTCAGTTGACTGGAATGGAGTAATGTATGCTCTTCGACCGGTCCACAGTGGCGTACCGCAGGGGTCAGTACTCGTACCCCTTCTGTTCGTCCTCTATGTCGATGACATAGAAGAAATCATCAGGCTGGCGGCGCACTCCTACGCCGATCATGTTCAGATACATTCCTCATGCCTCCCTACTGCCCTGTATCGGCTACGAGTTAGAGATGTGCGGGTACTGCAAAATGCCTACCCTACCCGTACCCGTGAAACAACTTTTTTACCCTGCCCGTACCCGCTAGCGCTATATCCTACCCGACCCGTACCCGTAAGCTGTGTACCCTACACGTGCCCGACATTGGTTGGAATTTTTAGTTTTTGGAGTTGGACCCGTACCCGCGGGTGCGTGTACGGGTACAAGCCTACAAGGACCAGTACACGGACCCGTGTATCCGTTCCTAGAGACTATAGAGAGGCAACAGTGAAATAGTAATAATAAAAATAAATTCTAGTACTTAGGAATCGGGATAATCCACTTGACAAATAGTAGGCCCGGGTTCTGAAGTCTGGAGTCTGGACTACTGGTTGGTAACATTGTGTAATACAACTAGTCAGCTAGCCTAAGCCTACATGAATGTCGGACATGGATTAGAACTTATAGAAGACTCGATGGGCTTGTTTAAAATATTTAGTAGATATAATTTATTTATGAGCAGGCATTAGAGATCAAGTTAAACAATAAAACTTTACCAGAAGAACTTCTCGGTCGAGGAGTCCTTGGATGAGTAAGAGGACGCCATTATAGATTTATTACTGATGATGTCAGATGACGTCATCTGTATTTCCTTTATGTTTTCAGTAAGTAAAATGCATGCTGTCTGACAAACTGAACGCGATATACAAGTTACACTAATACACTTTACTCAATATTATTTTACTATTACTGCATTGCTAATTTGCTGTAGTAGTGAGAAATGAAAATATAATTTTTCGGGTAAAAACGGGTATACCCGTACCCGAAAAATGTCTACCCTACACGTACCCGCGGGTACGGGTATACCCGCACATCCCTACTACGAGTCCGTGTCAGCGATTGCATAACCAAGATCAATCATTGGACTGAAGCCAACCGCTTAGCCTTGAACCCCAGAAAGACGAAGTTCCTGTGGATCGTGACCCCCAGGAGGAGGCATTTGATCAGCCAGGCACCGTTCCAAATAGACGGTGCTGTCATGGTTCCGGCCAATGAAGTGCGCCTTCTTTGTGTACTCGTTGACGAAGCGCTTACGTTTAATACGCACATCGGGAATGTTACTCGTACATCCTTCTATCAGCTCCGGCGGATTAGAGCGATCCGACCATACCTTCCATTGACAGCAGTGATTCAACTCGTCCGATCCTTCGTTCTTACACGGGTAGACTACTGTAACAGTATCGTCCTCGGCCTCCCGGAAATACAACTGAACCGCCTGCAGATGATTCTAAACGCGTCTGCCCGTATGATCTACGGAGCTCGATGGGGTGACCATGTCACCCCCTTGCTAAAAGACAAGCTCCACTGGTTACGTGCTACAGAGTGAATCACCTACAAAAGATGTTGGATGACATTTCGCGCACTCAATGACCATACTTGCCCGGGCTATTTAACCGAACTTGTCCATAGGACCATGCTAACAGAGCGTCGCCTTCAGCTGAGATCAAGTACTAGGGTCCAGCTGGCTGTTCCTCCCCCGTTAAAGACGGCCAAATTTGGAGAAAGATCCGTCACTCGTGGGAATCCTATTTTATGGAACTTGTTACCAGACGAAGTAACTAAAGAAACAAAGCCTGATTCGTTTGCAACTAGACTAAAGACACGCTTATTTAAGTGTAGTGTGTAAAGCGCTTCGCTAAGCCTGACTTTAAATAAGCGCTATATAAGTTGACATATTGTATAAAAGCAGACGCCCGGAGAAAGAATTAACGTAGTTTGGGTTTGGCGGTCTGACGATCCGGAGGTTTGAGAGTTTGATGTTTTGAGAGTTCAAGAGCATATTCCCCTGTAGGAAGATAGAAAAACGGAGTTGATGCCCTATTATTCACCCGCCAGGATACAGAAGGCGAAACATCGTCTTTTCCCTCGAAAACCCTACCGAAAGCCACTGCGTTATCCCCCATAGTTTGATCGACGCCTGCTAATCCCGCCGTCTTTCCCGTCCCGTTAGATCAGCGGTTTTCAATCTGTGGTCCGTGGACTCCCTGGGGTCCGCGGCAAGGTGCCAATTAAGGGGTCCGCGAATATGCCAAGGAAATTTTTTTTATTTTTAAAGATCATTTACTTTTCTCATTGCTATTTAAGAAAGGCTAAGCGTCAAAGAAAATAATCATCGGTTGAAAGATTATTTCCATAAGTATTTCGGAGATGATGGCATAAGCATGCTTGACTGGGTTCGAAATCCATTTGAACGTCAGTTGACAGATTTAATTGGACGGGAACAAGAAGTAACTGAATTATCGTCTGACAGAGCACTTAGATTGGAGTTCAGCAGAAATTCACTGTTGTCATTCTGGATGGCATGTTCTCTGGAATATCTCCTGTTGTCTGAGAAAGCCGTCAATCTACCATTTTCAACCACCTACACCTGTGCTTGTGCGAATCAGCTTTTTCAGCAGTCACTGCCATAAAAACCAAATAGCCTACAGACCACGACTGAACATGGAGGCTGATATTCGCGTATTATTATTATTATTATTATTATTATTATTATTATTATTATTATTATTATTATTATTATTATTATTATTATTATTATTATTATTATTATTATTATTATTAAACAAGCCAATTTATATAGCACAGTAAACATGAATATACAGTAGTTCAAAATCAAAAGCGCTTTACAGTCCAAATGATTTTTGAAAAAATTATGTTTTGAGTTTCCGCAGGAACCGTTCAGAGTTAATCTCTGTGGTAATATCACTCGGTAGCATGTTCCACAGAATAGGATTCCCATGTGTCATTGATCTCTCACCGAATACTGCAGCACGTGACGGTGGAGGTACAGCCAGTCTGAGTTCCCGAGTTGATCTCAGTTGCATCCGCGAATAAGGGAGCTGCCGTCTGCTAACCAGGACTGCGAGGTTGGCTGGGAATCCTGGGTCGTGTAGAGCCCGGAACGTAAGGACACATCTCTTGTACGCGACACGCTCAGGCATTCGCAGCCAGTGTAGTTTCTCATCGAGGAGGGGAGAAATGTGATCCGTGCGCCCCGCTCCGAAGATCATCTGTGCTGTGGCATTTAGGACTCTTTGAAGGCGGTCGAGTTGGCGCGCTGGAAGGCCCCAGAGAAGATTTACAGCAGTCCACTCTAGTGAGGATGAAGGCACGGGCTAAGAGGATCCGCGACGAGGTAGGAAGGTAGTGTCGTATCTCTCTGATACGTCTCAGGTGGAAGTAGCAGATCCTGGCCACTGCGCCGATGTGGCGATCAAACGTCAGCGCCCCGTCCTAGAGGACTCCTAGGAGGCGGGCCTCTGTGGAGGGGGCGACAGACAAACCGTCGATCAGCAGTGGCGAGGGTTTAGTTGTTTGATCCTCCTCCCTCGGAGTCGCAAACCACAGCAGCTCAGTCTTCGACGAGTTTAGAGCCAGGCGGTTGGCATCTGTCCACTTTTTGACCTTGCTAATGCATTCAGCGACCCGGGCCTGCAGATAATCGCCGCCGGGCTGCAGGATGAGTATAGCTGAAAGTCGTCAGCGTAGGAATGTTCCTCCAAGCCACAGGATCTGATGATCTCACCGATATCTGCAACATAGAGCACGAACAGCAGAAGTCCGAGAACGGACCCCTGCGGTACTCCGCACAGGACTGGAAGTGGATTTGACATTTGTCCACCCCAGCAGACAGACTGCGTTCTCCCAGCCAGGTAGTTAGTTTGCCAGGTAAATACCATACCCCAGTGATGTTAATCCTTGTCCTGGTCCTTGTCCTTAAGGACTCCTTAAGGACCAATTTGAAGTCCTCGTCCTTGGGGACTCAGTCCTCGTCCTTGGGGGCTCAGCCCTCGTCCTTATCCTCGTCCTTGCAGATCGGTCCTTGTCCTGGTCCTTGTAACTTAGTCCTTGAAAAATCCTTATAAGGACCAAATTACTTGCATACCATTTTCAATTGTTCTGATAATTCTAAATGTGTAGTCATTGTTTCCTTTATAATGCCAGTTGAGCAGCTGAACTTCAATTTCCTGTTTGAAAGCGTATGAACCAGACGCATGCGTATTTTAAATTTCTATTATTCTTTAGTTGTATCTTAAAATACTGGTGTCATTGTCTACAAACTTACAAAGGAATGGAACAAAGCATGATCAGCAATGGAGATTGGCAGTTGAACGAGTTTTTTTCGCAAAGTGGTGTCATAATATTAGGCCTCATCGTGCTTGCATGACTGATCAGCTGTTGGAAACACTTGTTTATTTGAAATACAACATTGCTGTTGACTAAATTATGTTTTTCAACATTCTTTTTTTGTTTTTATGATTTTGTGATTCGATTTGGAATTGTTTTTGCTTTTTTCCTTTCTGACTTTTTAAATCTAGAACAGAGATCGATCCTTGTCCTTGATCCTTGTCCTTGGAGGTCAGTCCTTGTGGTCCTTGTGCTTGAGGGGTAAGTCCTGGTCCTTGTCCTCGTCCTTGGAGGGTCGGTCCTCGTCCTTATCCTCGTCCTTGGGGGGTCGGTCCTTGTCCTTATCCTCGTCCTTAGGGGTCAGTCCTTGTTAACATCACTGCCATACCCTTTATTCCATATGTTTGTCGAACATACACACCACCATGGTCCATGTTTGGAGAAAATCTGTGGCACGAAGAAGAAACACATCCAGTGGCGGTTCCACGTTTGGGATGACTGGAGATGCTGCTCTCCATCGAGTTTTTTTGCTTGTCATCAGCGTTTGACGTTGGGTATCTGTATACAAAATAGAGCTGATGACCTTATTTGCTTGTCGGCCTTTTCAGGAAATTTTATGTACATTTGTTGGAGAAAACACTGTTAATTAATTACCTTTTTAGCTTGTTAACCGTTTTCGGGATTTCATTTCATCCCCACCAACTTCCAATACATTCATTGCATCCCCCACCAACCTCCTATAAATTCCTTGCATCCCCCACCAAGAATTCACACTGACCAAAGGTTGTTCTCAGTTTTAATAACTGTCTTAATTACCTGATGCTACTATTTTGAATTTTTACATTATCTAATTAGGCTACTAGTTATCAGTGCATGCAGCAGTGCACTTGACTAGATTAGAGTTTAGTCAATGTAGGCCTAGTTAGGGTATTGTATAGGCCTACAAATGTTGCAGCCTACACTTGTTCTAATTCCATACATGAATTTGTCAATTGGTTTTGTTTCTGAGGTTGGGGGTCCGCCACACAGGGCGCGATTTGTAGGAGAAGACGGGAATCTCCCCCATTGCCCAACTGCATCCCCTACTGCTACATCCCCCACCACTACATCCCCCACTGCTACATTTCCCAACAACTACATCCCCCCAAGCTCGACATATCCCCCCACTGATCCAGGTAACTCGCACCCTGCCGCCACATAGCAGCAAAATGCCAAGGGGTCCGCGGTTTGTAAAAGTTTGAAAACCTCTGAGTTAGATCCTATACCTGCAAGAGCGTAAAAGGGGGGACGGCGGGGGACAGTCCCACAATAATTAGTGAGAGGGGACAGAGTATCTAATTATCCCTCCAATGTTTTGTACCTTATGGTAAAATCACTCATTGCGGATCACCTTTTTTGCTCATCAGGGTATTTGTTCAGAGAAAAATATAAGGATGATGTTTTATGGTCAAGAGTTTTTGGGAGACGAAAAGGGTCTCTTACCTAACTTTATCGAAGATTCTATCCCCACCCCCAATGTTGACGCCAGGTTTACGCCACTGTATACCTGGATGCGGCCACTGAAAATTCGTTACTGAAGACCCCCGGAACACCCACCCGGAGGAATCGTAAGTGTTGAATAATTGCTAATGATTCTAACTAATTGACTGATTTAAGGAGACTGTGGTTTTGGCTAGTTGCGACGAGAGGAGATTTCCCCTCGCATTAAATATAGCGAAAATTCATAGAAGTCTGTCCGTTTGGTCTAAATACTCAGAGGTAGAGATAGGTTAATGTCGCTAAGTAATTAGGCTGATTATAGATCATTGCTTGTTAGCTACCCACCACACAGGCGGTGCCTATAAATCCCGCGGTGCATATAATTGAATCCGGTGAATTGTATAACATCAAAGTAAAGGGGGAGGCAATTTATGCCATCCTGGTAAGATCGTGTATTTTTGCCTCCTCTTTCCAGCCCCTGCCATCTGGGCTACTCACCGAAGGAAACGATTCCTGTCGCTATAGAAGCGAATTGTATCAAAAAGTGGTCCCGCGAAGTTGGGTCCAAACCTTACTCCGCCCAACTGTAGATCATCCGTGTAGTGAAATAGAAGAAGCGAGAAACCACAAGACCAGGCAGGAAATAAAATTAACTTCTAAATTCGTAAAATGTCATCACCCGCCGACTTCGCCACCGTAGACAATTTAAGCGATAGATCGGAGGTCAGTTTCGACAAGCAGGAAAGTCAATCACCAACTATTCATGCCAAAAAGGCACCACCTGTCGAAAACAAGACAGCAGAAAAGTCACTGGCAAACCACGATCCGTCCGATGGAGAGCAAAGTTCCTCAACGGCGGATCAAATACACAGACAACAGCACAAAACATACAAGAAGAAAACACACGGTCCAAGACGTATGACTGAGATGCGTGAAAGTGAATCAGAGGAGTGTTTGCAAAGAATACCTCGTTTGCACCTAGAAGGAGAAAGAGAGAACCTAACGGCTCGCCCGTCCTCCTCCCATAGAGCCAGAAACCAGAGGTCAGATTCCGCCCTCACCTCACACAGTCCCAGACCCGACCGCAGACAGACCAGAGACAGCGACGATGGACCGTGGACACTCCAATCAAGTCCGAGGGATGCAAGTCTGGGCATCCAAACCCGCTCCCCGAAGGCCACCAGACGCCGTAGTCAAGCAGTGTTTATTCTAGCCACCTTAACATTGGGGCGAGTTTGAAGTGTTTGGGGGAGAAGGTTTGTCTATACGGGGCTGTCTATTAATTATGTCAATTTTTGGGCAATTTTTGACCCCCTTCCCCTCTTGTCAACAATTGTCAACTTTCACTTACCCCCCATAATTACGTCAACAACTCTTGACCCCCCCTCAAGATCAATGACAGGTCCCGATAACAAGGTTATTATTTTTGGGGTAATGACCATTTTTCCCTTTTTTCCTCATCGAGTGTCAAAATGTGGTGGTGATGACCTTTTTTCTAATGCTTTTTTCCATTGTAATAAGTAGTATTCTATGAAATTTCCTGTTCTTTGATTATTTAAAAAAAGTGAAATTGTTGACGTCAACTTCTCTTGACCCCCCTCCCCCTGTCAACAACTGTCAAACTTTTCCAAACCCCCTCCCACTAAATTGTTGACGTAATTAATGGACAGCCCCTACCCCCAAAAACCTTGACGAGCAAAAAAAGGTCATCCCAACATTTGAGATTTTTCTCGTCGGGAAGTGGTGACAAGCATAAAAAGGTCATCACATCATGTTTCCCCTCTCCTAAATAAAAAACCTTCTCGTCACACTTGTCATACTTTGGGGGGAATTCCATACCCCAATGCAACATCTAGAAATTTCGGGGGGAGAGATTTTCAAACTTTGGGGGAAATCCCCCAAAAAGAACCTAGAATAAACACTGGTAGTCAAGCCCCGGATTACGTCGACCTTAACATTAATGCATGCGACCTTAATCATAATGGCCGAGTGAACGCCGACCCAAGTATGCAAACCCAGTCCCAAGCCACTGCATACCTTCCGAAAAATATGTCTATGAGACACGGTGATCAAACCCCAGATCATTGCGTGGATCGCCATTATCTTCATGCATGCGCCCCACGTCATAGTGATCGGAGAAATATAAGTCCCAGTACTCCATCACGCATCCAGATTAGTGCCCGTGTCCCTAGAACATGGGCCACTTCAAAAAGATGATCCAGTCCTAGATCAATATCAACCTAGAGTTAGTCCATGTTTGTCTCCCCCCACCCAGTGGCCGATTGCACGCATACCCAGGACTATGCGCATACCCCAGCGCCTGTCAAATACGACCGCGCTCTCGCCCTAAATCCCGCTACGGCACAAAACGGCAATCAAACCACAGATTGTCGTCGACCTAATCGCGACGTTGACATACACAACCTCACCGACCAGGTTGACGTCTACACAAACGTTCGACAAATCCTCAAACTTTCACACGCTTTCCCGAAATCATGACGGATGCACCAGCTTATTCACGAGCGATCTATTGCTTCAACGGTCTTCACGATTAGGGCCGTTGTAAGGGGTCGTCCATAAATGATGTAACGCGCCTAGGGGAAGGGTCCAGACATTTGTTACGAAGTGTGACCGGAGGGAGGGGTTCCGTAAATGTGACGTAACGCAACACAAAATTTTTAAGTGACGACCTTTTTCATTTTTGCTTGTCATGGTATTTGGAGAGGGAAAATACAAGGATGGCCTCTTTTGCTTGCCAGTATGCTTGAAGAGGCAAAAAATAGAAGGATGAATGACCTTTTGTTGCTTGTCAAGACCTTTTGGGAGACGAAAAGGGGAGTCGGCCCGTTGTTACGTCATATTTTAAGGGGGTCTGGCTTTTTGTTACGTCGCGTTACGTAGGGAGGTGAGGGGGTCAAAAAAGTGCCAAAATCGCATTACGTCATTTATGGACGACCCCTAATTTAAAACGTTGTGTTTTTCCATTGTCGGCTATACAGCAGAAACGGTACACCGCTTCGCCCGGTGTAGCATATTATAATGACTCCCATATAATAATAACTCCTCTATATTATATATATATATATATATATATATTATATATATATATATATATATATATATATATATATATATATAATAAAGTTCCCCTCATTATTATATATAATAATAACTCTCTCTATATTATAATAACTCCCCAGAAGAAGTAGGCCTAAAAATTGAAAAAATAACCCCAATTTATAAAAATGTCTCTAAACTGGTTATATGAAATTATAGACCCATTTCCAATCTCCCAGTTTTCCTAAAATTCCTGAAAGGACAATGCTTACCAGAATGTTAAACTACTTAGATGCATTTAATATGCTATCCACTGATCAATATGGTTTCAGCCTTATTTCTCCACTTAAATGCCAATAATGAATTTAATTAAGATTATACCAAAACAAAAAATTTTGAGTCTCACAAGCACACTCTTGGAACAATCCTCGATATAAAAAAACTGTTGGTGTTCTAGACCATGGTATCTCAGCTGGCTTCTGAAAAACTAAGGGAGTTATTATAATATAGAGAGAGTTATTATTATATATATAATAATGATGGGGGAGTCATTATTATATATATAATAATGAGGGGGAGTTATTATTATATGGGAGTCATTATAATATACTATAATGGCACTGTATAAATGCTACCCTCTATGGGGCCTGCGGGAGTCACAGCGCTCTCATTGGCCGCTGCGCACAAGCTGACCCGCGTGGGTATAAAAAGGGGTGCGCGGCCATATTTCGGTCTCTTCGGCTTGGTCTTCGGGGTCGATTCTTGGCTGCTTTTTGCAGTGTTGCTTGCCGTTTTGGCCGGGCCTTAGGGGCAACTAATTTCGAGGCGTTTAGGGCTGTTTGAAATATTATGTGATTATGATTGTGTAGCTGATACGTTCGAGTTGATAGTCTTGTAATTATATGTGAAATCTATGATCGAGTCGGCGTTCGCTTTATTACATCAACGACGTGCATTGGACTCAAGTCCTCGTCCTTCTCATAGACGAGGCCGAACGACGCGGGACGCTTTCGCCATCCTGGGTGGGGCACTCCCCCTATACTGTTGCACAGCGAATATTGTGCTTTTTTAGTGCTGTTATGGTCAACCGAACCGAACCGAAACCGCGGTTTTTCGGTTAAAACCGAACCGAAACCGCGGTTATGACCATACAAATTTGGACGGTTATTTTTCGTAGAGAATAGCAAATACAATGTATGATTAATATTATGCGCGACTTTAAGTCACCTTCTCTTCTCAGTTAATGCAATTGCCAATAATTGCTACATAAAAGTAAATATACATAAAATTTACATCACTTTCTAATAGGCAGTACTGCTGACTCATCATAGACATGACAAAAACGACGCTTCTCTGTTTTTAACGCTTAAAGGCTGTGCATTCTAGTGATGTTCAAAAAACCGAACTGAACCGAAACCGCGGCTTTTCGGTTAAAACGGACCCGAAACCGACCGAACTTGCACGAGGTGAAACCGTAACACTGTTGGGGTGTTCAAAAAAGCTAACTTCTAAAATGTTATGCCTACTGGACGGTTTGTCATGCTACTATCATTACTTAATTCAGAGACACTTTTTATTTCATATTTCTATGATATCCTGAGGTCCCTCAAAACCCTTGAACGTATCAACCCCCAAACCATGCTAAAACTGCACAATGAATGGGACTAAATACTTCATAGCTCTCTAAAATAATCATAGATATGTCATAATAGACTCAATTTGTTCGTATTATCTTTGGGCTGTGTCCATAGAGTCAGTAGCGTGCAGAGGGGATTTGTGGGGGGGGGGGCGTGGCCCCGGGCACCGACCAGATGGAGGTGCCAAATTGACTCGGCGATCTTCAGTTTTTGCTTGTCCAACATTTTTTAGGCTTGGCCTGGGGCACCCACCACTCTCTGCGAGCCACAGCATAAAGTGGCACATGTAGAGGTTCAGCTACTTCGGTAGAAAAGCCACCGGATTTTTTTAAAAAACCTATTTTATCTCGCTTGCAGGCGTCATGTCCTTGAATTGGCATTTTGGGCTGTCTGGAAGTTGCTATTCGGTTAAGTACCAGGACCAGGCAATAGACTGTTTGCCACATTCAAGTCAACATGTGGTAGGCTACTTTTGGCAGACAGATGCAAATCAACACAATCGAACTGTACCATCCCTGGCTGAGAGAAGTTAAGGGTCACGTTGTCCAGGAGCTGAGCAATATCTTGACACAGGCAATAGACTGTGCTGAAAACCATTGTCACCCATACAGCCCTCTATTCCAGATTATAATGATGTGATTTTTAGTGGTTCATGAGGTTAAGTAAGCCTGTGTTGAAACCAATATAGTAACTTTCCACATTCAATAGCCTAATTTTCCGAGAGAACCTTTGAATCCGTTTACTGTTTCAACTGTCGCTCCCACCACGGACAAACTGTTCCATTTGTCTACAACCCTTGCACTAAAAAATTTCTGTCCTAAACCCACACTCTGATTACGTCTGGAAAAACCTAGCTTTTTAGGGTACTTGTCGGCAAAGGCGTCGATCCACTTAGAATATTGGGGGGGGGCCCAAACCTCTGAAGTTAGGCACATGAAAAGTTGATGCTGTAATTTCTCGTTGTCCTGGTCGCTCATATATATATATATCGATAACATTAAAATCGTTATCTGTATGTCTGTTGCCTTCGAGCGTTCTGATTGGTTGGCTGTGTGAGCGTTCTGATTGGTTGCGTTCGAGCGTTCTGATTGTTTGGCTGTGTGAGCGTTCTGATTGGTTGGCTGTGTGAGCGTTCTGATTGGTTGCGTTCTGATTGGTTGGCTGAGTGAGCGTTCTGATTGGTCATTCTGGAATTGGAATTGGATTGGTCGTTGCCTCGAGCGAAGCGAAGCGACGCGAAGCTCGCCTCATGCGAGCGAAGCTCGCGCGAGCGAAGCTCGCGCGAGCGAAGCGAGCCTTCGAGTTCTGATTACATTAAAATCGTTATCTGTATGTGTGTTGCCTTCGAGCGTTCTGATTGGTTGGCTGTGTGAGCGTTCTGATTGGTTGCGTTCGAGCGTTCTGATTGTTTGGCTGTGTGAGCGTTCTGATTGGTTGGCTGTGTGAGCGTTCTGATTGGTTACCTTCAAGCGTTCTGATTGGTTGGCTGAGTGAGCGTTCTGATTGGTCGTTCTGGAATTGGAATTGATTGGTCGTTGCCTCGAGCGAAGCGACGCGAAGCTCGCCTCATGCGAGCGAAGCTCGCGCGAGCGAAGCGAGCCTTCGAGTTCTATATATATATATATATATATATATATATATATATATATATATATATATATATATATATATATATAGTATCCAACGTTATGTCTTCAACGTTCTGTCTCCAACGTTATGTGATATATATATATATATGTATGTGTGTATATATATATATATATATATATATATATAAGAAAATAACAAGATTTTACTTACTTACTTACTTACTTTGTTTATATCAGGAAGTGATATAAATTTAGCCATAATTTTTATTTACTTTTGGGTTTGTTCAATAATTTACTTTTAATTAATTAAGCTATTTAATGTTTATAAAGGCAAAATTCATAGTTCTGCAGTCTGCACCACTAAAAATTATTGCTGGCCAATTATATTAAAACGTAGGCATGTATACCTTACCTGCTTGAGTAGTCTATCTCGTAATCTCAATTAGAGTGTTGAGCCCAAGGTGCAGAGCAAAATGAAAAGTTTGACAAATAAAAGAGTCCAGGTTTCGTGGGCAACATCTTAAATGATATTGCATTGTCGCTTACGAGACATTATTAAATTTTTCTTTTCTACTACTCGAATTTAGACGTCTAAACAGTTAACTGTCTAGTTCAAGCAAGAGAAATGTCTTAAATGCAGTCAGTTGACTCAGTTCCCGTAATCTTCATATAATTTAGACGCTTCAGCCGTGATTTCGATAAACCCATACGATTTATCTTAAATTATCTAAACTTCTAAAGAGTTAAACGCCATTCTCTCAGCAGGGTGGCGCAGTTACCCTCCTCCATGTTACTAACGCATCAACGCTGTTGTACAGCCATCAACTATCTACTGTAAATCTAGTAAATTCGGCTCACAAGCATCTTGACATCGTTCCCATGATGACCGTTAAGTGACATGAAAGTTTACACGAGTCAATCAACCAAATACCAGATTCCTACAGTGCAGTGACGGCTCCAGGATTTGGCAAGTAGGGGGCCGTTGGGGTGGCAACTTCTAATCATGGGGGGCCAACCATTTGTTGTGTAATGTATGTAGCATTAAGTATAGGTCCCAACAGGGGCCACTGGGAGGCCAGGCACTCAATAGGGGGCACGGCCCTCTGACTTCCCCGGTGGAGCCGCCACTGCTACAGTGTGACATGAAAGTTTACACTTAGGATCAATCAGGTACATCTTATATACAGATGTCCCTGGGTCAATCAACCGGATACCAGATTCCTACAGTCGGACTGCTTGTTCGTCCCCAGTGTATTAATTATCAGGTTTAAAAGGTTCATATTTGCAGGCAATCTGGATAAACGCAGTCACGGTACTCCAGTGACTGTGTCAAACTACTGAAACTGAGCAAACGTTAAAGGGCCTACATGTTGGAGTGGGGGCAACATATGATGAACAAATGCTAAGCCCACTCTAAATCAATGGAGAGAATCGGGCCCCCGTGGATCGCCATTTCTGAACCGAAACTCCAAAAATATTAAATTTCAAAAATAGAAATTTCAGGAAGAGCATGCATTGAGACTGGAAAATGTGTTAACTGGTATATAAAAATGTTGAAATATTGGGGGGCCCAACAAGTGCTGGGCCCCCTGTCCGAATTATTGGGGGGCCCGGGCCCCCCGGACCCCTATGGATTGACGCCTATGCTTGTCGGTTATCTGTTGCCATGCCCCAACCGTAGGGTTAGGGTTAGGGTCGGGATGGCGGCCTGTCCTTTCACCCTATTTGAATTTACCCCAACGCGAGGCCCAGCCGACGCCGCCTCGGTCTACCGGCAGCCGTTGACCGTTGACGGTTGGGGCATGGCAACAGATAACCGACAAGTACCCTTTATAGAATTAAGTTATTTGTAGGTTTAAATGTTTGCCATGTCAACACCAGTAAATCCTTCTCTATAATCATGCCACATGTCAAAACCTATAAACCTCTCTCTATAGCCTACTCTTGTCACGTAAGTGTTCTGATGGTTGCTGTAAGTAAGAAAATTTGGTTTACGGACAAATCGCCCCCAGCAACTCATTACCCTTTCCAGTATCCAATCCATAGCTCTACAGAAGAGGGCAGGTGCTAAGACGCATCCTTGTCGGACTCCTATGGATGTCACGAAGGCCTCGGAATGTGCGCGGTTGACACGTATTCTGTCGTTGCTGCCTTTGTGGGGGTCCCTTATCAGATTCAGTAAGAATGTCGAGACTCCAATGCCGCTCATGGCCTGCCACAGTGTTTGACGATCGATCGAATCAAATGCTGCCTTCAGACAGTGAGTTAGAAGAAGATTGATCAAAAGAGATGAGAATTTGAGTATCATCAGCATAAAGATGATACGCTACTTGATGTTCATCAAGAAGTGAACCCAAGGGGGTTGTAGGCCTATAGAGAGTAAATAACAGCGGTCCAAGAACCGAGCCTTGAGGAACACCAAAAGACAGATCAGTGGGAGTTGAGAGATTCTCATTTATTATCACTGATTGAGTGCGGGGATGTAAATATGAAGAAAACCAATGTAAAGCAATGTCAGAGATTCCAAACCAATGTTCAAGACGCTGAAGAAGAATATAATGATCAACAGTATCAAAGGCGGCAGATAGGTCAAGAAGTAAAAGAGCAGTAACTTTTCCAGCATCAATAGCCCGAACAATATAATCATGGACTGCCAACAGAGCCGTTTCAGTAGAGTGATATTTTCGGTAAGCAGACTGGAAAGGGAGGTAATGTGGACTAGAACACAAATGAGCATGCATTCTTACTGTCGTTACGGAAGGCATAACGTATTAGCGTTTGGCAGTTCCTTCAGATGCTAGTGCACTTCGGAGCAAGAATGTCCGTATGTGAATGGGCGAAAATTCAAATCTGGCTAAGGCGTCCAAAATTCTAAACATGCAGGCCCTGTTTACAGCATCAGAGTTCGGAAGAATTACTATTCCACACGCAAATATTGCATTGAAAACTTTTAAACAATATTTTTATCTATCCGATAAAATTTCTTGCAAATAGTAACATATGGACGGCCATGGCGAGTCCCAGTCCGTCTGACGCACGATTGCTTGTTATATAGATATAGACTTAATATTAGAGAACTTGTTATGTAGATATAATATATAGAGAACGCTGGAATATTTATACTAGTAGAGCCGATCCTTATAACCATCCCCCTACCCCCACAAATATTTTTTCCTGCAATTTTGCATTAATCTCACGGGTAGCCCTGATTAGGGATGTGAGTTAGGAAAATTCCGGAAATTTCCAGAGGAAATTTCCGGAAATTTCCGGAAATTTCTGAGGTACTTTTCCGGAAAGGAAAAGTTGATTATTAATGTTATTTATTATAATTATTATTACTGTTTATTATTAGTATTTATTACTATTGATTACTATTACTGATATCTATTATTATTTTTTATCATTATTACTATTTATAACTATTCATTTGTTGGGCATTTGTTAACAAGTTAACAACTGTCAGTATGGTAGCGCTATATAATGTCTGAGTCGGAAGTCGCAGAGAACCAGTTACCAGAGTACGCGACGCCGTTTTGCTGTCTGATTTGTTAAAACTATAATAAATCTCGATGTTCGGCGAAAAATTAACGAATTGTCACAAAACAAAACTAAACACTTGTTTATTTTACGGTATTTACCCATAGTCTCACACTCTCGCCAGCACTCGATGCGACAAAATCGTGAATATTCATAAGGTGAAGCTGGTTCCCTGAGCAGCAAGTAGAATACTTAAATTGGCGGGATCTCGTTAAAATATCGGAGAACCCGTTTTCAACCAATTTTCCCCCCTATGTGCCAAAAATATATAATAAAACTTCGTTTTCTTAGCTGTGGGACCTGCGGTAATTAATTTTGTCCACTGCTGTCTGTTTACCTCTAAAAAAGAGAAGTTTTGAAGGCTTTTATAACTTTTCCGGAAGTATTCCGGAAATTTCAGAAATTTCCGGAATATTTCCGGCCATTCTACTTTTCCGGAAAAGTTACATCCCTAGCCCTGATAGCAAGTTCAACCCCCCCCCCCCCGTGGCCTCGTCATTGATTATGCAAGGTAATAAATTGGTATCTATGTGCCATTTGTTATTCCTAGGTGGAGCTGTGTTTAATCTATATCGCAAATCAAGCCATTTTTGCTCCGAAGTGCACTAGCATCTGTGCTATAATATAGAAATAAATATAGAAATATAGAAATTTCGTGTTACTTACTTATTTATTTACTTAATACAGATGCTACATAACATTAGGATCCGTCCTAGGGCCTGTATTGTTCAGTCTCTATACCGCACCACTATCATCCTTAATCAATTCACTCAACTTAAATCACCAACTCTATGCCGACGACACTCAGTTATTCCTGTCCTTTTCGCCATCCTCATTTGACACATCAATTACTTTGCTTGAATCAGCATTCTTGTCTATTTCGTCATGGATGTCATCTAACCTCCTTGCTCTTAATCCATCCAAGACAGAATTCCTCTTAATAGGTCTACCCCAACAAGTTTAAAAAATTGACAGTCCCAAGCTAGTCCTGACTCCAGATACCACAATAACCCCTGCTCCAACTGCAAAAAATCTTGGTTTCAAAATTGATTCATCCCTAAATTTAGAATCACAGATCTCCCAACTATCGAAATCCTTCTATGCCCATATTCGCGATCTACGTCGCCTCCGTCCTTGCCTTGACACCAAAACTGCCTCCACAATCGCCACTTCAATAGTCCATTCCAAACTGGATTACTGCAACTCCCTTTAGTCCTTTACTATAACCTCCCAAAAACCTCCATCAACAAATTACAATCAATTCAAAATGCACTGGCCCGAGCAGTAACCAAATCACCAAAGTTCTGCCATATTTCACCCATACTGAAGTCACTACACTGGCTTAAAATATCCGAACGTATACAGTACAAGATAGTAATGATTACTTACAGTTCACTTCATTCGTCAAAACCGGTTTACCTTCGTAAACTCTTAACGCCTCAGCCTCCCCGACCTACACGATCATCATCTCATCTCACACTGTCACGCCCGTTAAATCAGTCATCACTCAAAATCTGCAACCGCGCTTTTTCATACGCCGCACCAGAACTTTGGAACTCAATTCCAGCCTCCCTTCCTATTCGAAAAGTCATTTCCCCCCATAGCAACAACAACCTGACCTGCCGCCTCATAGATACACTGACCTTTGCCCGGCCGACAAACCACCCTGTCTATAGCTATTTCAAGAAAGATTAAGCGCATAAGAATAAGCAGCTACTGCTGTGCTGCTTTCCGAGGCGCTGTAGAAGTTTACGAGATTTTACCTTACCTATTTTGACGCTTCAGAATTCATGTTTTAGCACACGTGATTAATATCGAGCCAATCAGAAAAAAGCATTCATTGAGTGCGGAGAAGATATTTCCGTTTTGCTTTTTCGTTTTGCCGTTTATTTCGACAGATGAGATTTAATTAATCGTCGATTATTCTGTAATATGCCTATTGATTTAACCAAAGATGGCAAGGGTCTAGAACAGCAGGTAGATTTATCGAATATATTATGTAAATTATTTTTTGCGTTGCTTCGAAAGAATGTTATTGATTCTCGTCACGTTCTTTATCAATTAAGGCCTATAATTTCTAACAAGAATTTTGGGAAGAACTTCTAATTTATTCGTGACTAAATATTTTTTAATATGTGGATCTCGGCCATTTTTCGAGTAAAGCAGTGTCTCAAATTGAGTCGAATTGATTGAATCGAGAATATTATTACGTTTTATCGGTTATAGGCATTTTGCCTGAAATCAATATCTAATTTATTACGGTTTCACTTAACACCATCGAACCAACCGGACCCATTGGCAACGTTAATGATTCAAGCCAGGGTTTCCCAAACATTTTGGAACCGCGGCCCACTTCATCGATTTTGTAGCGTGCCGCGACACTAATCTTAACCTAACTTAATCTAATGCCCTTGTCAGCAGTAGGATTGATGATTGCAATTCCCTTTACAATGGTATGGCCAAATATAATATACACAAACTTCAAAGGATTCAGAATTATGTGGCCAGGGCCATTACAAAAACTCGTAAACATGATCACATTAGACCTTTCCTTCAAAAGTTACGCTGGCTGCCGGTGGAACAGAGAATTGTATTTAAGACTGGTGTCCTTGTTTTTAAAATACTGCAATCTGGCCAACCTCAATATTTAAAATCTATGTTAAACCATCCGAAACATTATCATTCAACTGGATTTGCTGATTTATTGTTAAATGTACCTAGAACAAACACTGAAATTGGTAAGAGAGCTTTTTTATTTCTGGACCAAAAATCTGTCGAACTCTTTTCCTCTGGTTGTCAGATCTTCCAATAAATTGAGCATTTTCAGATCTAGGCTTAAAACACATCTCTTCGGATTAGCATTTCCTCCATAGTCTGTCTTGCTGTTTCCCTCTGACTGATCTCTGGAATGACCTGGTCTTTTGTGGATGGATTTGAAGTACCATCGATTGATACCCTTGAGTATTAGAAATGGTGCTGTAGAAGTGCATAATTATTATTATTATTAACATGTACTGTAATATTAAAAATGCATCAGGCCGTCTGACGAACGTTAGTGGAAAAGAATCGCCTGAGTTTTGAATAAATGGCAAAACAAAAGCTCTGATTCAATTCGAATGAAAACATGGCGAATATATTAGGCAGAATTATTTATATTTTGCAAAAAAGACAATGAGAGAAATGGATATTGAAATTTCTTGAAAATTATTTAAAAAAATTGTTGCCAGGAGTATACTTTTGGGTTGTTTCCCGTTATCTGGGCTCCAGTAGAGGGATGGTGTAGTTGGCGTTAGGGTTAGGGTTATGGTTAAGGTTAGGTCAGGGTTAGGGTTCGGGTCAAGTTCCCGACTGAAAAGCCATTACACTTCAATGTGGTCCTGATAACGGGAAAGTACCTACTTTTGTTACGCGTCTTAAAAATCCCATGAGTATGGCAGAATTGCTTAACCACTAGGTAGGTACTCGACTAGCTAAGAGATTCTCAATTGTTAATGGAGTTTCAGAGCACAATGTTGTTGTAATGTGTTTGTGAGGATCTTTTTAAGTTGCTTGAAGGTAGTAGTAGTAGTAGTAGTAGACTTCTTTAGCGCCATTATAGTAGTACATCAGCACCAGTCGATGGTCGCTTCAGTAAATAATCATAGTCGTGCTCTTGTCCGTGGTGCATCGAGGTTGTAATCCAGAGGTCAGAGGTCAGATGAAGTCTGTCCTTGCCATTCCTATTCCGGTTTCAATGTCCTTTTCACTCCTTCCATTGCTTGTAACAATGCTGCTTCCTAGATATTTGAACTGTGTTACCTGTTTTATTTCTATCCTCCTGTATTGTAGTCTACACATAGGAATTTCTTTTTTCATTATTACCATACAGTATGTCTTTTTTGCATTTATTCTTAGTTCTTTCTTTTCACTCTCTTCTGTCACTCTGTCTAACATAGTTTTCTTTCCGTTTCTGCCATTGGTGTGGTGTCATCTGCGTATTAAGATTAGGATTATCTTTAGGTTTACCCAATTAAGAATTTGATAATCCTGCATTTTAGGTAAGTAAATTAATTATTTCTTTATTTTAAACATAACAGAAACAGCAGTTGTTATAAGAGAACTGTTTTACCATAGCAATCATGTCATAACTATCGTGCATCCATCAATTATGCCATCAGATGTATTTCAAAGTGGATTTCAAGTTGAATTGTTCTCTGAGGTTATGTGTTCATGAAGGTCGCAAACATCTCTTGGCTGCAGAACTTGTTTCTGGATACAAAGTCATGGAAATGTGAACGGAATAGTTCATTGGATGTTCCAAATTGTTGGCAGAGTTTATGCTTTGCTCTCATCCACAAGGTTTCCATGTGTTCAGTGTGAACCTTCCTATCCGCAGGATCGATGAAATTCCGTTGATGAATAGCTATGTCATGCATGTAAATGACATTGCTAATCTGGTCATTTTTTGCATAGGCCATAGACTGCCCAGTGCCCACCCATCAGACTTATGTTTACTTGGGAGGATGTACCTTTGAATTTAAAGTGCCAGTTTAGCAGCTGTCCGTTTGGTCACCACAACGAGGCAGTGAAATTCATGAAGAAATTATTTATGCACATAAAATGCAGGATTACAGAGAATTTATACGAAACATCAACCTTGCGGACAGGAGACAAAGAAAGAAGTAAAATAGCTAAATTGAAAATGTAGTTAATTATAAAAATCCGACTATTATGCCATTTAAAATTTCGATTTTATACAGTAACGGTTGTCTAAAATAATAAGGCCTATCACTGCATAAATAAATAAAATAAAATTTTAAAAATATAGACCATAAACCACTTTTTAAATTATGAAATCTTTTCCCTTAAAATTTCATTATTGAATTGTTGTTTATCAAAGCTGGCAACTAATGAGCTAACTCATTGAACCCAAGGACAAAGTACAGAGTGAAGTTTACCCAAGGAACATAAGTCTGAATAAGGAAAGGAGGGAGGGATTGAGGCCCGCTGTGGATGATGACTTTGTTTACAAGTAGACTGGAAGACGGAAACTATGGCAACATTTTTGAATGGCTGCAAGTCAATCAGGACCAGTGCTTTTCAAACATTCTGATGCTACTGCCGACAACTTTCAAGTTTCAAGTTGGTTATGGCTTTAGTTACCGAAAATTTATAATGACGCTAGTAAGGAAACATTTTCATTGATTACATTACACCGATTACAGTACACTATTAACCACTGTTGTGGCTAATCTTTCGGTTTGATCTGGCTCTAATTCGATTTGGATTTGGTGCGCCATCGGCTGATGCTCTAGGCATTATGATAGTGGCACAATAGAAGTTTGTTGATTGAGTAGTGATTTGAACTTGTACTTGCATTTTAATATTTTAATTGACATCGTTTAGTCAACATAGTCTCTGTCTAATTATATAAAATTTATAAATAAATTTCTTATATCTATGCGACCCAGTAACTAAACCTCCACAGCCAGCCACCCACAGTTTGAAAAGTACTGATCTAGATCACGAAAGATGCACTGTATAGAAGTCACGTACGTGTAAACGATAATAGGCCTAAATGTAAATTATTTGATTGCCTACATATCCACATTATACAGCCATAGGCGTAAACCTGGGTGAAAAGGTGGGGGGGCAACCCAGATGCTTTCTTTAGCTTACCGTCTCAAAAAGTGGGAGGGAAGGAGCTCGACAAGCCTAACTGCCACTTAAAAGTTTACGCCTATGTATCCAACAATGAGGAGAATACCCCTCGAGGGACTATGGATGAAGCCAGCTGCTGGCTGCTAAGTTTAGGACAGGAGAGATTAATAGCTGATAGCAGGCTAAACAAAGATTGACACGGTGCCCAAAGTCAAATACAGTGGATTCCCGTTCCATCGAAGCTCAAGATACCGTGATAAGACTTGATACACTGGACTGTTGGTAACTTTGATATATCTGACGGACTTCTAATCAACAGGGACTGATGGACAACTTCGAAATAAGTGAGATTTTGAAATAAGTGAGTTCGACATGTAAAGCTTCTTTTTGTATCTATTAACACTGTGTTGGGTGGGACCTGCACTCAAAATTCGATATAAGCGGGATTTCGATATAAGTGAGTTCGATATAACTGGATTTGACTGTATCTTAACTTTTGAGCTCCTCTCTACTTTTATTACCATATATACTCGCGTTAAAGTCAAATAATTTAAGACCAATTCACAGGCTTTATATCCTGACTTCGACTTATATGCGAGGCACTAACTGTTGGATAAAGTTTCCATACACTGGATGTCGAAAATAATTGATTTAGCTGAAACTTTGTGTAATTAATTACTTTCGACATATGCTACAGCATCTAAGTAAAAGTTGGCATCAGCGATTTTAGGATTTGTAATTTATAGGCGCCAAATAAATATTTGTAATTTATTGGAGCTACATAAATATTAAAATAATTTTTTAAAAGATTAATTAAATTGTTCAAATTGCCAAGAGTGAGTGAACAGCAGGGTTAAAGTTTTCGTAATCGTCAGAAATCAATCGGTGAATGTCAAAATTGTTTAGTTTCTGGATTGTTCAAATCTAAAACACAGTTTTTGAATCTATGCAATAGCGCCGCGTGCCCAGCTAGCGTCCTCCATTGTTCCAACTCTCACGATCACCTCAAGAGGGTGCACCGTGGTGACGTCACTTATACCCAGGTCAATGATTTTAGACCCATTCAAATCAAAAAAATTAGGAGTCGACTTATACTCGGATCGACTTTATCGCGAGTATACATGGTAAGCTTTTACCTTTGTATTAGATATTTATTAGACATATCTTTCATCAGAATAGAGACTGGAACTTTTCTACATTATTATGCTGTGTTCATGATGGCAATCACATTAATAGATTTTTGTTAGGCAGTGACAACAATAGATATTTTGTTTGCAGGTAGCTGATCTAGACTTAAACTCTTCTGAGAAGCGTGGACAAAGAGATCAGGGTAAGTTGGTTAACAATATGACCAGTATTAGTGAATTTCAATTGATTTATTTTGAGACTCACCTGACTTTTCTTTAGTAAATTGCTACTCTGTCTGAGTTCAATGCTTCTGTTAATTGATTTGGCAAATTCTTGAAGATGTTATTATTGCACAGATTAAGAAGATTATTGCACAGATGTAAATTCGTTACATATTTTGCAAAGACATTTTCATGTTGCAACAGTTATTGAGGTATTATTAGTGTGGTTATGTGTTTAGGAGGAAAGTATATTCCACCTCATCTAAGAAGCAGTTCACGTACACAGAACTCTGAGGATTTGTGTGAGAGTGCAGCAGCTGATAGTAATCGTGGTGGAAGAGGTGAGTGATGGTTATATCCTGGGAAAGTAAGGGTGATAATGAAGGTTTTGAAAACTTCAAGATTTTGAAACTGCCATTTAATTTAACTTTATATATATTATTATGGGCTGTTGACACCTACAGATATAGCATTGATGGAGCTGGATGATGGTGATTATATTATTGCCTTGAATGATTCAGTCATGTTATTTAGCATAAAAAAGAATTTACTTAACCCCTTTAACGGGGATTAAATTTTTAGGCGCCATCACCGTACCAGGGTATTATTTTTTGGAAAAACGTTCTTCAAAAATGAAACTGTAATTTGTTTGAATTTGCTATATCTCAGGCTATCTAAGAGCTAACAAGATGAGATATACGTCATTGTTTAGCCTTCTTTTTCCCCTTTCTAATCATCTGTGCCAAACAAAGAAATTTGGTGGTAGGGTCCACTCTTTGGCCTAAAATACAACCCCTCCCAAAATTTTTCCAGCGGTAATCCTACTCGAGTGCACAGCAAAGTTGTAGGGGTTGTCAGAGGAACAAAATAAATCAATAAGTTGAAAATTGGTCAACATTTCGTAAAGATAGATAACTTCTAACCTGAACACCCATTGTCGCAACAGAAGTTAGCGATGAATTTTGAGTTTCCTTATTTTTTAAAAATTTGCTCTATTTCAGGCTACATAAGAGCTAAGAAAATGAGGTGTATCCCATTGCTTAGCTTTTTTACTGCTCTTTCTAACCATCCGTGCAAAACAAAGAACCCTAACCCTAACCCTAACCCAAAAAAATAGAACCCCTCTCAAAATTTTTTTAGAAGCTCTGTAGCGAACATTTTTCAGCGGTAACCCCACTTGAATGAGCGGCAAAGTTGTAGGGGGATGTCAGAGGAACAAAATAAATCATAAAGTTTGAAAATCGGTCAGCATTTGGTAAAGATAGATAACTTCTAATGCGAACAAATAGTTTTGTGAAAGCTATTTCTACTCAGCGCAGCCAACAGTATGACCCTGGCCCAAAGAATATATATTCCCTATTTACAAAGAGCCGATTAGTTAAAAAAATAGGTGTCATCTAGCGAATGGATAGATACTAAAGCGATTTATAGCACAAGACAGGCCTTATTCGTTGCACACGACATACAAAAGACTATGAAACTTATATGATAAGCGCAACTCGTCGCGCACAAATGCGGAAAGATAACGTTGGACGAGCACAACTCGTCGCACCCGTTTAAGGGGTTAGTGAAATGCAAATAGTTTGTACATTTAAATGTATGGTTAATATTTAAAATAATAATTGGGCACAGATACAGTGACTAAAGGGAAATCTTAGATTATTATTATTAATTATTATTATTATTATTATTATTATTATTATTATTATTATTATTATTATTATTAAGAATTTATAGAGCACAGTAAGTATAGTGAAGACTAAAGTCAAAAGCGCTTAACAATGAACACTATAAGAGATATTAAACATATGCGTCTTAAGGCACTTGATAAACAAAACAGGGGTGGTCACAATTGTCACATTCTTCAGCAGAGAGTTCCACAGACTCAGATTGCCCCTGGGTCATTCCATGTCAACTCAACCAGTATTTAGACAATTGCTCACCACACCATCTCAGATCTTCAAGAAATTTGCAGGGCTTGTAGTACAGCTCAATTTATGTAATTCCTGAAATTTTCAGCTTCTTTTGTCAAAAACTCTCAGAGATATGATATTTTGAAGATACGAGGGTAGTTGTGAGTCGACGCGGCATGTTACGTTTTACGATTTTTGAAGTTTAGTATCTTGAGAACCACAGCAGATATCAGGCTGAAATTTGCAGTGTGCATACACTTGTTCCAGCTGAGTTGAATGGTGTATTAATCTTTGTCATAGGTGCTACACAGCATGCACTAAAAATGTCCAAACATCCCATAACAGCCAGTTTTCACCGATATTTGACCCGGTATTACCATGAATCGGCAAAACATTAGACTATGTCTGTTGCGTCTTAATGTAGCTACATATATGTACTCATCAATTGCAGACAGGATTTCTGTCAATAATGAGACCTTGTACCCACTATGCGTCATCTTCTGAGTCACCGTTACCTATTTTTGCACCCACATCGACCCCTATATGACCATGTTGACAGTAATTCACAGTTTTCAAACTTTGCAGGCTTGTAGTGCTTGGTAAGTACTAACTATGGTGAAAATTTCATGTTGGTGTCTTGATTCTTTCTCATTGAAATGATTGCATAATTTGAACCTATATTGAGTCATTCCATGTCAATTCAACCAATGGCTCCAGCTTGACCATCTCAAAAAAATTATGAAATTTACCACAAATGCTCCCCAAACATCCATCTGAAAGATTGTAAAGTTTTAGCCTGCTCTCTTCAGTAATTTTTGAGATATTCAACTTCGACCGCCGTAGACTTGATGACCAGGCCCGATAAGTAGCAGGGGCAAAAGGGATCATACAGCGCCCAAAATTTTAGCCAACAACGCTTGAAAGCTATGCGCTCCGGGATCCTGAGCCAGTGAAGATTATCGCGTAGAAACGGTGTCACGTGCTCGTTCCAACTCGAGCCAAAAATCGGACGAGCTGAGACGTTTAGCACCGACTGAAGACGATGTAGTTGTTTGGCAGGAAGTCCGAGCAGAACGCTATTACAATAATCTACTCGTGCTAAGACGAGGGCACAGACGAGATTGATAACGACAGGCACCGGCTGGTATCGACGGATCTCCCTAGATACATTGCATATCAGTAATAAAGATTTAGGATCAACGTTCCCTCTAAGCTGCGCAATTGCACAATATTTTTAGGGCCAGCACGCAGAAGTTTTTGAGTAGCGCGCAGTGATTTTTGAGTGGCATTTATAAGATAATACATTAGTCAAAGCTGAAACATTTTAACAAAAATTTGTCTTGAAGCACAATTACAGAACATGCAGTAATAGTTGTGGCGAAAATGAGTTTCATTACATGGCCCAATGATCGTTCGTAGTCTAAACAAAATCAAGCGCTATAAAACAATTTCGTGAATGGCGCCAAAGCCTTCTGACCTTGGCTTCTGACGGCGCATCCAACTTCCATTACGTTGTTATGTAGCTCAAATTTCAAATAGCGTATACAGAAAAATCCGTGTTGGAGCTAAATATTCGTAAAATTTCTCAAATATTTTAGTCGAATAATCGTCGTAATGTCTAAACGCAATAGCGAAGCGGAGTCGGGAACATCTGCAGCTTCAAAAAAGAAATGTATAACAAAATTTAAGACTGAATGGCTAAACGAACACGTTAACACGGAATTACCTGACTCTGTCTTGGAACGTAGCGTGCAGCTTAAATGCATCTTCACTTATAGACAACATGTATAAACGATGGCAGTCAATAAAAGACAGACGACAAAAGGGTGTAGGGGGGCCTCAGAGGGGACCTCGAGTTCTCAGCAATGACTGTTGTCTTAACGTTAGAATTTCGATTACAATGAAGCCATAGATGATGTGATGTTTTGTCAATAAGACTTAGTTATAACGACTTTAAGAAATTTCAAGTTCATTTCATTAATTAGGTTTTATTGCAATTTTTGAAAAAGCTTATTTTGTTGGGCACCAGTCTTCAGTCTTCACTTGACTAGCATATGAAACAAGGCAATACAATTTTTAAAAATCTTTTAAAATCTCATATATACCTTGCACAGCAGAATTTTTGAGTTGTTCAGACCAACTGAAACTTTGCACAGTACCCAAAAAAATTAGAGGGAATGTTGTTTAGGATACTAAAAGGAGTCACTCTCAATGGAGCAGAGAAAGAATCTCAGTACAAAGCCTGCATTTCCAATGATTTGTTTGTATTATGGTAAATGCAATGTCTAAAATAAAAATTTTATTGTGAATGAGCATAACTAAAAAATTTACAACTGCTTACCGTATATACTCGAGATAAAGTCGATCCGAGTATAAGTCGACCCCTAGATTTTGGGTATTTGAAGGTGTCTAAAGTCATTGACCTGGGAATAAGTCGAAGTGACGTCATCGCGGCGAACCCTCTTGAGGTGATAGTGAGAGTTGGAACAATGGCGGACGCGAAGTGGGCATGTGGCGGCAGCGGCGCCATTGTTTTGATTGAAAAACTGCATTTTAGCTTTGAACTATCGAGAAACTGAACGATTTTAACATTCCCAGATTGATTCCTGACGATTAAGAAAATTTTAAACCTGCTATTCGCTCATTCTTGACAATATAAAAATCTTAATTACTGGTAATCTTGATTTTTTTATATTTATGTAGCGCCAATATTTAATTAATATTTATGTGGCGCCTATAAATTACCAATCTTAAAAGCGCTGATGTGAACTTTTATTTAGATGCCGTAGCGTATGTTGAAAATAATTACGCAGTTAGCAAAATTACTTATTTTCGACATGCTATGTATGGAAACTTTACTCAACAGTTAGTGCCTCGAGTATAAGTCGAGGTCAGGATATATAACCTGTGAATTGGCCTTAAATTTCTCGACTTTATCACGAATATATACGGTAGTTAGAACATTGGTACCAATGGAGTGTTAAATTTGGATGGAGAATGCGACTGTAGGCTTTTGTAAGACAGCTGACATTTTTGAAAATATCTTATAATCAGAAATAGTCTGATTTAAATTCTATTCTATTCTATTCTATTCTACTTGATAATTTATGTAGTGCTATAGCTTGGCCAAGGCCAAAGGCAAGAGTGTTTTACAAAAGGCAGTCATACGATATACGAAATAAATGCGTTTTCAATGTAGGTAGGGACCAAATTTGTTTATCATAACTTGGTAAATTTGTTGTCTTGCCCTGTCTATTGTACTGCAAATATGATGGGAATGGATATTAGAATAGAGGCTAAATTATGACTGGAAATGGCTGTTTGCATAATGTGGATATTGTGAGCTATCAAAAGGTTTAGGTTTTTGAAGAGGGGATCAGTATGTGCAAGGAAGGGGGGGTGGATTATGATTCTAATTAATTTCTTTTCAGTGACCTATTTGCATATACAAGACCTTTCATATTTGTTTTATGTGATGCTATTGTTTAAAATTTTAACATAGTGTTATTAGTTTGATTTTTGGATGAACTTGATTTTTGAAGACGCTGGTGACGACAGTAGACATCATCCTGAAAACGATTCGTCAGAGTTCTCTGATTCAGCCCGCAAATCAAATTATCCACCTCGTGGTGGCCCAGGAAACAGGTTAAGTACTGTTTTGGACCTTGTTATTTCAGCAATAAGGCTTTTTAGCTAGTTGGTTCACTCATATTAAATGCTCTTGACTCAGACATACACAGAGTTGTAACTACTGACTCCATGTCACTCTTTCTTAAATGTCTGAAGTCCTACCTTTTGCATATTTGTGTTAATCATAGTTTGGGTGCTTCTTGGTAATTTTTCAGAGAGGCTTTATAACCTGATCCTATGGAACAAGTTACCTGATGTCGTGACTGAGGCAGCCTCAGCTGAATCTTTCCACAAGAACCTAAAAACCATATTTATTTAAGATAGGTTTTGACTCCACTTGTTAAGCGATCTTGTCTTGGACCTTAGTCCTGTCTATTTTGCTGAAGAAACTGTCTGGTAAAAATAATAATAGTGTGTTATAACCTCATCCTATGACTCCACTTGTTAAGCGCTCTTGTCTTGGACCTTAGTCCTGTCTATTTTGCTGAAGAAACTGTCTGGTAAAAATAATAATAGTGTGTTATAATTACGGTGACCATTGCTCGAGTCGAGTTTCGTGTGTTGAGAGTGGTTTCACTCTCTTTTTGGTGCCACTCCATCTTACTCTTTTTGAACTACTCCATCCTCTTAGCTCTATCCCTGGTCAGCCATGTCATTGGTCCACAACCCATGGTCTTCTCAGTGTGCCCAAGCATGAAACTTCTTGTTCCTGAAATGAGATTTTGAATCAGTTGGCCCTCTCCTTTGGAATGCTCCTGACGCCAGTTTGCATGGATTAGCAACTCCTAATTCTATGACCCTCTTTTTGAAACGACTTAAACTTATCTCTTTGTCAATATGCAGTAATTGCAGCAGGAGCGCTTCTGAGTGATTCTTCAGAAGAGGTGCTATACAAATATTTTATTACATTACATACATTACATTACATCACAATAATAATAATTTGAGGTGAGGGATCCATAATTATGGTTGATTCAAAACTCAGATGAGAACTTGCCATAGTTAGTTAGTTAGTTAGTTATAGGCTAATTTATATAGCGCTATTGTCCTAGCGGGCTAGAGTCAAGAGTGCTTTACATTGAATTAAAAGAGTGTCCGAACAAGTGCGTTTTTAGTTTCTTAGCGAATGTTTCCAAGTTGGTCGCGTTGGTGACACTGTCTGGTAACGCGTTCCAGAGAGCCGGGTTCCCTCGAGTAACAGAACGCTCCCCCAGTTTGGCTGTTTTCGAGGGAGGAGGCACCGTCAGTCGGACCCGACTGGAGGATCTGAGCCGCAAGCGACCTTCTGTGGATGGAGGCTTTCGAAGAAGCACCGATAGATAGTCTGGGCAGAACGGGTCGTAGAGTGCTCTGAACGTAAACCAGCACCTCTTGTAGATTACCCGCTCCGGAATGCGTAGCCAGTTTAGTCTGTCCCGAAGTTGGGGAGTGACGTGCTCACACCACCTGGTCTGAAAGATCACTCGGGCGGAAGCATTCAAGACCATCTGCAGACGATTCAGCTGGTAGTCTGGCGTTCTGAGTAGTATACTATTACAGTAGTCTATTCTCGTAAGCACCAGTGCCCGCACAAGCTGGGTCGCAGCAGACGCAGGTATGTGTCTTCTTATCGCTCTAATCTGCCGGAGCTGGTAGAAGGAATTGCGAGCGACGATGCCGATGTGGTCCAGGAGTGACAGCGACTCGTCTAATAGAACTCCGAGAAGACGGACCTCGGCCGACGGGACAATAGGGACAATAGGACACAGACCCCTGCGGCACGCCACTGAGAACAGGACGCGGTGAGGACATGACCCCGTTCCACCATACCAATGATGAGCGGCGCATGGCTAATTAGATGCGTCTTCCTTGGGGTGGTAATCCAGAGAACTTCCGTCTTGGCGGGATTGAGAGCCAGACGATTTGCCTCGGTCCAGAGTTTGATTTTGGCTATGCACGCTGTGACGCGGTCACGTAGTTGTTCCATGTCTCTGGCAGGGCAAGAGGCGAGGATCTGTACATCATCTGCGTAAGCATGAGGGTCTAGCCCGCACTCCTCGACAATCCGTCCGATGTCTGCGACATACAGAATAAACAGGAGCGGGCCTAGCACAGACCCCTGCGGCACGCCACTGAGAACAGGACGCGGTGAGGACATGACCCCGTTCCACCATACCGACTGCGTGCGATCGGTTAGGTAGTCTTGCAGCCACTTGAGGGTTCCTCCCTTGATGCCGTAAGAAAGCTCCAGTCGTCGGACCATAATCTCGTGATCGACAGTATCGAAGGCTGCCGATAGGTCCAGAAGGCAGAGGAGAGCGACTCGATCATTCGATATGGCATCAACAATATCATTAAAAATGCACAGGATGGCCGACTCAGTGGAATGACCGCGTCTGTATGCCGACTGGTTCTTCGGCATTAGTCCGTTCGCTGCTAGATATCCAACCATTTGCGTATTGACGAACCTCTCCAGGACTTTGGAGAGGAAGGTTAGGTTGGAAACTGGGCGATAGTTGTCGATGTCGGTTGTATTCGCTCCCACCCGCTTCAGCCGTGGAATTACAATTGCATGTTTCCAGCACGAGGGAAACTCGCCGGTTCTCAGAGACGTGGTCATAAGCGTCACGAGAAATGGCGCCAGAGTGTCGATCACTTCCTTGAGAAGCCATACTGGAAGGGGTCGAGGTCACACTGTTTATTCGGGATGCCGGACGATCGCGATAACGTCCTCCTCGCCGAGCCGAGAGCTCGGTGAGGAGGATCTTGTAATCTCGGTGTAGCCCACCGGCTCCGCATCCGACGTTCTTCTGCGAATGGCGGTGATCTTGTCCTCAAGATGCTGATGGAAGTCGTCTGCAGAAAAACTAGTGGTCACACGGCCGCGATGATCGTGGTTTCAAGAAGTCTGTCCAGATGCTTCCATGTCTGCCCGAATCCGAAGCTGCTGATTCAAGCGAGCTCTTCCAGAATTGGCGACCCTTCGCCCTAACAAGACGCCTGCTATCTTTAAGGGCTTCACGCCAGGCGTTATAAGCAGCGTCGTCTCTCCCAAGCCCACGCTTCTTCCGCTTCTGGAAAGCCCGTTCCAAACGTCGAGCCTTCCGCCTCGCTTTTCGGCAATCCTGATCATAGTAAGGGAGGTGAGGTCGAATCGGCACAATCGATTCCACGAATGGTGCCAGGTCATCCAATATTCCAGTGATAACTGTGTGGTAACGGTCGGCCAGATCCGTTGCAGTAGCTGGTTCTATGAGGTCATGAGGGCTGCAAAGCGACGACTCTTTAAGCCGGTCGATAAACCGACCCCGATCCAAGAGCGCCCAGCGCCTCCTCCGAATCGTCATGAATTCTGGTTGTGGCCGGGAGTGTCCAGCGGACCAGCTTATGGTCTGAGAGGCCAGTGTCTGCCATCACTACGTCGTGTGTGTCCTCATCCGCTGGAGAAATGACTACGTCTAGCAGCCCTCCACGATCGTGTGTCGGCTCCCTGACTAATTGCCGCAGGTTGAACGTGTCGAGAAGCTGAATGAGTTTCATGGTGTTTTTGTCGGTCGGACGCTCCAGGTGCAGATTCATATCTCTGGCTATCCATATTGGGCTCTTGAAGGTGGAGAGTGACTCCAGTAGGACCGTGAACTCGGTGAAGAAGTGGTCAGTGACTGGTCGCGATCCTGGTCTGTAGATAGCCGCAAGCATGATTGACTTGTGGCCGACACTGATTCGGCAGCATAGAAGCTCGAATGATCTCGGATTGAGCTTAGTATCGAGCTTCGCCACAGTTATACCCGGCCTGGAGACGAAGGCTATTCCGCCATGGTTAGTGTAGTAGATGTTGTCAAGGTTTGCTTCCCGAGGAATCGTCCGTGCTGCCTCGACAACATTTAGTCCATGGCCACGCAGTCTCTTAACGGCGACGGCGTCAGAGTTCTCATGCCAAGTCTCCGTTAAAATAAGCATATCCAGCTTATAATCTGCAAAAAGTTCTAGAACGTTTTCTGTCTTGTTGTTCAGCGAACAAATGTTAAGTAATCTGAGGCCCAGCTTCCTGGCTGGGGGCCCAGAGCACCGTTCGACCACTGGATACACTAACGTCAAGGTAGAGCGGTGCTGTGATTCAGTTCTACGAGTGTCCTGGTGAGACCCATGAGGGCGATCCATATTCCACCTGACCGGGATTGACCTGTGTAGTCTCTGTCCAGCTCTACACCCTCGGGCTCTCGGTCTCCACAAGGGGGCTGGAAAAGCGAGGCGGTCAAGCTTACGTCGTACGGACGCTGGAAGCCGCCAGGTCACGCTGACCCGAATCTCCATGAGCTCGAAATGCGAATAGGCGAACGAGTTCGTCGGCGTCGATGAATAATTCCCGACTTCACTGCAGGTAAACATAGTTCGATATTAACATACGCGTTGACAGGTGAGCTATGATAGCCCTTGGCTTTGAAGAAACAATGGCAGTACCTGTCGGCCTCGAACGATTCAGTAACGACGCAAAAACTGTGTCTAATGACGTTCGATTGCAATAATCCACAACACCCTGGTTGTCCGGAAGTGTCAAAGAGAGTAATTAATCGCAAGTCGCTTGAAAATTCGGCATAACTTTCCGCAAAAGTCCGAAACATCAGCAGGCACATCACCTGCGGGCTGCCTAACTCGGCACCCCCTACCGAAGCCATGACTGCATTCATGTTGCCAAGAATCGCTAGTTCTTCGTGTGCAGAGGTGGAGTGAACAGCGGCTTCAAGCTGATGGTAGAATTCATCCTTTGTGTTTTCTTCTGCCCACTTCATTGTAGCATATGCTACCATGACAGTAGGATATCCATGTTGATGCTTTAGTTGTGCTTTTCAGAGGTGGTATGATATGGGTGGCCAAGATGAGATCGACTGGCTTTGTTACAGAGCAGCAGAACGACACTGTAAATGCGAGTTGAGCCTCCGGATTTGAGTAGAAACGAATCTTCAACATTCATTGTTGATTAACTGCTGAGTACTGTATTTGCACCATTATTACCTGCACACGTATCACCTATCACTAGAGCGTATCACCTATAAGCGATGTTGACTAACATATCGAGCTTTGTATGATCGAACTTTCCCCGACTACCTGGCTGAACTAGTTCACAGGCCTTTGCCTACTGACCGGCGTTGTCAGCTCCGATCTGGTCACAGTGTCAAGTTGCTTGTTCCTCCTCCATCGAAGACAGTGCAACCTGGTGAGAGATCTATTACGCGGGGAACCCTGCCCTCTGGAACGCTCTACGTAATAACGTGTCCATGGAACCTACCGTATATATTCGTGATAAAGTCGAGAAATTTAAGGCCAATTAACAGGTTATATATCCTGACCTCGACTTATACTCGAGGCACTAACTGTTGAGTAAAGTTTCCATACATAGCATGTCGAAAATAAGTAATTTTGCTAACTGCGTAATTATTTTCAACATACGCTACGGCATCTAAATAAAAGTTCACATCAGCGCTTTTAAGATTGGTAAGTTATAGGCGCCACATAAACATTAATTAAATATTGGCGCTACATAAATATAAAAATATCAAGATTACCGGTAATTAAGATTTTTATATTGTCAAGAATGAGCGAATAGCAGGTTTAAAATTTTCTTAATCGTCAGGAATCAATCTGGGAATGTTAAAATCGTTCAGTTTCTCGATAGTTCAAAGCTAAAATGCAGTTTTTCAATCAAAACAATGGCGCCGCTGCCGCCACATGCCCACTTCGCGTCCGCCATTGTTCCGACTCTCACTATCACCTCAAGAGGGTTCGCCGCAATGACGTCACTTCGACTTATTCCCGGGTCAATGACTTTAGACACCTTTAAATACCCAAAATCTAGGGTTCGACTTATACTCGGATCGACTTTATCTCGAGTATATACGGTAACCTCGAATTGTTTGCAAAGAAATTTAAGACGTACTTGTATGATATATGATATATCATATAAGTGCAGTGAGTAAAGTGCTCTTGACTTAGGCCTTCAGCCATGATTATTGTGCTATATAAATTGACATTGTAACATAACATAACATGTATATAACCCGCATATGTGTATAACCCGCAAAAAAATTATGAATTATGTTCCAACGTTCCAGCATAAGCCGCACGTGAATATAACCCGCATATGCTAGTCTTTAGGTATTTGAAGGTGTCGATGCTATGATGTACGGTAAGTAAAATCTTGTGGATTTATGTAGCGCTTTGGAAATAGTACAACAGTAGCTGCTTATTCTTACATGCTTAGCCTATCTTAAAATAGGTATGGGAAAGGTGAATGATCAGCCAGGCAGCGGTCAATATATCTGCGCCGAGGCCAAAGTCAAGGGCTCTTTTACATTGTTGGCATGACGAATGTATGATGACGATTTTGAAAATCCGTTTTGATGTTAATCCAATCGAAGTTAGGACGTAATAAATGTTTAAGTTATCTAACCCTAACCTCTTAGTAATATGGTTCTAAGTACTGATTGTCTAAAAAACATATTGTTGAATGCATTTAATGCATAACAAGTTGCGTAATAAAAGAAATTAAAAAGTCTGGTGTTTGTTGTGTGTTTTATATTGCATAGGCCTATGGCACTCTGTCGTTAGCCAATTCTATTCATTTATCGCTCCCGTTAGTGAATTCCAATTATTTAGCACCTTTTCATTATTTATCACTCCTCCGTTAGCGAATGAGCTATATAGCGCTCTTTATAAGTATTTAGTGTTCCTCCGTTGGTGAATTCTAGTCATTTATCACTCCCATATATTATTACATATATATATATTATTAATATTAAGTAACTTACCAGTTAGATAGCCATCACAAAAATTTTGAAATTTCATCTTATCATTTTGTACTGCATTGTTCTGTGACTTCGTAATAGAGCTTCTAGTTTAAAGCAGTGTTTTTAAATTTTTAGTTTCAAGTTTTCAGTATAACCTGCATACAAAATATATACCCCGCAAGGGGGTCTGCGGTTTGTAATTTCTTGTATTACCCGCACACAGGTAATAATCGTCCAAATGCGGTAGTTGTGCATCTGAGCCCTGCGTGATTTGATTAGAATTGTCTTCTCATAGGAATGTTATCTTCCAGGGTTCAGCAGACCTTTCCTGCCTGGATTTGAAATAAGAGTTGTCCTTCTCCAAGATATGCAGTTTAGCCTAGTTGTGCAGGCTCCTAGTTTCTAGGTAGTCCTCTGTAAAGGTACTGCAGGGGTCTTGTCTGTCGAGAAGCTATATACTGGCACAAAGGGCCTTTGTTTTCTCCTTGTACAGGGCTTTATCGCCGTTTTATATAATACACTATATGCATCATATAGACCTCTGTGACCAGGCCACAGCACCACCCTTTATTAGTTGCCTGTTCTTCCAAAACAAATGAAATCTAAGCTGAGAATTTATTGAAAAATCATAATTTTCTTCATTTTAGAAAAATTTTAAAAACAAGAGCAAATCAGAAAAGTTTAATTATCGTTAGCTAATTTAGCACATTGAATTTGTTTGGAATTGACAGTTTTGATATAAGATGTCAGTTACCTGTTTTCCCAAGGCTAATGAAATCTGAGCTAAACATTTTGTACTGAAATGAGAGCCAGTCAACAATTTTAAGATTAGAATGGTGGGATGTGTTAGTTGATGCAAATGATGATTCTGATGTCTCATCTATAATATTAAAATCCTTATTCTGTATGTCTGTTACCTTCAAGCGTTCTGATTGGTTGACTATTGGTAGACGGTTTAGTCCTTACGTCGCGATGCGTTGGTGGGCGATGTTCGAAGACGACGTTGCTATTGGTAACAATTGTTCGTAGTAATCGCACGGTAACACGGTTTAGTCGAGTCATTGCAGCGTCAGAGGGTGGAATGCGACGGCGTTGCTATTGGTAACAATTGTTCGTAGCTTGAGGAGGCAATTTTAACGTACATTTTAACGTACACAAAAAATACGTGTACAGCGTCACAAATAGTCACAGTTGCGTGATTTTAACGTACATAGGCCTAATTATTACATGGCGCAGAGCTTGGCTAGGTGGCGTATGTACATCATTGAAATGTTGTTCAGCATGAATTCAATGATTGGGTAATAGGTATAGGTATTGGATTAGTATTATCCTGCACTGCGAGCGGAGCGAAGCGAGCATCTTTCTAGTTACAATATAATTGCTTTAAGAAAAATCTCAAAATATTTGGCTTATTTATTTTACATACTACATTGAAAACTAAACAGAATCCCTTTACCTTTAGATATGTGTGCTACACAGCATCCTTTATCTAGAATGCAGCATGTGTGAATTGACACATTGTCAACTTCAGTACTAAACACAGTCAGTCGGCCTTGTTCTTGCATGCTGTGCATGCTTTGGACAAACACTTGCCATTCACTGTGACACAGAATGATTACATACATCCCAAGTTATGACAGTTCTGTTTCAGTTACATGCTGCCTTTATTTGAAAGTTCACTCACTTTCAGTAGACCTGTAGTTGGTGATGACTTGACAGGCGCTGGAATCTTTGCTGATGCGGCTGCATTGGTGAGTTCTGAAAACAGCCGATGCAGAATGCAGCGTTGATAGCAATACTGCAGTCTTACCTGGTTTGTCCTGATCTTTCACAAGATTCATTGATCCATTTGAATACAACACAGACTCATGTACTGCCATCGCCGTTGACTTCAGAATTTCTTTCCTGTTACAGAGTAAATTGTCAACCAAGGATGTCATTTTCCCAAATGTTTTTGAGAAAGGTTTCGGCTGGTGAAAAGTTGTTGATAGTAACTACTGAAGCACAACTGAAGTAGGGCTCCATGAGGGTCATCGCTGCATGAATTCCCAGCTGGTCGACTCTTTTCTCATCTCTTCCAAGATATGGGTTCACATTTCGACAGTAGTTTGTGTTCCCTTCAGCAAGGATCCCATCGTGATTCTAAATTTGTCAAACTTGTTTGTCATATATTGTGTTAATATGCAGCGAGCCTTGGTGGAAAACAATTCATCCACTGTGAGTTGTGTGGAATACAAAATTCTGACTATTTGTAATAAACTAATCTTTCCATAACCCAGGAGATCATGCAGAATTTGTCTTTCCATACACTCTCTTCTCGTGTTTAGCACATGTCAAATCTAAGATAGCGTTTTATTCTTTGAATTTATCCTGTGGCATTGCCTGGCTATAGGCATAGCACCCATACTTCTCTGACAACAGTAAATGCAGACAAAAGTTCTTGGAGTTCTTGTTCTTGCAGTTCTTGCAGCCCATCAAGTACAACACACAAATTAATAAATCAAGCTAATTGTCTGTAATGTTCCAAGATGAGTCATACATACGCATATACTTGACGTTATAATACTTGATATGATGAGTCATACCTTTATTCACAAGCAATCTGAATGCATTGACTGGTGTTCTCATTGTTTGAGTAGTTTGATAGACCTGGCTCACAGAAAATACATTTTGTGCTTACAGTCGTCCATGAGGTGCAATTTCAGTTATGGACTCCCACAATGTACCATCCTGTAATGTACTTGGTATTTTGGTGGCCAGGTGGTGTCATTGGTGCCGCCCCAATTCCAGGTGCTGTCCCACTCCCAGAAAAATACAAACCCTTCAGTGTTTTACTTTGTTATTCAGTAAATGTGATCAGAATTTTTATTAAAACTAAATTAAGGCAAAGGCAAGAGTTATTAGCTTCTGTTTGCATTTATTTACTACTGGTAATGTCTATTCAATAGCATAAAAGTATACATAGGCGTGGGACATGTAAATGTGCATAGCTGCATGGATCAGAAATGACTGTTGCATTCCAATACTAGGCAATTTTTTCTTGCTGTGGTTATTTATTGGCAGAAAAGTAATTGCAGCAACTTCTTATGTTGCCCAGGGTGGACCCACCCCTCCACCAGTGATGTTAATTCTTGTCCTGGTCTTTGTCCTCGTCCTTGGGGAGTCAGTCCTCATCCTTATCCTCGTCCTTGGGGGTTCGGTCCTCATCCTTATCCTTGTCCTTGTAGATCGGTCCTTGTCCTGGTCCTTGTAACTTAGTCCTTGAAAAGTCCTTATAAGGACCAAATTACTTGTATACCATTTTCAATTGTACTAATAATTATGTTCCAAGGTAAGAGTAGTATGTGGATTTATATTTGGCTACATACTTGCGTTGAGTTACTCTAAATGTTTAGTCATTGTTTCCTATATATAATACCAGTTGATTCTTTAGAGAATCTTTTGTTTCCCTGCAACGTTGGCTCCAGTTGAACGAGTGTTTTTGCAAAGTGGTCTCATAATTAGACCTCACCGTGTGTGCATGACTGATCAGCTGCTGGAAACACTTGTTCATTTATTATTACTATTATTTATTATTATTATTATTATTATTATTATTATTATTATTTAAACTTGACAATTTCTTAAGCGCAGTAACATAGCTAGGTGGCTAAAGTTAAAGGCGCATTTGAAATGAAGTATTGCTGTTGACTACATTATGTTTTTAAAAAAATTTTGCTTTTCTAATTTTGTGATTCGAATTGAAATTGTGTTTGGTTTTTTCCTATCTGACTTTTTTGTCTGACAGAGGTTTGTCCTTGTCCTTGATCCTTGTCCTTGGGGGTCAGTTCTTGTGGTACTTGTGCTTGCGGGGTAAGTCCTTGTCCTCGTCCTTGGAGGGTCGGTCCTCGTCCTTATCCTCGTCCTTGGGGGTTCGGTCCTTGTCCTTATCCTCGTCCTTGGGGAGTCGGTCCTTGTCCTTATCCTCGTCCTTGGGGGGTCGGTCCTTGTTAACATCACTGCCCTCCACCCCTTAATACGCCAATAGAAGATGCTCTGATTGAGCTAGCTGGCATTGTAACATACCCTGCTACCAGGCTCAAATGTAAATTAGCCTTATGACCTTACTCATACTGTACCGCAGGAGGGCGGTTGATGCTTGATGCGTCAATTGACACACTCCACCGCTATAGGTAGACTTAAATCACCGCTGTTTTAGTGTGAAGTATCTTTTGATGATTTAGGACATTGAATTTGATGAGGATTGACTGTTTTCTTCTAATTTATTTTTGACTTGTAGATCAGCGTTATTAAATTATTGGCAATAATAATAATAATAACTTGTTAAGATTTATTAAAAATACAATATCAATATATTGTCTGTGGTAAATGTGAGGTACTGATTATATTTTTAAGAGGACGAGTTGCTTGATAAAATAATTTGTAATTTTTGTAGAAGTGGACGCAGTGGTGGGCAGGCTGACCGAGATGGCATAGACAATGAAAATGGCCCTTCTTACCGGGGTGGTGGAAATAGTCAAAGAGATCAAGCTCGTTCTGGTGGAAAATGGGATGACAGAAATGATGGAAATTCTAGGGAATGGAATGGCCGAAGTGATTCTAGAAGAGGGGGGTATGCAGATCATTTTGACGTTTTATTTGTTCAAATTGTAAACAATATATCGTTGCAGTCTAAGTAATACCTCACATGTGCAAAAAACAAAACTTTTCAGGAAATGAAAAAAACGTCACAGTATCTCAATAGCGCATTATAAAAATTAAATGATGATAAATAGCAAATATATACTGTATGTTCCCTTTCAAATTTAAGGACAAGTATTTGACCATACATGTACAGTATCGTGACGTGTAAAAAAATGCAAAAAAACAAAAATCTGAAAAATGGTCACATAGTGACGATATTCTTTGTAGAATATTTACCAGTACATATTTTGAATATTGATGTGCTAGGCACTGATCAATTCTTACTGCAAAGCAAAACATTGTATACATTTTAGAAGCTATCACATATATTATGGCAGGCAGCTGTGGTTGTATTTGAAAGTGTTGTATTATAAACGACAAATCATTTTGTCCTTACTTCAATTGCTCAAGAGTATCTGCCACATACAGAATAATCTGTTTGCTGGCTGTAAAGGACTGGTTGGCCAGAAATGATTGGCCAGGTAGGGCACAGTTTTTATGACTAGTCAGAAAGACACACACCTGATAGAATTGTAACCCTTTTGACCTTGATGTTGTTCAGATGAAATCAGTTGACTTAGTTTGACTACTTGATATTCATTTTGGTTCATTGTTTTATATTTTTATATTGTACGGCATGTAAATAGTGATTGAACTCTACAAGCTGTAAACTTAGCGCTGTTCATTCTTTTTCTCTGTTGTCAACCCAGCTGTTTCAGTCCTGTATAAAGCCCACTTTGACTTTAACTTTATCTTTTGAGTCCTATCCCCTATTAGTGCCATCATCTGTCCTTAATGGTTTTGCCGGGTTAATCTGCCATTTTTATATATATATATATATATATATATATATATATATATATATATATATATATATGGGCATTTAGCGCTGTAGTTGCTTTTTAATGTGCACACTTCAAAAAAGATTGTTATTATTATTATTTATTATTATTATTATTATTATTATTATTATTATTATTATTATCAACTATTATTATTATTATTAAACTACAAGATTAACGTGACATAATGTCTAACGACTGCAAGGGCACGTAACAATAACAATATGAAACAGAAATAAAATTGCCTATAATATAAGTACAGAGAGGTGGTCACATTACATCATAGCATCTAATGAATAGCTCAGTTTTAAGGTGCTTCTTGAATGTCTCCAGCGTCGTTGATGACCTTATGTGAGGCAGAAGTCCATTCCAGACGCGAGCAGCAGTGACCGGAAAAGCACGGCCACCGATCGTTGAACGCCGTACTCGAGGCACGAGAACGTCAGTCGTAGATGCCGAGCGCAGGTGGCATCAAGTTTTGACATCAGACATGCGGCCGAAAGCGTTTGCCGGATATGACGGCGCCAATCCATTGAGACATTTAAATGCCAACGTAGCAAGTTTGAAATCTATCCTCTCCGGGAAACGAAGCCAGTGTAGCTCGCGTAGAAGAGGCGTCACGTGATCGTATTTCCGAGCTGCAAAAATCAAACAGACAGCTGCGTTTAGGACTGACTGCAGTTTTGCAATCAGGTGACCTGAGACGCCAGCAAGCGTCGAGTTGCCGTAGTATAGACGACTGAGCACCAATGCAACAACGAGTGATTGCATCACCGATGGTGTGACGGACCTACGTATGCTGCGTAGTTGCCTTAGGACTGCGAAGCAACTCGACACAATTCTCGTGACGTGCGACCGCATCGACAGATCGGCGTCGATGTAGACGCCTAGGTCACGGACAAAAGCTGACATATATCAACTGACATATATCAACTGAGAAAATTGTCAGTTGAATCGGCTGCAGTCAGTTCTAAATGCGGCTGCTCGAGTGATCTTTGGTGTCAAGTGGAACGAGCATGTAACACCGATACTGAGAGACTGAGAGACCGGCTCCACTGGCTGCGGATTCTGCAAAGGATCAGGTACAAACGATGCTGGTTTACTTATCGAATGCTCCAGGATCCCACCTGCCCGGACTATCTAACGGCGCTGATGCGGGAATCCGGCTCTATGGAACGCACTGCCGGATGACGTGACAGAAGTGACTTCTCCTGAAATGTTCGCCAGAAGACTCAAAACACACTTGTTTAATATTTCGTACAGTTGAGATATTTTATTTGTTGTAAAGTGCTCTTGATTTTGACCTTTTGTCATGCATACTGCGCTGTATAAGTTGTCAGTTATGAATGAATGAATGAATGAATGAATGAATTATTATTGTTATTATTATTATTTTTATTATTATTATTAGCAAGACAATTTATATAGCGCCATGGAAATGAAGGTAAAAGTGAAAGGCACTTTGACAGGTAAAGAAGCTTTTAAACAAGCTGTTCATGATGTATAATACTTTTGATTTCCCAACCTCTGCAAACCTATCTCAAATTAGATAGATAGATACTAGATTGCAAGGCGCTATTTTTACAAATGTGCCGCTACTGCAGAGTCAAAATCCGAATAAAAAAGTGTGTCTTCAGTCTGCTCAAAAAGACTGCGTGTGAGACAGTATTATCACGTAAAGACAGGAAGGGAGTTCCAGTTGTGAGGACCGGATGCAATGAAAGTCCTGTCTCCGATTTTGCTGCGAGTTCGCATGGTAGAGAGTAATCTTGAGTCATCCGACCTGAGCACCATGGATCTTTTAGTTGCACAAACAAGGCGACAGTCATTAATCAGGTATTGTGGAGCTTCTCCTCTGAGGCAACTATGGAGTTGATTTTAACCCTTAGCGGGGTAATTAAATTTTACAAGACGTTTTAATTAATTTTTGGGAAAAGCGTTCATATGAACTGTGAACATGTACGTTTTAAACTTGCCATAATTCTGGTTATATAGAAGCTACAAAGATCGGTTTGCACCGTTGTTTAGCATTTTCTTTGCACTTTCCATCCATCCGTGCAAAAAAATTTTGGGGTTTGGCCTCTACAGCCCAAAATTGGACCCCCTCCCAAAAAATTTGTTCTGGGGGCAATAGCAAAATTTTTCAGTGATGACCCCTCTAGGTTCAGCGGCAAAGTTGGAGGTGGGTGTCTTGGGAACAGATAGCTTCAAAAATGTTGAAGATCGGACCCAATTTGGTGGATTTATTAGTTTTTACACCAAGCTCCAGTTGATCGGCCAATTGCAGTTTTTAGCGTGAAATTGGAATTCTGAAACACACAAGGTAACAGGCTATATAGAAGCTAGAAAGATGTGGTTTACATCATTCTTTAGCATTTTTATTGTACTTACCATCCATTCGTGCCGAAAAAGAAATTTCGGGGTTGGGCCCCCCTACGGGCCAAAAATAGAACCCCAAAAATTTACTTCAATGGTCAATAAAATTTTTTTCAGAGATGACCCTCATATGTTCAGTGGCAAAGTTGGAGGTGGGTGTCTTGGGAACAGATAGCTTCAAAAATTTTGAAGATCGGACCCAATTTGGTGGATTTATTAGGTTTCTTCGGTAGAAAGCGTGGCGTGCATCCTTTGCAGAAGTGAGAATTTCTCAAAAATCTGGAAATCTGACAAATAAAACCAAACATAGTCATAAACATGACATAAACTTACATAAATACATACATACATACATACATACATACATATGTACATACAAAAACAAATGAAAATTAGACTATGACTGACAGGAATGCGTCTGGGAGTATCACCCCAAGCAAAATTACTAGTATCAGAGGATACTGTACCACCGTTATCGTATCGCTGCCTTCGCTGTATGCGTCGTTGTCGGCGATTACCAGATCGTCAGCTTCAGCCTCCGAGTCATCCACTTCTGACTCACTGTCGTAGGCGTCTGAATTCCGACTCTTCCAGCAAAGCGCAAGACAGAGTTCCCACGCTTCCTCTGAAGCCATCTTCACCTTGACCAAGGACAAAATGAATGCTGGTCAAAATCCGACCCCTCGGTCACTTAAAATATATTCTTTTTGCTTATAGAGGCCACACTAGCTAAAAAGAGCTGCCATCTTGCGAATGGATAATAACTAAAGCGATATTCCATTGAAGAAGCGTTTATAGGCGCCGCTGCTCGTTCGTGAATAGCCTTTGAAGTGGCAACAGCGTTTATAAACGTCGCTGCCGTTTCGTGACCACTTCCTGCCGGCGTTTATAAACGTCGCTGCCCGTTAAAGGGTTAAAGAGAGTTCTCAACCGCACAGGAAGCCTGTGCAGCGATCTTAGCATAGGCTTGATGTGAGCCCAACGAGGTGTAGTCGTTACAAGCCGAGCTGCAGCATTTTGCACATGATTAAGATTAACTTATGATTAAGTCAACTGCTTTAGAACAATGACTTGTGTAATGATTTTCCCTCAGAGTGGCCAAAGCCATCTACTGTAAAACCCACTCTTCAGTAATGTTTTAACATTCTCTGATTAAATCTAATATATATTCTAAGGACCTGTCTTTTCTTAGGTTTTTATTATTCTTATTATACTTAAATTATTGACTTTGGTTAGCATTTATGCTATGATATTATTTAAGGCATCCTTTTGATATTAACGATAATGAAGGTTGCAATGATATACTAATAGTTAGTGTATTTGCAGTTAATTGAGTTAATTGCTCTGTTGTTCAGTAGATGGTATTCACAAGATGCTATATTATAATTTTAATTTATTAGTACTTTGTCTGCCTTATGTTATATCTTTGTTATAGCAGTTATGATCATTCTGGAGGCTCTCGAGGTGGAGAACCTGCACGCGGTGGTCGGTGGGATGCTTTGGAAGAAGATCGTGACCAGGGCACTGGTCGTTGGGGCGGTGGAGCAGCTGGTGGGGGTAGACACATTGGTAGAAATAGTTATGATGACAGCCGTGGAAGAAATGATCGATGGAGTCGTGGTAAAGATGATGATGTCGACTGGTCAAAAGCACTGCCTCGCAATGAAAGACTTGAGTTGTAAGACCTGCAACAATTTTATTTTCATACTGTGTAGTTTCATTATTATTCATTCATTCATTCATTCATTCATTCATTCATTCATTCATTCCTTGACAATTTCTATAGCGCTGTAACAAGGCTGAGGCCCACAACAAAAGCGCTTTAACATCTCAACTATAACCCAACCTAAACAGATGCGTTTTTAATCTCGTGATGAAATGCTCGGGAGTAGCAGCCATGGTGGTCTCATCAGGAAGAGAGTTCCACAAGATAGGATTACCCCTAGTGAAGGATCTCTGTCCGAACTTGGCGGTCTTGGATGGGGGAGGAACATGAAGTTTAACGCCACGACTCGAGCGGAGCGAAGCTCTCCTGTCATTACCCTGCGGTCTCTTTACAAGAGAGGCAAGGTACTCAGAACAGCACGGGTCATGCAGCGCTCTGTACGTCAGCCAGCATCTTTTGAACACAATCCGCTCAGGGACTCGGAGCCAATGTAGACGATCCCTGAGAAGTGGCATTACATGTTCGCACCAGCGACATCCGAACACAACCCTCGCCGAGAGATTCAGAACAGACTGCAGCCGATCAAGTTTGCTAACCGGGAGGCCCAACAGGACACTATTGCAATAGTCGATCCTAGTTAGCACCAAGGCCCGGACCAAGTGTACCACTCCGGATACAGGCAGATATCGCGGACTGATCGGATCCTTCTCAATTGAAAGTGACATCGCCTGATCACATCGTTTACGTGTGGCTCGAATGAAAGAGTCCCATCAAAGAGTACCCCCAACAGCCGCCGCGACGCACCGGAGGGGACAATGGTAACATCACCCATCGCGAACGGTTTGCGACTCACCAGCATCCTTCTCCGAGGGGTGCTAACCCACAGGAACTCAGTTTTTCCCACGTTTAAGGGCCAGTCGATTTTCCTCCGCCCACCGAGACAGCGACTAGACACTCGATGAACCGTTCGAGAAGCGCCTCCACATCACCAGGAAGGCAGGACGAGTAAATCTGACTGTCATCAGCATAGCTATGGGGTGCCAGTCCAAAGGCCGCAATAATTGATCTCAGATCAGCCGTGTACAGAATAAAAAGTAATGGACCAAGTACTGACCCTTCAGGAACTTGACAGCCAACGTTCCGCCCCAGAGAGTTTCCCACCGCACATTACAGATTGCACTCTATCAGAGAGATAGCTGGCTATCCACCGCAAGGAGGAACCACACACTCGAGCGATTTCTCAAGCCGGCGTATAAGGATATCATGATCGACAGAATCAAATGCCGACGAGAGGTCGAGGAGACATAGGAGTGCAAGCCGTCCGTTCGACACATCGTCGACAAGATCGTTGAAGATCTTAAGAATAGCAGATTCAGTCGAGTGTGGCGATAGGCTGACTGATCAAAGGCGGCATGAGTCCGTTGGCAGTGAGAAACCCTATGAGCTGCCTGTTAACCAACCTCTCCAACAGCTTGGAAAGAAAAGTAAGATTGGAGACTGGTCTGTAGCTCGCAGGCTCTGACGAATCAAGCCCCGGCCGTTTCAAATGGGGCCTTACGGTCGCGTGTTTCCATTAAGACGGAAACTCACACGTCTCCAGAGACACGGTTATTAACGTTCTAATAAAAGGCGAGCAGCTCAATCGAGTCCTTTAGTAGCCAAACAGGAAGCGGTCGGCCGGGCATTGCTTATTTGGGGCTGACCTCACCAAGGCCACCACCTCCTCAAGGGGACGGAAGGAAAAGACCGACAGTCGCATCATGCGCAGAGAAAGTCGCGGGACCAGCATTCGCAGTCCTGTCACGTATCCTGGCCACTTTCTCCTCGATGAACTGGTGGAAGTCTTCTGCACTGAAATCCGGGCCAGGACCGTAGGTGTTATTATCCTCTCCCAGCAAGGTGTTGAGGACCCGCCATGTCCTCTTCCCGTCAGCCCCGGTCTGACTAAAAGTCTGCCTCCAGTAGGCCCTCCCTTTAGCCCTGACCAGCCGCCTATACCGATCAAGTGCCCCCCTCCACTGAGCCCGAGCCACCGGCTCCGCGTCGGAGCTCTGAGCCCTCCGAGACAACCTCTCCGCTCTCCTCGCAGCCCGACGAGCCAGCCGACACTCCTCGTCATGAAACGGACAAAAAGGCCTGTCTCGCACCCTGATCTCGGTCGTAGGAGCCACTTCATCCAGGATCCCGGTTATCACCAGGTTATAGCTCACAGCAAGCTCAGACGCTGATCTTCCGAGTGTCGTAGGCAAACACAACTCCAACTATTAGTAGTGTAAAAGCAGGCTTTCTATTTTCCTGGTGTTTGTTGTTCGGCTTTTTTGCACAATTGTGACTGCTGTTTTATTTTTCATAATTAAAATCAACTTGCTTTGTGGTGAGACATCAACCATAGCTTGTTTAGAGGAATTTAGTATCTGGAATGAAAAAAGTAATTTTTTTTGCATTGCAGTGAACTTTTTGGAAATTCAAACACTGGCATCAACTTTGATAAATATGAAGACATCCCTGTTGAAGCCTCAGGGTTCAATTGTCCGCCTTATATCAGTTCGGTATGCTAATTTTTGTCGAACATATTCGAGATCCATTAATTTTAGAGATGTAATAATATCTACGTAATATATCTGATTGCGGAATACAGAATACATTCACATGCACCGAAATCGTCAAGAATTTTGTTACGAAAACTGGTAGGGTTCCCAGGCTGAAATATTGGCCTTATGGGTGACAGGGTTAATTTGCAGAAACATTTTCTACAGATTTTGCAATCAACACAATATTGTTTAATTTGTGAAGGATCACTTGTGTGAAACCTTAACTCTTTCACCCCAGCAATCTGCATAACCAATATGTTATGAAACCAAACTATATATGGCATTATGGGGCTGCAAAGTTAAGCACAAGAAATAGTTATTTCAAGGTGTTATGTATAGTGTATAAAGAGCCCAGAATTCTGCAATTTTTATGCAGTTTATGATTTCTTTAGTTAAGTATGTAACCAAATATAATTATTTTACCAGACATTTTGAGTTATTCTTCAGTTTATTGCTTGTGAGGTTAAAGTTTTCCGTATTTCCACGCATACACCTGAATATAAATCAGTTTAAAGTTATAACTGTAATTCTGTTTATAGAACTTTGTTCTTATAATGAGACATTTTTTATATCAGAATTTACAGTTAAATTGTGATTGTGTTTGAAGTTTTCTGATGTATCACTTGGAGAAATTGTTGATAACAACATCCAGCTGTGCAAGTATGACAAGCCAACGCCTGTGCAGAAATATGCTATTCCAGTTGTACTGGCAAAACGGGATCTGATGGCATGTGCCCAAACTGGTGAGCCTGTTATGTTGCATAATTTTTGTAAATTAATTTATAGGTTAGACCATTAACTGCCACATTCTGAAAAAATACTATTTTTATGTGTTAAAGAACAATTACCCTTTGTGTCATGTATACAAACAGCAAAGGCAAGCAACTACACTACATTTATCGTTTTTTTGGGAATGTACTGTGGTATGTATCCAGGCATCCTACTGGTCACAGATTTTTCATGCATTTTGGGTATCCATACTGTGTTTTTTCAGTTTGCTTGCTGTACTCAAATGTTCACCAAATGATTTGCCTTTTTCTGCACAATACCTGTTTGTTTTTGTAACAAGCAGCTTCCACATTAATGATGCCAATTTCAAGTTGAGTTGATCCTTCATGGCTGGTGCACCAGACAGAACAATAAATGACTATTTATCCTGCATAAAGTGACACCTGCTTACCGTGGTGTCGTGCCCACCTGCTTCGTGTCTCAAAATTAGTAAGAATGAGATCTCACAGTCATATGGCTTATGGTGGATTGTCTGTACTTGCCATACTATTGTCTACCAACAGCACGAATTAGCCGAGAGTTTCTGGTGAAAGGGTTAAGTCAATGTTGACTGAATTACTATCAGTGCTTACTGCTTATAACTTATATCCAATGCTAATTAATCCCAAATTGAGTTCTTTTGTTGATTTTTAACCCCATTACTGGCCGTAATGTAATATTGCACCTGTTTAGTGTTTACATTACATTACCGAAATCTGGATGGTAAAGGGGTTAAAGCATGTTTAGCATGTTGGTCACCGATGATTTGATAACTCGTCACACTTTTTTCACTCAATGGCCAGCGACATATTTATGCATCGCTATGTTTATGAGATCTAAGTAGTACTTTGCTGACAGTCAATGTGTTAACACACTTATAAAAGAGACAGACGTCACGTTCTGTAGAAATATGAAATGACATTCACGTACAACACATAGTATTCATATACTGTAACTGGTTGTTTGTTTTGAAATGTTAAAGCTCTTGAGATTATCAGCAATTATTTGGACTGCTGTAAATGTCCAGAGACACTTGGCTATTTTCTATTTTTAATGTCCTATGTTTCTTTTCTCTTATAAATTTTTGGTCAATGTCTAATAGCAATGTTAAACTGAGCTCCTGGATCTTAATGTTAAACTGAGCTGTTTGTGCTTAATGTTAAACTGAGCTGCTTAATGTTAAACTGATCTCAATGTTAAACTGAGCTGGATCTTCGTTCCTGTTCCGGTCCATCCTGGCGTCTCTCGGTACTTATTCGTCGCCGGCTCGATCGCCTTTCTCAGCCATCTCCCTTCCGGAAGAGGAGGGCTCAGGGATGCAGAGCAGGACAGAGGATTCGGAGATCGATCTCGATCAGATTGGTTCACGAGCATTCACACAGAAATGGTCAGACCATCGTACAGGTCAAGCCAACGAACCATCTAAGACCATCGCTGTAGTATCCAAGAATTGAACTTAGACTGGGATTGTTGAATATCCACTCTATGAACAATAAGACTGAGAACGTTCCGGACCTCTTTACAGATTATCGGCTGGCTGTCTTAGCGCTTGTAGAATCTTGGCATGAACATTCCGATTGCGTCGCTGTGAAGAGACTTTGCAGCATAGGTCTGAATGTTATCGAAGCAGCACGCACTATCCCGCCGGGGACTCGACAATGCTCGCTATACCAATCACGGAGGAATAGCTATTGTCTCCAGGCCGGGGATTATCATTGCCAAACTCGACAGCTGTTTAGACCATCTAATTAAGTCTCAGCAAATGACTTCTACCAAGCAGATATCGGAGCCACGGCAGAACAACTCATGTCTATGGATTATGGACAGGTGTTGAAAATGAGGGGATGATCATCAGAGAAATCTAGACCAACACTCAGGCAGCAGAATTTCCGAGATACGGCAACAGCAATCAAGAGCAGAACATGACCTATGGCCTATGGACAGCTGCGCAGAGATTAAGGTAAGGAATAATCCTCCGATGAATTTAGATCAACACACAGATGCAGATATTCTAAAACCACAAGTCGAACAGATAGAAAGTGGACCAAAGGCGCAAAACTGACCAAGACAGAGGCACACGCGGACGCAAGACATTTGGAGGAGCGGGAGGAGAGCAGGTCATATGAGTAAAGATTTGGAACAGATGCCTAGAGAAAATTCCAGACAGATGGCACTGATCCACAAACCTAGTAGGCGCTAAAATTAGATTCCACTCAAAACTAGTCCAAAATTGTGCGTCATTCAAGTCTCTTGGGCTAGAAAATTTTACATCTTTTCTGGATGGAAATTTTAGCATGTGATTTTCCACATTTTTGATAAAAATTAAGCTAGTAACAAAATTTCAGTAATTAGCAGATAAATTACTAAACAGTGCAATGCCGTACAAGCGCTGATCAGATATGAGATACATCATAAAATTAGAATTAATTATCAATCAATGATCGTACAACATATTCATACAGACAGCAAATAAAATTAATTATTATGGAAAAATGCTATTGAATAGTCGTAACTGAAAACAGACAAATAGGAGAGGACTTCGTGGAGACATCTTGTTAATTTCATCGTTCAGTATCGGTGTGATGGAGGATAATGATGATGATGAGGAGGATTTATCGACAGACGTTTTGACGAAGAAAGTATTTGAATGAATTCTGAAGGAAACATGACGCATCTCAAGTTCCACAGAATAACGAATTGTCAAGGCGAGAGGAATTGAGAAATTGACTTGAATTCCGTCTTAAGTAATTATCAGGTCGACGAAGCAGAATTTTGACTTGAAAGCGAAGAATTTCCCAGTGAATTTAGCCTTGAAACTGAAGGAATCGTCGAGCGAGAGTGAAACAGGAATAACGGTGACGATTATGGCTTGATGGCGCGATGAGGAAATGTTCTATGGGACTAGAACGCAGAGGAACATGTAGTGAAGATCACAGGAGATGACGGTGACGAAGAAGATGATGATCTCGCTTCTCTCAATGTAAGCGAGATTTGATTGAGCGACGAGGATAATGAATAGCACAGTACCTGATAATTTTTTTCTGACGCTGAAGACGATGTCAGAATGAAGAAAGAGTTGGAACAGGAGCGACTTCGTGACCCTCTTTGAAGTGAGGTCGACCACCAGAAGGCTGCTTGGCTTCCATCGGGATGAAGCGTAGAAGCGATTTCTCGAGACGAAAGTGCTGATTCTGGCAGACCATCTTGTTGACGAGTCGACTTCTTGGATTTTTATATGATTAGGCCCTAGGCAGTCTTAACTTAATGCGAAGAGGTACTTTTTGTGGGGGCTAGCGGTTCTCCGCCATTCTATAAGGGAGAAGGTTATTCGTACAATACTTCTCCTTTATGAAAGTGAGAGCGACTCGCTTGGCGATGTCTATATAAGTCAACTATTACATTTTCCCTATTTTAAATATATCTCCTTAGAATTTCCTACTCACAATTTAATAAGAGATTTACATAACCAGCTTCTTCCAGAACATGCAAAGTCATTAGTTTTTTTAAAAATAAGAATCTGGACTTATTCAATTTGTGAATGGATTTACTTTAACTTGTTTAAAGTAAATGATCTATAGACATTTAGTATCTATGGTTTGTTTATTACTTTTCCATTCTGTTGATACATGATTGCTAGATTCGCTACTCGGTCAATTGATTTTCGCTTATCAAGACTTAAGAATGTTTTGTGTGTTTTCTAATTCATGAAGTATTCTTTCATACATGTACATCATACAGTATATATGAGGTTTATTCAAATCATGCAGTAAATTGCATTATAAAAATATATTTGTATAGTTTCTGTAATTTAATCTTAATGTACCAATTGAACTAATAAACAAAGAACTGAGTAGTATCTCAAACTGGTTTTGTATAAATAAACTATCATTAAATGTAAACAATTCATCATACATTATATTTCATACCCCCTAAAAACCACTGATGACAAACTGTAAAAAAATTAAAATTCATAATCTTGAACTCAAAGTAAGTCAACAAAATTCTTAGGCATAACAATAAATGAATACTTAGATTGGAAAGAATATTCTGAAATTTTGGCCCATAAAATTGCAAAAAAATATCAATATAATTAGACACGTCAAAATTTTTTTAAATATTAAGAGTACTTCATCAAATATATTACTGTAGGTACTCGCTGTAAAGTTGACCTCACAGATAGGTCGACCATGTTTTTTTTGGTAAAAAGTTCTGTAATTTGCTATAATCTGCATATAAGTCGAAAAGGAAATTTAGTAGCTTACAGATATGTTGAATTGTCTAATAATAGCCGATCTGCACTGAAATTGAGTCAACAGACGGCCGGACAGGTCAAAAGTAGGCCTATTTGTGGTACACAGAGGTCGCCCGTGTGGTCAAACAGACAGCCGCTCTCCTCACCTCCCCCTCCCAATGTCTCCATGCTGTTTACAGGTCAAAAGTATTTGTGTTACACCAGCGGTTCTCAACCTTTATAGTGCCGCGACGCTTTTAATTCAATTACCCATGATGTGGCGACCCCCCAACGGTTAAATCATTTTCGTTCACAATGTAAACTGCTAAAAATAATAATGCTACGACAATAACAATGTTCGAAATCGTTATTATTTAACCCTTTAACAGGGGAATAAAATTTTACAAACCCTCCCCAGTCTGGGTAATTAATTTTGGGTTAAGGCGTTTATATGAAAATGTAAACATATAAGTTTTAAATTTACCATATTTCAGGCTATATAGAAGCTAGAAAAATGAGGTTTGCGCCGTTGTTTAGCACTTTTCTTGTTCTTTCTAACGATCCGTGCCAAAAAGAAAATTTTGGGGTGGGGTCCACCCTACAGCCTAAAATAGGGCCCCTCCCCAAGGTTTTTAAAAAATTTTGTTCAAAGCTCAATAGCAAAACGTTTTCAGCGGTGACCCCCCTAATGTGAGCGGCAAAGTTCTAGGCGGATATAATTGGAACAGAATAGTTCAAAAATTTTGAAGATCGGACCCAATTTGGGGTAGTTATCGCTTTTCAAACCCCAGAACTCATTGCTCCGAGAAATGAACATTTTGCGAAAATTTTTCAATCTGAAAAGGCGAACATCTTAGTATATTTCAGGCTATATAGAAGCTAAAAAGATGAGGTTTGCACCGTTGTTTAGAATTTTTATTGTTCTTTCTAACCATCCGTGCCCCCAAAAAATTTTTGGGGTAGGGTCCACTCTACAGCTTAAAATCGGACCCCCTCAAAAAAATTTTTTTTTCAAAGCTCAATAGCAAAAAAATTTCAGCGGTGACCCCCCTAGTGTGAGCGACAAAGTTGTAGAAAAGTGTAATAGGAACAGAATAGTTCAAAAATTTTGAAGATCGGACCCAATTTGACGTAGTTATCATTTTTCAAACCCTATAAATGTCTCTTTTCAAAGCCAATAATCCGACTCTCGGTCGAATAAGGCCTATTTTCCTTGCTTAGGGTGGCAACACTAGCTAAAATCGAGCTACCATCTATCGAATGGATAGATACTAAAGAGATATATAGCATTGGACGTGTCTCAGACGTTGTGCCCAAATAACGAAACGCTACGAAACTACACGACGTCTGAGCGACGTTGCGCCCAAATAGCGAACGGCGGCGGCCGACGTCGGAGCGACGTTGCGCCCACTTGAGAGGTTAATTGTCTCCATGCATGTCTATCCTCGAATGACAATTATAGTAAGACAACTATAGCACATCGTAACTACCACTGAGGACATTTTGTACAATAACAAGAAAAGAAACAACCCCATTTTTCTGATGGTCTCGGGCGACCCCTGACAAATCGTCATTCGACCCCCGTGGGGTCGCGACCCACAGGTTGAGAACCGCTGTGTTACACAGAGGCCAAGGTCGCACGCGCGGTCAAACAGACAGCCTCCCCCTCCCTCCCCCCTCCCAACCATTCCCCCCTCCTCCCGCCAAGACTGTTTAATACTAAGAGGCTGGTCAACTTTGATGTACTGCTGCCTCATTATCTCAAACCCCGCCCATTATGACGTCAGTGGTTGATTCGGAACAGCCAGCCAGCCTTTTGCAATGTTAAAGGAATACAGCTAGCCTTTGTAATATTAAGGAATACAGTTATTTTTATATTTGTTGATAAAAGTTAGTATATAGACAGTAAGGCTAAGTGTATATGTGATAAAATGCCTCAAAATTGTGCCGTTGCAAATTGTAATAACACGTGGAAGACAGATGTTCAGAGCAGCGTTTCATTCCATCGATATCCGAAAGATGCCTCACTGTGTAGAACGTGGATTAAACGGTGCTATCGTAAGGACAAATTTAATGTGACATTTTCAAGAATCTGTTCTAGACACTTCACTGAGGACTATTTCGAGAGGGATTTACAAAGCAAACTGATGGGCACGAAACCCAGACGTGTGCTAAAACCAGAAGCAGTGCCAACGAGGAATCTGCCAACCAAAATCTCGCAAGTCAAATCACCCAGTCGTAGCATGAGAGCTGCTAGAAGACAATCACGTGCGATGGTCGGGGAGCTAACAACAGCCAACGAGCTAGACATGACTTCATCATCTTCCAAACAACTGTTTATGAAAGAACCAGAATGCAGCCCTTGCTTACATTGTGAAACACTCTGACAAGAAGTGGCGAATTTGAAGCAAGAAGTGGAGTCACTTAAAAACCACAACATTAGGCAGAAGAGACTACTTCTTGCTCGAGTCAAGTTCTGGCAAAAAATGTCTAAGGAAAGTAAAAAGTCGTGCAAAAAAATGAAATAGTGGCTCGCAGAGTTGCTACGATTTTTAGTCCTGGGCAGATTGCATGTCTGAAGAGTGGGAAGTTTAGCACTGAATGGTCAAGAGGACATAGTGTGCTAGAACTTCGCGTTACTTCTCGAAAGGCGTACAGTTACATGCGCAACATGAAGAAACTGCCGCTACCCGGTCTGACCACCCTCAAAAAGTGGGTTAGTGGCTTTGGCTGTCATGCTGGCATGTGTGAGTTTGCAATGGACCTGCTTAAAGTCAAAAGCAGGAACTTAACTGAATGGCGATGCGTCTGCGTTCTGAGCTTTGATGAGATGAGTGTTGACCAGCGTATGAGTTACGATGCGAAGGAGGATAGAATTGTCGGTCCCCACAGCAAGGTTCTCGTCTTTATGATACGAGGACTCATGGACAACTGGAAGCAGCCCATCTACTACGATTTTGACGTAACTCTTACTGGTGACCGAATCAAAGGCGTAATCACCAGTATTGAGCACATTGGCTATCCAGTAGTGGCTTGTGTGTGCGACATGGCCGGTTGCAATCGAGGGCTGTTGAAGAATTTTGGCGTATCTGAGAGCAGTCCCTCATTTTCCAACCCAGTGGCTCCTAACCGAGAAATTTGGTGTTTCGCTGACATTCCTCACGCGCTGAAGCTTTTGCGCAACCATTTCATTGACAGTGGTTTCAAAATGTCAAGTGGAACCATCTTTCACAAAAATGACATTCAAACTGTAATGGATACTGATAGTGATGAAGTTAAAGTAGCCTACCGACTGCAGCCTATCCATCTGAATGTCATGGGAATGCAGCGCCAAAACGTCCGCCTGGCGGTACAACTTTTTTCAAGTACAACAGCAGCAGCGATCAAATACAGCATGCCTCACTAAACAGCAATGGCTGATTTTTTCACGTTGGTTAATGATGCATTCGATCTTATGAACACACGACATGAGGAAGGAAAGTTTGCCAGCACTAGTGCATACGGTCTGAATGTAGACGCGCAGGATCTAATTCTAGAGACGATGAGTGATGTGCTGTCCGGCTTAACTGTTGTCGGGAAGCAGTCTCTTCTCCCCTTTCAAAGGGGTTTCCTCATGTCTATAGCCGCCCTTAAAGGACTGTACCGACAACTGCGCCGTGATTACGGTGTTCAGTATATATTAACGGCTCGGCTTAACCAAGATTGTCTCGAGAACTTTTTTTCACAAATTCGCGGTTTGGGTCGTCACTACGATCACCCAACCCCAACGTCTGTTAAACAACGCTTTCGACTTCTGCTTATTTCTCTGAATTCCGTAGAACTTGGTAATTCCAACGTCAAAAGGGACATTGAACTGGATTTACAAAAGGATGCGTTTGTGACTGTTGACCTAATCAGCGATGCAAAGATTGTCCCGAATGTTGAAGCCATCAGTGGGCTGCAGACTTGCGAGTACGATGAAACACTGACCGAACTTTCGGCGGAGGACGTCCTCGCGATTCTGAATGACATTGACCAAGAAGACCAGCCGGTAGAAATTATCACAAATTCCAAATCGAATCCGGTTTCACTTGACGGGATAACAAGAGATGCACTCTACTACATCGCCGGCTGGGTTGCTTTTAAATTCGGGAAAGAACACCAACATCTTGGCAGTTTAATGGCACCAACACAATCGAACCCGGCTCCCAATAGCAGCAGCAGCAACAGGTGGTTGCAGACCATAACTCGCGGAGGTCTTCGGGAACCGTCAGTCGATTGGTTTAATGTTGTCCTTTCTATGGAAAACGACTTTAAGCATTTTCACGGCCATGGACTGCAGACACTGAGCGGTGTCACGAAGCGACTCATCTATATGCTGATTAGGAAGTACTCACACATGCCAGCTGCTGCTATCCGCTGTTTTGTGCGGACACGGACCTTCATTCGGTTGCGCCTAATGAATCGCCAGCTCACCAACAAGAAACTAACCATCAAAAGGAAAATGAGGAAAGTAACTTCTTAGATTTCACGCCTGATTTAACCTGGAACACATATTTAGGATTACATTTTTAAATGTTGTGTAGTGTTTTGTAGTGTTTTGGCGCTTCGCAATTAAGACGTTGCATTACTTACGTAGAAAACTGCTTTATAATTAGCAGACTTTCACTCCTTTGTTTACTACTGCAACTAAATATATTTGTCTGCTTTAATACCATCTAACTGTTACTTACATGTAGTGGTGTAAATCTGGCGTCAACATGGGGGAAGAATAACGTTTCACAAGTTGACCCTCAGAAGTATGAAAATCCCACATCCATTCAAAATATTTGGCTGGTTGTCAGCCCATTTTAAAAGGAAGATAACCTGTCTTTTATACTTACTTGTCGAGGTTTTTGGAGACTTAGACCTCGCACCCCCAACATTTCATAATTCCCCCCGATGTCAAGGTGGCTAGAAAAACACTTATTAAAGGTGCCTACTGTTGGGAGTTTACTCCCTTTTAGTATCTTTTATTTACATCATTAAACCTTATATTGACTACAAATTATCTATAATTCTGTTCGTTTTACTAAGCATTGTATCCGATAATCAATTAATTAGCAATTTCAATATTCACACTTTCTATAAATTTTTCATTATTATTCGCACTCTACAATACCTGCACTTTCTCATGTTCATTATGCAGTGATAATCAGTAATTGCTTTCCTTACAGATCAAGACTTTATTGAACGCTGTTTTCGTAACTGATTTTTTTATAAGACTAGTATCTTTATTTTGAACATGTCAACACTATAATGTGATGTGTCAACGCAAATAAACGATAAACAATCGACAATTAAACAAACTAAAACATTCTTACATAGGGCCTCCATTTGACCATTCTCTTGCTTATAGGTAACGTTTTCAATCTAAACTTTTACAAAATCAGCTACAAAACCAGCTACACCAGATTCATACAGGAAGATGGTTGGTATTTCGAAACGTCTGTGAAGTTTCAGAAATAAGTTAGTTATAAAAAGAAAGGGAACCATTTACATTCTTAGATACTGTCTTGCTGTTTCTCAGTAGCAACAGTCGCTCCAATCAACCAGTGACGTCATGTAGCCACGCCTACTTGACCTGTATGCAAAAGAAGGGTTCCTGGCCTGCCTTTGGTATTTAATTGCCTTGCCCTCCCGCCGTCTCCAATCTGTTTACAGGCCAACGGTCATTGGCTTGAGGTACTGTATCTGTTGTCCACAATGTCTGTTGTACTCTGAATGGAATTTGATTGACCCAATCTCTCACTGCTTAACTGTGCTCAGTTGAGAAAGGAGGAGCCAGATGCCCACACCCGTTTGACTGACGCATCTTTAAATATACACAACATGGCTTGACACTGTAATGCATTAGGAATTGTGTTTCTTCACAAAAATTCTTTGGAAAATTGCATTGACTCGCAGATAAGTCGACATGCCGTTTTAAAGTGAATTTTAAGGCATAAATTTCTCAACTTATACACGAGCAGCCTAAAAGAAGCAATAAGAGCCAGAGACAACATTGAAATGATAAGGAAAACCAGAAACAGAGAAGAGTGGAAATCCATGATCGCCGACATAGCAATACATGGCACATGAAGAAAGAAGAAGAAGAGAATAGAAACATTCAGACAGCCATAACAATTCAAATTCTTTTCCAATATGGCTCTATTGCTTCTTGTTGTCAGTGATTAATACTTCTTTTCTTTGACATGCTGTTAGGTCAATATTTACACAAAATACACAGGGGTAATTTGTCCCCCAGGTTGTGAGATAAAGGAAAATAAACAGGTTGCATTACAAAGGTTAAACCATTCATTCGTTTATTCATTAACTTTCATATCTTCAGATCAGCTTTGGTTGAAATTGGAGAGAATCTCACTATTGAGGCTTAAGTATACTGACTATATCTAAAGTTGAATTATGTCAGGTCAGGTCTTCATCCTCCAGCTATGTCCAGCTATTGCCTTCTCCATGACATATCTCTAAAGTTCTCTGTCCTTTACTATTTCTTCCAAAGTCATTCGGTGTCTTCCGTCAGTTTTTCCATTGAGATTCAGCCCTGCCATGTGCAGATCCTCTTCCAATTCGTCCACTCATCGTCTTTTCGGTCTTCCTTTAGATCTTCTTCCTTCTGGTTTGTAGTTGAAAATTCGTTTTGGGTTTCTTATTTCTTCCATTGTATGTGTCCAGTCCATTTACCGTATTTGCACGATTATTACCCGCGGGTAATACAAGAATTTACAAACCGCAGCCCCCCCTTGCGGGGTATATTCGTATGCGGGTTATACTGGAAACTTAAAACTAGTAGGAAGTCACACAAATGCGGTACAAGACGATTGGGAGGCTTTACCGAATGAAACAGCGACAGTGATCTAAGTTTATGGGACCTCGTCCAATGGTAGCCGGGATGCCATTAATTTAGTCATGTGACCAAGGGGAGACGCGTGATGATTGGCCATAGTGATAAAACCCCATTGACATTTCGATTATAAATATCTAAATAATTAAAGCGAAATAGATCTTAACTATTACAAATTTTGAGTCAGAAAGCCATGAAACTTTTGACTGATAGCTCAAGTGGGCCTTAAAGCGGCCTAGAAGAAGAGATTAGGCGAGCCGTAATTTAGTCAAACCACATTCACCACGCCGGTGCAAATAGGGTTATAACTGCTTAAATAATCGTTATAAAAATCTTATTTACGCATACAATTGCAGAATAAATGTCGGTGCATCGTTCTACAAGGGTGGATTTGTGCAGAAAGGTGCAATAAGTGCACAAACGAAGTGTTTTGAAAGCGGTCCCATGGTCGCATTATAAGCTTCATCAAAAATCAGTCATAACTCATGAAATATACGACCCAGTGGCTGAATCGCCGCTTTCGCTCACTTCCTGAATTATTTAGGATCATATTTAGGGGCTTTTATTGTTGGATGGCTGTTAATTATCTAAAAATCAGAGTTTTGAAAGCCTAATGGTAAGGATAGCATCTCCGGTAGACGAGCGGCCATTACGCCCATAGATTTCAGTAACCAGAAGTTTTCACACAGGCTAAGTCTCCTAAACCACTTAAAATCACATTATTATTATTATTATTATTATTATAGCCGTATATTAAAAAATTCAAATTCTCCGCGTTTGCTTACTTACTTCAACTGGAGTTTCATAAAAGCGGACTTTCAAGATCATCATACGTTCGTCATTGACAATGCCGATGTTTTCAAAGCGCCTTTGGCCATGTTGTGGCGCTATAGAAGTCTCGGAAATAGGAATCTTGTTTGTCTGGCCATTCGCACCCGTTTGATGATGTTAATGGCGACAACGGCGACTACGATGATGATGATGTTTTAGGCTGACTAGGCTGGATGATGTTTTAGGCTGACTATTAAATAATAGTTTTCTATGTCTGCCGTCAAATTATATAATAACCGTGGGAACAATGCTTGGGAGTATGGGAGTATCGGAGTCGCCATCCTTTGCTTGACCGTGAGAGAGTAATTGTTTTTTAATTGTTACTTAGGCTATATATAAATTTGTTTGCTTGACAGTGGGAATGTAATTGTGTTCAAATCTAATGTTTGTGTGAAGTTGCCAGTCTTCTGCCTCAGCGGTTTTTTAATTGGTACATAGGCTATTTATAAATTTGTGAGTACGTACGTATTCAGTAGACTCCTCCCCTCCCCGTACGCAAAATCTCCTAAATCCCAAACCCCTTCCCCTGAGTGAGTACGTACTAAATGGATGGACCCTAGATGGCAGCAGTTACTTTATTACCGTGGTGTAGTATCTATGCGAAAATAATTAGTTTATGTGCAGCAACCTCTAATATCGCTCCTCTTATATCGCTATGGTCCATAAAATAGGCATATTATTGTCCAAATTAGAGCAAAGTAGGCTATTTTCTTTTAATAAAGAGAGTAAATATGGCACTTCATACGTCCATTGGCAAAATTTTTCCGTGCAACCAAGCATTTCGGTACAAATAATTCCCGTATCGTAAGAATTTTACTAAATTACACGGTTAGCGGTTTATTGTCAGAAATAGATAGGAAAATACAATTTTAGAGTGTTTTACTTAATTTGGGTGAAAACTTAGGAAGGAAACATGGTGTGAGGCTCTGCCCTTCGGATATATTGACCGTTGCCCGTTAAGAAAAGCTAAGAGTATGAGAATAAGCAGCTACTGCTGTACTATGCCCAAAGCGCTATATAAATCCACACGATTTTACTTACCGGTACATGCCGTACATCATGGCGTCAAAACCTTCAAATGCCTGAAGACTAGTAAATGCGGGTTATATTCGCGTGCGGGTTATATTCGCGTGCAGCTTATGCTGGGACGTTGGAACATAATTCGTAATTTTCCGCGGGTTATACACGTATGCGGGTTATGTACGTGTGCGGGTAATAATCGTGCAAATACGGTAAATCTTCTCTTTCTGATGACTTCCATGATGCTTGGTTGCAGTGTTCTCTCTCTCTAACTTCTTCATTTGTTATATGTTTTTTGTATCCAATCCGTAGTATTCTTCTAAGCCATTTATTTTCTGTTGCTATTATTTTTTCTCCAATTCTTTTTTTATGGTCCAAGATTCACATCCATAAATTAATATTGGTATTACACAAGTGTTGAGAATTCTTAGTTTTGTTTTCATCCCAATGTCATGTCTTATGAATTATGTATGAATGTTTTATTATATTTTTCCCGTCTTTAGGGTCTGGTAAGACTGCAGCGTTTCTAGTGCCAATACTAAGTCAGATTTGTAATAATGGACCAGTGGCTGTTCGTCAGCCTCCCCATCCTGGTGGCCGAAAATGTGATCGCCAATATCCAATTGCTCTTGTATTGGCTCCTACTCGTGAACTTGCTTCACAAATACATGATGAAGCTCGTAAGGTTAGCTGACTTTGTGATAATAGATTACTATGTATAGACTATGAGAAATAGTAATCATAGTCTACGGGCAAATCTGTTTAATCAGGCTACAGGCTGCAATACTGATTCACACAACTAATGTCTTATGGGCATCAGATGTGTTATTGAATAATTAAATTTTAACTAACTTGGCACCATATTAATTGGGAAAATGGCATATAGAAAGGCTACAGGCTGCAATACTGATTCACACAACTAATGTCTTATGGGCATCAGATGTGTTATTGAATAATTAAATTTTAACTAACTTGGCACCGTATTAATTGGGAAAATGGTATATAGAAAGTGTTTGATTATATTATATCTGGAGCATTACACTATTTACTTAAATATTATTAAAGACTCTTCATATGCAAATACTTTGGAAACAGAATTAAATGTTAGGACACTGATATTGGTATCCAATTCAGTTTATTTATATAGTCCTAATTAAAATTTTTAGTGCCGTTATTATATTATTATATATATTTAAAGTTGGTACACAAAAGTGCTTAAAGACCAGTTGATTTTACTGAATATACATGAAGTGTTGTAAGTTTCATACATATGGAAAAATACTGTGGGCCAACAAAGCCGATTTGCAGATTGCTGACAAATTTAAATCACTGCTGATTGCTTTCTTAAAGCATCAGAAAGACGACTTTAAAGAAAAGTTGATGACCACTGAATTTATTTTTAAGCTAAATCAAAACCCTTATGTCAGGAATAATAGATGGTTTTATTGTAATGTAATGTAATGTAACAAAATATTTGTATAGCGCCTCTTCTGAAGAATCAGTCGGAAGCGCTCCCACAGCAAATTACTGTATATTGACAAAGAGATAAGTTTAAGTCGTTTCAAAAAGAGGGCCATACAGCTTTGAAAGGTAAGATGGAGTGGCACCATAAAGACAGAGTGCAACCGCTCAACACACGAAACTCAACTCGAGCAGGATAAGGTAGCCAGTGTAGAACAGACATCATATATTCACTAATGTGATCACGTCTTGTGACACCAGCAATCACCCTGGCTGCCGAACGAAGAACCATCTGGAGTTTATCAAGTCGCACCGATGGAAGAACAGCAAAAAGTAATCACAGTACTGTGTTTTCGTGCATATAAGATGCACCCGCGTATAAGATGCACCCGCGTATAAGAAGCGGGTTTTGATGATTTGTGTTTTAAAATTTTTAGATAAGATGCACCCATATATAAGACGCACCAAATGAGTCAAATACTGAGTCTCTATTCACTTAGCTGGTTGATTACAATCCTATCTCACCTGAATGTGGCTGCCCGTAGAGAGCAAGAGATAGGAGAGAGGAGGGAGAAAGGAGGGAGGGTAGGTGACAGGAGGAGGAGGGTAGGTAGGCCTTGAATTGGAAGGAGTTCTGTCAACTGTCACAATGTTAAAATAGACCTACATCAATAGTTGAATCATCTAGCATTAAATCTGTATTCAGTAATCTGACCAATTACAATCATCTTTCAATTTCATGTCACTAACGGCTGAGAGAAAAACAGACAGAGGGAGAGACACAAACAGAGACAGGCAGAGAGAGAGATCATCTTGAATTGGAAGGGCTTCCCTCCACTGTGGTCGACAATCATGTAATGTCTACACATTAGTTGCTTAGCTGTCTATTGTGGAAGCTATTCAGAATTCTGATTTTTCACAATCCTCATTCACTTAAATGCCACTGCCAGCAGAGACAGTGAGAGACAGACAGAGAGATACTGACAGACGAGAGATTGCCTTGAATTGGATGGATTACCCTCCACTATTTCTACTTGCATCTACTTGCAGTTTTGGATTTATTTTTTTGGATTTATTTATTGATGATGACTAATGCCAGTTATTCGTGTTCCAAAAATTTTAGATAAGACGCATCCGAGTATAATACGCACCAAGGGGACTAATTGTGTAAAAAATCGTATAAGCCGCGTCTTATATGCGTGAAAATACGGTAGTCAAGCCTTGAGTAAATAAATGCATGAATCAAAGTAGAAGCAGATGGCATGTCTAGTGTATGCCAAATCACTCTAAGCTGGTGGAGATGATAGAAGCAACTGCGACAAAGTGAGTTAATATGATCCATAAAGGTTAACTCAGAGTCAAGAATTATACCAAGATCACGGACAGAAGAGGAGAAAGAGTGTTCAGGGAAGGCAGACTGCATAGACAGATGATCATTTTTTGAGAGCTAACCTTGAGTACCAAACCAGACGAGCAGAGTTTTAGCTGGATTAAGTAAACGACGATTTGAGTGCATCCATGAATGAAGTAAGTCAGAGGCTTCAACAAGTTCATGAGTTATCTGCAGTACATTAGTGGGGATGGAATGTGAATAGACCTGAATATCATCAGCGTACATATGTGTTTTAAAATTATAAGGCGTAAACAAACGTGCAACATCAGCAGTATATAGTATATACAGAAGCGGCCCAAGTACCGAACCCTGAGGGACTCCACAAGTGACTGGCACTAAACGGGAGTATGTAGAACGAAGTGATGCAATCATGCGGTGTTCAGAGAGATAGGGTCAACCAGGCCAGAGGAACACCAGAGACACCAAATGAGACAGAGAGGCGCTGTAGAAGAATATCGTGGTCAACCGTGTCAAAAGCAGCACTGACATCAAATAGGGCAAGAAGAGTGACTTCTGACCGATCGATGGCCCTATAGAGATCTGAGATAAGATGCAATAGAAGTGTTTCAGTGGAGTGTGAGGCACGGAAACCAGACTGGTATTTTGACACAAGTCATTAGCCTCAAGATATGGAAGCAGCTGAAGAGTGACAACTTTCTCAAGGACTTTAGGTAAGAAACTGAGGTTTGAGATAGGGCGATAGCTTGACATTTCAGACTCATCAAGGCCAATTTGCTTAAGCCTAGGCTTAACTATTGCTAGTTTCTGCAATGCAGGTAGGCAGCCTTCTTTAAGAGACCTGTTGCAGAGCAACATTAAAAAAGGCAAGAAGCAGTCAATATAGTCGTGCACAATAAAAGTCGGAATTGGATCGAGTTCACAGGTTTTTGTAGGCATAAAGAGGATGAGGCATCGAAGAACATCCAAAGTAACTTCGTCAAAGTCCTGTAAACAAACATCTGTAGGTGTAAACTCTGGCTGCTGCGAACCAGCAGTAACTTCCCTCACACAACGAACTTTAGATATAAAATAATCCAAGAACTGATTTGTAGTAAACGATAAATCTGCATTCAGTTGTGAATTCAAAGTCTTTGTGCAACTGAGAATATCACTGAATGTTTTCCAGAGTCTACGAGGGAGCAAGCATTACGTGAAATTTGACACTCCCAGTAGTTTCTTTCTTTGTCACGAAAAATGTTATTATTATTATTATTATTATTATTAGATTGGCAATTTCTTATGTGCCATATTACCAAAAATCAAGAGCAATGGCACTTTGCCGAGTCAAGCTAAAAAATTAATTAGATAACCGTAATCATCAGGCCCGTTGGAACGAATTTTCAGCAGGGTTGCAGATTTTCTCCAGGTAAAAGCAGTAGCGTCATTTCACACTTTTATTGGGGCAAGATAATTTTTTGCAAATTTTTGGACAATTTTGGCAATTTCAGGGTCAAATTTAGCAAATTTTGGCAAATTTTTTGCAAATTTTGGGCCAATTTTAGCAAATCTTGGCAATTTTTGGGCCAGTTTTATCAAATTTTGGGGGCCAATTTTAGCTGGAAGGGGGTGCAGCCCATCTTCTTTCCAGGGGGTGCACTGCACCCGCTACATTTTTCCATTGTGTGCAGCTGCACCCCCACTTCGGGCAGGCCTGGTAATCATACAACAAAGAAGGAAGGCCACACAGAATGGTATGATGATATGAAATTGTGTGGAAGCACCCTGCAATAACTGAGTCACAGCTCTAAATAGAAGGGCTGGGAACACTGTGAGGATGGCATCAAGCACCAACGGGCTAAGCCCATGGTGGTGGTGTGTGGTGGTAATAGCAGGCAAAGCTTGAAAATATTTTCTGTTTATACTCATTTTATGTAAATATCAGGTGTACTAAAATGTTATTATAACAGAGGACTGGAATATCATGTTATTACGCACAGAAAATAGAATACTTACTGATATTTTGTATCTTAAATACTGTTATAGTTTGCATATCGCTCTCATATGCGACCTTGTGTGGTATATGGAGGTGCTGACATTGGAGGTCAGATTCGAGATTTGTCTCGTGGTTGCCATTTATTAGTGGCTACTCCTGGAAGACTGGTTGACATGATGGAAAGAGGCCGGGTTGCAGTTGATAATGTCAGGTTGGATATTCAATATTTTTGTTTTTGTATGCAGTGTAATTCCCTTATTTGTTTAGTTGAAATGTTCTTTAAATACTTGAAAGTATGCACGTTAACCCCTATACTGATATTCCATTGAAATTTTCAGATGAGTTACCATGGCAGCCATTTGTTTTTGGGATAATACATTTTATGATTTAGTTTAGTCTCTGTGGTGCCAGTGAAGTTTGTGGGTTGATTGCTTTGTCTATCACACCAAGCAGAATTGGCTGCAGCATTGTATATCTCCATTTCCTTGCTTTCATTGCCAGCCGAGTCTTTGAAATCACTCAGACTAGACTAACTCGCTTTTGCTGTCGACTGCTGTTGACTGATTGATTCTCTCTACGAGAATTTGCCAAACTTCTGTTGTATTGTCTGGTATCATCTCTTGACTGTCATTTTGGAGAAGGGTGAATCATAGCACTGAAGAGGGCCAGGTCTGAGAAGTACTGATTTCGCTAACATCGTAAATATGCAGAAAGATAAGCTTAATTTAGTGAATAAATGGATACTAGCCCCACATATATTATTACCCAAGTCTCACTTGGGCTTGCCAATCATCTGTCAGCTTGTAAAGTACAGCCAGAGTCCCACTGAGGCTAGCCAGAAAATGAAAGATAATGCAGCTGGATTGTCACTCAGGCTAGCTGGTTAACCTCTTAACCGTGTATTTAACTGTAACTCGATGTAAAATGGATGGATATATCCAGGATCCCCAGTTAAGGGGTTAAGGGATTAATTATATCCTGCTTATTGCTTGATAAGAACATGATATGGTGTTTATAACAAAATTGAGAAAAATCTTGGGTATGGTCACTACCAGGTTGTCCAAATTATTATGGATTACATCAGTGACTGGACGCAGTAGTTGGACATCCAACAAGCATCCCACGTAACACAAAACAGACAGTTATGGAGGAATCATATACAAAAGGCATTGGACACCTATGGGCAATGTGCCCAAGGTGGTGGTGGTTTCAATGGTGGCAGCAGTAGCTGTTGTGGCGGTGAAATGGCCCATGATCAGTATTGACCAATTATCTGTTGATTATCACTGCTCCTTGCACTTGACTGATTTATTATGATGCTGTATTTACACAGTCCATAAATTTTATCTATAAAATTTTATCCATAATTACAATAAAATAAATTTTAAAGAGAAAGATTCTCTTTTGAGAACTAAATAATGAACATCAGCCAGAGTAGCGCAGTTACTCTGGCTGATATTATGATAGGGGCGCTGTTCGCTGCTGCCCACAGGTGCATGTACCAGGTACATTTTCAAGACACCTCTGGTACTTAGTTCCCAAAACTGCTGCTATCGCCTTATTTGATGACAATGTCCCACCAGCACTTAAGGCAAATATGGCTTAAGTTTTGCTCAACTAAGATGAAGAAGAGGAGAAAGAAAAAGTTGAAGTGAAGAGATACATTCTTCTCGAAAAACACTTTTCTTCCTTTCCAAACGTTGAGTTTACCTCTCTGTTAACTCCTGGTACAAAAACGTTTTTCAACAGATTTTCTATCAGCACCGATTTCCTCAACGCAGACCCGTCAGTATGGAAAGATAATCCTGGGTACAAAAGTGGAATTGAAAATAGTTGTTGTGAATGATGTTGCTGAAAGAGGAGTCAAACTCATTCAAGATTACAATAACATTCTCACCAAAGACGAAACTGAGAAACAATTTATTTTACAGATCGTTTCTGAACACCGTAAAAAGTACCCAACTGCTACTAAATCCTGTCTTATGAAACAGTAATTTTCAAGGTTTATTGGCTCACATTAAATTTTTTTAATACCATTTGAAAATGGTTTTCTCTCATAGCTTTTTAATCATAATGCATTGCATACTATGCTCCAACTTAAAGGCTTTTGAGGATCACCTTGCAGTTGTCTGATTGAGCTGGAATTTTTCACTTTTCCTTATTTGGCTGATTGGAACAGGATTAGGGGTTGGGAGGTGCAACATTTTCACTTTCGAAAATATCATTACTGCTAAGGGCCACCCTAATGTACCTGTTGTTAGATCGACGTTACGTTGAGTTATCTCTGGATTTTTGAGCGACTTTTGTGACCGTGTGTTCAATCTCAGTGTTGTTCTTTGGATTTGAATCGGACTCTGGCGCTTGAAGTCAGCTGCGGACAGTTACGCTTAGAATAACTGACAGACCTTAGTGGGCGTCACCGCTCTCTTTGGGTTTTTGGGTTTGCTAGGCGGCGGAGTAGACACTCGGGAACTGTTTGTTTACTTTTGACTGGGTGTTTGAAAACTCATGGGATTAGTCTACGTTGTGATGGAGGCAACTGTTATCTGCTTGTGGGAAGAGCTGCTGTCGTTTCGTTTCACTTCATCGGGGAGTCTTAAAGCGTCTACGCGTTGACGGATTCTTAACCTCTTTTGTCTCACCGCCTTCGGCAGAACACGAGGTCGAGGGCGTCGAGCAGGCCGTGGGCATCAAAGACCCATCCCTGTCACCTCAACTCGGACGAATCCTCGTATCAGAGGTTGGACACCGCTCCCTCCTGTACAGGGAGACACGCCGGCGCCATCACTCATCTATTCGAGACTGGCGTGCCATGTCACTCCTCCTGAACGAATGCTTAGGACGGGACTACTTAACATTCGCTCAGTCTCTAACAAGACTGAGAACGTTAACGAACTTTTCACAGAATTTCAACTTAATGTTCTAATTTTGTCGGAGACGTGGCACGAGGATTCAGCTAGTGTTGCATTGAAGAGACTCCGAAGTTCTGGTTACAGCGTCATTGAGAAAGCGCAGACGATTTCTGGTCAGACTCAGAGTGATGACAAGTGTCTTACTAATCATAGAGGTCTAGCGGTAGTCTAAAAACCTGGGATGAGCATTGCTAAACTCGACCTCAGGCTTATACCGATGTCATTCGAACTACTGTGCTGTCGGATGAGTGGTGGGCACTCACCGTTCATTATGGCGGCTGTGTATCGTCCAGGATCACAGCATGCTACAGATAAATTTTTCTCTGAACTTTCGACTTTACTGGAAGTCCTAGCTACCTTTAACTGTCCGACATGGATTATGGGCGATTTTAATATACATTTCGAGCGTCCGTTGGAGAGCGAAAGTTGGAAGTTCTCCCAGCTGATCGAAATGTTCAATCTCAAGCAATTAATTTCTAAAGCGACTCATGTTTGAGGAGGGTTGCTCAATTTGGTTATCGGGCCTAACAATGGTGAATCACATGATGTAGATGTCTGCGAAGTCGGGCTTTCCGACCATAAGCTCGTTCATTGGGTGATAACTGCTACTCAACCAAGCCTTGAGTATAGGACGATAACTCGGATGTGCTGGTCAACCTTCGACACGGACCTGTTTGTGGAGCGTCTTGGGATGTCTGAACTTGTCAAGCAGTTGGATTCTGATCATACTGCGTCTGCGTCGACGATGGCCGAATGCTATCATAGGGTGATCACGGAAATACTTGATGAACTTGCTCCGGTGACAGTTAGATCGGTTCAGATTCGACCTCATACCCTTACTACGATCAAGATTGTCGGCTTACCCGTCGCAATGCTCGCCGACATGAGAGGATTTACCGGAAAAAAGAAACGGATGAAGTTGGCGACAGAAGTGGAAGCACTTAATGCCTGGCGCTCCTCGCTCAAAGCAAGCAGGCGACTCGTGCGATCCAAAGGACGTTAACATTGGAGCAAAGTCTTTGAGTCAGCTTCACTCGACTCAAAGATGATGTGGCGAAACGTCGATCGGCTCCTCGGTAACGCCGGTCCCAAGTTCCAGTCTTCCGTCTTGTTTCACGGCAGAGGACTTCCATCAACATTTAGAGGACAAAATCACGAGCATTAGGGAGAGAACTGTTGACACGGGGCTTGCTGAGTGTACGTTACACTCTGGGTCCTCTCTCAATGAGTTCTCTATGCTATCGATGGAGGATGTTTTGGCGATCGTACGGTCTGCACCAAACAAACAGTGTGCTTTGGATCCACTCACAGTCTGACTTCTCAAGGAGGTCATAGACGTACTTGCTCTATTCCTTACGGTCAGCTTATAGGCGTGGCCATTCTATGGAAACAGCCTTACATGCGCATTTAATGACATTGTAGATGCTATATCAAATGGTCATCTGTCTCTTCTATGCCTACTCGATCTTTCTTCAGCATTTGATACTGTGGATCATAATGTTATCATAGGGCGTCTAGAACTGAGCTATGGGCTACGGGGTACGGTACTTGATTGGTTACATAGCTATATAACCGATAGAACACAGTCGGTCTGCTGGAATGGACAATTGTCGAACCTGTGCCAGGCTTGTAGTGGTGTATCTCAGGGGTCAGTATTAGGATCCCTACTTTTTGTCCTTTATGTTGCGGATATCGGTGACATTGTTCGGTCCTGTGGGCTCGAGGCGAATGCATATGCTGATGATTTACAAATCTACTCTTTTTGCCTCCCCACAGATACTGAGGGACTTCGCATTCGTATCTGTGATTGTATTACCAGGATAAAGAAGTGGACTGAAGCCAATCGACTTGCACTCAATCCTGGCAAGACGGAGTTCACTTGGGTTTTGACCACCAGAAAAAGGCATTTGATTAGCTGCGAACCGTTCCTGATTGATGGAGAGTACATCCCTCCTTCAACTGATGTGCGCCTACTGGAAGTTCACATTGACTCATCCCTTGCGTTTGACGGTCACTTCAGCAATGTAATTCAGTCCTGCTATTACCAATTCCGAAAGATCAGGGAGATCCGCCGCCGCCTACCAACCTCGACGGCGACTCTTCTGGTTCGTGCTTCTGTTGTTACCAGAGTTGACTATTGCAATAGTATTCTCTGGGGCCTGCCTAGCTACCAACATTGTCAACTTCAGATGATTCTCAATGCCTCTGCCCGAGTTATTTTTGGAGTAAGAAGGGGAGTACACATTTCCCCTTTCCTGAAAGACATATTACACTGGTTGCGCATTCCGGAACGTATTACCTTTAAGAGGTGCAGGTTAACGTTCCAGGCCTTGCACGATCCGTATTTTCCGGACTACTTGGTAGCCCTGGTTCACCGACTTCCATCTACTAACAGGCGTCTTCAGCTCAGATCCGGGCAAGATGTCAAGTTGGTTGTTGCTCCTCCTTCACAGATGGTGAAATTTGGAGAATGATCGTTCACGCAAGGAATTACTATACTTTGGAATGCGTTACCTCGTGACGTATCGAGAGAGTCGAACCTGGAATTATTTGCAAAGAAACTCAAAACTCACCTTTATCAGACATCGTATGAACTGTAAAGTGCTCCTGACTTTGGCCTTCTTTCATGTATTTTGCCTATAGAAATTGACTTGTTAACTAACTAACCAACTAACTATCAGGAAAGCACAGGACTGTGCAGCCAGCTAGCTGCATTGCAGTGAAAATGGTCAGAATGTATAAGCTCCCTCTACTGGTTACAACCTCTTCTGTTTGTACGACTGAATGAAGATAAGAAGTTAGCAATCAAGATGATTTCTTCATTTGCCATCATTAGGCAACTTAAAAATTGTTGGGACAAATCTCACAAATCTCAGACATGGTTCCTACAAAGGTGTCCCAAATGGCAGGAATTGTAGCACTTTAATTTTAAAGTGTCATGTCCACTTTTGTATGAGCAAATTTGAAATTTAATTATATATCAGTCTTTTTCCATATCCTAGTCTGTATATGTGACAAAACAATTGTTTGCAAACCTATCTTCTATGCATATTATCCCAAATTCTGAACCTGCATATTGGAACTTTAGACAAAGTTTTAAAAATATGTGGGTATGTCTTGGAAATTTATTAAGTTGTTATGTTTAACTTATGCTGACCTGCAATGTTTACATAATTTCATAAATATACTGAAATTAAATGAAAGTAAACTCTTAGATATTAAACGAAATTCTGTAAGTTTTGCTGTTTGGTTTTAGATTTCTTGTGTTAGATGAAGCTGACAGAATGCTAGACATGGGCTTTGAACCACAAATCAGGCGTATAGTTGAAAATGATACAATGCCACAAACTGGAGACAGACAAACCCTGATGTTTAGTGCTACGTTCCCCAAAGAAATTCAGGTAATTTGTTCTTAAAATTTTGTCTGGCATTGTGAATAGGCCTGCTCCCTTACCAGATTACAATACTGGTTCACAGCCAGTTTCAGAATATAAAATCATGAAGAAAAAGAAAGGAATCAGAGGTTCTTTGCGATCTCAGGGCTATTAATGATTGTGAAGCTAGTTTATAAACTTCCAGTTTGTTGTGGTGCTTCAGTTCAAGTAACTCAAAATTATTCTAATTCTGCCTAGTTTCAGAATTATTCTAATTCTGCCTAGTTTCTTTATGAATAGCGTATAGATGTGAAAACTACTGATGGAAGGACCATTTTTTTGTTAGAAGTTTTAAAAAATTATGACTTTGCTGTGTTATATTCATGACATCAGATGCTGGCAAAAGATTTTCTCCATGACTACATATTTTTGGCAGTTGGTCGTGTTGGCAGCACAAGTGAAAATATTACACAAAAAGTTGTATGGGTTGAGGACGAAGACAAGCGCTCATTCCTTCTAGATCTGCTCAATGCAAATGGTTTGCAACACCTTATATTTTTCTGTTTTCATTTATTGATTGACTTAATGGGTGTTTTTTGTATATTCTCAGCATTTTGTGAAGTCCAAGATAATACACACACACACACACACACACATTAGGGTGTTCAGAATTCATATGGGGAAAAATAATTTTTCATTATCAACTTGCATACCCTCTAAATTTGTTCCATTTGATATTGTGAATAACTCCAGCAAATTATTTTGTTATAGAACAATGTTAAGTGACAGCTCACAGTCATCAAAGTTTAAGACTACGCTATTTTTCGTTAAAATCAAGATCAAAAACAACTTTTAATAACAGTCAGTCAGATTAGCTGTGGATTCTCCATGAAACCCAATAAACAGTAGTACATTATGTTAAAACAGTGTTACAGCAGTACTTAATATTTGTTAAAAGTTTCACAAGTTTCTAATTTTCACTGAAGTTCTTCTATAATGGTATAATATAACGCTGTTCCTCGTCGTGTGTCAGTGCCAAGTTGAAGCCAGTTGCTAACTTAACAGCCCTTTCGGCATAGTTATTAACAACATGGATTGCAGCAGCAGTACTGACAATATTCTTCAATGCTTTTCCATGTTTCTGAATCTGAACATAGAAAATTTTGACTGAGCTGAATGTCATGAATAGGTTAATCAGCCATTCTGTCGCGAAATCAGATAGTTTTCTCTTGAAATGATGGTTGATGGTTTCTGGATTTACTCTTCTTAAGTCTATTGTGTTTGATTGTTTGCTCAATGCAGAAATTATTAACTTCTTTTCTTCAGCAATGACATTGTCTGTAAAGATTGATAATCCTGCCAAACCTTCACTGAGTACCACAGATGCGCCTTCAATTTTCCATGGGCCACATCAGCAACCTGCTTGTCAACACTGTGAAATGTTCCAGGTCTTTGCAGCAAGCACAGATCATTGTAAGGTGCATCACAGGTGACAGGTGCTGCTGGTCATGCCTTGATGTACACTGTACAGGGTGATTGCAAATAGGCAGATCCACCTAATTGCTTGAAGTTCTTTGCCATTCATCTTGAACTGCTCTCTGAAAAGGATAAATCTTCAAGCGATAAATTTCTTTGCCATCCACCATGCATGGTGAAATGCACCAGGTGAACTGAAATGAACGCTATCACAATCACCAATACGACTTTCCTTGCCAAGTGTTATGAGACTGAGCTTGAACTCCAAGTAGTCTCGTGAATCGTAACTCTCGTCATGGCACGTTGTCTCAACTGAGCTACTCAGTGTGCTCTTACAGGAACTAAATGAATTCCTTCTTGGTTCTATCTCAGTCACATATACTCAGAGACAGCCAAAGTAAAGTTCTGTGTGTCCTTTGTGTTTGTGATAGGAGCAGTTACTGTGGTCCATGAGTGACCACTGACCAGCAATCTTTGAACCTCAAAAAACTACAATAATTTGTACCCTAGATGAAACAAAGAACGAGTCAAAAACAGGTGTCACAATTAACTCAAAAAAGTGGTGTCTACAAGCCAAAAATGGTATGGTATTTGTCAAAAGCCCTTTGGATAACTGTGATTGTTCTATTCTGTACTCCAGTTCATGTTTGTGGCAATCCATCCCACTGTCTGGGGATTTCAACAGCTTTGTTCCCCCCATCATGATATCAGTTACAGAGACTGGCAGTTTTGGTATGGCCAGAAGTTTTTCAATGTCTTTTGGTATGGCCAGAAGCTTTTCAATGTCTTTTGGTATGGCCAGAAGCTTTTCAATGTCTTTTGGTATGGCCAGAAGCTTTTCAATGTCTTTTGGTATGGCCAGAAGCTTTTCAATGTCTTTATCAGTGGCTTTTCAATGTCTTCATATGGTCAGAATTGGTGCCCTCATTGTCTGCCAGGAATTTTTCAGAAAAATATGCTACAAGTGGTGTCCAAGAACAAAATGCAATTCTGGTGCCTTCGTCAATGCTGAAACAAGCCTTTTTACTTTTTGCGAGCCTTATACAGTTAAGTAATGCACACGGTCAGAAACTATCAGTGCACAGAAACACAGTGATAGCTGCCACTTTTAGTTTATGACTGGATTGGCTGAAAGTTTATGCTTGTGGCATTGGCTGATTGCTAATTAAATTATAGTTTATCATCTTATCTGTTGCATTAAATTATAGTCAGACAAATCATCTTCATCTAGTTCTTCAGTCTGACTTTCCTTGAAACTTCAGCATCAGCACATTTGTGCACAGCTTTAAACATTTTATAGAAATCTTATCTTTGACTGTCATATCTTCACTGATCATCAATTAGTGCATGAACAATTGACAAGTTTTTAAATTTGATTTTTGAGTCATTCCCTGTCATTTTGACACATTCCAGACCCTCTAGAAGTTCAGGGATTAAGAATATGGGAAATCTGTTTTGCAAATAGAGAAAATAAGCTACTGGACAGTTTTTGTTACAACTCTCAAGAGCCAAACAAATTTGTTTCTTCATTTTGTGACTCTGCAGTGAGAACACTTTTGCCAATAGACAAAGTCTTACTCTTGTTTTATCAAATACTAGTAGTAGTGAATTAGTCTAGAAAGTTTCAACCCCCTAGCTATGATATTTCTGAAGTTGCAGAGGTCTGAAGTTGTGAGAAATTTAAGTGGCTGCTGCGATACGCCAAAAAACGGCCCATCCCAGGTACTATAAAAGTTGAATATCTCAAAAACTACTCAAGAGAGCAGGCTAAAATTTTGCAAACTTGCAGCCAGATGTTTGGGGAACATTTGTGGTAAATTTCAGAATTTTTTTAGGTGAACGAGCTGGAACTTTTTGAAAAATTGGTTGAATTGTCATGGAATTACTCAATTTTTCAAAAATAAGAGTCCCTTGAGAGGTCACTTGCCATTCAGATAATGAGCTAAGATTTGTGCAGGTGTATTTTGTATAGAAATGGAACACTTTAAGCCCCTATGCATGATTGCCAAACAAAATTATTTTTTTCTGAACATCCTAACACACATGCACATACAGACACAACTATCACCACCTCTGCCTCCCTATGGCATCAAGCTGCCTCATGTGGCCATGGTCAACCAGTGATGCTGTGGCTCCGCTGGCTATGTGTAAATGATGATCACATGCACTTGCACAGGGTGGGCCATTAAAACCATACCTCCCTGTTTCATTGTAAATATTGTCACAACCTCTGGGTCAAAATGCATGATATTTGATGTACCTCTGCAGTATTATGTCTTCACTTGATAGCAAATGCACTGTTGTTGCTTATCAAGATTTTGAATCGAAAGCAGACGATGCACATGTAATTTTAGTGCTTCTTGCACTGCAAAATACAGTGCACTGATTTAATTAAGAATATGATGCGTTATTGGTTGAGAAAGCATGTTTTTTTCATTGATTACTTTAGATCCATTTTCAAAGCAACATCCAGTAATTCTGGTGTAGTATCACTTACATATGATAAACCACACAGAATTACAAATACCTGCTGTAACCAGCACAAAAATGAATGCAGAATTTAATTTTCCAATAAAATGATATATAGCTAATAGGCCCATATTGTATGCAAGGACCAGGTAAAATTTTGAAAATAATGTTGTTAATGGCTACTTTTTCACACCACTGTACACACTATTAAAATCTTCAGTTACTAATTTTAGCAATCAAACATAGTAGTTCATATTTTTAATGAACCGTGTCCTACCCTTAGCCTGGTTTTTACTTGGTAGTGTAATGTGCTTTGGAATTGTAAAGAAAAACTTATGGCTGCGTTCAGGATATAACATCGAAGAAGCACTACAACTTTCATGAATTTTGACCCTGGTGTTGTGCAAATATTTACAATTAAATAGGGTGGTACCGGTTTTATTGGCTCATCCTGAGTATATATATATATATATACATGTAGTTCCAGTTCTGCTTTGTTGACAGAGTTTAATCTAAGTCTATTGGAAAACATCCAAACCAGAAGAGTTTGAATTAGGCTGTCCACTGATTTGGAGGATACAGTCTGTTAGAAATGAGGTCAATATTTGCCATTATATGGTATCCACATAAAAATGGCCATTATGGCTGAATGATCCTAAAGTGCAGAGATCAGCATTATAGAGTATGCTCACAAATTTGCACGACTTAGGGTTAGAATTTTTGCATGTGATTGAAGCTTCAGTTGAGTCATCAAGTGTGTTGACTTCAGCATTCCAGTGATGTCAGCTTGCAATCATTTTATTTTGGATTATATTCACTAGGAGCCAGCATCATTGAATGCTACTTGTTTCTGGTCTTTGACGCTGAATACATATATATTTAATATCTAGTGCCCAGAACTTGAGCATCTTTTGTTGTAGCACCATATCCAAAAATAATGTAACATCATCATCATCATAATTGCTCTCTGCCAATTCATTAGTGGCAATAGCTAGTCAGAAATAATAATAATAATAATAATCATGAACTGATTATGGTGGCATATCGTACAAGTACTACTAGGACACCTTACAACTAAAAACACAGTATATCCTACAACGATCAATGTTCTGGATAACTACGAACAAAGAGAGCAGTTTTAAGTTCACGTTTGAATGCTTCTAGTGTCTTTGCCAAAGTTGTTGATGGTGGCAGGCTTTTCCAAACTTTGGCAGCCGCTACCGGAAACATGCGGTCACCAATGGTAACGTGGCGTGTAGACGGAACAACGAGAGTAAGACTGGACGCAGATCGCAGTCGTTGACGAGAGTTGATGTCAGAAGTCTTGCAGAAACCAGCCGACAGATACGATGGCGCCAGACCATGAAGACACCGATAAGCAAGGATCGCCAATTTGTATTCAATCCACTGTGGAATACGAATCCAGTGAAGTTCATAGAGAAGCGGTGTCACATGATCTGATCTTCTGGCTTGATAGACAAGACATGCTGCTGTATTGAGGACAGCCTGGTCTGTCAGTAAGTTGCCTCGGTAGCTCAGCCAAGAGCACATTGCAACAGTCCAGGCGTGGCATAACCAGAGACACCACTAACCTCTTTACAACAGAAGGTGGAATTGAGTTCTGAATGCTTCGAATTCTTCTCAGGATTGAGAAGCAGCAGGATGCCATTTTCTGAACATGCGTTGTCATGTGGAGATGTTACAATCGATGTACACACCGAGGTTACGGACACAAGCATCCTTAGCAATGTCTTCCGAACCAACGTGAATGGTGGTGGGTGGTAGTGTTGTTCTCGTTAACGATAACGAAAATAATCGTTAACGGAAACCAAAGATTTTCGTTAACGATAACTGTAACTATAACTAAAACACCTCTAAATAACTATAACTAATAATAACTGAAATGCTTGAACCAATAACTAACGAACAACGATAACTAAAACCTGTATAACTAATAATAACTGAAACCTAATAACGATAACTAACGAATTAATTATTTCAATTAAAGTTATTACGTACTTCCTTACTTTTACAATTCTGAAGTACTAACAGCCTTTGGGCAGGTTTTTTGGCTGCTTTCTTGGCCAATGGCTGCGGGTTTTGAAAAAAGTATCTGGCAACACGGCACTGTGCAAAAAGCCGAAATTCTAAAATCTAAATATTTGAGGCGTACAGTTCGTGATTTATCTGATTTACCGTAGGTTTTTTTACCGTGATCCATGGCAAAGGTTCCTAAAGAAATAAGCGGCGGCCGGCCGAAATCTAGCGTGATCTAGCGGACTTTTTTCAATATACAGTGGGCGAGAACAGTTGCGAATGCACAGTAGATGTAGAAGCGCACGGGAAGCGAAAACGTTGTGCTGCTCTGTTGAGTGGGAGAAATCCTACCAACCACAAAAAATCATCTGAAAATAGTTTACGAGTTTACTTCTCGTGTATTTTTGCACATTCCAAAGAAGCAGTTTGTGTCTTCAGTGTTGGAAAATGAGTAAAACTTTGCTCTTTCAAAAGTCTGGAAATTCGGGGAAAACAACTGAAGCTTCACTTGAAAAGACTGGACCCTCTGCAATAACTATAACTAACTATAACTAAAACTTGACTAACTGTAACTAAAACGTTCTCAAGTTATATTTAGTTAACTATAACTGTAATAACTATAACTAAAACTATATACAATAACTGTAACTAATAGTAACTAAAACTAGGTTGGCATTAACTAATTATAACTGTAACTAAAACCAAATGAATAACTAAAACAACACTAGTGGGTGGGATCTGATATTGACGACGTATGGTCGAGCACCATAGTATCTCCGTTTTATTGACATTAAGTTGCAGATGATTCGATTTAGTCCAATCAGCTATCTCACTGATGCAGCAATTCATCTGATTAGTTAGAAGATCCGTATCAGCTGGCTTGCAGACACCATACACCTGTGTGTCGTCCGCATACAAATGGGGCGACAGGCTATGCCGTTCAAGAAGTCGCTGTAAGTCCGCCGTATACAGGAGGAAGAGGATAGGTCCCAGAACTGAGCCTTGAGGAACAGCATAACGCACCTCACTTGGAGTGGAGGAAGATGTTGCACAATGGACGAATTGCGTATGTTCACTCAAGTGTGAGTGAAACCAGCTGAGAACTACTACGCCAAGCCCATATGATGTCTCCAGACGCCTTAGTAGAATTTCATGATCTACTGTATCGAACGCAGCTGATAAATCCAGGAGTGTCAGCAGTGCTAAATTACCAGTATCCAGTGCTTGAAGAATGTCACCTAAAACTTTGGCTAATGCAGTCTCAGTGGAATGGTTTTTGCGATATGCTGACTGTAAGGTTGGCAGCAAGTTTTTGGAATTCAGATAGTCAACCAGTTGAACAGCTACCATGCGTTCAAGTAGCTTGCTCAGTGTTGGAAGGTTGGATATAGGCCGGTAAGAACTAACATCTGATGTGTCAAGTTCAGGTTTCTTCAGTATAGGTGTAACGTACGCCGACTTAAATTCTCGAGGAACAGTCCCTGATGACAGAGAGTTGTTAAACAGCTTTATTATTATTATTATTCGACGATTAGTGAAGCGCCGTAACATGGCCATTGGCCAAAACCAAAAGCGCTGTACAGTCAACAGTCAACTATACGATATGGTGAACAAATGCGTTTTTAGCTCTTTAGGAAACGTTTCAGGTTATAGTAAGCCCGACCAGCGCATCGGGGAGCGCGTTCCACATACGTGGGTTACCGCGAGTCATAGAACGCTCGCCAAACTTCGGAGCTTCAAAGCTTTGTGATGTATGGCGCAAATGTGTCAGCCTCCGTCTTTAGTAGAGTCGTTGGCAATGGATCTGTAGCACATTGCTTGCATGGCAGTTGATGGATAGCACGGACCACATCACTGTTAGTCAGAGGACGAAACTCCATGAAACTGCAGTCCATTGGAGCAGCAGTATATGTATTTATGTATATATATATATAATATATATAATTATATATATATATATATATTCATATATATATATATATATGAAAACATAGTCAATCAGCCAATGAGATGCATGCAATGATGGAACCAATCATCAAAAGCCATTGCTTGATTCTAATGAACTCGGTTATATCACGCCAATCTCAAATCTTAGTTTTCTGTCTCAATATGTCAATGTCAATATGTCAACTTATATAGCGCTTATTTAAAGTCAGGCTTAGCGAAGCGCTTTACACATTACACTTATACGAGATCTTAAATAAGTGTGTCTTTAGTCTCGTTGCAAACGAATCAGGCTTCGTTTCTTTAGTTACTTCGTCTGGTAACAAGTTCCATAAAATTGGATTCCCACGAGTGACGGATCTTTCTCCAAATTTGGCCGTCTTTGACGGGGGAGGAACCGCCAGGTGGACCCGAGTACTTGACCTCAGCTGAAGGCGACGCTCTGTTAGCATGATCCTATGGAGAAGTTCGGTTAAATAGCCCGGGCAAGTATGGTTGTTGAGTACGCGAAAAGTCATCCAACATCGTTTGTAGGTGATTCGCTCTGTAACACGTAACCAGTGGAGCTTGTCTTTTAGCAAGGGGGTGACATGGTCACCCCATCGAGCTCCGTAGATCATACGAGCAGACGCGTTCAGAATCATCTGCAGGCGGTTCAGTTGTATTTCGCTGATGTAATGCGCTGCAGATCACTCGTGAATTTGTTGAAGCCTCTGACTTACTTCATTCATGGATGCACTCAAATCGTCTTTTACTTAATCCAGCTAAAACTCAGCTCATCTGGTTTGGTACTCGAGGTCAGCTCTTAAAAATTGATCATATGTCTGTGCAGGCTGCCTTCCCCGGCCTCTCTTTCTCCTCCTCTGTCCATGATCTTGGTATAATTCTTGACTCTGAGTTAACCTTTATGGATCATATTAACTCACTTTGTCGCAGTTGCTTCTATCATCTCCGCCAGCTTAGAGTGATTCGACGTACACTAGACATGCCATCTGCTTCTACTTTGATTCATGCATTTATTTGCTCAAGGCTTGACTACTGTGGTTCACTTTTTGCTGGTCTTCCATCGGTGCGACTTGATAAACTCCAGATGGTTCTTCGTTCAGCAGCCAGGGTGATTGCTGGTGTCACAAGACGTGATCACATTAGTGATTATATGACGTCTATTTTACACTGGCTGCCTTATCCTGCTCGAGTTGAGTTTCGTATGTTGAGAGTGGTTGCACTCTCTCTTTATGGTGCCACTCCATCTTACCTTTCAGAGCTACTCCATCCCCTTAGCTCTATCCCTGGTCGGCCATGTCTTCGGTCCACAACCAATGGTCTTCTCAGTGTGCCCCAAGCACGAACTTCCATGTTCCTGAATCGAGGTTTTGAATCAGTTGGCCCTATCCTTTGGAATGCTCTTGACGCCAGTATGCGTGGCTTAGCAACTCCTAATTCTATGGCCCTCTTTTTGAAACGACTTAAAACTTATCTCTTTGTTAATATACAGTAATTTGCTGTGGAAGCGCTTCTGAGTGATCTTTCAGAAGAGGCGCTATACAAATATTTTGTTACATTACATTATTACATTACATTACATTTCCGGGAGGCCGAGGAGAATACTGTTACAGTAATCTACCCGAGTAAGAACGAAGGATCGGACGAGTCGAATCACTGCTGTCAATGGAAGGTATCGTCGGATCGCTCTAATCCGCCGGAGCTGATAGAAGGATGTACGAGTAACATTCCCGATGTGCGATTAAACGTAAGCGCCGTCAACGAGTACACCAAGAAGGCGCACTTCATTGGCCGGAACGATGAGAGCACCGCCTATTTGGAACGGTGCATGACTGATCAAATGCCTCCTCCTGGGGGTCACGATCCACAGAAACTCCGTCTTGCTGGGGTTCAAGGCTAAGCGGTTGGCTTCAGTCCAATGATTGATCTTGGTTATGCAATCGCTGACACGGACTCGTGAGCGATCCATGTCAGCAGGGAGGCATGAGGAATGTATCTGAACATCATCGGGCGAGGAGTGCGCCGCCAGCCCAAAAGACCTGATGATTTCTCTTATGTCAGCGACATAGAGGACGAACAGACGGGTCCGAGTACTGACCCCTGCGATACGCCACTGTGGACCGGTTGAGGAGCAGACATTTCACCATTCCAGCTAACTGACTGCGTTCTCCCGGTGAGGTAGTTCCGGAGCCAGGAAAGAACATCACCCTTGATTCCGTAGGTGAGTTCGAGACGTCGGATGATTATTTCATGGTCGACAGTGTCGAACGCCGCCGAGAGGTCAAGTAAACAGAGAAGGGACACCTGCCCATTCGATATTGCATCAACTATGTCGTTGTAGATTCAAGAATGGCCGTCTCTGTAGAGTGACCCTTCGATAGGCAGACTGTTCCTTCCGGCATTAACCCGTTCTTCAGCAGGTATTCGACCATATGCGTATTAACAATTTTCTCTAGCACCTTGGACAAGAACGGGAGGTTAGATACTGGGCGGTAGTTAGTAACATCCTCCGGGTTAGCCCCAGGCCTCTTGAGTCGCGGATGGACTATCACGTGCTTCCATGATGACGGGAAATTCCCCATTCTGAGAGAGTTGGACAGAAGCGTTGTCAGGAATGGAGCCAGCATGTCTACGACTTCTTTAAGGAGCCATACTGGGAGTGGATCTGACATACACTGTTTGTTCGGTAATGACTGAATGATCGCTGTGACGTCCGCAGTCGACAGCATAGGGAATTCCGATAGGGACGAACTCGTGACCTCTGTGTAACCTGCAGGTCCGGCGTCAGACATTCTGTCCCGAATGGCAGTTATTTTGTCGTCAAGGTGTTGGTGATATTCCTCTGCAGAAAAGCCGGTAGGCATACGAGGACCATTGTCAGCATTCCCGAGGAGTTTATGCAGATGTCTCCACGTCTGTTTGGGGTCCAGCGTGTCCGAGTCAAGCACATTTCTCCAGTATTGTCGACCTTTAGATCTTACAAGTCGTCTGCTAGCCCGGAGAGATCGACGCCAAGTGTCACATGCCGCCGCCGCATTACTCGACCCATTCGCGTTCCTCTTCCGATAGAACCTCTCAAGTCTCTGAGCAGAGCGTCGCGCTAGCTTGCACTCCTGGTCGAAATAGGGCCGTTGAGGTCTGTTTGGAACGGACATCACTGTTACCGGTACTAACTCATCCAAAATGTTCGTTATGACTGAATGATACAGATCAGCCAGTTCAGTAGCCGTTTCACTGTCACTGGAAGCCCGTGGAGTGCAAAGCGGAGAGCTCTTGAGCCGCTCAATGAACTGTTCTTTGTTAGGGACGACCATCGCCTCCTCAATATCGTCGTATACTCAGGACGAGGTCGAGTGGCTAGGATTGACCAATGGATCAATTTATGGTCAGAAAGTCCTGTTTCGGCTACTTCCACGTCATGAAGCTCAGTGTCGTCAGACGCGATGACAACATCTAGCAATCCTCCACGGTCGTGTGTCGGCTCACGTACGAATTGACACAAGTTAAATGTATCCATGAGTTGAGCAAATTTACAACTATCATTGTCTGTGGTTCGCTCGAGATGTAGGTTCAAGTCACCCACTATCCATATCGGATTGTTGTAAGTGACAAGCGATTCGAGTAGGGAGGAAAATTCCGCAAAGAATTGGTCGGATGCACGCTGTGATCCTGGCCTGTAGATGGTCGCTATTATAAATGGCTCATGACCACCGCCGACTCTGCAACATAGAAGCTCAAACGTTTTAGGTTTTAGCTTAGTGTCGAGCTTGGCGATGATGATTCCAGGCTTCGAGATTATAGCAATGCCTCCATGATTGGTAAAGGTAGCATTATCCAGCGGAGTCCCGCCCGGAATAGTACGTGCCCTTTCCATTACATTAAAACCCATTCCACGAATCCTTTTCACGGCGATACAATCTCCGTCTTCGTGCCAAGTCTCAACAATTGCCAACACACTTAACCGGTAGTCCGTGAAGAGATCCGGAACATTCTCCGTCTTTTTATTCACAGAGCGAATATTCAGCATTCCTATTCTGAGCTTCCGTGCAGAGGAATCAACATATCGCTCCATTCTCGGGTAAACCAGCGCCGGTCGCAGATGGCTAACCGAATTGACGTGTGTTGTAACCTGAGTTTCATTGATCGGATGTTCTCGAGCGATTAAACTGTCTAAACCATTGAACGAAGTTGTTGATGCAATACTCACAGCATATATGAGCAAGGACTTGCTCCTACTGGGTTATATGCCTACTTACCAGCAGAGCCGGCATGTGGGGCCGCCGGCCTCGGATATTTATGAGTTTTCATATTTCGTACTCTTAATTTATTCCAAGTTAGTTATTGTGAAGAAAAGTTTAATTTAGCACGTATACATTGATTGACTATAACTTTTGAACTATTTTGCTTGTTTGTCAATCGGTTCAGCGACCTTTTGTACTTGTCAAGAATTTTCATAAATGTTGCAGGGGCCCCTCGTAAAAAGTTGCAGGGTGCCCCCAAAAGTCGAGCACCGGCTCTGTTTAGCAGGCGCTGCATTCAGCTGAAGTAGCGTTGCTCAGACTATTCAATTATGTAATCTTATCCATTGACAGAGAAGTTGGTGTCTTGCCACTGTTAGACACTTTGGCAGCATTCTCTACTCTGGACCATGAGATAGTCTCAAAATTTTCAAAGATCGATTTCCTATTAATGGCAAAGCTGTAGAATGACTCCAATCATGTTTCACTGCTCACTTATACACTGTCAAATTAGGTAGCAATAATTCATATGTGATCACATTAGAAAATGGCCTTCCACAGGGCTCAGTCTTGAGTCAAAATTATTCTTAGCTTTTTAACCCCTTTACTATTCATTTAAATTTTAAGAAGGCGTCGCCATGCCAGGGATTTGGAAAAACGTCCTTCAAAACAGAATGCTTTAATTTTTAAAATTTGTTATATCTCAGGCTGTACGAAAGGTAGGAAGATGAGGTATACACCATTGTTTAGCTTTTTTATTGGTCTTTCTAACCACCCATGCAGAACAGACAACGTGGGGGTAGGCTCTACGGCCTAAAGTAGCGCCCTGTCTAAAAAAATTGTCAAAGCTCACCAGCCAAATGTTTTGAATGGTAATCCCACCTGGGTGAGTGGCAAGGTTGTAGGACAGGGGTCCACAACCCCTGGCCCGCGGGTTCTGTTCGTACAATAACAGAAAACTGGCCCAAAAACAATAATTTTGGTATAGAAATTAGGTAACTGCTGACTGACCTATTCATATATGTTGGGCTACTTACAAATGTGCGACCTATAACAACGTGACACAGAGACGAGCGATAATAAACTACTTCGATAACATGCTTTATACATTTAAATTGTCACTGCAGTAAGTCTAGAATGTTTAAATTTGAGACTAAAAAACGTAAGACTGATGCAGAACAGCGACATTTCAGTGAGGAATGAACACGTCTGTATTTTATGGACACGTTTAATGGCAAATCGGTGTGTTTAATTTGCCTAGAATCACTTAGCGTTATGAACTTATGAGAAAGGGTATAACTGCCGACGACACTACGAAACGAAACATGCCGCTGCTTATGATGAACTGCAGGGTGAGTTGCGGGAACAGAAAATTGAACTGTTAAAGAAGACTCTGTCAACCGAACAGTGTTTTACATGGGCCAGCTGCAAAGTGGCCCAGCTGATTGCAAGGTCATCACGGCCTTTCGCAGACGGAGATTTTGTTAGAGATTGTCTCCTAAGCATCTGCACTGAAATTTTCCCAGAAAATGCCAGCCTTTTCAGTAAAGTTCCATTGTCAAGAATGACAATTCAACGCCGAGTTGAGGACCTTGCAACAGACGTTACTGAGCAGTTGATTGGCAGATTAGCTGAATATTGCCAAACATTACAGGCAGAATTTAAAATTCGGTTTCAAGACTTCAGAGAGAAGAAAGATTTGTATAATTTCATGTCTAACCCTTTCAGCTGTACAGTGCATGATATTCCTGCTGAGTATCAGTTGGAGGTCATTGACCTTCAGTGTTCATCTGAACTGAAATTGGCTTTCAGGGAAGAAAACATTTTAACATTTTTCAAAAGTCTTTGTCCTAACAAGTTTGGAAAAATTATGGACTTGGCATTACAGTTGTTTTCAATGTTTGGAAGTACATATTTATGTGAGCGGACATTCTCAATTATGAACCTCAATAAAAATAAGTTGAGGTCAAACTTGACTGATAGCAAGCTCACAAACATTTTAAAGATTGCTACAACTGAATTGGAACCAGACATTGATAAAGTGGTTAAAACATTCAGTCACAGCAATCTCACTAGAATTAGATTGTGCAGACTGAGGAATTACTGTTTGTGTTATAGAAAGTTGTAAGTAAAAAAACTGGTGTTTTATGAAGCATTAGTTCATTATAGCATTTATTAAAGTTAATCTTGCTTGATTTGCTGATTTATATAAATTGTATGGTTATATACAATATATTTTATATAAAACATGCATTTTTAGATTCATTGAGTACCTGGGAATGCGAGTACTCTAGGGAATGTTAAAAGTTTTTGGACAACATTTCTAAAAGGCACCGCCACGCCACTGGTGGATCAACTATTTGTAGGATTGACGAAACAAATTTGATATTTGACAAATATTTGTCAAAGCTACTCGATATATCTATTTTTTACCGAAGGGGACGATACCGAAGTGATATTTAATGTTTGGAAGAAATTTTGCGTTACAGCCAGCTAACTGACAGCCTGGAAAGTAGCGTGCAGATATCTTCAGGGTCCCTGGTAGCATAATGGCTTATTGATGACGTATGCCTTCGGGGTCCCTGGTAAAGTGGTTATAGGCAGTGGGGATGCAGGGAGTGTGGTTGCACCCCCTGGAAAAAATTAGGGGGTTCGCCCAATGTTCCCTTTACGCTGTGCACGTGCACAGAGGTCGCAAGGTAGGCGCGCAAAGGAAAAAATGGAGCGCACATATTTTTGATAATTTTTTCCCATTGCTTTCATGTCATACACATACTGATAAAATTTCACATTTTTTTGAGAACTTGTAATGGCTCCATAGAATTACTAACTTCTGGTCTAGACTATAGGTAAAAGGTCTCTTGTTTAAGTAATTATTTGTGTAAAGCACACAGTTCCAAATATTGATAAAATGAAAAGAACGGAAAGCCAGCCATAGAAATTTCTTAAAATAGAGATTTGAAATCACTGACGTAAACTTGGAAGAAAAAGTGGGAAGAGCCGAGTCCTGTACTTTCCCCATTCTCTATGGTAGCCTCTCAATAATGGGGGAATTGAGCCCAGAGGCCTAATAGAAGTTTGTGCCTATGTTTTAAAAATAAAACGAACAGCGACTTCATTTAAGAGTTCATGGTTTTGCTTGATTGTGAGCAGTTTCAAGGTCTAGTAAATTGAATAGATATAGGAAGAACATGTCTGACATTCAGCGCAAACTGTGAATCGCAATTTAGCTTAATGCTGCTTCGTTAATTTGACGTCAGTGTTAATCTTAATTACGACAATTATTATTGCAAGATGATTTTAGCTAATCTGTTGGCTGGACGAAAGTCAGGTAGCCCAGTTTGGGATTATTTTACACATGACGAGAAGCAGTTGAGCATGCATATTGTTTAGCTTTATGTTTTTGATCACTGTGTTATGATAAGACATTAGACTACCAATACAAAACCTGAAGTCAGTGACTTGAAGTAAAGTTAGAAATTAAACTGAATTTTTATAACGGAACTGAAATTATTTTAGAACTTAAATTAGTACTGAAATAGGAATTATTTCTTGAAGTATTATTGAAATATAAATTAGAATAAACCCTGAAATAAGACTGAAAATTAAAAGTAACAATTATTTTTAGAACTGAAATATCACTGATGGTAAATATATTAGGCAGAATTATTCATATTTTTGCCATAGACGAAAGGAGAGAAATAGACATTGAAATTTCTTGAAAGTTATCTCTTAAAATTTTGCCAGGACCATACCTTTGTTAGGGGTCTTAAAAATCCTAAGAGTATGGCAAAATCGCTTAACTGCCAGGTTCTTAACTTCATCCTTTATAGAGATTCTCTATTGTTAGTGGAATTTCAGAGCAAAATGGTCACATCATGATTTCTTCCGTTATTGCAAAATAAAATTAACTTTTTAAAAGTACTATAGGGCCTATAGTTTCCTAAAGTTTTTGGACCTGCGACCACTTCAGGGGTTTTGTAACATGCTGTGACCCTACAAACTTATGGTCGACTAAAATTGGATAAAAGTTTCATAAAAACACTAGTCATTTTAATATAATCTGTGTATGGAGGATTGCGTGCATATAAATTTCTTCAAACCGAAGCCTACTTGCAACTTTCAAGGCTTGTGACATTGTGGTATTGTTTATAAAATGGCACTTTAGAATCTAATTTCGCACTACCCTGCAACCCACTAGACTGAGCTCTGCGGCCAAATTTGGGCTGCGACCCACAGTTTGGGAAACACTGAATTAGAGGAATACCATCTAGACATGATGATGCGCATTAAGAGTCATCTTCTTTAAGGAAATGTAGCTGATCTGGATCGAATGGGCACATCGTAAGGATCGAAGAGAAACTCTAAAGGCATGGAAATCATAATTCCTTTACAAATTTGTAATGCTTGATTTGTGATGCTTGAATTTTAAAACTAATGAGTGCCTTATATGGTTAAACCGCATGTGTAATCATAGCCGTAACCTACTACTGATAGGACTAGGACTCTAGACTCGAGCCCCAACTTTTTGAGAGACTACCATATGAAAGGAGAATATATAGGGTTTGGGTCCCTACTTTTTGATCCAAGTTTACGCCACTGCATGTGTTTACATGTATATTCTAATCTGGTGGGAAAAATTGTAAAAAGCAGATCATTGACTATTTATTGTTATCGAATGCTTAATTTGCTAAATGATGTCAGCCATTTGATTGCGACATTATCAGCTGCGTGTAAAGTTTGTAATCCACCGTCCTCTAGCCTAGTTATAGGGCAAGAGTCAGCTAGGTGCGACATTGTTTGAATGACACCGCAGGGGCACAGGTTCAAGTCAGTTAATCCCCATTTCTGATGACAGTAATTGCAGTGTCCCTGTCCAGTTCGAAAACGGTTTAACAGACACCACAGGTGACGAGGCAGCGTGTCAAAGCCTGGTTGTCGGATAGCGGGATCTTCGACCAATTGGCAGTTGATCACCTGAGCCGACTCCCAGTCAAGTCTCCACTGTCTGTCGACATCTGAGGGAACCTTGTTAAGCTGCAGAGGATGGCGTGATTTCAATCGGTGATTAGGAGGGTTGGACAGGTCCTCGAAGAGTGGCAGGTCCTCACGGTCTGCTATCTTTGATAGAAATCTGTCCACTGCAGCTTCCCGTCGTAGGTATGGTGGTTGGATATTTGACAGAACTGGCAGCCATTGGAGCGCTGTTGGGCGCAGGGTTCCGGAGACAAGTCTCATGGCTGAGTGCAGCTGCGTGTCCACCGCCTTTGTGTGTGAGGAGCGATACCAGGCAGGACAGCAGTATTCCGCGGCTGAGTAGCAAAGTGAAAGTGCAAACTGTCTCAGAGTAGCGGCGTTTGCTCCCCAGGAGGAACCGGCTAATTTTGACAGGAGGTTTGTCCGGGTTCTGACTTTGCCGGCCAACTTTGAAAGATGTGTTTTGAAGCTTAAAGTTCGATCAAGAGTAACGCCAAGATAAACAGGGGAATGGGTCGTGCTTCAATTGTTTCCCATCCATATGAATTTTTAGCTCGTATTTTGCTTTTCTGCTGTTCAAATGCTGTTCAAATGAAATATACGCACCCTGAGTTTCAAAATTTATCATAATGCAAAAATCTTTTATTTTGAAATTTTGAAAACCATATAATAATAGCTCCCCACTTCTGGTACCATATGTAGCGAATTTACAAATCGCCTCTCCTTATGTATAAAAACCATGTTAATAATAACGTTAGCAAATTATATTAAACAAATCTTCTCTGCTCTAATCTTCTTCTTCTTCAGGTGCTCTGTCCAAAGACAGGTTCCATACTCCATCGCCGCTCCTCTCATCTTGAGCTTTTATCTTCAGAGCTGAATACTTGTTTTTTTTGAACAACATCCACTCCAGCATCGATGTCCTTGGTCGCCCTTTCTGTGGTTTCCCATTCATCTTTCCTTCTAGTCCTTCTCTTAGCAGGTTTGATTCTTCTCTCGGAACATGACCTATCCACTTCTTTTGTCTTGTACAAATAGTGTTAATTAGGCTTTTCTTCTCTTCTACCCTCTCCAAGACTTCTTCGATTGTTTGTTTGTTTTTGTTATTTTTAAAATTTTTTTGTTCTTTTTTTGTTCTTTTTAAATTTATTTTTTGTTCTTTTTGTTCTTTTTAATTTATTTTTTGTTCTTTTTAAATATTTTTTTGTTCTTTTTAAATATTTTTTTGTTCTTTTAAATTTTTTTTTGTTCTTTTTAAATTTTTTTGTTCTTTTTAAATTTTTTTTTGTTCTTTTTAAATTTTTTTTTGTTCTTTTAAATTTTTTTGTTCTTTTTTTGTTATTTTTTCCGTCTGCTCTAATGTCACAAATAAATGACCCCACTTCTGGTACCATTTCTAGCGGGTTATGGTCAGGGCTAGGCTAGGGTCAGGTTCCTGTCCGAACAACCATTACACTTCACTGGGGTCCGGATAACGGGAAAGTACCATAGCGTTGGTTCTACGTTTGACTGAAGAGTGAAAAAAATTTATTCCTATGCATAATACGCACCCAGACTTTTTAGCATTTTTTTGGGGAAAAAAAGTGCGTATTATACCCGAGATAATACGGTACACTCGACACAGTTTTATTTTATTTACTAGAAAGATGCTCGCTTCGCTCGCAGTGCAGGATAATACTAATCCAATACCTATACCTAATACCCAATCATTGAATTCATGCTGAACAACATTTCAATGATCGCCACCTAGCCAAGCTCTGCGCCACGTAATAATTAGGGCCTATATGCGTTAAAATCACGCAACTGTGGCCATTTGTGACGCTGTACACGTATTTTTTGTGTACGTTAAAATGTACGTTAAAATTGTGCAACTTCCTCAAGCTAGGAACAGTTGTTACCAATAGCAACGTCGTTGCACGCCCACCCCTCTGACGCTGCAATGACTCGACTAAACCGTGTTAAAGTACGATTGTACGAACAATTGTTACCAATAGCAACGTCGTCTTCGAACATCGTCCACCAACGCATCGCGACGTAAGGACTAAACGGTCTAAACCGTCTACCAATAGTCAACCAATCAGAACGCTTGAAGGTAACAGAGAGGCATACAGATAACGATCTTAATATGATAGATTTATTTATTATTTATTTATTGACAATTTATATAGCGCAGTAGACAGGGCTAAGGCCTACAACAAAAGCGCTTAACACAGTTCATATCCAATATTAAATAAATGTGTCTTCAAATTTCTAATGAAAAGTCCAGCTGAGACTGCTCCAGTCACTTTGTCTGTAAGAGAGTTCCACAGGGCGGGATTCCCCCGCGCGAATGATCTTTCCTCAAACTTAGGGGTCTTGGACGGGGAGGGACCAACAACTGCACTCTCCGACTGGACCTAAGAACCGATCTCTTCTCGATCACAGTCGATCTTTGTGGATTTACTTCTTCGTGACCGACAGTTTCGAGTACATATGGGAGATGACAATTTTGGCGTTTGGTTTAAGCCGCCATTTTTTGCAGTAGTCTGAGATCCGCTGTGTGTCGATAGTTAGCTGTTCTTCAAGTTCCTTGAATGTCTGGGCTTGAACAGCAAGGCCGATGTCGTCGGCGTAGCCGTATTTCCTGCTAACTGTGTCAGGTATATCATTTAGATACAGATTGAATAATATAGGAGCTAAAACTGAGCCCTGTGGAAGGCCATTTCTCTGACATCTCCATGAACTTATGTCATCTCCCATATGTACTCGAAACTGTCGGTCACGAAGAAGTAAATCCACGATACGAACGAACCATGGTTGATCATTGACTGATAACAGTGTTCTGAGACATATTAGCTTGTTAACAAATAAGTATTTCTCAGCGCACACAGAAGTTGACTTTCCATGTGCAATTTTGCATACAGGAAATTTCATGCACACACGGACTACAAAAATTAGAGGCAACATTGGGTATGTTGCACCCCCTGGCTGGAAGATGAGGCTGTTTTTATAACTTTCTTGTTTTGCTTATCAGGAGTTTGAAGATATGATAAAGGAAGGGTGATAACCTTTTTTGCTTGTCAGGCTTTTTAACCCGTTCCAGGGGAATTAATTTTTTCAAGTCGTCCCCAATCGGGGTAATTAATTTAGGGGAAAGGCGTTCATGTGAAAATGTGAACATACAAGTTTTAAACTGACTATATTTCAGGCTATATAGAAGCTAGAAAGATGCGGTTTGCACCGTTGTTTAGCATTTTTATTGCTCTTTCGAACCTTCCGTGCCAAAAAAGAAAATTTTGGGGTAGGGTCCACCCTACAGCCCTAAATAGGACTCCTCCCCAACATTTTGGTCAAATTTTGTTCAAAGCCCCATAGCAAAAATTTGTCCGCGGTAACCTCCAAACTGTGAGAAAGTTGTAAAGGGGTGTAATTGGAACAGAATAGTGCAAACATTTTGAAGATTGGACAAAATTTGGGGTGATTATGATTTTTCAAACACTACTACTCATTGCTTGAAGAAATGACAATTTTGAGAACAGATTTTCAATCTGAAAAACCGAACAACTCAGTATATTTCAGGCTATATAGAAGCTAAAAAGATGCGGTTTGCACCGTTGTTTAGCATTTTTATTGCTCTTTCGAACCATCCATGCCAAAAAAAAAAATTTTGGGGATAGGGTCCACTCTACACTCTACAGCCGAAAATCGGAACCCCCAAAAATTTCAAAGCGCAATAGCAAAAATTTTTCACCGATGACCCCTCAACTGAGAGAAAGTTTTAGGGCGGTGTAATTGGAACATAATAGTGCAAACATTTTGAAGATCGGGCCAAAATTGGCGGAGTTATGATTTTTCAAACCCCAGACTTGAGTTTTTTTCGAGGCATTTCAATGCAAAATCCCAGCATTTGGACAATCAACGGCAAGTTTTCTTGCTTATATAGTTAACAACGGTGAAGAAAGTGCTGCTATCTATCGAATGGATAGTAACTAAATCGAAAAGTTACTTTGGTGCGGTTTAAAACTTCAATGTCCGGGATACACACATGTTTATGTGGTGCACTGTTTATAAACGGCATTCGCCGTTTGGATATGATTTTCGGGCTCCGTTTATAAACGGCGTTACCTGGGAAAGGGTTAAGGAGATGATCCTTTTTTGCTTGTCTGGTTTGGTTTTCATGGAGGATAATTTTTTAGCTATGCCCCTGGAAATCTGCATCCCCTGTTAAAAATTTGTTCTGACATGTCTGATTTCCAATGCCATTAACTTTCTGTGAGCAATACCAGTGGACGGTTCTGGTCATTTAAGAATATTTCAATCACAATTCGAGGATCAAAAAATCGAGGCAGAACTTTCCCACAGCTAAGCTATCTCGCTAAAGTAAAGAATGATAAGGCAGGTCTGGAAACTCAGATTCAATTTCTATCATGAAATCACAAAATTGGCAATGACTAAGTCCATGAGATAGCGTATATCAATGTTGAAGAGTAAGATAGTGGAAAGTTGAAGCAAGTAGTAACAATTAAAGTTTATGTCTCTATGACACAGACTGCGAAAAAAGAGATTCCTATAATAGATGTGCGCACGTTCCTCATTTCTTGAAGTCGGTTAGATTAAAGATCTTGGCAGGCCGTACTTTGGAGACCCCTGACATATTTAGATGGTTTGTAAACTTTAGTATGTTATGTCCAAGGTACGTTATATCCAATATCATACAATATGGTAGCACATCACACGGGACTGTACAATGTGGTACGTTATAACTGAATATACATTATAACCGAGTCTGTTATATCGAAGTTCTACTGTAACTGTACTGAATCAATCTCAAATATGGTGAAAGAGTATTCTCCATTTCTGGGTCAATGCTTAGAACAGGCTACTGAATGATCTGTACAATGCTTAATTGACACTAATCAATGCCAAAACAGCTCAAAACTATTCTGTTTAAGTGGATATATAAATGTTGATACTGCCTTGCTTATTCAATTTTGTCTGTTGTAAATATTTTCTCAGTTTTGTCTGTAATGAGTTTCTGTCTACTTGTGTTGCATTTAAGAAACTGCAATAATAATTTAGGCATAGTAATTATTATTCAAGCTATTGAACTAAATTCAATGTAAAATGTTTGAATCAATACTTTCTGATGCACATTGTTTATTTGTCTTTTAGGACCAGACTCATTAACTGTTGTATTTGTGGAGACAAAAAAGGGAGCAGATGCTTTGGAATACTTTCTATATAAGGAAGGTTACCCTTCTACTAGCATTCATGGAGACAGGTCACAACAAGAACGGGAAGATGCTCTGAGAGATTTCCGAGAAGGAAAGTCTCCTATCTTAGTTGCAACTGCTGTAAGTATTCATATTATAACCATAATCATAATTGTCAATGTGACAAAATATTTAGATAAATTTTAATAAAGACTTTAATTTATATTATATATGACAAGTATCAAAGTCAAACTTCACACCAAATACATCACACATACATCTTATTATCATATATCTAATTCACTCACAACCAATTTAATTGAGTTCAAGAACCAAGGATCAGCTTTTGCTTTCAAATAAGAAAGCAATCATCGATGCTTCATGGTTTCTGATCCTTGAGTCTGTGGCTGATGCCTCTTAGTGCAATTTCAGTTATTCGTTTCTTCACTATTTCTTAAGGAACATTTGCTCGGAATAAACATTTGTCTGGACATTGCTGAAAGCACTAATGTTCCGAAACAGTTTAAACATTCAAACAGCAAATAGTTCAGTGAAAGTCTTGGTGCTTTCCAGCAAAAAAATTATCTTTGCTTGATGCTTCAGCTCCCACTTTGGTTGTTGCAAAAGGTTGAATCCCTGATAGTTCCATTTTATGAACTTTGAGAGCAGATGATAATTTCACAATTTCCAACCAATGTAATTTCATAACACCTATATCTTACCAGTTTCGTCTAATTCTCCCCTCTTTCAAGTACTTTTTCGTCACAGTCATCACCTAAGGCGATTTGCTTATTCTGTTTTAAAATTAGATTTTCCCCCATATCTTTTGCTTGGTACTCTGTTTGCCTTTCTTAAAACTAGAAGGACGGAGAATCCGCCATAACTAAAAGGACGGCAGCGGTCAATTTGACAGCTACGGCTATATTATGCACAAATACATAAATAATTGTTAATCTGACAATTTATATTCAAGGTATGATTGGCAAATCAAGTTTATATAATTAATCACATCTACATTGTTAGTTATTGCCACATTTTGTAGTGCCGTGGTTTGATCTTGAATGTTCTTGCGTCACTAATAGGTCACTTATAAAATTTACATTTAGACACTATTCCAGGCAAAGAACACAAGTAACGACTTTCTTTGACTGTGCACCACATGTTCCACGCACAGCCCTCTGACAAGTAGTGTGCAGAGGACGTGGGTGTGGGGTGTGGTGGGGTGATGGCTCCGAACATCCACCAAATGGGGCAGCCACCAGCTGGGGCATCCACCAGACCACCATATGGGGGCATCCACCATATGGGACCTCCATCAGATGGGTGCATCCATCCGCCAAATGGGGTATCTACCAGACAGGGGCATCCACTCACCAGATGGGGCATCCACCCACAAGCTGTAGCATCCACCAGATGGGGGCATCCACCCACCACCAGATGGGGCATCTACCCTCCAGATGGGGCATCCACCCACCAGATGGGGCATCCACCCACCAGATGGGGCATCCACCCACCAGATGGGGGCCTCCATCAAATGGGTGCATCCACTAGCTGGGTACATCCACTCATTGGGTGCATCCATCAGATGGGCATTCACCACATGGAGCATCCACCAAATGAGCGCATCCAAATTGACTTAACAACCTTTTTTGCTCCACATCACCTAACACTGAGGTGGCGGTGGCATCCACATTTGCTTGGCCCCGGACACTGCACCACTCCTGGCATGCCACTGCCTCTGACACTGTTCACGAGTCTTATTTCCTTTACATTTAGCCACCTGGCACTACTTACATCACTTTCTTGTGATAATCTGATTGATGTTCACAGTTTTGTCTGCACTGTTGTCCCTACTTTCAAAGTAATTCTGCCTCAATTCATTCAAACTGTGTAATATTCAATGGCGGTCATTTTGACCGCAAACGTCCTAAGTATAATTAGTCGTAAGTCAAGTACGTGCAATATTTTTTTACCAATTTTTGAATCATCGTGTATGGCTCAGAAAAACAGTAAGAGTCATAAAAAAATCATAAGTTAACTCCAAATATTATTAAAATGATAACAACTCAAAGTGCACCAGCTATCAATTTGACCGCTCCCGTCCTTCTAGTGTTAAGTAACAAAACTCTTATAACCCAAAGATTAGCCATCTCCATTTGTAGAATGGCAAATGTACTTATTCACAGCCAAGTTGGCTGGATGAGTATATGGGGCAAAATTGGCAGAAATGTTTCTCAACATCTTTTAAAGCGTTGTTTAATATTGTGGTTTAATCTTCAGGTGGCTGCACGGGGTCTTGACATACCCCATGTTAAGCATGTAATAAATTTTGACCTTCCTAGTGACATTGAGGAGTATGTCCATCGCATTGGTAGAACTGGTCGTGTTGGAAATCTTGGTAAGTGTTGTCACCTTTTCGTCAGTTTTTTCTATGGTTCATTTCTTTACAGTTTCTGTGCTTTTGTTCATGTATTTTGTTCATGGAATTTATTATTGTAATATTGTTATTGTTATTGTTCATGACAATTTATATAGCGCCGTAGCATAGCGAGGGCCAAAGTCAAAGGCGCTTTACAAAAAACACGGGAACGAGATGTTAAATAGGTGAGTCTTTAATTTGGTCGCAAAGTCCTCTAATGAAGTGGCCGCCAACACTGTAGCCGGTAACGAATTCCATAGCAGAGGGTTTCCTCGGGAAAAAGAACGTTCGCCGAAGTTGAGTGTCTTCGACGGAGGGGGAACGTACAGGTGAACCCGGCTGCTGGAGCGCAGATGGAGCCGTCGTTCGTTCGTAGTCGTCCTCCGAATCAAGGTCGCTAAGTATTCCGGACAAGAGGGATCGTTTAGTGCCCGGAATGTCAGCCAGCAGCGCTTGAATGCAATGCGCTCCGGAATGCGTAACCAGTGTAGCTTGTCCCTGAGTAGCGAGGTCACGTGGTCATGCCACTGGACCCGAAATATCAGCCGGGCTGAAGCGTTGATGATCGACTGCAGGCGAGCGAGCTGACGATCGGGAAGACCGAACAGGATCCCGTTACAATAGTCGACGCGTGAAAGGACGAGGGCTCGAACCAGTTGTATCGTGGCTGCCGTTGAGATATACCGACGAACCTCTCTGATCATTCGAAGTTGTCGGAAGCACGAACGGGTCACATTGGCAACTTGACCAGCAAACGTCAGCGTTTCGTCGAAGAGCACTCCGAGCAAGCGCACCTCTGTCGATGGCTGGATGTTAGCCTCGTCCAGAGAAAGCTCCGAACGATCGATCAGATGCTTCCTCCTTGGAGTGCTAAACCAGATGAGCTCCGTCTTGCTCGGGTTTAGGGCGAGCCGGTTAGCCGTGGCCCTGCGCTCTATCCGGGTGATGCATTCACGGACGCACGACAGAAGATGCTCGGTCTCCGATGGAAGGCAGGAGGAATACACCTGACCGTCATCGGCGTATGCATGCCACGATAGACCCAATGATTCGACGATCCGTCCGACGTCTGCCACGTAGAGCACGAACAGGAGTGGACCCAGGGCCGATCCCTGTGGCACACCGCTCGTGACACTTCGTGAGGCAGACATCGAGCCGCCCCAGGCCACTGACTGTGTCCGGCCCGACAGGTAGCCCTGGAGCCACGTCAAGGCTCCGCCAGTGACCCCGAAGGAGATTTTGAGGCGCTGAGAGAGCGTGTCGTGGTCCACCGTGTCGAAGGCGGCGGAAAAGTCTAATAGGCATAAGAGGGAAAGCTCTCCATTGGCCATTGCATCGATAATGTCATTGAGTATCTTCATCAGGGCCGTCTCAGTGGAATGACCTTTTCGATATGCCGACTGATGCTTCGGCATAAGTCCATCCCTGACGAGATAGGTGACTAGTTGCCTATTCACCAGGCATTCCAGCAGTTTCGACAGGAACGGTAGGTTTGAGACCGGCCGAAAATTAGATATGTCTGACTGGTCCAGTCCTGGTCGCTTCAAGTGAGGGCGGACGATGGCATGCTTCCACGGTGATGGGAACTCACCGCTAGCAAGTGACGACGATAGTAGTGACGTCAAAAGCGGAGCAAGCGTGTCGATGGCCTCTTTAAGCAGCCACATCGGGAGTGGATCCAACGGGCTTTTTTTTTTTTTTTTTTTTTTTTTTTTTGATTGCGCATGCACTTTGGCGTGCAGGGCGCTGTTGCAAGCTTGGATTGTTTTCATTGTTTTCGCTGTCTTCGTTGCGTCTATGCGTTCAACTTCGAGTATTGGACTAAATACGACTTTGGTCGATAGTTTCGAACGGACGTTATCTGCATAGACAGTCGACTCCTGCTTGGAATTACGTGTTTATCGTGCCGTCTATTCGGGGTCTATGGCCGCCATGTTGACCTACTCGGCCAACGAACTACTTTCTTTACACCATCGTCATCCGCCGCCTCGAACCACGAGGAAAGCTCTATTTAGGCTAAAACTATGGAGGCCGCGACACCTGCGCAGATTGTCTGAAAGCATAAGCAGGCGAAGCTAACTGTTCACGTAAACTTTTACGGCAACTTAGTATTGATGGCTAAATGCGCGGTCCCTTGCCAACAAAGCGGCCGTTCTCACAATGCGATTGTTGAACGGAAACTGGATATTCTTGTTCTGACGGAAGTTTGGCATCGTAGCAGCGAGGATATCTGCTTAAGCCAAGCTACGCCAATGGGCTATACTTACACTGAGGTTGCACGGGAACATGATCCGGTCATGGCGGCATCGCCGCGTGCTGCACGACGGACGGTTGAAGTGCATCCGTCTTGAGCTTCCATCGACGGCCACATTCGAACATCTGTGCATGAAGTTCACAACCAGCAACTCAACCTGGCTCCTGCTCTCCATCTACCGACCGGGTCTTGTGCCCCACGATGGCATTTCAGGACGACCTTGCAAATACCCTCGAGCACTGGTACTGCATGGCTGCCCAGTTATCATAGGTGGCGACCAAACGCGTGCACATCGAGGATCCTGCCGACATCATCACGGGCGCTATCTCGAGCTGCTCGACTCTATGGATCTTCAACAGCACGTCACTGGCCCAACGCATGTGTCTGGAGGGACACTAGATCACGTCATCACTTACAGCGACTTCCACGTAAGCAACCTATCCGTTGATCCACCTGGAATATTTTCTGATCACAGCCTCATAACCTGTAAGATACCGGTCGCGCACTCGAGTACTATGCCTACCTCACGAATCGTTCGGAGCTGGAAGTCGGTGAACCGCTGCGAACTGCTTCAAGCCATCCGCGACAGCCCTTTGGGACGTCTTCCTGTGAACGACTCAACGGTCGAACAGCTGTTCTCTGTCTATGACGACACCCTGCGTGACCTTGCAAATCGTTTTGCGCCAGAACACATAGTGCATTCACAGGTCAGGCCGCTATGCCCATGGTTCGATTCGGAGTGCCGGGCTGCTCGCCGTGAATGTCGCCGGCTCGAGCGTCGCTACCGACGGACACACCTCGACGCCGATAAAGAATCCTACATCGCTGCATGCAAGACTAAGCACAGCATCATTGAACAGAGGAAATCTTCCTATTGGACCAACCATGTCATGGCCGACAGTTCATCACCGAAAAAGCTCTGGCGATCCTTGTCTACCATCCTGGAAAAAGATAAAAGGATGTCAGAAAGCACAGCATCGACGGGAAAAAAGGCGGACGATTTTCTCCACTTCTTTGAAGACAAAGTTAGGAACATTCGTGCCGGCACGGTGGGCCCACTGAAAACCAACCCATCGACGCCACTACCAGCGGAGGTGGCACCTAGGAACACACTTTCTACTCTGCGGCCATGCTCAGAGGCGGAAGTGCGCCGTATTATAACAGAGTCACCTACGAAATCGTGCGCTCTTGACCCTATCCCGACCTTTCTTCTGAAGGAGGTAATTGATGGACTGTTGCCCTATGTTACGGCAATGATAAACGTGTCCCTAAAGGAAGGACATTACCACAGTCGCAAAAGCATGCTATTGTTACTCCAATTTTGAAGAAATCAGGCCTGGATCGGGATGACCTAAAAACTACAGGCCGGTTAGCAACCTGACCTTCATTTGAAGGTCGTCGAGAGGGTTGTCATTGGGGCGTCATAGAATTCATCGAGGGCGAGGGACTGATGCCAAGACTCCAGTCCGCCTATAGACGCCACCATAGCACCGAAACGGCGCTGCTAAAGGTGCTATCTGACATCCTTGGTGCTATAGACTGGAAACAGGTCACATTGCTTGGCCTCCTCGATCTCAGCGCAGCCTTCGACTGCGTGGATCACGAAATCCTTCACGGCGCCTACAGTACAAATTTGGCATCACGGGCGGCGCCGGCTGGCTATCATCATTTCTCACTGACCGCTCACAACAGGTGGCTTACCGTGGTCTTCTATCGGAAACCTTGCACCTCCCCTATGGAGTACCTCAGGGCTCAGTATGCGGACCTGTCCTGTTCCTTCTGTACGTGTCAGATGTGTTCAACATCATTGCTGCCTGTGGAATGTCTGGGCACGGATACGCTGATGACATCCAAATCTACAGCAGCGGGAATGCGAGTGGAGAGCAAGCATTAATGGACCAGTTAAGTGACTGTATCACTAGAATCCGGGGCTGGATGGCGGAGAACTGTCTAAAGCTGAATGAAGATAAGACACAAATTATCTGGCTGGGCACAAGACAACAGATTCAAAAGATCACAATAAATGCCTTACGCCGTCCTGACGCCACCATCGAATGTGCTACAGTGGTCAATAACCTCGGAGTGTTAATTGATAGTCAACTGACAATGGCCAACCACGTTGCATCAGTTTGCAGGAAGTCGTTCTTCCAGCTTCGCCAGCTGCGGGCAGTGAGGAACTCGCTGACACCTGGACGCAACTAGGATGCTGGCTCAAGCATTCATCAGCAGCAGACTCGACTACTGCAACAGCATCCTTTATGGCATCAGTGACCATCTGATACAGAAACTTCAACTCGCCCAGAATGCAGCTGCACGCTTGGTGTTCCAGAGAGGAAGTTCGATCATATCACACCAGTACCACGGGAGCTCCACTGGCTCCCGGTCGGTCAACGCGTGACTTTTAAACTCGGGACCATCCTGTTCAAGGCCCAACACAGCTCTGCTCCGTCATATCTAACTGATATGTTCTGCTCGACGGCTAAGTTGCCTGGTCGGTCGCATCTGCGCTCCGCCTTGACCAGCACACTTGCAGTGCCTCGAACTCGGACAGGCTTTGGTGACCGCAACCTGGCGTTGCTGGCCCGGTTGTTTGGAACAGTCTGCCAGCAACATTGCGTTCCTCTAACTCAACCATGACGCTGTTATCTTTTAGGAAACAACTGAAGACATTCTTGTTTGATTGATCTGGTTCGCAACTGACATGAGTGCATTTGCTGCTTTGCGATAATTTGCGCTATAGAAATGTTCGTAATAATAATAATAATAATAATAATAATAATAATAATAATAATTGTTTATTCGGCGATGCCTTGACGCACGCCGTGACCTCCGATATCGTAGGGGCCACGAACACTGAGAAGGTGGATCCGCTATGCCTTTGGAACTCGACCGGGTCGGCGTTGGCCGTCCTGCTCCAAACCCTATTGACTTTCTCATCGATGAACCGGTGATACTCCTCGGCGGAGAAGCTCGGAGGCGCCCTGTGGGAGGTGCCTCTTTTACCGAGAATCCTGTCGAGGTGATTCCATATTTGCTTGGTGTCAGAGTGAGGGGAATCCAGAATCTTCCGCCAGTGCTGCCGTCCCTTCTCCCGCACCAAGGGCCTACTTGCCTTGAGTTCTAGTCTCCACGAAGAACGTGCATCCTCCTCGCCACTAGTGCCTCTCCTGGCACGATACACTCTCTCAAGACGACGGGCACGTCGACGGGCCTGCCGACACTCGGCGTCATAAAATGGTAGATGGAGTCGAGGACGGACGGAAACCTCAGTCACCAGCGCAAGATCGTCTAGTATCGTGGTCACGACTGACTGATAGCAAAGTGCAAGCTCAGTGGCGGTTTTGCTTGGGTCGACTGGTTGACAGAGCGGTGACAGTTGAATCCGCTCAATGAACTTATCGAGACTAAAATATTTCCAGCTCCTACGACATAGCTTTGTATATGGCGGACGAGGACGAGCAACAGGTATCGTCCAAAGGATGAGTTTGTGGTCCGATAGCCCAGACTCGACCACTGAGACGTCGGTCGGAGCTCCATCTTCCGCTGCTATTACCACATCAAGTAAGCCGCCCTGATCGTGAGTCGGTTCGCCAACGAACTGGCGCAGTTTGTGGGCCCCTATGACCTCTTCAAACTTCTGGCAGTGGTTGTCGGAGGGTCGTTCCAGGTGGATATTAATATCCCCGACGACCCAAATCGTGCTGTTAAAGGTCTCCAACGACTCCAGCAGGGCAGACAGTTTACTATAGAACGTTTCAGTAACACTCTGTGAACCGGGCCTGTAGATAGCTGCAATGATAAACGGTTGGTTCATTGCCACTCCTGACCCAGCAGCAGAGGTGCTCAAAAGTCCTCGGCATGAACCCGGTGTTGATCTTAGTGATGTTGGTCCCCGGCTTGGAGATCACCGCCAGCCCTCCATGATTGATAAATTTACTATCATTTTGCCATCATACAAATTGCACGTCATCCATCGAGCCTGGTGAATGACTCTGGGTTTCATGAGGTGTACCCCGCGTGGAGGTGTTTCACCCAGAATGAGTAGATTGTTCTCTGCTCATTCATGATAGTCGTCACGGGGCACGGTTCCAGATTCTCTTTGTGTCCAGATATTTCTCAGCTCCTGGACAACGTGACCCTTAACTTCTCTCAGCCAGGGATGGCATAGTTCGATTGTGTTGATTTGCATCTGTTTGCCCAAAGTAGCCTACCACATATTGATTTGAATGTGGCAAACAGTCTATTGCCTGGCCCTGGTACTTAACCGAACTTCCAGACAGCCCAAAATGCCAATTAAAGGACATGACGCCTGCAAGCAAGATAATATATTTTTTAAAAATCCGGTGGCTGTTCCACCAGAGTAGCTGAACCTTTACATATGCCACTTTATGCCGTGGCGCGCAGAGAGTGGTGGGCGCCCGAGGCCAAGCCTAAAAAATGTTTAACGAGCAAAAAAATGAAGGTCGCCGAGTCAATTTTGGCACCTCCATCTGGTCGGCGCCCGGGGCCACGCCCCCCACAAATCCCCTCTGCACGCTACTGACTCTATGGACATGGCCCAAAGATAATACAAACAAAATGAGTCTATTATGACATATCTATGATTATCTTAGAGAGTTATGAAGTATTTAGTCCCAATCATTGTGCAGTTTTTCCATGGTTTGGGGGTTCATGCATTCAAGGCCTTTGAGGGACCTCAGGACATCATAGAAATGTGAAATAAAAAGTGTATCTGAATTCAACATTGATAGTAGCATGACAATCCGTCCAGTAGGCATAACTTTTTGAAAATTTTATTTTTTTGAACACCCCTAAGCTCCTGTAGACCTGTATGTTGTCTGCATAGAGGTGGGTATGCAATCCAAACCGCTGAACGATGCTGTCAAGCGCATGGAGAATGTCAGATGTAATTTTCAACACTGCGGTTTCAGTAGAGTGGTAGGTGCGGTGTGCAGACTGTAGATCGGGAAGCAAATTGGATCTAGTCAGGTAGCGGATGAATTGATGAGAAACGAGCTGCTCAAGAAGCTTTGATAATACTGTCAGGTTGGAGATCGGTCTGTATGACTTCACATTGGCAGAGTCTGTGTTGAATTTCTTAAGTCTCGGAGTTACGTAGGCTGACTTGAATGCTGTCGGCACGATTCCGGTGGACATCGAGCGATTGAAGTGTGCAGTGATGAACGGTGCGAGTAGATCGGAGAATTCCTTTAGAAGAACAGTCGGCAAAGTGTTGTTGGTGCATTGCTTATCTGGCAGTGCTTGAATGTGTGAGACCACCTCGTCGGTGGAAAGAGGCTGGAGCGATTCGAAGTAGCACTGTGTGAGTGGTGCACTAGGCACAGGAGCAATATGATCATCTGTCGCTGCACTGCACACAACCCTGCCTCCTTATCATGCAGGTTTTCGGCAAAGGCGTCAGCTGTGGGTGTTCCATGAGCTTGTATTCGACCTCAGCCAAGTAGAGTGTTCAAGGACCGCCAGAGACATCGAGGATTGGCGTGCTCAGAGTCGACTTTGCCGTTCCTGAAAGCTTCTCGCTTACGGCGAAGTAGTTGCCTATAGGCTCTCCATTGTTCCATCCAGTAGGTTGCTGCTGTTTACTTTGGGGGTTAAACTGCTACTCAGTTGTCACTGCCATCTGCTGAATTAAGGCTGAGCTGACCTTTGAGGCTCGAGGGGGACTAGATCCCGTTCCGTCAGTGCCTCTCTAGCGTGTTACCAATCTGCCATCTTCCCACCCAGGTATAATACACACGCTAAATTTCACCTAAGAAAAAAGCCTTTGCACTGTATTAAAGAACTTGGAACTAAGTGCCTAGGTACACAAAGTTAGTGAGAATAAATTATTAGATAGCCTTTTTTGGTGCCTTTTTGCAATTTTGCTCTACATAAAAGAGCCAATGGCCGACTTTGCCACTTGATATCACACATCTGTAGGCATTTCCATCTTTTCAAATCTTGAAGTTTTAAATGTATTTATATTTAAAAGTACTGTGTTTATTTAGGGTCTATAGTTTCATAGCTTTTTAACCTTTATTATCCCCAGGTACATAATTGTTGGAATAAATTTACAAATTGGAGTGATGAGTTCCTTATAGCAAGATATTAGAATACTTAAAATTTAAATAAATTGCCAATTATAGTTATATGTGTGTGTGTGTGTGCGTGCGTGCGTGCGCGCGCGTGTGTGTGTGTGTTTTCCAATAATGGAACGTTGGGATAATCTCATTATACAGGGAAGATTTTTCACAGACAATACTTTATGCTAACTAGTTTCTAAAAGTTCTTCTACAAATTAACTGTAGCATGTTTTGTTAGAACAGAAGCATGATGAAATATGGAAATTTAGTGTTTCAAATATGTAACTTCAGCATTACAATAGACGTAAAATAATGCATGTTTGAAAGTACTGCTGTTTGACTAATGTGTAGACACTTTGGGGTGTGGTATGAAGTGAAGCATATTCCGTGCAGTCGTTTCATGCACTTTTTGTGGTGCTTTTTGAACAACTCACACCAACACGGCCTTATATGGCTGGTTCTAGGAAATACAAGAACCCATCAATGTGACCACTTTCTGGCACAGATGCAGTAGGTCCACCAAGCCTCTGTAGCCGGGCACTTCGAGTCAAACCATGCATGACATTACATAAAAATTCAAGGTGGGTCATGTCTTTCTTAGGTTTGGCAACCTTGCAATGCAATTTCCAGGAAGCTATGAGTGACATTGTCGCAGCATTGAGCAATAAATTCTACCACCACTTCTTTCCCTTTATTTGAGGCCCATGTGCAGACTTCAGGCGGTCCAACGTTTCAACGCCGCTCATTCACACAGTGTAGTTGGCTATCCTGAGGGGCTGGTTACCTTTGATGTGTCTCTGGACTTTTCTGACAGCATTTGTGACAAGTGACAGCATTTGTATCACTCCACCATACAATGCAAATACTGTACGTCCATCACCAATAATTGTCATGATCCTTGTCATAATTGTCATGATCCTTCTTTATAAACTTATTCTTTTCAGGTCCAACACCAAGTATCCCATCTTGAACTGTCCCAGTTGCTCGAACTTCAATGCCACGCAATTTCATAAGTAGATCACATGACGTAAAGAAGTTGTCAAAAATGGACCTGATGCATAAACGCCGCATGATTGCATCGCTTGGTTCTACCTACTCCCGTGAAGTGCCACTGTGCCAGTCACTTGTGGAGTACCTCAGGGTTCGGTCCTCGGGCCGCTTCTGTATATACTATAATATGCTGATGTTGCACACTTGTTTGCGCCTTATAATTTTAAAACATATATGTACACTGATGATATTCAGGTATATTCACATTCCAGCCCCACTAATGCACTGCAGATCACTTGTGAATTTTTTGAAGCCTCTGACTTATTTTGTTCATTGATGCACCCAAATTGAAATGACTTAAAACTTATCTCTTTGTCAATATACAGTAATTTGCTGTGGGAGCGCTTCTGAGTGATTCTTCAGAAGAGGCGCTATACAAATATTTTGTTACATTGCATTACATTTATCTTTTTTCGTGTAGATTTTGCGACTTGTCCCGTCCAAGACAAATCATCTCAGTCTTTCCAATGTTAAATTTCATCCTGTTTCTCTGAAGCCATTCTTCAACATCTTTTATGCATTTGTCAATACTTTACCAGCTTCCACTGCTTGATCAGGATAGTGGCTGTTGTATATTAGTATATCATCAGCGTAGAATTGCGTCTTTAGATGATGCTTAAGAACGACATCCTCAAGCTCACTGAGGAACATCACAATGAGCAACGGTCCAAGGATCGAGCCCTGTAGTACACCGCAGCGCTTCTTTACCGGACCTGATATAACCTCTTCGTAGAGAGTCCGCGACGATCTATCAGTAACATATGATTTATTCCATGACAGTGCTTTGTCACGTATCTCCAGCTTCAAATCAATCCTGCTCAGAAGTATTTTATGGTCTACACAATCAAAAGCAGATGACAAATCAAGCACCATCAGTGTGGTAACTTTCTCTTGGTCCACAACCTCGAGAACTTCAGACAGAATGTGCAGAGGTCCTGTCTCTGTCAAGTAATTTTGACGATATGCTGATTGAAATTGAGGAAGAAGATCAAGTCTCTTAAGGTGTACCTTGATCCTGTTTGCTACAACCCACTCGGTGATTTTTGTCATGAACGAGGTATTAGATATCGGCCGGTAATTAGACATGTTACTAGGATCGAGATATCCTGTATTTCGCTTTCATCTACCTTCGCAAAAACTTGTAAAAATTCAGAGCTAAATTCCGCATTGATGTCTGGTGCAGAGATGTCATCAAGAGTAGCCATAATCCCTTCGATCTTTGCTTGAAAAGTCAGAAAAACCTTCAGCCACCTTTTTGGCAGAGTTTCATTCGAAAAGCCGCGATATCGATTTCCATAGACTAGACGTAGAGTGACGGTCGTTTTTAATCCTTCGAGGCCCGTAATCATCCATTTTTTCCGGAGTAGCTCCAGCTTCTTCCTCATCTCAGGAGCCCATCTACATAGGACCAACCAATCCCGTGTCCTTTTATGCTTGAGCTCGAAAAACCGACACAGTCTGTGCGCTCGTCTGCATTCATCATCAACCCATGGTGCTAGCCTTTGTCGATTCGTATTTTATGGCGTTTTGAGGTGTGAAGAGATCAGCTATACTTGTTAGTGTTAAAATGTTGATGTTATCCAATTCTGCCAAACTGATGTTTTCAGGAACAGATCCTAGTGGACTATCGTATTCGCACGATTATTACCCGCAAGTAATACAAGAAATTACAAACCACAGCTCCCCCCCTTGCGTGGTATATTCATATGCAGGTTATACCGGAAACTTGAAACCTCGTCAATGCTCTTGGCGCCCCGTCAGTGCTGTCGGCACCTCGCAGGGTAATTTCTAGGATTGTGAATTTTGGGGACAGGTTGTCGGTAAAATTTGGGGTGTTCGGGGCTATTTAGTATGCATTTACTATGGTTGTATGGTTACCAGCCTCAGATTTATATCTCTGGCGCCCCGTCAGCGCTCTCGGCGCACCGTACATCATAGTGTCGACACCTCCAAATACCTGAAGACTAGCATATGCGGGTTATATTCGTGTGTGGCTTATGCTGGGATGTTGGAACATAATTCGTAATTTTCCGCGGGCTATACAAGTATGAGGATTATATACGTGTGCGGGTAATAATCGGGCAAATACGGTAAGTCTAATCATCATCGCAAACTGTGTCCCATCAACCTTCCTCTAGCTACGTACAACTTTAATACATTGGTGCAGTAATTAGGGGGAGGCTGTGCACAGATGTGACACAGGCATGAATGGAAATTATCAGTGGCAGATCAACTTCAACAGCGACATCTAGGCCATGACTGGCAAAAGTCATGACAAGATCGAGAGTGTTATGGGTACGTATGGGTACGATGTGTTTCCTCTGTTATGTGCTGTAAAAGATTGAAACAACCGCAAAACTTTACAAAAATATGTTATAACAGAAGCATTTAATCAGCATATATGTATTTTCTTTCTTTTGTATTTGTGTCTATGTGGCCATAAATTTTCAATTTCTTATTGACAGGTCTTGCTACATCATTTTTCAATGACAAGAATAAAAATATTATAAAGGACCTTGTTGAGATCTTGAGTGAAGCAAAACAAGATGTTCCCAGTTGGCTGGAGTCCTTGGCTTACGAGTCACGCTATTCCAGTGGTGGACCCCGTAGAGCACCAAACAAAAAGTATGTTCATTCTACAGTATTTTATAACTCTGTGTGTGTTTGTGTGTGTGTGTGTGTGTGTGTGTGTCAAAAAGTCAAAATCTGCATTGTCCTTATTATGACAAAGAATGCAGGCAAGCGCAGCAGACGTGGAGACATGTGGACAAACTCCTCAGTAACAAGGACGCGGGCCTCTGCCTGCCTTTGTGTCTCTCTGCGGAAGACTTCCACCAGTACCTGGACGGAAAAATCTCTGCCATCAGGCAGCGAACGCCTGATGCTCGGCTGGCAGAGTACACACGGCATGCCAAGTCCTCCCTTGTCAAATTCACAACCCCAACGGTGGAAGATGTCATAGCGATTGTACGGTCCTCACTGAACAAGCAATGTGATCTTGATCCTCTCCTGATGTGGCTTCTCAAGGAATCTGTAGAAATGCTTGCACCGTTTCTGGTGACCCTCCTGGCAACCTTGAAAACCGGCGAATTTCCACTGTCATGGAGATACGCGGTTGTCAGCCTGCACCTCAGGCAACCAGACTTAAATCCTGACCAACTATTGCCCTGTGTCGAACCTCCCTTTCCTGTTGAAAGTGTTGTAGAGAGTAGTCAAAAGGCAAATGGTAGGCTATCTCAAGTTGAACAGTCTCATGCCAAAAGAGCAGTCTGCATACAGACGAGGCCACTCCACAGAAACTGCCATATCACCCTTTTTTCGGTAGGGGCGCTCTGTCTAGCTGCCCACAGGTGTTGTGCCTGCCTGATAGTTTGCGATTTTTCGGTGTTATCTTGTGGAACTTTCGTGGCGTTTTGCGATGAACAACCTCTCTAACGTTTACTGGCACCCGCGGAGCTGCGGCGACCCTGTTTACTGTGACATACGACTTCGTTTTGCGTCAAAACTGAGTGACTAGGGTGGCCAAGTGCCGCCATTGTTTAGTTCATACGATAGCTGCCAGTCGGATTTTGCCTGACATCTGTTTGTTGACATCTGTGCGGCGACCGCTGTTGCAACGTAGGCAAATTTTCTCTGCCAAATAGCTGTTCGGTCGGAAGCAATTCAGGGCCTCAACCCGAGCCCTCTTTGCTCGTTAATCGGTACTGAGTCAACGTGAATTGATGGAAGTTCCCTTCTACACGCATGCCGAGCTCCTTGAGTGTCGGACCATGCCAGGTCGGTGTCTCTCAGCCGCTACTCGACGCCGTCTCGACCATCTTTTTTCTGTTCGTCCTTTCTGGAGGGGGTGCAGGGCAGGACAGAGGTTTCAAAGACCTATTCTCGTCAGGTCGTCTCACCGACAGCCATACCTCAATCGCCCAACAGTATTGACAGCTAAACCCAACAAAGAGCTGCGGCCGTCGCTTGTGCATCTGAGAATCGAGCGCCACACCAACCTTCCGACTCGGCAGCTTAGAGCTGGGCTGTTGAACATCCGGTCCGTCAACAACAAAGTGGATAATACATTGGACCTTTTTGCAGAGCATGATCTGAACTTTATTGTTCTTACGGAGACCTGACATCAGGATGCGGATAGTGTTTCCATTAAGAGACTAAGAAGCATGGGTCTGAACGTTACAGAAGCGGTGCGCGCAATACCGAGTGGTACTAAGGTTGATAACGCTCATTTCCGCTCATAACGCTCATTTTACTAATCATGGTAGATTGGCCATTGTTTCGACTCCTGGCATCAATTTTGCAAAGAAAGAATCCAAACTAAAGCCGAGGACGTTCGAACATCTATGCTGCCGAGTCAGCGGTCACCACACTCCGCTTATAATCGCGGCAGTCTACCAACCAGGATCGCAGTGCATCAGCGACCAATTCTTCATGGAATTATCATCTCTTCTTGAGTCGCTGGCAACATTCAATAGCGCGATTCTCGTGGTCGGAGACTTGAACATTCACCTCGAGCAACCCATGGATGCCGACAACCAGAAGTTTGAAAATATTATTGAAGCTTTCAAATTGCGCCAACTCATGACCGAGGAGGCCTGCTGGATGTCGTCATATCAACGGAGGAAGGAGCTTCGGACGATGTAACTGTGGTTGAGTCGGGGTTTTCAGACCACAAGTTAATACGTTGGACGATACCTACCCCCGTCCAAGTCCGGTGTATATAGGGTTGCCAGACGTCCTCCAAAAGGAGGACATGTCCTCCTTTTTAGGTCCGTGTCCTCCGTCGTCCCGGCGAAGCTAAAAATTGTAAAATGTCCTCCTTTTTGAGCTTTTGTATGCTGTCAATTTTCGTTCTCGCGGTATTGACGAATTTCATACATTTTAGTCCATTATCTCAGTTTACCCAATCATCGATATTAAAATAGCGTTTTAATAATATCAATATTGATTGTCCAAAGTCCCAAAATACTCGACTCTCGTCATTCTATCTCTAGTGTCTATGCAATAGTCTATGGTCATTGGTCAAAATGTTAATTTCATTTCCAGTAGCAAATGCAGAGACTGTAAACAGTAAACGGCTAGTCATCATCAGTCATACAACTCGATGACCTGGGGCCATACATAAATTATGTAACGCGATTTTGGCACTTTTTGACCCCTCTACGTAACACGACGTAACAAAACGTCAGACCCCTAAAATATTACGTAACAACAGGCCAACCCCCCATTTTTGTCCCCCCAAAAGTCTTGACAAGCAAAAAAGTTCATATCCTTGTATTTTTCCTCTCGATAAACCCTGACAAGCAAAAAAAGAGGTCATCCTTGTTTTTCCTCTTCAAAATCTCTGACAAGCCAAAAACGGTCACTTAAATTTTTTGCGTTACATAACATTTCTGGACTCCCCTGTTGTCACACTTCATAACAAATGGCCGGACCCCCACCGCGTTACGTAATTTATGGACGACCACTGCACAGCTGGTTTCATGTATACAATGTCCTCCTCTGTCCTCCTTTTCGTCTGGCTCTGTCCTCCTTTGGCTACCCATGCATCTGGCAACCCTAGGTGTATACGAGAATATCGCGACGAAGTTGGAAACACTTCAATCATGACCAATTCATCGTGCGGCTTCCAACTGATCCTGAAAAACTGTATACGAGTTGGCAGACTGCTATCAGTCTGTAATTATAAATATCTTAGACGGGTTGGTGCCGGTGACGGAGATGCTGGTTCATGTTAGACCTCATCGGCCTTTCTATGACAGTGACTGCAGGCAGGCAGGCAAGCAAGACAAGCAGCCCGGCGTCTGGAGAGGGTCTATCGGAAAAAGAAGGGAACAGGCAATGAAGCCCAGGCACATGAATCTTGGCATTCTTCTCTAAAGGCAAGTAGGCGTCTTGTGAGGCTGAAAGGACGTCAATACTGACAAAGGGCTTTGGACTCTGCTAAAAGAGATACCAAAGAGACTTGGAAACATCTAGACAAGCTTATGGGAACTGATGTTAAAAGTCCTCGCCAACCTTCCAACTTTTCTGCCAAGCAATACCATCAGCATATGGACGAAAAAATTGATGCCATCCGGGAAAGAACGCGCAATGGTGGGTTTGCCGTGCACTCTGTGCACACTGGCTCTTCTCTCACCGTGTTCTCCACTCCAACAATAGCTGCAGTGACGGCGATGGTTAGGTCATCGCCAAATAAACAGTGTCAAACTGATCCACTTCCAATGTGGTTACTCAAGGATTCGATCGACACGCTCGCTCCATTCCTGACGTCACTCCTGGCCAAATCGCTAACGAGCGGCGAATTCCCGTCGTCGTGGAAGCATGCTATTGTCCGCCCACATCTCAAGCGGGCAGGCGTAGATGAAACCGATGTTAGTAACTATCGACCGGTTTCCAATCTCCCATTTCTTTCAAAAGTATTGGAGACTTGTGAACAAGCAGTTGGTTGCCTATCTGGTAAAGAATGGCTTAACCGATTCCCGGGGGAATTAATTTTTTTCAAGTCGTCCCCAATCGGGGTAATTAATTTGGGGGAAAGGCGTTCATGTGAAAATGTGAACATACAAGTTTTAAACTTACTATATTTCAGGCTATATAGAAGCTAGAAAGATGCGGTTTGCACCGTTGTTTAGCATTTTTATCGCTCTTTCGAACCATCCGTGCCAAAAAACGAAAATTTTGGGGGTAGGGTCCACTCTACAGCCCAAAATAGGACCCCTCCCCAACATTTTGGTCAAATTTTGTTCAAAGCCCCATAGCAAAAAAATTTTCCACGGTAACCCCCAAAGTGTGAGCGAGAGAGTTATAAAGGGGTGTATTGGAACAGAATAGTGCAAACATTTTGAAGATTGGACAAAATTTGGGGTAGTTATGATTTTTCAAACCCTACTACTCATTGCTCGAAGAAATGACAATTTTGCGAACAGAATTTCAATCTGAAAAAGCGAACAACTCAGTATATTTCAGGCTATATAGAAGCTAAAAAGATGTGGTTTGCACCACTGTTTAGCATTTTTATTGCTCTTTCGAACCATTTGTGCCAAAAAAGAAAATTTTTGGGGTAGGGTCCACTCTACAGCCGAAATTCGGACCCCCTCCTCCAAAAAAATCCAAAGCGCAATAGCAAAAAAATTTCTGCATTGACCCCCCAACTGTGAGTTATGATTTTTCAAACCCCAGACTTGAGTCTTTTTCAAGGCATTTCAATGCAAAATCCCAGCATTTGGACAATCAACGGCAAGTTTTCTTGCTTATATAGTCAACAACAGCGAAGAAAGTGCTGCTATCTATCGAATGGATAGTAACTAAATCGAAAAGTTACTTTGGGGCGGTTTAAAACTTCAATGTCCAGGATACACACATGTTTATGTGGTGCACCGTTTATAAACGGCATTCGCCGTTTGGATATGATTTTCGGGCTCCGTTTATAAACAGCGTTATCCGGGAACGGGTTAATGCCTAAAAACCAGTCCGCTTACTGACAAGGACATTCTACTGAAACTGCTATCTTGAAAATCTACAGTGACATTGTAGAGGCGATAACCAGCGAACAAATACCCCTCCTCACTCTATTAGATCTCTCGGCTGCATTCGATACGGTCGATAACAATATCCTTATTCGCCGTCTTGGACTTTCTTTGGAGTCAATGGACAAGTCCTGGCATGGCTCCGAGACTATCTGGCTGATAAAATGTAGTCGGTCTTTTGGAATGACTCGATGTCTGCTACTCGTCTCGTTCGCTGTGGAGTGCCGCAGGGATCGGTTCTTGGTTCTCTCCTGTTCCTCCTATATGTGGCAGATATTATTATTATCCTGGACAATTTATATATAGCGCTGTACGCATGGTTTAAAATCCAAAATCAAAAGCGCTTTGACACCGCTGACATGTCAATGAAGGTCAGAAGGTGGAGATGTTAAAATCCACTATGATGATGGGAAAAACTTTGCTGCCGTGAAGAAGTCTGGTGCAAAGTCCTTTAGAAGCAGTCCTTCAAGGAAAACTGTAGCCCCATTGACAAGCCAACGAGGAGCGGAAGATGATGTTGAAAGACCGCGAGTTGGTAGTAGGAGTTTCTCCGTGCGGATATAACCACCGGAAAAGTTCCTGAAGGAGCGGTCTTCCGCAAGAAGATAGTTCCGTTGCCGAAATCTGCAAATCCGACAAAGATGGAAAATCCCGCGAAGTCCAGAAACGACAGCCAACCGCAAATCCGCCGAATTTTCACGCAGCAGCCGATGCGGCTGACTTTGGCGCACACCCGACGGACAGCGACTGACTTGAACTTCCAGGATGACGTAGAAAGGTAGAGGACAGCACGAGACACGTCGGAACCGAAGAGCGGAACGCCGTCCTCGCGAAGATGAATGCTCAAGCGAAGTCCGGCACGACCGTCGATCATCGCATGGTGCTATAACAATAGCCAACATGGCAACGTCCTGCACAGGCGGTGAGACCGACTCGAGGCTTCCGAAACGACGCGAAACAGTAGAGGACAGCCAAAACTCCTCAGAAAACCGACTGACTCGAATAAATCCTCATCTCCACGCAAGATTCCTGCACGGAGTGTCAGAAATTGTGTCGAACGACGACGAAACGTGGCATGCTCAAACACATGCAAGGCAGCCATAGATAGGCACCATAGATGAAATAATATAGGGAACATCATCAACTCGTTTGGACTGGCTTCACATTCCTATGCAGATGATGGGCAGGTCTATTCCTTCTGTCCACCAGGCAAGATCGAGCGACTGCGGGCAAGCACACTCGACTGCTTCTCTATGATCAGACAGTGGACGGCGGCAAACCGGTTAGTTCTAAATCCTGGCAAGACAGAGTTGCTCTTGGTCAATACCCCTAGGAGGAACCACCTGATCAGCCGATCACCGTTCTCAATTGACGGCGTTGACATCGTCTCGACGACCGAACTGCGCCTCCTCAGCATCCTCTTGGACGAGTCGCTGACGTTTGTCGGACACATAAACAATGTGACGCAAAGCTGTTATTACCAGCTCCGGAAGATCAGGGAGATCCGACGCTATCTATCAACTGCCGCCTCGATACAACTTGTCCGCGCCCTCGTCATATCTCGGATCGACTATTGTAATAGTATATTACTTGGTCTCCCCGGCTGCAGTCGGTACTGAACGTTGCTGCCCGAGTGATTTTCGGAGCCAAATGGAACGATCATGTGACTCTATTACTCAGAGACAAACTACACTGGCTCCGGATCCCGGAACGCATCAAGTTTAAACAATGCTGGCTTACGTATCGAGTCTTGCACGACTCAACCTGTCCCGGCTATTTAACAGAGTTGGTGCACAGGCCTGCGATGACGGAAAGGCGCTTGCATCTCCGGTCCAGCAGTCACGTTCTGTTGTCCGTTCCCCCTCCGTCCAAAACGGTGAAACTGGGAGATAGATCTTTTACGTGGGGGAACCCATCCTATGGTATGCACTGCCAGATGAAGTGACTAAAGAGACCTCTCCCGAACTGTTTGCAAACAAACTAAAGACACACTTATTTACTATCTCCTACAAGTGCCCCTCTGTAAAGTACTCTTGACTTTGGCCTTCGCTATGCTTATTGCACTATATAAATTGTCATAATAATAATAATAATAATAATAATAATAATAATAATTCAGAATCTACAATGATGTCATTGATGCCACAGTGAATGGAAATATGGCCCTTCTCTGCCTGCCTGATTTGTCTGTGGCGTTCGACACTGTCAACCATGGTATCATCATTCGGCATCTAGAATTTACATATGGAATCAAGGGTAGTGTTCTAGCCTGGCTCTGTGACTACCTTACTGAAAGGACACAGTCCGCCCGGTGGAACGGCCACTTGTCCGCCTCGCGGCGCGTTCTCTGCGGTGTGAACATGTCACCCCTCTACTGAAAGATAAGCTCCACTGGCTGCATATTCCGGAGCAAATCATCTTCAAGAGAAGTTGGATCACTTTCCGAACACTGAACGATCCAGGATTCCCCGAATACTTACCTGAACTGATCGACAAGGCACAGCCTGCCGAAAGGAGCATTCAACTGCGATCCAGCGACTCCATCAGGCTGGTCGTCCCTCCACCATCCAAGACTGCGAATTTCGGGGAAAAATCCATAACTCACGGTAATCCCTTGCACTGGAACTCACTTCCTAAAACTGTGACAAATGAGACCAACATTGATTTATTTGCTTAAAAAAAACTTCAAGACACACCTGTTCGACATTCCATACAAGTGCAATGTGTAAGGCACTTTTGCCTTAAGCCTCTGCCTTTGTTAATGCACTATATAAATTGTCATATAAACTAAACTAAACTTCCAGAGCCTCACACAGGATCATGTGGCGGTGCTTATCTCTGTTGATACAACCCTCAGCCAGGCATGCATGTGGCTAGTGCATTGCATAGCTTGCCTTTTTGACTTATTACGGCTTCTTACCACTCCTCCTCATTTTGCCACTGCCCTCTGGCAAGTAAGGTTGAGTCGACCTTAGGGCTCCTGCAGGTCTTGAACCCGTGACCTTCTGCTCTATTGTTCAGCCTTGTTACCACTCTACTAACTTCTTGCCCTTATGCAGTATATACAGGGTGGTGCAAAAAACCGGACTAGTCACATTTAGGTCTGGCATTTAATATAACATTGAACAATCTGTAAAATTTCAGGATTTTCTTAAAGCATAAGAAATTTCAAAGTCATATTCAATACGTCCTCCGTTTGCTACGATAACCAATGATAATTGCTTGCGAAACTGTCCAATATCCCGGTTGATAGTGTCCTGGCTGATTTCGGCCCAGCATGCTGTCAGAACTTCTTTCAAATGTTCAATATTGCGAATTCTCTGCCTGTAGACAAGCTGTTGAAGCAGTCATCAGACTGAGTAGTCTACAGGATTCAAATCTGGACTGTTCGGTGGCCAATTTTCTGATTCAGTGAAGTCTGGAACGTGAGCAGTGAGAAAGGCAACTGTTTTTTGTGAACGATGAGCAGATGCTCCATCCTGCTGAAAAGTGAAATTGTCACCAGAGTGAGCTCACCCTAACCCTCACTTTGGTGACAATTTCAACAGCTTGTCTACAGGCAGAGAATTCGCGATATTGAACATTTGAAAGAAGTGATGATTGGTGGTGGTGGTGATGATGTTGATGAGACTGCTTATGAGCAATGTCCAGAGAATAATTATATTTGATTTTGGCAATGTATCCTGTAGTAGGGTGGGGATGGCTGTATTGTGTACAAGTACTTTAATATGTAATAATATATTTAATGTGTTCTGTTAGATCTGGCGGTGGTTCTTCATTTGCTTCGCGGGATTATCGTCAGCAGCCACAAGATAAAAGAGGAGGTGGCGGTAGTCGCCAAGGTGGTGGATCGTACTATGGATCCTCATCTGGTTCAAACTATGGTGGCTCTTATGGAGGGTCATACCAGTCAAAATCATCTACTCATGACTGGTGGGAAAACTGAACTTCCAGTTTCAGTACGATCTCACAGATATATCAACCCACATACATTTGAAAAAGAGGCTTGCAAGCATATTTTAGGTTTTGTGTTTCATTATTTGTTCTTGCTAGCAATTGTCTTCTAAGAGGTGCAGTTGTCATTTTATTTCAGCCAAACAGAAATCACTCTGATTTACTGATTTGAATGTTTCTATGTACTGCAGGACTATGTTTAAATTCTCTTTGAAATTAATGCTATCTTCATTTGTACTCTGTTCATTTAATGGAACTTCAAGGAAGTACATGAAATGAGTTAAGTTTAAATAACTGGACAAAGAATTTCTTGGCTTAATTTTATGAACCTCTATAGTTAAATCTTTTTCTTATAATCATGGAACTGTCAGGTGGTAGCTTTGTTCCAGATGTATTTGAAATGTGGAACAAAACAGCATAATTGATAATTGCTTTCATTATCTGAATCTTATCTGTACAAACAGTCAAGTTGTTGGAAATATTCACTTGTTTGCAGTACTTGCTGCCACTCTCTGGTTTTGAGATTTTTCATGCTATTTTCATAAAAATTCTTGAGGTCAACAGGATTGGTTTAATGATCTAAAGAGTTTGTGCCCTTGTCCAAAAATTGTCTATTTCATGGTTGGTGTTGGAAAGGGCATTTAATTATAGAAAATTTAACTTCAAATATGTACCTGCTAGCCTAAATGCAAATATGGATAGCATCAGTAAAGGTTGTTGGTCTCCTATCAGTAGTAAAGTGCTCTGTGTTTACTTAAAGATTTGAGTGCATGCATGGCAGGCATGCAGCAATGTACATAGTGCATCAATAAGACCTTTATATTTTTATTTAATTTCCGAGTCATTTGCTAAGGACTCTTGCATGCCACTTTCATTTTGCAGCAAACATTTTACTTTAGTATTCAGAGTCTTTGATTATCTCTAAAATGACAAGATTTCATGCTTTCATTTTTAAAGTTACGACTGTCATTAAAAAATTTAGGTCTGTTTCTTTCATTAAGTTTTGGATTAATTTTCTAGTAATTTCTTTGTGCTTATTGTGTAGCATTTTACTTGGCAAATCCCGTCATCATGAAATTTCTTTGCAAGGCTTAACAATAATGTTGTAGAAGAGTTGTGTTGATAAACATTGTAGGCCTTTCTTAGTGCATTTGTACAATTTATGCATAGCTTACATGATGGCAAATCAAACCTTGCACTGCTCTTATGCACTTTGGTTTGCGATTTTTTGAAAATTTTATATAAATTAGCATTAATACTGCTGTTGTCACTGCCATTGTTTGCTTTTACTGTTACTCACTACAATGGTGGCGATGTTATTATCGAATTAAATCTTCTTTCTTCTTTAGGTGCTGTGTATTTCTACGTTAGCGACCATGGATTTCCACTTTGTTCGATCTTGACATCCTCTTATTAATTTGATGTTATTCTTTACTCCCTTAATTTCTTCTCGTAGGCAGTCTACATGGGTGTTTCTTTGCATTCCTCTTGCTCTTTTTCCCTCCACTTTCCAGTTATTGCCAAATGCTCCAAGCCTTCCTTCCTTCCTCATTATGTGTCCGAAGAAGGAAAGCTGCCTTTTTTGATGGTTACTATCATTAATCAAATCAGTATCATTAAATGTTATAATGGTTATTGTTATTAAATAAATGCTGCAATTACTTGCAGCACGTGAAATTCCCTACTTTATAAAGAATGTTTTTAATGTCACTGTTAATATGTTTTTAATGTCACTACTGTTAATTGAGAAAGGAATGTTGCTTCATTGTACATTTGCTGCCATGTTTGCATTTGTTTCCTATCTTAATCATTATTAATTTCTGAAGCAGCAATTGTTGGGTACATTATTTGAAAAAGTTTCTTTGATTGATTATAGCTAACACTGTAGTTATTTGTAATATTAGCCATGCCAATTACTAATTAAGAAAGAGTAAGACAATATGTGTTGCATAATTAGCAGTTATAAGTCTGTAAAAACACAGTGAACTTGCAACGTAGCAATAATGCATGGTACTCTTGAGGTGGTGAGGATATTTCTGTGTTATTATATTTTGTAGTTTTTGAATTATCACTCACATTTTGCTGTGCATTATTGGATGCTATGTAAACTACTTAATGGGTGAAAATTTTGAGATTTCTCTCAGGTATTCAGTCCATTGTGAATTAAAATATAAAGTAAATTAGATGGCTTTATTTATGTTTATTGAATGGGCTCACTTTTGCTAGTGTATAGTTAACAGATTTCAAAGTGACAGCACTTGATGTACAACCATTTTAATGTTTTATTTTTTTGTTTATTAAGCCTTTTGTATGGGATGATTGAAAGTTTGAGAGTTAAGAAAATTTAGGACAGTGTTGTATGTGCAAAATGACCATTTGATGATAGTTTGGTTATCTTTTGTATAGGCACAGTTTTTGATCAAATATATAATAAAAAAGGTAAGATAGAAAATAATTATTTTAGAAAAACATATTGTAATTCATGTTTAAATTTGGCACATCTGATAAAAATTTGACCAAAATAACATAGAAAATACTTATTTTAGAAAAACATATTGTATTTCACATTTTAAATTTGGTACATCTGATAAAAATTTGAGCAGAATAACTTAATGTTACATAATTTAACACGTTGACTGCCAAGCCTTAGATTACGCTGTGACTGACTGCATGAAACACAGGAAATGTATCAAAATATTCATGCTACTAAATGACAAATAAACAAATATGTTTTCTTACATTGGAGATAAATAAAATGCAGTTGATATATCCCTAATGGACTTGTAATAAATCTGTGGAAAATATTCCACAGTTTTGATTTTATTTCAATATTGGGCAAAATCTAGCACCAGAAAAAAACATTACCTTGTGCATAGTAATAAATAAATCAAGTTTTGAATAGTGGTAGCCTGTTCACATTATATATCAAACTCTGCAATTTTAATGTTAGATTTAGAAATACAGTATTTATCCTATGAACACTGTAAAACTGCTACTGCAATGAAATAGCTAACCAACACAGCTCTTAAACAAGGCACTTTGCTTTTAGTCTAAATTTCATGGTTTCATGTCATTTAAATTAACCCTCAATGCATTCGGTAGATGGTAGCATGTCTCTGTTACTGTGTTTCGGAAGCCACAAGAAAGATTTCTGAAATGCCGATTTACTATATACATGTAGATGGTATAATCGTAGAGACGTGTGTACACCCATGGCTGGCCACTCAGTGACAAAAGAGCAACATGATAACATGTCGCTGGCGGCCGACGTGTTAAGCATCAATGTATAAAATGTTTTTCAGCTGCAAATACAGACAAGTGTGTTATTTAATGTGATCAGTTCTGCAGCAGGATTGATTTCATTACATTTAAATGCTATGATAGTTATTGTGGCCACAATGCTATTTGCTGAAACTGCTTTTTGCCGAAACTTTCAGTTTTGTATAGATTGAAATGATAATATTTTCATCATTTATCATATTATTATTTGTTAAGTTTGTCGTCTAATATTAACTTTTAGTTTAAAGTGGTCAATAGTTTGAAAGCCAAGTGTATTTGCCATTTGACCTTACTAACCTAATTTAGAATGTCTCCTGTTTAAATCACACACATACGAAATTTTGTTAAGGATACAGTTTGAAATTCATTGTTATGCTGATGCACAGTAAATATATTATGTTGTGTTGAGATTGACAAATGCTTAGTTTTAAATGTTTATCTATACCTGGTTTACATGCACACATATGCATGGAAGCCAAGTATTTGCTAGTTTAGTAAGTATGGATGCTTTGTTTAGATACAGGTTGTTGGCATTACCTTAGTGAAACTACCACTTCCATCTCCCTTGCAGACTGACTGCAAAATGCCTTTGACCAGTTTACTCATTTGAGCTTGGTGAAAACTCCTTAATTGGAAAAACACCATGATGTCAAATCGGCAGAGAGCTACTGCCCAAGTAGATCCTCAGACAAGAAAGCCTTTGGGGTCAGGGATCATAGGTTTAGACTTGGTCCTGAACCTCTTGCCTCTGAAAGGATGCTCTATCCAGTGATGGGCAACTAGTTAACTAATTAGTTGCTAAGTAAAAGTTTAACTAATTTTTTAAGTTATCTCCATAGTTTAATTAAGTATAAATAGTTTAGTTAAAATGATAGTTTAATTGAAAATTTTTAGTTAGTAACTAAATAGTTTAACTAAAACTTTTTAGTTGGTGTCCTGAATTCTCAATATTATTATTATTATTATTATTATTATTATTATTATTAAATGACAATTTCTATAGCTCTATCAGCCTGGCAAAGGCCATAGTCAAGAGCGCTTTACAAAGACATCTGATATGAGATTTCAAATAGGTACGTCTTAAGTTTCTCTGCGAACTTATCTTGTGTTGTCTCCCTGGTAATTTCCTCGGGGAGGGCGTTCCAAAATATGGGATTCCCCCTCGAGACGGATCGGTCCCCAAATTTAGCTGTCTTGGATGGAGGGGGGACAACTAGCTGAATTCCGCGACTGGATCCGAGTTCCATCTGCCTATCAGTTAACAGAGTTCTGTGTTCTTCAATAACAGTCCCTCTTCAATCTATTCTTTTCTGGGTCATTTTTTCCAAACAAACTTGTGTTCCTGCAGTCTAGACTAAGACTTAAATATTAAAAACACAATAATTAATGATTTCAATGGTTCATTGACTGATATGTTCATGTTGCGAGCATCATCTATGTTTTCATAAACATACCTGATACCTAGGAAATAGTTGTAAAATTAGTTGCAAAAAGTTTAACTATATTTTTTAGTTTAGTTAACTATTTTAAAAAGTTAGTTTGCAACTAAAAGTTTAACTACTTATTTTTAGTTTAAATTCAGTTATAGTTTAACTAATGTTTTTTAGTTAGTTGCCCATCACTGGCTCTATCTGAAATGCTAGCATGAAGCATGCCTCTTTTATGGGATTTTCAGATAGGCAGAAGCTGGGGAATGAACTACAATGCATGCTTTGACTCTGGCCAGCATTTGCCTGGCACAGCCTCTCCTTTCTGTTGAATGCAAAATCACTCTCTGAAATGCTTTATTGCCTCACTCCAAACCACAATTAGGGCTGTCCATTAATTATGTCAACAATTTTTTGACCCCTCCCCCTTGTCAACAACTGTCAACTTTCAGTGACCCCCTATAATTGTCAAAAACGTTTGACCCCCCCCCCCACTAAGATCAGTGACAGGTCTCCCTAAAAAGTTTGGGTTATTATTTTTACGGCAATGACCATTTTTCCCTTTCTTTTGTTCATCATGTGTCATAATGTGATGATGACCTTGTTTTTTGCTTGTCAGGCTTTTTTTCCATTGTAATAGTCAGTGCTTTTTTTGTAAAAAAAAATAGGTGCCGGTACTCACGGTGGATTGCCTAACTTTTCCATTACGATTATGTGGTCTGTGGCTAGAATTTAACATAGAAGCGATTTTGGAAGCATAATGATGCATATCATTTATTAAGTATTTAAAGTTTTTAGCTAAATCACAACTGCAAAGTCACAAGAAAATTATTTTTTTTCACACCTTGAAAAAGGTTCGATCGCCGCATCGGCGTGTGTACAAATCAGAAAAAAAGCCCTGGTAATAGTATTCCATGAAATTTCCTATTTTTTTATCATTTGTAAAAAATGAAATTGTTGACATCAACTTCTTTTGACCTCCCCCCCTGTCAACAACTGTCAAACTTTTTCAAACCCCTCCCCCCATTTTGTTGAAGTGGGCGGAGGGAAATCGGCTGGCTCTTAATGTTGGAAAAACCGATTTTCTATGGGTCAGCACCCCTTGGCGAATGACGTTGGTGAGTTGCAAACCATTCGTGATGGGTGGCGTTACTATTGTCCCCTCTGAGTGTGTGTGGCTGTTGGGTGTACTCTTTGATGGGACTCTGTCACTTGAGCCATACTTAAATGATGTGATCAGGCGATGTCACTATCAATTGAGAAGAATCCGATCAGTCCAGCGATATCTGCCTGTATCTGGAGTGGTACACTTGGTCCCGGCCTTGGTGCTAACGATATTTGACTATTGTAGTAGTATCTTGTGGGGCCTCCCGGTCAACAAACTGGATCGCCTGCAGTCTGTTCTTAACCTTTCGGTGAGGAAGTATGTTCGGATGTCACTGGTGTGAGCACGTTACACCACTTCTTAGGGATTGCCTTCATTGGCTTCGAGTCCCTAAGCGCATTGTGTTCAAGAGATGCTGGCTGGCATACAGAGCACTGCATGACCCGTGCTGTCCGGAGTACCTTGCCTCTCTTGTAAAGAGACCGCAGTGTAATGACAGGAGATCGTCGCTCCGCTCGAGTCGTGGGGTTAAACTTTATGTTCCTCCTCCGTCCAAGACTGCTAAGTTTGGAGAGAGATTCTTCACTCGGAGTAATTCTATCTTGTGGAACTATCTTCCCGATGATGTCACCATGGCTGACACTGCTGAGCACTTCATCAAGAACTTAAAGATGCATCTGTTTAGGTTGGAGTATAGTTGTTGAGATGTCAAAGCGCTTTTGTTGTAGGCCTCAGCCTTGTTACAGCGCTATAGAAATTGTCCATGAATGAATGAATGAATGAATCATTATTGTATTTAATGCTTTTACACTTTTTAGTGTTGAGAATTAGAAAATCAGTGCTACTAAATACAACTCTAGTTACAACCATGAGCGTTGAATACTAAGTTCTTAAATACAACAAATATATACAGTATCTAACGTGTTCAATAAGTGATAGAAGTTGTTAAAATCAGTTGCTGGTGACTTCCCGAATTTCATTTTGAAATCTGACTGCTGTTGACTTTTGTTCTCATCAATTCAGTTAATCTAAAACTCGTCATGCTGTCGAAGGGCTTCACCAAAGTCTGTGGCTTGACTACCAACAAAGAGGTCATATTTGTCAAGAACTTCCTCCTTTGACAACATTTCATCCTGGTAAACCAAACAGGATATCTGCATCACTACTACATCAGCAATGTCCAAATAGTAAACTCAATATGATACCATATTGAGTATATGATACTATATTGACAAGATAAAAATGTGCGAAATAACATAACATGTTAGCGCAGTTAACATAGACTTCAGGGGACTGAAAAAATGTCTGTTAACCAAGGTATAGATTATCTAGAAATAGAATTCATGGTAACTATTAATGACAAAATATATGGAACTAACACTGCAAGGCTGTTAACAATACTGCTAAAAGGTATTGCTAATACCAATACTGTATTAAAAGTACTGTATTGTTATTACCAATACTAAAGTGAAATTGTATTGCCTAAATCGATACCAATACTGATACTTTTGTCCGCAACAAATAATTTTATTTCAAGTGTCCTCCCCATTTTAGAATTGGGATTTTTTCTGCCATAACTTTAAATTTAATTACTTCAGTTTTTCCATTAATTATTAGGTAACAAAACTGCCACAGTTGACATAATTCAAAAATTGTATAAGGAACAACAAGCTACTGTAAGAGTGGACAAAGAAACAACAGGTTGGTTTATGATTGGAAAAGGCCTACGACAGGGCTGCCTTATCTCCCCTATGTCATTTAATTGCTATTCAGAACACATAATGAGATGTTCAGCAGATGAACTTCCAGATACAGGAATTAACATCAGTGGACGAGTGATTAACAACCTGAGATATGCTGATGACATAGTTTTGATAGCAACTTCGCCAAATTCATTGCAGGAACTGGTAGATAAAGTGGATTTTGCATCGAGAGAACTTGGTCTTGAAATTAGCTTTAAAAAAAACAAAGTTAATGGTAGCTACAGACAAAAGGATCAAAATCAATATCATGTGTCGTGGGCAATCTATCGAACAAGTGGAAACCTTCCGTTATCTTGGTTCATTAATTACAGAGGATAATGACTGCAGCTCTGAAATAAGATCAAGGCTTGGCATGGGGCGTTCAGCCATAAAGACACTCACTACTGTTTGGAAGGATCGGTCGCTCAGTCTGCACATAAAGAAACGCCTGATGGAAGCATTGGTCTGGCCCATTGCAACAATGGAGCTGAAGCTTGGACAGTGAAAAAGGCAAATCAGAAAAGAATCACTGCTTTCGAGATGACAGCTTTCAGAAGAATGATGTCCATCAGCTGGAAAGAACATAGAACAAATGCCTCAATCATAGAAGAACTTGGGGAAAATAGGCGTCTATACTCTGTTATCAAATTTAGGAAACTGAAATACTTTGGTCACATAGTGCGAGCAGACAATTTATGTACAACGATACTGCATGGCAGAATTAATGGCATGAGGAAGAGAGGACGGCCTCGTAGACGATGGACGGATGATATTGTGGAATGGACAAAACAACCAATTATCAATTGCATCAGAACTGCAAAAGACAGAGTCACGTGGAGAACCTTGTCGTCAGCCTGCATAGCCTCCGACCCTCAGCAATGAGGATGGACGAACGATACGATACGAACGAAACTGCTTGATTGCAACATGTCATGCTGTCCTAGCCTCAGCACAGTCAGCAGTTTTAGCAAGAAAGCAATAAATGAGGAAATTAAATTTTTTTGTAGCATTGTTCCAATTGAATAAAACGATCACAAAGCATCATCAGTCCACTATTTCAGTGGCGTAAATCTGGTCAGAAAAATGGTCATGTCCTAATTTCTCCCTGACACTTAAATAAGCCAAATAACTAGATTGCACTGAAGTTCAACAGCAAGTCATATTGTACTGATATGCAAATGTGTACAGTGTAGAAAAACATAACAGAAGGCTTAACTGATGTTACTTGAGGCTAGGGATGTGAGCTAGGAAATTTCCTCAAGAATTATTCCGAAAATTTCAGGAAAAATAGCGGTACTTTTCCGGAATAATTCCGGAGGAAAAGTTGATTATTATTATTTATTATAATTATTATTACTGTTTATTATTTTTATTTATTACTATTACTGCTATCTATTATTATTTTTTATCATTATTACTATTTATTAGGCCTACTATTCATTTGTTGGGCATTTGTTAACAAGTTAACAACTGTCAGGATTGTAGCGCTATATAATGTCTGAGTCGAAAGTCACAGAAAAGCAGACTACATGACGCCATTACAAATGTGTGATTCTAAGATTGATAATATTATATTTGAAAGTTTATTACTATTCAATTGTTAATCATTTGTTAACGAAAAAGCTAGATTTGTATAATTTCAAAAAAGTGATAATATCTTGACATGTAATTAAGAAATAAAATAATTTCATAAATACCGGTACTCTTTACCTAACCCTAACTCATTGCCCAAACATGTGAGCATTGCAAATTCATTACAAATTTGTAGAAAAAAATAAAAACCCATCTTTTTGACCTGGCATATCCACCCGTTTGCTTGGCTGGAAACCCTGGATTTGGCCTGGATCTTTAATTATTTGGATTTGATGTGCCATCGTTTGACGCTCCTGTGCATTATGAAGTGGCGCTACAGAAGTTTTAGATTAGATTAGATAAGTAATTTCCACAGCATTTAATTCATGATATTTCATATCATGGTCAACTTATAAAACGTTTTTTTATAATGAATGGGTACCGTATAGATTAGATGCTAAGGCACATTGGTAACAGATTTTGGCGGTTCTTTTAATAATTGCGTTTTTACTGATATGTACCAAAAAATATAATAAAACATCGTATTCTTAGCTGTGGGGCCCGTGGTAATTACTTTTGTCCACTGCTTTATGTTTACCTCTAAAAATATGTATGCTAGTATGCTTTCTGGCACTTTTCCGGAAATTTCCAGAATAATTCCAGGCCATTCTATTTTTCCGGAAAAGTTACATCCATACTCAAGGCCTCTGCGAAAAGTGTATAGGCACAGTATAGCCCAAGGGTGGACAAACTGCAGGCTGCACGAGGCCCGCCACCAGATTCCATGTGGCCCATGAGATCATTTAGAAATATGCATATGAGCGGTAGAAAATGAGATAATTTGAAATTATTTTATGGAAACATGGCACTTTATTTTAACCAGCTTACGCCTAATGTTGCGAAAACACAACGCTGTGTTTCTGCAGCCTTATGAAAGTTATATGCTGAAAAGTAACCATTACAACAGTTTTACTTGCTTATTTAACACTGTATTTATTTATTTTGACGTCCTTTGAAAGTCTTTGTTAGCAATGTATGTAAAAATTTTTGATGTCAAACGTTAGTGATTTTGAACGATATTTGGGTATATAACTTGAAATGCATACCACTTATTCAGGTATATCAGAATTTGTGTTCTTTTACATTTTTTTCAGTCCATGGGTAGTTGGAAATCAATGTGCAAAAACCTGGCACTAACTAAACACAGTTCTTTCTTGTAGTGGGCTTAAACAGGTTAAACTATTAGAAATGGTTATTAAATATTTTATTTTTGAATAACAAATATATAATACAGTGAAACCCGCTTAATTGCATAGGTGCCGTGCAAGCCTTGCTTATGCGATTAAATGGGTATGCGAATAGCTGGAACGTCTGATAATTAATTGTAGGCACAAAACACTGGATCAGGTTTTTATGTTGTTATGCGATTATGCGGGTTATGCAATTAAGCGGTATGCGATTAAGTGGGATCCACTGTATTGTAATGCTACTCTGCCATAGACTAAATAAATTATACTAAAAGTTGCCTATGATAATGATGTATGTCACCATCTTAATTATAAACATTCTGACTTTGTATGTGTGGCACGTCTAATGTAGTATTAGGTTTCATGTATAATGTAGTACAGTCGACTCCGCTTAACTGGATAGCCCTGAGACCGTCACGACATTATCCAGTTAGGCGGCGTATCCACTTACCCGAAGTTGGCCGTAGGCTTATGTGTAATAACATTATTAAAACTTAAATGACAAAAACATTCATGTACTACTCTATACAGTATACGCATTGCTATTTAGTCCTATTTCCGATCAAAATAATTTGTAGTTGATCACTGAGTGACAGTTTTACGATGGAAGTCAGCAATCTGGCTTTCAAGTGATTCCGTAGGTACTGCCCTTAGCCTCCATAAATCATCAAAGGACGTCCATTGCTTAGAGAGTGGTCGTCAACGTCCGTGGGAGGTTGTTCTACTTCGACACCTCTTCCACTGGGTCTTCATTGCTGCTGACCGCCTTTGAAGTTGCCCCAGTCGTATTGAACGCGGCACATTTGGTTGCAACCCATCGTCAATTGACGGTACTGTTCAAAGCCCTCCACACCCCTACTGTCGGCTAATAACAACCTAAATTGGCGCTCAACCAGCTGCTTATCTGCCTTTTCTATACTCTGTGTTGGAGTTGTGAAATTTGAGCTGGGGGGGAGGGGGCTGAGGACTGAAATTCAATGAATGACAGAGGCTGCATGTACCCGACGTGCGATTTTTGGGAGGGTTGCAAAGTTAGCTGGGAGGGGGTTCAACCCCCCTCCAACCCTCCTCCCCCCGGCAACTCCAACCTACCCTATACAGCTGTTCATTTCAGCCAATCACGTGCAGGAAGCTTTGAAAATGGTGCGTCGACTTGTTTTGCTCCGCCCTTTCAAGGCTTTGGGCAATGGTTCAGCCAATCACGGCAACAGTTGGCAAGTTGGCAGTGAGTTTGGCCATGTTGATGGCTGGTTATCCACTTATCCGTCACCATTTACACAGAATGAACGGCCACGGGACTAAAAAATGTTATCCAGTTAGGCGAATTATCCACTTGCAGCGTATCCACTTAAACGAACCTCTGTCCCATTGAAATACATGGAGCTCAAAACGGGACTTCAAAATCTTATCCACTTAACCGATTTATCCACTTATCAGATATCCACTTAAGTGGCGTCGACTGTATTGGGTTTCACGCAGCCCTTTAACCTTTTACAGAGGGAATTAAATTTTTAAAGTCATCCCCCCATGGGGGAATTAATTTTTGAAAAGGCGTTCGTATGAAAACGTGAACATATACGTTATAAACTTACTATATTTCAGGCTATATAGAAGCTAGAAAGATGCGCTTTGCACCATTGTTGAGCATTTTTATTGCTCTTTCTATCCATCCGTGCCAAAAGAAGAAAATTGGGGGTAGGGACCACTCTACACCCTAAAATCGGACCCCTCCCCAACATTTTGTTCAAATTTTGATCAAAGGTCAATAGCAAAACGTCTTCAGCGGTAACCCCCCAAATGTGAGCGATAGAGTTTTAGAGGAGTGTAATTGGAACAGAATAGTGCAAAAATTTTGAAGATTGGAGCCAATTTGGGGTAGTTATGAATTTTCATACCCAAGTGCCAATTGCTTGCTGAAATGACAATTACGTGAACGGATTTTCAATGTGAAAAACCGAACAACTCAGTATATTTCAGGCTATATAGAAGCTAGAAAGATGCGGTTTGCACCACTGTTGAGCACTTTTATTGGTCTTTCGAACCATCTGTGCCAAAAAAATTTGGGGGTACACCCCAAAATCGGACCATCTCCGACAAAAAATTTTCAAAGCTCAATAAAAAAAATTTTCAGCGGTGACCCCCAACTGTGAGTGAGAGAGTTTTAGAGGAGTTTAATTTGAACAGAATAGTGCAAAAATTTTGAAGATCGGAACATATTTGGCATAGTTATGATTTTTCTAGCCTCCGGCTGAAGATTTTTCCTATACATTTCCCAGCCTTGGTCAGTCTACAGTCAATATCCCTTGCATATATAGTCAGCATTATCGAAAACAGTGCTGCCGTCTATCGAATGGATGGTTACTAAATCGATTCCCGCGTTGGATTGATGTAAAAATGTTATGTCCCGGGTACACACTTGCTTATCTAGTGCGCCGTTTATAAACGGCGAACGCCGCTTGGATATGATTTTCCGCCACCGTTTATAAACGGCGAACACCTGTACCGTATTTTCGCGCGTACTGCCCGCACCCCGCGGATAGTCCGCACCGCGGATAGCCCGCAAAAAATATACATCCTGTAAAATATGAATCAGAAAGCCCGCACCTTCACATAGCCCGCACCCTCCCATTGCCCGCACCTTCTCATTCACGGTGACAGGCGGCCCGAGGCGGGGATTGGAGACAAAAGCATTGGGGCGAGGACGGATCGGCATCACGGGGGGGGAGAGGGTTGACCGGGCGAGGTGGGCGGAGAGTCTTGTCCCTGTGCAGACCAATCATGGTAGCCTTAAGTGTCTCTGGCATTTCTGTACCTTGTACTCTCTTTGTATCCGAAATGCCATCAGTGTACTGGGTACCTCTAGACGGGCGTCAGCTGCCCAGGGTTGTCAGCGGCCCGGGGGTGGTCAGCTGCCTGGGGTTAGTCAGATGCCAGACTTACAAGGACACATCAGGTTAGTACCACTAAAGGTGATCAGGTCATCTGTCACAACCCACCTGCCTTTGCCCGGGGCTTTATTGGGCTTTGTTGGGACTTGCTTCCACCAAAAAGAATCAGTCATGCATGAAATTGCTGTATTGGGAGATACAACAATGCCTTCTTGAGTTCATTTGCCCCTTGAGCACCATGGGTATGGGTAATTGGTGAAGCAGTAGGGGGATGGAAATGGGTGGGAAGGGTATGAGGAGATGAATTGGAAAGAGCTGCATTCTGTTGACACAATTTCTGTAGAATTTGAATCAGATTGCCCGCACCTCCGCATTGCCCGCACCTGGCATTTTTGTTTGTAAAAAATCGCATAGCCCGCGGGCAGTACGCGCGAAAATACGGTAAAAGGTTAAGGAAAAAATTTTCCAAACTCTGACATAGCCCAAAACATAATATAGCAAACAGCAAAGTGTCTAACTCAGAGGTTGTCAACCGGTGGTACGCGTACCCCTAGGGGTACAGGAGCTGCTGCCAGGGGGTATGCAAAGAAAAACAATAAATTTTTAAAAATTGCAGAGAAAAGGGAAAAAATAATGATAGAAATACAGGTGCAATCACAAACTGTAAATGTCTTCTTTCGGTGGACAGAAATAAAGTGAAAGCAACAAAAATGGCTTAGACGCATGTAGCGTGAGTTGGCAGTTTGAAATAGAGGTGTGCACGGGGACTGACTGTTGTCCCCATCCCCTCCTGTCCCCGCAAAGCTTTTCTCCATCCCCACCCCGTCCCCATTGACTTAAAATCCATCCCCACCCCATCCCCTAATCTCTGTCCCCATCCCCATTCCTGTCCCCGCATTTCGGAACCCATCCCCGTCCCCGTACCCGCATTTTGGTCTCCGTCCCCGTCCGCGGTGTTTTATATCAACTATTCATTTATTAGTACCCAGTGTGCGATTTTATGACCTGGTGCAGTGGAAGGAAGGGATTTGTCGAGCTTGGGGGCATAGTTGTTGGGGAAATGTAGCAGTGGGGGGATGTAGTTGTGGGGAGATGCAGCAGGTAGGGGGATGCAGTTGGGCAGTGGGAAGGAATCCTCCTTCCCCCTACAAATCGCGCCCTGTTAGTACCCAACACGAGAAGTAGCTTTTCAAAAAGTTTTTCAAAAGTTTCTTCTAAACTATACAATAATCATATATGAAAATGGGACACTATTACTAACCTGATATCTTTAGCGCACATCATAACCATAGCGTCAGCCAATTCATTTTTCAACGTGTATACCGGAAACTAACCAAAAGATAACAGACATTCCCGGTTTTACTACCAGTGCCATTCTGCCAGCAGTGAGCAACACGTTGAAAAATGAATTGGCTGTCTTTCTTGTCCATTTTTCTGTAACTTTATCAAATGTTTAATTTATATAGTAGGCCTAAGCTAAGTGGAGTTTTTTAATCCACCTCCGAATCGATGGTGATTGAGTCAGAGGCACTAAGGTAAATAGTGATGGGGGTTGGTGGGCACAGGAGAGACTGGGCAATTGGCAGTGGGCACTGGGCGTTCAAATTACAAAGCTGTGCAAAGTGCTCTGCAATCCGCCCCACCTCTAAATTATATTATCTTTTGTTGTCCTGTACATCTATAGGCTCCCCCAACAAGCTGAAACCGGCTCTGATGATTCTCCCCTGGTGTGTTTATCAATTACCCTCAAGTTCTCAAATGGCTTTATGGTCTCTACCAACTGCGAACTAACAATGGTGTCGAGTGATCAAAAGATTCAAAACCAATCTTGCCTGGCCTAAAAGTTCAATTTAATGGCCTTTTAATTCGAAACTGAAAGGCGTAGGCCTATATGGTTAGTAGCTATGCTAAAATCGGCCGAACGCATGATTATTGAATTGCGAGATTAATCGTCCCCATTCCCACGGTATTTACGGCATTTTTGAAACCGCATCCGCGGTAATACCGTCAGCCTGGATCCCGCTACCGCGGTACTACCGTCATAACTTTTCCGTTCCCATTAATATTTCGGCAAAATTACAGATTTCAATCCCGCTACCGCGGTAAATCCGCGGTGAAACCGCGGTAGCCATTACCGTGCACTCCTCTAGTTTGAAATAACCAAAATGCTCTTTGTTAGAACCACAAAGATACACCACCAACTGAATTCTAGATAACTGGTATGTTTCTTCTGATGAAGCATACATTATTACTTATTAAATTTTGATTAAGCTAAACAATTGTTGATAATTGTTATGGTCATTGATTTAAGTCTATTTAAGACTAATCTTTAAGACTAACTTTGTGGTCCTCAACATTAAAAAAGGTTTTCAGAGGCCCGTGGTGTCAAAAAGGTTGGACAGCACTGCCTTAAAGGAAGCTCAAAAAATTCTTTAATATACATAAGATGCAACAAAGGCCTACTTCAGCACTGTAAATAGTGAGTGTAAGTAAGTAAAATCTCGTGGATTTATATAGCGCCTTGGAAAGCAGCCCAACAGTAGCTGCTTATTCTTAGGTGCTCAGCCTTTCTTAAAATAGCTATGGGGAAGGTATATAATTATCAGCCAGGCAATAGTCAACATCCAAAGGGCAGTGAAGCTACGTTGTTACAGCTATGGAGGATATGATTTTAGAAAAAGGAAGGATTTAAGCTTAGACCTGAAGACTTGAGAAGATAATGCAGGAATTATAGGAAATGAGAATTCAGATTTTATTGTTTGAAAGTGTCCATGTCTGTGGAGGGAAGCTGGGATTGAGTTCCAAAGTTCAGGTGCGTCGTATGAGAAGGCACGGTTGCAAACTTTCAGGGATGACTGATTCAGCAGGCGTGACAGAGTGAGATGAGATAACGAAGGTGTGGGTCGAGGTGGCTGAGGGGTTAATAGTGATCTAAGGTAGACAGGCTTTGATGTCTGAAGTGAGCTATGTGTAAGTGTTATTATCTTATATTGCATACGTTCAGTTATTTTAAGCCAATGATTTTAGTATGGGTGAAATATGGAAGAATTTAGGTGACTTAGTAACAGCGCGAGCTAGTGCATTTTGTATTTATTGCAATTTGTTAATGGAGGTTTTGGGAAGGTTATAATAGAGGGAGTTACAATAATCTAATTTGGAGTGGACTATTGAGGTGGCAATTGTGGAGGCAGTTTTGGTATCGAGGCAAGGACGTAGGCGACGAAAGTCATGAATGTGTACATAGCAGGCTTTTGAAAGTTGGGAGATTTGTGATTCAAAGTTTAGAAATCAAACAGGGGTCATTGTGGTGTCAGGAGCCAAAACTAGAATTAGAAGTATTCGTCACTCAGTGTCAGCCACTGCACTCAAAACACTGGTCTCCACTCTGGTGTTGACCAAATTAGATTATGGCAATGCTACTCTCGCCGGAATACGGAAATACCTTCTCAACCGTCTTCAGTCCGCTCTGAACGCTGCTGCTCGTATGATCTGCCATATTCCACCAGGTGAACACGTAACTCCATCGCTTTGTGATTTGCACTGGCTATCAGCGCCAGAAAGAATCCACTTCAAGCTCGCGTTATTAGCCTACCGATGCCTGAATGGTGTCGGCCCTGCATACCTGGCGACTGAACTGGTACGAGTAGCTAACTTGGCAACGCCTGAGATCTGCCAGTTCCACCTCACTGGTCGTCCCAAGGATGCGCCTTCGAACTGTCGGTGATCGTGCGTTCCCTGTGGCCGCGTCGAGAGCGTGGAACTGTCTGCCTCCATTTGTGCAGCTCTCTCCTTCTCTCAACACCTTCAAAGAGAAGTTTTAAACCTGGCTTTTCCGCAGGAGCTACTTGTGATTTCTTGTGTTTTTGTATGTGTTCACTGCAGTTCTTTTAGGACGAGTTACCACATTAATCCTCGGGGTCCTGTTGGATGAATCGCTTTCGCTCGATGGCCACATCAGCAATGTCACTCGGAGTTCCTTCTATCAGCTTCGGAGGATCAGGGCGATACGTCGGCACCTTCCAACGTCGGCAGCGATCCAACTCGTGAGTGCCGTTGTCATCACGAGGATCGACTACTGCAACAGCATCCTCCTTGGCCTACCAGATGCCCAACTGAGCCGTCTGCAGATGATCCTCAATGCTTCTGCCCGCATGATCTACGGTCTACATCTACAAGAGATGCTGATCTATGATCTACAAGAGATGCTGATCTATGATCTACATCTACAAGAGATGCTGCCTGACATTCCGGGCCCTCAATGATCCCGCCTGCCCAGTCTACTTGGCTGAACTTGTGCATAGGCCATCGCTTACTGACTGTCGGCGGCAGCTTCGTTCATGTAATCGGGTCCAATTGGTTGTACCCCCTCCATCTAAGACAGTGAAATTTTGGGAGAGGTCTTTCACCGGGGAATCCCCTCCTCTGGAATTCGCTGCCGGACATTGTGACTAACGCGACTAGTCTAGAAATGTTTGCTACCAGACTAAAGATGCACTTGTTTAACATCTCATTTAAGTGCAATCTGTAAAGCGCTCTTGATCTTGGCCTGCTGTGACTATAGCGCTATATAAGTTGGCATATTAACTAACTAACTAACTAATCAGTACGTTGTTGTAATAATAATAATAATAAAACTAGCTTAGAATTGTCAATTTTTTGAGTTGATGATGTAGTCCAATTAAAAGAAACTCTGTCTCTGTTTTAGATAGCAGAATCTGTATTACTATACATGATAAAGACAAGTGCTTTGCATTTGATTTATGGCTAGGACTAACTGTTTGGGGAGGTAGCCTAGTTCAGTAGTGAGTATTGTATTCGTTAAGCCCCAATTCGCCTCTCGCCAAAGTTTGACATCAGATGAATTGTGGTGAGCTAAAGAGGTTTTACTGTAGTACTTCTTGTCTAATAGACATGTTAGTTTAGCATTAGTAAGAAAATGGTCAAATCCTTTGGAATGCATATATCTAATAATTAATCCAAGTATAAGTAAACTTGCACTTCAATGACTCTATAATTGTGTCTTTCTGAAACACCTAAAAACTTACCTCTGTAAATGACAATACATTACAACTAACCATTACAATACACACATTACTAAACTTAATGCATTAAATTAACTAATTAAATAAATTTATAACTTCAACCTTATTAACATCAGCATTGTATATGAGATGCTTGGCTTCAGCACGTGTGTGATCGTAGTCAGGTGGAATGATCCAGTCTTTGACTTCCTTAGGATTCATCACTCCATCTTTGTCTTGATCACGATATGAATAAAACTGTTCTTTTTCTATCTTCACCCACTCTGGTTCCTCTTCATTTTCACTTCCTTGTCTTGGCCACATATCACCTAACAAAAATGAGATGATTTTACATCCTAAATAACTTAGTTATGTTAAAACTTTTTTGGTACCTATTCTTTATCCAGAACTCTCTTTTATCACCCTAAAGCAACCAAAAACATTTTATAATTCCACTTAAATTAACTGAATGATAATAAAAACACAATTACATTACAGTGAATGCAATTATATGACAAAATTGCCATAATAATAAAATTCTTCTAGAAATTTGACCTATAGCTCAACTAGTTTTCTGTGTACCTCATAAATAGCTGTTTGAATTGATTACAATATGTTTGTTAAGAATGAAAATTTTATCTGTTCTACAGGGTGTCTGAAAAAAAACAGCAGAAAAAGTAGTCTTTCTTTCTTAAAAATTTCTTTCTTGCTTTCTTAAAAATTCCTAATTATATTTCCATCAAAATTTGCCATATGTGTACACTGTGTACAGCACATATTTCCCCACCTTTCTGCTTATTTTCATCTCATTTGCATGCAATTTGGCCATATTATGAGATATCAAAGTCAAACTTCGATTTTTACTACTCAGCCGCAGCTTGACAGGCCTAAATATCTAGTTTCACATAAATTTGGTTTGTTTCATGTCAATGTTGGTAGTAGTAGTAAAGTTTAAACCAGTGCTGAAAGTCTGTGAAAAAAGGTGCAGGAGCTCACCAAAGGCCTTGATAAACAAAAAAAGGTTGTTCTTATATTTTTCTTATATTTTCTATTTTTCATTCTTGAAATGCCCTGACAAGCAAAAAAAATTTCATGGTCCAAAAAGGTGCCGGAGCTCCGTTCCACCACATCCCGGCTGACTTTCAGCACTGGTTTAAAGTGAACAAAAATTTGTAAAATGTTTAAATTCACAGAATTTGACATGACAAGAAAAGTTTGATTTAAACTTTCAAAATGGGTAAAATATCAAATGAAGATAAGATGCGAATTCAGGCATTGCAGGAGCTTGGCTTTAGATACCAAACATTTGTTGCAGAATATCCCGAAAAGGAATGTAAACTTTATTCGGTGTAAGATATTTGCAAATGGATCAATGATTGTGGATCTGCAACCAATCAAAAACTTTTCTTGTTATGTCGAATCTGTGAATTTTAAAACACTTTTAAAAATTTGTGTTCGATTTAAACTACTCTTCTTCTTCTTCTTTCTTTCCTTCCGTCTTTCCCTATTGGGTTGGACGATGGGTCTGAATGAGTTCCTTCCACTTCTGTCTGTCTCTTGCTGCTCTGGTCATTTGGATGAAGTTCATTTACATTTCTTCTGCATCCTCTTTTAAGTTTTCTATCCATGTTTTTCTTGGTCTTCCTTTTCTCCTTTTCCCTTCAACATAGTTGTATAGTGCTTTCTTTGGTAGTCTTTCTTCCTTCATTCTTTCAGCATGACCAAACCATTTCAGTCTTCGTTTCTGTATTGATTCGGGTATCGTTTCTTTTTGCTCTGTCTTTTCACTGATCGTTTCATTTCTTATTCTTTGTCTTCTGCTGACTCCTGCTATTCCTCTTAACCAGTTCATTTCTGCAGTCATTAATCTTCTTTCGTCTTTCTTCTTCATGGTCCAGCATTCTGATCCATATAATAGTATTGGTTTGATCAGTGTATTATATAGCTTTAGTTTTGTTTTCAGTGATATTTGTTTGTCTTTCCATATCTTCTGAAGTTTTCCAAATGCTGCACTTGCTAGGCCAATTCTCCTTATTATGTCTTCTTCACTTAGGCCATCTTCTGTCAGTACTGATCCTAGGTATACGAATTTTGGTACTTGTTCTATTATTTCCTCCTTTAGTTTTAGATTAACTTTCCCCTTCTTGTTCCCCGTGACCATTGCTTTAGTTTTCTGTATATTTATTTTTAGCCCCACTTCTTCTCCGGCCTTGCTTATTTCATTGGTTAATATTTGTAGGTGATCTGCTTTTGTTGTTATCACATCTATGTCATCTGCAAACCTTAAATTATTTATTGTTTGTCCATATACTTTTACTCCAGCATCTTCTTCTTTTGTGTTTTGTATTGCTTTTTGCATTACCACATCTAGTATTATATTAAATAGCAGTGGAGATAAGCCACATCCTTGTCTCGTTCCAATTGTTATCTCAACTTAAATTTAAATTTAAACTACTACTACCACTCAATGATGGGCAACTAACTAAAAAAACATTAGTTTAACTACAACTAAATTTAAACTAGAAATAAGTAGTTGAACTTTTAGTTAAACTAACTTCCTAAAATAGTTAACTAAACTAAAATAATATAGTTAAACTTTTTGCAACTAATTTTATAACTATTTCTCAGGTATCAGGTATGTGTTCATGAAATATTGGCGATGCTTGCAACATGAACATGTCAGTCAATGAACCATTAAATTCATTAATCATTGTCTATTTAATATTTAAGTCTTAGTCTAGACTGCAGGAACACAAGTTTGTCAAGTTTGTTTGGAAAAAAATGACCCAGAAAGAAATAGATAGAAATGGTACTGTTATTGAGAATTCAGGACACCAATTAAAAAGTTTTAGTTAAACTTAGTTAAACTATTTAGTTATTAACTAAAATTTTCAGTTAAACTAGCATTTTAATTAAACTATTTATATTTAATTAAGCTATGAAGATAACTAAAAAATTTGTTAAACTTTTAGTTAGCAAATAATTAGTTAACTAGTTGCCCATCACTGCTACTACTACTCTGAGGCTGAGCGCCTAAGAATAAGCAGCTACTGTTGTGCTGCTTTCCAAGGCGCTATAAAAATCTGAGATTTTACTTTACTTACTTACTTTACTACCAACATTGACATGCAACCAAATTTATGTGAAGCTAGATATTTAGAGAGAGGGAGGCTCGGACTTGGAGATCAAAAGAAGAATAGCAATGGCAGGATCTAAATTCAACAGCTAGGCTACATACCAAAATTTTCAAAATACATGACATTGGGATGAAAACAAAATTAAGAATTCTCAACACTCGTGTAATACCAATACTAATATATGAATGTGAATCTTGGACCATAAAAAATTGGAGAAAAAATAATAGCAACAGAAAATAAATGGCTCAGAAGAATACTAAGGATTGAATACAAAGAACATATAACAAATGAGGAAGTTAGAGAACACTGCAACCGAACATCATGGAAGTCATCAGAAAGAGAAGAATGAAATGGACCAGACACATACTCAGAATGGATGAAATAAGAAACCCAAAACGAATTTTCGACTACAAGCCAGAGGGTAGAAGATCTAAAGGAAGACCGAAAAGATGATGGATGGACGGATTGGAAGAGGATCTACACGTGGCAGGACTGAATCTCAGCGGAAAAACTGATGGAAGACACCGAATGACTTTGTAAGAAATAGCAAAGGACAGAGAACTCTGGAGAGATGTCATGGAGAAGTCAATAGCTGGACACAGCTGGAGGACAAAGACCTGACCTGACCTGATATTTAGGCCTGTCAAGCTGCGGCTGAGTAGTCAAAGTTTGACTTTGATATCTCACAATATGGCCACGTTACATGCAAATGAGATGAAAATAAGCAGAAAGGTGGGGAAATATGTGCTGTACAGTGTACACGTATGGCCAGGGCCGTCGGTACGAATTTTGGTCAGGAGGTGCAGATTTTTCCGAAGTTAAATTTTTCTCTTTCAAATCCTTGACAAGCAAAAAAAGGTCATCAATGCTCAATTTTACCTCAAAAAAGCTTGACAAGCAAAAAAAAGGTCGTCAACGCTCGATTTTACCTTAAAAATAGCTTGACAAGCAAAAAAAGGGCCTCTGCACACTCTGCACCCCTCTGCAATCCCTGTATTTCAGGATACAGGGGGTGCAGACCATCATCTTTCCAGGGGGTGCATTGCACCTCCTACATTTTTCCAGGGCGGGCCTGCGTATGGCAATTCTGATAGAAATATATTTAGGAATTTTTAAGAAAGCATAGTTTTTCTGCTGGGGTTTATTTCAGAGATACCCTGTATAACATTTAACCCTTTAAACCCGACACCGGCTTTATCCGGCTGACCCTGTTACCCAGAACGCCGGCTTTATCCGGCCGTGAACAGTACCTTACTTCCTAACGGCTTATCTCGCTTAATATAACATCTATGTAGTTCCCGTCGGAGATGGACGTATAGGAGGTTTATCCCTCAAGATTTAGACACTTACCTGGGAAAACTGGACGATTTTATGAAAAAATCGTCCTTTTAAAATCAGGGTATTTAAATTTGCCACATGTGTAAATACAAGTCGGAAAAAAGCAATTGAAACGACCTTTTATTGAAAGGTAACGTCTATGTGACTATTATGTCAAACAGGCGAGGTCTACCCGATGAAGCAAAGAAAGCAAAGCTTAAAAAAATTGAGGATGTCATAGAATATCAGAAGGGAGAAACAATGCTTTCTGTATTTTTTGACAAGAGGCAACTTTATTTCCTTTCTACAGGGAAAAAGGTGGGATTGATAACAAAAAAAGGTGATCAACGACTCCATGTCAATGTCTCTTACAATAAATACATGGGTGGAGTTGATTGGGGTAATCAGATCGCCTCTTATTACCCAGCTGGGAGAGAAGGCAAGAAATGGTGGTGGTACATTGTGTGGTGGGGAATGAAAGTGGCGTTGATGAATGCGTTCTTGCTGTGAGAGCATTCTTCTTTTAGTCCTGATGACACCGAGGCTGTGAAGCTGAAGAAGTGTCAGGCACCTCTAGACTTCCAACATGAAGTCATACGTGCTTTGAGAGCAGGATATGCGACCAATGTGCACCGCAGGCAATCGTCACAGTCCTCCCTGCCACTCTTGCCTGGGAATGAAGTGGGACATTTTTTGGGTAAAATTGATGGGCGGTAAAAACCTGTAGGATGTGCACTTGGCAAAACAGGAAAACAAAATCAGGGGGTGCAAAAGAAACATCTTTCCATTGTATTGCCTGTAATGTCCCCCCTTTGTAAAGATGTTTGTTTTGCAGAATTCCACCATAAATAAATGGTGGAATTCTGCAAAACAAACATAAATAAATACCACCCCAAAATTTGTCTGTAAGTCTACTAACATAATTTCTCGCAAAACCAGTTCCAAGAAATGTAAGTAAATTTTACATTTTATTATCAAAAATCAACCACCTCTGTTTGTCCATCTTTACCTTGAATTTCAACTGCATCATCGACACCTGATTCTCAAAAGGCTCTTTTCAGAGCCACTAAATATTACGAAAGGAATTAAATCGGCTTCAGATTTGCATGTTTTTACTGTTTGCAGCTTACTGAGATGACCCACTACTTTGATGAAGTCAGTGATCAAAACTACAACTTCACCTAGCCAGGGTGCTCAAATTGTAAACACTATATCTCAGCCAAATATGGTCCAATCTTCAAATTTTTTGATTTATTTTGTTCCAAATAAATTCCCCTGCACCTTTGCTGCTAACCAAAGATAGGTTACCACTCACAAATTTTAGCTGTACAGCTTTGAAAAAAACAATTTTTTGGAGGGGGTGCTGTTTTAGGCCTGATAGTGGACCCTCAGCCCCAATATTTTTATATTTTTGCATGTATGGATAGAAAGAGTAATGAAAATCCTAAACAATGGTGTATACCTCATATTTTTATCTCTCCCATGGCCCGGGATATAGGGAATTGTAAAAGATAAAAGCTTTGTTCAAAACTGTTCAAATCAACAATCCAGCATTCAAAGGGGGCTTGAGGTAGGGAGATCATATCTCAGCCAAATGTGGTCCTATTTCCAAAATTTTTGATTTATTTTGTTCCAAATACATTCCCCTGCCCCTTTGCTGCTAAGCAAAGATAGGTTACCACTCAAAAATTTTAGCTACACAGCTTTGAACAAGAAAATTTTTGGGGGGAGGGGTGTGGTTTTAGGCCTGATAGTGGACCCTCAACCCCAATTTTTTAAAATTTTGCATGGAAGGTTAGAAAGAGGATTAAAAATCCAAAACAGTGGTGTATACCTTATCTTCTTTGCTTTCAAATAACCCGAGCAATTGCAATTTTTAAAAAAAGTCAAAATTACGTAAAAAAACGCAAAAACACTGGGGTGGAGGGGCTTTTCTAAAAAAATTTCCTGGGGTTTAAAGAGTTAAAGCCACACACCATGCACAATAGCAGTTTATTCTGAAATGCCTAGTCATGTAAAAACCATAGGTTTGTAAAATAATATTTTACTTAATAGTGCAAATAGTGAGAAAAACAAAGAAACACAGAGTCAGAATAACTGATTGAATTCTAAATCTGAACAAAACCAGCCAATGGACAACTAAAGATATCCAGTGTTAAAAGTGAAGCAATAGCTGACGTAAACTTACTGATATATTCCTCTAAACTTAAGACTCCATCTTTGTTCTTATCCATATCCTCGATAGTTTCCTATAAATACAAACAAATACGAAAATGATGATTCCTGACTGGATGCATAAGAACTAAAATGAAAAACACTCAATACTATCTCAATAGGTATTTGAATTTGAAGCAAAAAGCACAAGACAAGACAAAGAAAAGCAGTGCCCTTGAGGTAAGGAACCCATTGGAATTTAGATCACCAATGATGATGAGTTCACATAGTAAGATAGATTATAAATAGGGCTGTTGATTATAATGATTAATCGCCGTTAATGCATGCGATTAACATGTTAAAATTTTGTGCGATTAAAATTTTTAATGCAGATTAATTATTTTAACGCAAACTACCGCAGATTAATTTCTTAAACGTAAAATAGTCGGATGGCACAACATGAATGCTTGTGAGAGCATAATTATGCTGAAAATGTTATTAGATCAGTGGCTTAGCTGACAGGAAGTTTCCACTTCAGAATTTCAATCTGTCGTGGTAGACATTTGCAACCTGTCTTGACCCACGTTTTAAGAATTTAAAATGTTTGAGAAAAGAGCAACCGGACGCGGCATGGACCATTACAGTGGCATAGCCACGGGGTTGTTTGGGGTTGTTCGAACAACCCCACTTCAAAAAATATGACCAACACAATTTGTGTAAATCCGTTGACTTTTGTTTGGAGGTGTGGGGGGGATCGGCCACGGCTTCAGTGTTCAGTTGCATAGTGCCTCCAGTTAACCCCACTTCGCATAAGCTGGCTACACCACTGTGGGCCAAGCTCCAAACTGCTGTTACAAACACTGTCGAGCCGGATGAGGTTAACAGTATCCAGACAGAAAAATAAACGGCTACATGAGTTCTCGTCTGATTCTGAAAATGAACCTCTGGCTCAAAAGCCAAAAGATACTGTATGTTTAAGAGTAAAGTACATCATCATCGCCTTCAATAGCAGGTCGACATGGATATGAACCATCTTCTATGGTGGGATAAGAACGAACAAAGATATCCATCACTTTCCATTCAGGCCAGAAAATACCTAGCATCCAGAGATGTGCGGATCGCGGATGGATCAGTCCGCGGAGCCGGGTCTGCAAGGATTTTAAGGATCCGCGGACCTTGGCGGACCCAAGTATAAAAAAAGCTGGCGGAGGCGGAGTATCCGCGGATCCTGAAAACTGGCAACACGCACACACAGACACACAAATACATACACATTGTGCATAGCTATTTGCTACCTTTTCAAAATATGCCCTCAATTTTATGACTATTGCATGGTTGTAGATGACCAAAGTGCCAATTATCTCTTTGATCAACAGAAACGCTAAGTTAGGAGGTTTGCATAAGAGATCAGAATAACTGATGGGAGACAGCTTCCGACAAGTTCAAACTTCAAAGTCCAGTCAACCCGACTCGGATTCCATCCTTTTCCAAGTCATCTAATCCCCAGTCACTTAATCATCGTCACTTAACCCCCCGGCACGTAGGCCTAATCCCCAAGTGAATGGGTGCAACATTTAACGACCGGTGAGTAGAAAGGATTTCAAATGTGAAGTAAAGAAGATTTCAATTGAGACCAATTCAATAGCGATAGCGACACGAACTCTCTTTCAGTGTCAGTCGATTTCGTCAAAGGCCATTGAGTAAACAAAGGGGTGATTATGCCGGGGGTTTCATTTAATCTAGTGTACAAGGAGGGATAATGCCAGGGGTGGAATCATGGAATGTCCTGGGGAGAATGTCCGTTCTCCTTTGAAGAGGTAGGCGCCCTATTTTCGAATTTCGAGCGTCTAATTGGTTATTAAGTAATCAATTTTTTGCCTGAATTCGCTGTGTACTGTTTGAGGTGTGCAGTTGTGCACTCCACACGGTATTCATATATGAACGTAGCCTACATATGGCCTATAGACTCTCGAGACATTCATTCAGAGTTTACGTTCTGGTCAGTGCATTTCAAAATAACCGTCAGGGCTAATTTTTTTAGTGCAAATTACGTCGTCGCGTCGTTTTTATTCGTTGTGAACGTGCGATGCAATGGTGACCAAAAACGCGTCCGATGAAATAATTGAAAATCTGAAGGTAGGAGAACTGCGCGAAGGCTCTCCAACCAAATTTAATTTAAAATCGGAAGTGTACAATTTATTTACTATCTGCGGATGCGGATCCTCCGCGGCTCCTGATATTGGATATTCGCGCGGATGCAGATCCTCCGCGGATCTAAACCTGGCGGAGCCGGATTATCTGCGGTCCCAAAATTGTTGGATCCGCACATCTCTGCTAGCATCTCCAGCAACTACTGTCCCTTGTGATCGTTTGGTTTCATTATCAGGTCATGTTTTGAACAAGAATAGAGCGTCACTTGCAGTGGCGTCAATCTGTAGTAAAAGTTGTCAGGGTCCAACTTCTGAAAAACCTTGACAAGCCAAAAAGATCATCTCATCTCTTTTTTTTATTATTTTTCCTTCTAGGTGCTGACAAGCAAAAAAAGGTCGTCACCTAAATAATCGCACAACTGTAAAATCTAGATCTATTCAGATTTTTGTGAGGGCCCAATGCATTGTGGACCCTCACAACCACATTTTTGTGAGGGTCCGAAGACTCCGGACCCCAGGACCCTCACAGGATTGACGTCTATGGTCGCTTGAACAAAACAATGTCAACAGACTTGTGTGTCTTTCTCAATGGTTGAAAAACTAAAGCAGTTATTACTTTTAACTTTAAGTTTAAAACTTTTTATAGCTCTTTAGCTTTTACAGTTTTTTTATTTTCTTCTGAGATTGATCTGGCAAAGTCTTCCGCATACACGTAGCCTATATGACAGCGGACAGTGACCTCTGCAATTTCAGACCTGACATGAACGTCAATGAGATGGCAGAGCTGTATGATCGAACTCTAAGATCTCTGGCTGATCAATTTGCACCCCTACACACTGTCAAGTCTGACCGGGTTAAACGAGAGCCGTGGGTCGATGAGGAATGTGTTAGGGTGCGACGTGCATGTCGGAAGCTTGAACGTAGATTCAAATCCACTCGGTTTCATGAGGACAGAGAACGATGGTCGAGGGCGTGGATGGCAAAGATTAAACTGTTTCAAACGAAAAAGAATAATTATTGGACAAATAGGATCCATGATCAGGGAAAATCCCCGACTAAACTTTGGCGATCTCTGTCTCACCTCTTTAGAACGGGTGGGGATGTCAACTGTGGGCACCAATCATCCACATGCTCTGCGGACAAGTTTGCCGACTTTTTTCAAGAAAAGATTGCACGAGTGAGGAGGGAAACTGACCAAGGAGGAAATCCCCCTGATCTTGATGAACAAATGCAGCCGCTAGGGACACTCTATCAATTTAAGATGGTCTCCGAGGAGGAAGTCAAAAGAATGATTATGAGTTCTCCATCGAAATCGTCGCAGCTTGATCCAGTCCCGACATTTATGATTAAGGAGGCGATTGAAGTTCTTATTAGACCTATCACAATGATCATAAATGCATCGCTTGCCCAGGAAACAGTTCCATGCAATTTCAAAAGGGCGATCATCTTTCCTAAACTCAAGAAGCAGACATTAGATCCAAATGAACTAGCAAACTTCCGGCCCATATCTAACCTTTCATACCTTTCAAAGATACTCGAAAAGACGGTTGCAGCTCAGCTTGCACAGCATATAGAGGAAATCAGTACCTACCGGAAGAACAATCGTCATATCGCCCCTATCATTCTATGGGAACGGCGTTACTTAACATCCTGTCTGAAGTTTTGGATGCGGCTGATCAAGATCAGGTAACTGCATTAGTACTTCTAGATCTTTCTTCTGCATTCGACTGTGTAGACCATGACATTCTACTTAAAAGACTTCAGTGTCACTATGGAATTGGCGGTTCTGCTTTACGCTGGATTGCTTCCTATCTTTCAGATAGAGTGGTACAAGTGTTTTACGAAGGTGAACTGTCTAGCTCAAGACCGATGTTCATTGGCGTCCCGCAGGGTTCCATTCTCGGGCCACTGTTTTTTATCCTGTTTATTAGTAAGCTTCGGGAAGTCATTTGCAAATATCACCTTCGTTTCCACTTCTATGCTGATGATACTCAGCTTTATCGCAGTTGTCGTCCTGCCGATTTGCCGGAGGTTCTACAGATACTTGCGAGCTGTATTCAGGAAATTGATTCCTGGCTGAGAAGCAGCCGGCTAAAGCTTAATCCGGGAAAAACAGAATTTATCATTCTTGGTAATTGTAAACAAACGGCCAAGGCAGATTTAGTAGCACTTAAACTTTGGAATAATGTTATCAAAAGATCCAAGCAAGTTAAAGATCTTGGAGTTATTCTCGATGAAAATCTTACGATGGCTAACCACATTAGTAAAATAGTGTCAGGATGTTTCTACCAGCTTCGACAATTACGGGTAGTAATTGACTCTCTGTCGCAGGAATCAGTGCAAGTCCTGTTCCATGCATTCATAGCATCTCGTCTCGATTACTGTAATAGCCTACTTGCATGTACGGCCAGAAACCAAATATATAGACTTCAACTTGTTCAGAATGCCGCGGCACAACTCATTACGCGGACATCAAGGCGGCAACACATCACCCCTATTCTGCAACAACTCCACTGGTTGCCGGTACATAAGCGAATATCGTACAAGCTGCTTCTGCTAGTCGACAGATGTCTCAGAAAAGAAGCTCCACAGTATCTTATTCGAGACTGTAAACTGTTGTCTGATACAGCTCTCACTAGAACGATGGTCACACGTTCCAATTCCACCAGGACATTATCCGTGCCACGCACTCGTACCAGAATGGGAGAGCGTGCATTCAGGGTGATTGGTCCATCACTCTGGAATCAACTTCCGCCTCCTCTCAGAGATGGAATTTTAAACCGTGACATTTTTCTCGCTTGACTTAAAACATATATGTTTGACCTGGCAACCGAGGCGCATTTGTAATAATTGCGCCTAGTAAATGAACTTTATGTATGTATGTATATGACTCTTATGGGGTTCACTTGTTTAAATTTGAATTATTCATTTGCTATAGAAATTATTAGACTCGCAATTTATGACCTGCTAGCCAGTTCATTAAAATACAATCAATTAGGTAAACTAGAGGTAATGGGGAAAAATAAATGTCTGGTTTGCCAAATTCACACATTGCACAACAAACAGTAAAAGGCATAAAGAAAACATATTCAAAACTTGCATTTTTAATGAAGACAAAATCGATATGATGGATAGGCCTACCGTATATACTCGAGATAAAGTCGATCCGAGTATAAGTCGACCCCTAGATTTTGGGGATTTAAAGGTGTCTAAAGTCATTGACCCGGCTATAAGTCGAAGTGACGTCACCGCGGCGAACCCTCGAGGTGATAGTGAGAGTCGGAAAAATGGCGGACGCGAAGTGGGCATGTGGCGGCAGCGGCGCCATTGTTTTGATTGAAAAACTGCGTTTTAGCTTTGAACTATTGAGAAACTGAACGATTTTGACATTCCCAGATTGATTTCTGACGATTAAGAAAATTTTAAACCTGCTATTCGCTCATTCTTGATAATATAAAAATCTTAACCTTTATTTTCCCAACGTTCCCAAATGGGAACATTGATTTGAAAGCAGTTCAGGCAGTTAACCAAGCTATATCATCCTGGTTTTTTGTAGATTTTGTTTAGAGCACGTATCTATCTTTGAGTTTTGCATAAAATATCTCTGCTAATTTTTTGTACTTTTTGTACAAATTGCATTAAAATTCCGAAAAATTGCCAAAATCATAGGTATAGCGGATAAATTTTAAAATAAAATCTAAATGTCAACATTTATTTTACCATAATGGCTCATTTTATTCAACTATGACCCCTATGCATGATTTTGAGACCGATTGACATGTATGACCATAGGTTAAATTACAAGACATGATTGAACAGCCATGTTCCCAATTGGGAACGTTGGGTCAATGTGGCTAATAGGCTGACAGTTGTTGATGTTTCACTAGCATTGGCCATTGGTGTTCCAATCTGGCAAATATGTAGGACTAATATGTGTGTATGTTCTGCTGATACTTTTCATGAATATAATGACATGTTCTGTTGCACACAATTGTGTAGCTATTGTTGGACAATAGCTAAAATGCCTGTAACAAAGCAGCCCTCTTCTCTAGCAGTTGAAGCAGTTTTTGAAGAGTCCTTCAGTGACGATGATGATAATGCTAGTATTCCAGACATTTGCATACTGCCTCTAAACGATGGGGCAGATTATGAAGTTGAAGCAGTAGATGAAGATATCTTAGGTCCAGATGAATCATCATATGATGGTGTGAGCTTCATGTGTTTACGCGTGTTGCAGATGAAAGGATCCAGGCCTCAGCTGTGAAGATGACAAGACCTGTGATAGTAAGCTAGTAGCTCTGAGTTAAGTCATAACTATGTCAATCCTGTAGCCTTGATAGAGCGTCGTGTGAATGGAGTTTGAGGAAAAAAAAACTCACAGCCACGAATGTTCAGCAATTCAATGCGCAACGGAATAGACAGTGTTGATCTTCTTTGCATACCGACCAAAGATCAAATCCAAGAAATAGTGGTGGAACTTCCTTGTCAATGCATTCAATATTGCAGTGGTTGCGGCATGGAAGCTACATGTAAGGTCGCTTCTTCCGCGATCGCCTCAGATATCCTGAATTTCGACGTGAAGTAGTTGCTTGACTGTTGAAAGACACACCTCAATAACGTTATGGAGAACTCACTGCCTTTGTTCCGAATCTTTTACGACATGATGAAGTAAAACACTATCTGGAGTCTACTTCCCAAGGGGGAGGTGCTTATTGTCAGACAAATGCAAGAATGAAATGCTCCAAGCGTGAGAACTGAGAGGCACCTTCACATCAAGTGTTTTGAGGTCTACCACACCAATGATTAATTAATTAATTAATAATTAATTTAATTAATCACCTTAAGATGATACTTAAAACAGTATTTCCCACATACTATGGCTATATGAGGCATGTTCAAAAAATTATACATATAGTACAGCACAAATGAAGCATTGGTATTTCCAGGATTTTCTATAGTCATAATGACCCAACGTTCCCATTTGGGAACATGGGTATTGTTCCGTGATCTTGAATAATTTTTCTGATTTCAACTTTTTGTGTTACTATACATCAGAAAGTGTCTAAATATAAGTTTTCTTGAGTGAGTGTCAATTTTGAATGGGTCTGGGAAAATAAAGGTTAATTACCGGTAATCTTGAATTTTTTTTATATTTATGTAGCGCCAATAATTAATTAATACTTATGTGGCGCCTATAAATTACCAATCTTAAAATCGCTGATGTCAACTTTTATTAAGATGCCGTAGCGTATGTTGAAAATAATTAATTACGTAAAGAGTTAGCTAAATTAATTATTTTCGACATCCTATGTATGGAAACTTTACCCAACAGTTAGTGCCTCGCGTATAAGTCGAGGTCAGGATATATAACCTGTGAATTGGCCTTAAATTTCTCGACTTTATCACGAATATATACGGTATGTTTTATAAATTTATAGGCCTAATATTGCCAAATGAGAAGAAAGAATCATGCGATTAAACAGTTAATAACTGTGATTAAATATTTTAATCGTTCGATTAATTTCGATTAAAATTTTTAATCGCACAACAGCACTAATTATAAAAGCCCACAAACTGACTGAGCATAACCCAAAATCTATAAAATCAACAAAGATGCTTGTAAATTTACAATAAATGTTCATGAAAGTAGAAATGCAGCAAAGCCTTATTATTTATTAATGGGAAACTTAAGATGAGGACCTCTTTATATCAATATATTAGTAACAGTCCTCCAATTTTTCTTTGTAAACTAAAATGATACAAAGATATTTGATTTGTCAACGTTGTGCTTAAAGCAACAAGTTTCAGATCCAAAGAATGCTGCCGACACTGTTTGCAATGCCAAAAAATAAATGCATACATTAAAAGATTAACACTTACATCAACAATAACATCCTTCATGTGCTTTGATTCCTCAGGATGTAGAAAATCAGTAAATTCACCTTTTGTAAGAAAACCATCATTGTTCTGATCTGCCTTAGACCATCTTCTGAAATCTCTCTTCATCATGTCATGGTAGTTGTAACCCCTGCCTTCTTTAGCATTTTCTTCATCTGTGGCAGTGAGTAATTTCTTTATTTATTTCATCGTACTTTATGCACATTATCAAAGCAAGTAGAGTGGAAGACTCTTAATTTATAACAGAAAACCAAGTTTAACATGCTGCATTTATGCCTGTAGAAGAGAAAACAAAGCTTCCCATAAAACAAGTGGTTTCTAAAAAAGAAATTGCTAACAGTACCAGGCACCTGTCCACATCACTGTAAGCCCTGATATAAGAGTATGTAAACTACAAGAGCATTGTACTTCTGAAATAGTACAATGCTTTCAGTATATTATATTGCAAGTCAATTGAATGCTAAGGACAATGCCAGAAAATCTGATAGCTTCACAAAACAGCTCATCCCTCACAACTTACCACCAATATTTCCATATGTCCTTTCTTTATAAGTTTCCCAAGAAATTGATCCATTTTCTGCCACTTTATAATTTTTCCAATGACGATCACTATCCAATCGTATATATCGTGCTTGTACATATTGAATCCATTCAGCCAGTTCATCCTCGGTCAAAAGATTGCTACCATCTTTGTCAATCTTTGCATATAAAATTCTGGAAAAAATATTTTTAAAAGCAATGCCAATCATGAGATTTAAAATGTTAAATGAATGCTGTACATAATATTAAATAGTCAGCTGCTGATAATGCTAGCCTAGTTATCAATTTATCACCATTATCGTCCTCTGCTTCTTTTCAACATGTATACGTCTATAGTGCAGGGCAGCAATGAAAAAATCCCATTCTATATAGATCAAATAAAATTAGCAAAAGATGTCAGAAAATTGATAAAGCTATCAAGCAATAATGGTACTCTGAACAATGACTCATAAACTTAATTTTCAGAAATTTCCCTTACCTAAACTAACTGCAACTGAAACCAAGGATATAAAATAAAAAGTAACTTAATTGTCACCGGAACTAAATTAAAAATAATTTTTCTGCCTTGATTTTATTGATCAAGATACACTTTGCTCCTTCATGTAGGTCCTACTGCAAATATCCCAAATCTGAGGACATTATCCAGCTCTTTTTATGTCTGCTTTATAAGTTCAATCTTCTATAAAACCCTTCTTATATGAACATATTCGGATCATGTTGTACGTCTTCTCCTTAACAATTTATAACCACATAGGCATTTTGATTTTATGAATTGAAAAATGATAATGTAGAAGTACTCCACTTTACCCAAGACGATCTCTGCTCTCTTCAGCTGACAACTGATCAAATTCTTCGGCATTATCTTTTCCTAGAAATGCTTCATGGTCAAAATCTTTGTTGTGCAATTTATTTGGGAAATGTTCTTCATCAATACTAAGAGGCTGACAACACAATTAGTGAATATTTTAACCACAGTCTGTGAAAATCAATTCATGAACAATTCGTGCAATTTGTGTAAGTAAAAGTAAAGTAAAATCTCGTGGATTTCTATAGCGCCTTGGAAAGCAGCAGCTTATTCTTAGGCCCTCAGCCTTTCTTGAAATAGCTATGGGGAAGGTATATTATCAGCCAGGCAATAGTCAACATCCAAAGGGCAGTGAGGCTAGGTTGCTACAGCTATGGAGGATATGATTTTAGAAAAAGGAAGGATTTAAGCTTAGACCTGAAGACTTGAGGAGATAATGCAGGAATTATAGGAAATGAGGATTCAGATTTTATTGTTTGAAAGTGTCCAAGTCTGCGGAGGGAAGCTTGGATCAAGTTCCAAATTTCAGGTGAGGCGTATGAGAAGGCACGGTTGCAAATTTTCAGGGATGACTGATTCAGTGGGTGTCACAGAGTGAGGTAAGATGATGAACGTGTGGGTCGAGGAGGCTGATGGGTTAATAGTGATCTAAGGTAGACAGGTTTTGATGACTGAAGTGAAGTGTGTAGTCTATATGCCTGTTGTTAAATTAATTAAGCAATCTGTAATATATTTTGTATCAAGATAAAACAAATTTCAAAAGAAATTTTTCAAAATATTTAAAATCCAAATACTAATATTGGAATGATTTCTTGAAATTTGCACAAGTCATAAATTGCACAATGCATCAATCATAAACTATTTTACGTCCATTATAACATTGACTGTGACATAACATTATAAGATCGACTGTGATCGAGAGGAGATCAGTTCTCAGGTCCAGTCGGAGAGTGCAGTTGTTGGTCCCTCCCCCGTCCAAGACCCCTAAGTTTGAGGAAAGATCATTCGCGCGGGGGAATCTCGCCCTGTTGAACTCCCTTCCAGACAATGTGACTGGAGCAGTCTCAGCTGGACTTTTCATTAGAAATTTGAAGACACATTTATTTAATATTGGATATGAACTGTGTTAAGTGCTCTTGTTGTAGGCCTTAGCCTTGTCTACTGCACTATATAAATTGTCAATAAATAAATAAATAACAATGCATCAGTTGACAACAAATTAAAGTAAATGTATCAATTGGTCAGAAATTGTGTAAGTTCAAAGTTATTACAGTCATTCTCTTCTCTTCTTACCCCATTCTATCACTTTCTCTTCAGTCCATGACTACAAAAAGGGCCTGAATAAAAGTTTTCAAATGACAACCATTTCGTTCTCCGTTGGTTCATTTCATAAAAATATTTGTGGCATCTAATTTAATAATTCAGCATACCCATAAATGACATGTTGGGCAAAAATTCAAAAGTTCTAGCTGCTCAATCACATGTAGCGCTGATCATATGCATAAATTTAGTTTTCTTTCCTCGTGCCAAATGCACTCTTGTATCTCCTGGATCACTTGACACACTTCAAAATTTCCAATTTATGAATTGTGAAAAATTTCAAGAAATCATATCATTATAATTATATCACATCATATCATATACTATTTGTATTTTTAAAAATTATTTTATGTTAGTATCATCTAAGTATTATAACATGCTTGTTTTCAACAATTTATTAACTGAAGTTCAAAATGGCATTACACAGCGTCAAATTTCTGATCCATAGTACTTCACCTGATGATCCACATCAATTTCTTTTAAAAGATTTAATTTTAGAGCATCACTCACTTTATCTAAAATTCGTGTCTTGTATTCTGGTGGAGGTATAACTGAACATTTAACTGATGATCCAAACATCAAAAAAAGCAGTATAACAGTTTCCAGAGACATTTCTGAAACACAGATAGATAGTCTGAAGCTTTTTCAGAAATCTAAAAGAAAGCAAGAATATCTTACCAAACTCACCCTCCCTTCCTCGTTCTCTCCTCCTACCCCTCTTCCCTATCTTCCCTCTCCCTATCCTCTCTCTTGACGACCCTCTCTCTGTGTTATCATATACCGGTAAAGCATAGATACAATGAATCATTAAAGTTAAAATTGTTGGAAATAATTGTTTCATGCAAAATGTAAGCAAAACAAATATAATATATTAAACAAAACAATATAATTTAAAGTCAACAGCAAAATGTATGTCAGGGGTATTCAAACTTTTTTGAAGACAGTCCACATTCCGTCTTCCATCATTTGTGAGGGTCCATTAGTTACAACTTACAACAAAAGTCCTATTATTCCAATGCCTACTATGATGTAGTAGGTAACTACGAGTACCAGTAACTACAGGTCCACTTAAAAGACTGTTCTAAGTGAACCAAGGCAACAGGTACAAATGAGAAATCCCAAAATGCAAATAAAAATTTTTAGACTTCATGATAGCGCATTGGCAATCCCCATCTGAAAAATGTTTTCAAGGTCATTAGTTCTCGTAGCAGGGCCTGGGGCTCAAGCTCCAGCTGCAAAGATTTTTAGTAATATTAGAAATAAACAGTGAGCTCTGGTGTATATTTTAAAGACTAACTAAGATTTATTACTGAGTAACCAAAAGCTGTTATAAAGCAGGAACAGTATGGAGATGAGGCTAATATTTATAATCATAACTGAATTTTAAGTGGCTTAGTGGGGCCTTTACTCTGTTGAAAGCCATTAAAATTCTGGTTCAAAATTTTTCAGACATTTATTGAAAGAGCTGTGGCAGTCCACAAGAAACATCCTAGCAGTCCAAACTGTGGACCGCGGGCTGCAGTTTGAGTACCCCTGATGTAAACAATCACAAAAACGATTACTATGGTTATGGTACTGGTAAGGCTCCTGCGGGAATTGAACCCGCGACCTTCTGCTCCACTGTCCAGCGTTGTTACCACTCTTCTAACTTCCCACCCCTATAAGCTATCTTATTGTCGTAGGAATTAATTTTAGGTCGATTAATTATTTTAGGAATTAGAGGCCGTTCTGTTGTACAGTTAATCACTATAGGCCATGACCAGTCTAAGTACGTATAGAAGAAACTAGAAACTATTAAAAATTAATAAAACTATTAAAAATTTTAAAAAATAAAAAATATTAAAATATTAAAAATTAATTGAAAAATTAATCGATTAATGAAAATTTAATCGATTAAAAATTTTAACAATTAATCGAACAATTAATCGTTAATTTCCGCAGCCCCAAATATAATATAATATAATATAACAAGGTTAAAGTGGTTCAGTAGGGACTGCCCTGTGTGAGAACCACTGTTGTTCCCATTCAATCTAATATCCTAAAGTACTGAGGTTTATTTTGAACTCATTCACAGTCATAGCCATTATAATTATTATCCTCTCATCCAGTTCATTCCATCTGTCCACCACTCTTGCACTAAAAAAGTGTTGTTTGTGTCTCCCAACCCATTTCTTGAACAGTTTAATGTTGTATCCTTTGGTTCCATCATACTGCTTCATTGTAAAAAAAACCTTTCTCTTGGCATTTCCACTTTGTTTGTTAGTATTTTGTATGTCTCGATCAAATCCCCTCTCTTTCTCCTTTTTTCCAAGGTTGTCAGTCCACAGTGTTTTAGCCTTTCCTCATAGGTAAGTCTATGATATCCTTTGATCATCTTTGTTGCTCTGTGTTGTACTCTTTCTAAGGTCTCTATACCTTTCTTCAGGAATGGACACCATGCACAATACTCTAAATGTGGCATACCAATGTCTTGTAAAGTCTTATTATTACATCATTCTCTCTGCTCAGTATCGTACTTTTGATCATACCTAGAATTCTGTTGGCCTTCTTAGCTGCCTCTGCACATTGCCTAGATGGCTTTAAGTTGTTATGTACGATGACCCCTAGATCTTTCTCCTTGTTTGTAACTTTTAGTCCTTTCCCACATAACTTAAATTCATGATCTGTTCCCTTCTTCCCAATATGCATCACAGAGCATTTATCTGTATTAAAAAGCATTTGCCAATTCTGTATTAAAAAGCGTGTGTCAATCTCCTGACCACTGAGATAGTCTATTTAGGTCTTGTAAAATTTTTGCCTCTGCTTCACTATTACTCTGTCCACACAGTTTTGTGTCATCAGCAAATTTTGAAATTTTTGAATTTTATATCATCATCGATGTCGTTGATATATATTAAAAACGGTAGAGGTCCCAACACTGAACCTTGAGGCACCCCACTTATAACCTCAGCCCAATCTGAATACTTGCCTCTTATGCCTACCTTCTGTCTTCTGTTCAGAAGCCAATTTTTTATCCAACAAAGAACTCTATCTCTAATTCCACTGGCCTGAAGCTTGGCTGCCAGTCTTGAATGAGGTACTTTATTGAATGCTTTTGCAAAGTCCAGATATATTACATCAACTGTTTTCCCTTGTCCAGCCTGTCATAAATCTCCTCTAAAAAGCAGGTTTGTTAGTGCTTGGCCTTGTGCTTGGACTTGTACTGTGCTTAACAAGAGTAGGCACTGCAGATTTAGTCTCTATTGACTATTGTAGTTGTAGCTACTACAGATTGTACAAACTTTGTGTGCATTATTTAGATGTATTTTAAAAACTTACAAAGTTTAAGTTTTACCCGAATCTGTTGCTGACAATAGTAGATGAAATGTGCGGTAATTTTGAACCTAAGCGAAAAGGTTGTTTATTTGAACATGTACTTGTGCTTGCTTTATTATTATTATTATAAATGTCAATTTGTATAGCGCTCTGTGCCTGGCTAAGGCCATAGTCAAGAGCGCTCTACAGAAGCCTCTGATATGAAATGCTGAAAAGATGCGTCTTGAGTTTCATTGCAAATTTGTCGGGAGTGGTTTCGCTAGTTATCTCCTCGGGGAGGGAGTTCCAAAGTCTAGGGTTCCCCCTCGAGACAGATCTATCCCCGAATTTGGCTGTCTTAGACAGGGGAGGGACAACAAGCTGGACTCGGCGACATGATCGTAGCTGCGAGCGTCTGTCAGCTGGGGAGGGTCGGTGCACAAGTCTCGATAAATACTCCGGACAGCACGGGTCGTGTAAAGCTCTGAACACCAACCAACATCGTTTGAATGCTATCCGTTCAGGTATCCGGAGCCAGTGAAGGTGGTCTCGTAACAGCGGTGTGACGTGTTCGTTCCACCTGGCTCCGAATATAAGCCGCGCGGAAACGTTAAGAACTGATTGAAGGCGGTTCAGTAGGCTGTCCGGGAGTCCGAAGAGTAGACTGTTACAGTAATCCACGCGTGTCAGGATGAGAGCGTGCACCAACATTATCACATCCAGTAGTGGAAGATAACGACGAATGGCTTTGATCCTTCTTAGGTGATAGTAGCAGGTACGGATCACATTCGTTACGTGCCCGGTGAACGAGAGCGTCTCGTCCAGAAGAACACCGAGGAGTCGCAGCTCAGTCATCGGCGCAATGTCGACTCCGTCAATCGTGAACGGATTGTGGCCGATGAGATGACTACGTCTCGGGGTAGTGACCCAAAGGAACTCTGTCTTTCCAGGATTGAGGGATAGTCGGTTCGCGTCTGTCCATTGTCTGATTGCGGTGATACAGTCTGTTATGCTGGATCGTAGTCGATCAGCCTCGGATGGGTGGCAGGAGGAAAACACTTGAACATCGTCCGCGTAGGCATGCAATCCCAGCCCGAATGACTGAATGGTTCGGCTGATGTCTCCTACATATAAGACAAATAGCAGCGGGCCGAGGACGGACCCTTGCGGAACGCCGCTGAGGACCTGGCGCGGCGCTGACGTAACTCCGTTCCAGCAAACCGACTGGACTCGCCCAGCCAAATAGTCCTTGAGCCAGGCTAGAACAGTGCCTTTTACTCCATAAGAGTGTTCCAAGTGGCGAACTAGAATGTCATGGTCGACAGTGTCGAACGCCGCTGAGAGATCGAGAAGGCAAAGTAGACACATCTTGCCATTAGAGATCGCATTGACGATGTCATTGAAGATGTGTAGGACAGCCGTCTCCGTGGAATGGCCCTTCCGGTATGTTGACTGGTCTTCGGGCATCAGGCCGTTAGCTGTCAGGTACGCAACCAACTGGCCATTCACCACTCTCTCCAGTAACTTGGAGAGAAAGGGAAGGTTTGCAACTGGGCGATAGTTGCTAACTTCAGCTTGGCCTAGTCCCTGCCTCTTGAGGTGCGGGTAGACGACGGCACTCTTCCATGGCAGCGGAAATTCTCCACTGCTTAGAGACTTCGACAAGACTGTTGCGGTGAAGGGCGCAAGCGTCTCGATGGACTCTTTGAGGAGCCATGCAGGTAGTGGATCGGCTGAACATTGTTTGCTCGGCATTGACCTCACTGTCTCGATTATCTCGGCTGTCGTAGGGGCTGAAAACAGCGAAAGGGAGGACGAAGAGTATTCCGTACACTCGGCAGGTCGAGCGTTGGACGTCCTATCCCTGATGGTGTCAATTTTTTCATCCAGGAATTGGTGGAAGTCTTCGGCGGAGAAGCTTGAGGGCGGACGAGGGCCCGAAGCGCGATTTCCGAGCAGATTATCCAAGTGTCTCCATGTCTGTTTGGAGTCTAGTTTGGCCGATTCTAGAGCGCTACGCCAGTATTGCCTGCCCTTTATTCTCACCAGGCGTCTGCTCTTTTTAAGCGCCGAGCGCCAGGCGCAGTGAGCGGCAGGCTCTCGTTCAGTCCCCTCAGCCGATGGAATGTCCTCTCGAGGCGCCGTGCTTCTCATCGTGCTTGTACTTGTGTTTGAATGTAAAGTGCTTAGCCTTGTGCTTGGCCTTGTGCCTTAGGTGCCTGGCCCTGTGCTTGGCCTTGTGCCTTAGGTGCTTGGCCTTGTGCTTGGCCTTGTGCCTTAGGTGCTTGTTAACAAGACTGCTAGTAAAAAGTCTAGTATGTTTGTTAAGCAAGATCTTCCCTTAAGAAACCCATGCTAGCTATCCTTTAAAATCGTGCCCGGACGTGAGGCCAACGGACACTAAGCCGAACGGACATTTGGCCGAAAGACATTTGGCCAATGGACATAAGGCCGAGTGGTCATTAAGCCGACAGACTTTTGGACGACAGTGATGATGATGATGATGATGATGATGATGATGATGATGATGATGATGATGATGATGATGATGATGATGATGATGTAGGCCTACACACACAGTAGGGTTAGAGTTGTTTTTTTGTAGTGTTTAGTTTTTGCAGCTGCCCTTCTCCCTTTTGACAATCGGTTTTGAGATCATTTCACCTCGTTCTACCTCATATCCAACGTCAAATTTTCCTTCGGCCGATTTACCCTCTGCCACATAACCGTTGGCCAAATGTCCATAGACCAAATGTATTTTGGCCAAATGTCCGGGAGCCTTTAAAATCTTGTGACTGATAAGATGGTCCAATATCTTTGCTTTTAATATTTTTCCAGAACTTTACACAGTATACAGGTCAAACTCATTGGCCTATAATTTCATGGCTCCCCACGGTTACCTTTTTTGAATATAGGAGTGACTACTGCTGCACTGCATCCCTCCAGTCCCTAGGGACTAATCCCAATTTAAGTGACCTGCTGAATAATGTGGTTATTATTACCTCACTAACCTCGTGTCTTACCTCATACAGAAATTTTTATTGTAATATATATTTGTAATATATATTGTCTATTCCAGGGCATTTGTCAGTTTTCATTTGACTCAGAATTTCCAGGACACACTCCTTATTGCAATTTATGTCTGATAATGCTTCCTCATCTTTTCCACAAAATAATTTCATGGGCTTTGGTATGTTGGTTGTGTTTTCCTTTGTGAACACTGATCCAAAGTAATCATTCAGAATTGTTGCTGTCTCCATGTCATCCATCACTGTTTCTCCAGAATCAGCTACTAATGGTCCAACTTTTTTTTCGCTTCATCTTACTTCTTGGATATCCATAAAAACTCTTACTGTTCTGTTTGATGTCTTTTGCTAACTTCTTCTCATACTCTGCAACAGTCACTTTATTTGCAGCTGTTGATTTGTTCCTCTTTTGCACGTAACTGGACTGTAACTGTTTTAATCTCAGCTTGTTCCAAACCTTCATTGCTTTGCATATTTAGTTGGTGCTTTCTCAATTTCTTCCATGCTTTGCTTTTATCCCATCTCTTCTTCTGTACCCCTCTAGTTACCCATGGAAGCTTTTTTTAATTGTCTGCTGTTTTGGTATTGTTGAATCCATAACCTTTGACATGCAATTTTTAAATATTTCCCAGCTTTCTTCTGCATTTGTTGTTGTATAGTCCTCTGAGCTAACACTCAGTGTAGATGGAGGCAGAAATCAAAATATATTAGAAATAATTAATTTAATGACAAAGTTTAATTTAGTCTATTGGGCGTCTCTATAGAACGAACGTGCGAATATCTGAATATCGAATCCGACTGCTAGCTTTATGGAGGCATTCCCCTAGACACCAATGCGGACTACAGAAGAGTCAACAGCAAGAATCTGATTTTAATTCTAGATTAGAAAATATTCAGTTCAGGCAACCAGTTTAACTTTTTAAACCGGTTTAATATGATAGCGTCTAATTCCCTGGCCTTACCGCAACTGGCAGTCTGTCTTTTCAGCAGCTTCGACAATTCATCAACTACAATAATCAAGCAATTAATTTACCGATAATGAGCTAAACTGATGAGGGCAAAGTTTAAAGGAAATACGCCAGAAGCAATACCCTCCGGTGAGTGAGGAATATACTAGAACCAAACTAGGTCTAGGAGAATAAGTTCCTTGGCCGCAAAACTCTTTGCGTAGCAGTGTACCCGACTACGTGCGTTCCGGCGCCCAACGTAACCTAGCTACGCGGGCTACAGAGTCAGGCTGCAAGCGAAGGCAAAAGCGCAGCCACTGCCAGTTAGCTAAAAGGAATCGCAGCAAGCAGCAGCTAGAGCTGTGTTTTGTCTGCGGCTGCTGCAGTGCTGCTCGTCAGTAACTACTAACTAGCTGACAAACATTGTAACTTATGGAAATTTAGAAAGTGTTATTGCTTTGAATCGATGTTGAATTCATTTCTTGAGTTTATTATCTTACTACTCCATCCTCGTGGCACCTACTTATTCCATCTCTCTTACATAGGGTTGCCAGACGTCCGGCAAAAGGACATGTCCTCCTTTTGGGCCTCGTGTCCTCGGTGCGGCCGGCATTGGTCTGAAATGGAAAATGTCCGGCTTTTTGATCTCATCATCTGCTGACTTGAATTTCGATCTACTTGGCCATGTAATTGGCAATTGCACTCTATCATGGAAGATCAGTGGCAGCTCCAGGATTTGGCAAGTGGTGGGCCGTTGGGGTGGCAACTTCTAATCATGGGGCCAGCCATTTGTTGTTAGTTATATAGTAATAAGTATAGGTCCCAACAGAGGGCCACTGGGGGACCAAGCAGTGCAGGCACTCAATAGGGGCACGGACCCTCGGGCCCCTGTGGAGCCGCCACTGTGGAAGATCAATGTTCAATGGACAAAGACGAGATCCAGATTGCGAGGACCTTTTTTGCTTGTAAATATTTTTTATCTGTATTCTATTTTACTAAATAAATATATAAAAACATCAAGTCTTCTGCAGTCACCTCATATGTATTTATCCATTCATTATTAAATCCTATTTAAGTACTACCTTATATCAATTGCTTAAATACCTAAGGTTGGCCATCATACGGGATTTATTCCCTTAGGCCAACCCCTTTCTCAATAATATTATTTATGTTCTGTGACATTAATTAATTTGTTATCATCACTCCAAATGTCATCTATCTATATCAATCAAAGTCTCTATACAATAGCGTCTGTTTAGACTTAGTCAATTTAGATTAAGTAAATTTTGATTGGTTTATAATAATTGTTTTTTAAATGTTTCAACGCACTCGCCGACAAATTGAAACACTACTATGAAGTGTAAATTTTTAGGGCTTTTAAATTTTTTAAATTGTTTTTTATTATTGTTTTTTATTATTAAATCGATATATATATATATATATATATTGACTCCGATATTAATTAATAGTCATTAGTTATTAGTTAAGTTAGTATTACCGTTTGATGTCATTGAATTCATTGTGTTATTATTATTATTATTATTATTATTATTATTTTGATGTCATTGAGAAATAAATTATTCTTCTTCTTCTCAGTATGTGGCCCCCCAATCGTTCAACGTTTGGAAATTGGAATTCATTATGTTGGCGCCCAGGCGGAGGCCGATGATGATTCAATATCACGTCCATTAAAACTAACAATTTATCATTATTATTAACGGTCCCAGGTGGATTATTATTATTAATTTAATTTTATCGTCGATGTTTTCAAACAGGATGGAGGTGTTCATCAGAAAGGCAGAAGTCAGGGACGCCTCAGACCACCCCCGTCCCTGAAACCGCAGCGCTCATCGGCAGAGCAGACTGTAGCTGAGGAGGGTCGGTCCGGTCTCAAAGAGTCAAAAACCAAAAATCAGTCAGGGCAATACCAAGACTTAAGGAGGAAATAAATATGTTTAAGGTGACGTCTAAAAATATCTAGAAGAAGAGGCCATCCGAATATCAGGGGAAGGGAGTTCCAAACATATGGAGATGCATAACTAAAGGCCCTATATATATTGAGATTTAATTAATAGTCAACGAATGGGAATTTTATTAAGAATTTTGGCATCCAGATTTAGTGCAACAATATCACTTCGTAAAACTAACAATTTAGGGAATTTCAAGAAGGCATTTATTTTTGCAGACCTCAAAGGATATATATCGGGGCTGATGATATAATAGCATTTCTCAAAAACCAAAGATAAGTGGGATGCTGATTTCTTAGTATCTTAAAAGAATATCAGGGGAGGAGGTAGCAATTTTGAATTTAAAACGTTGTTCAATCGAGGGAAGCCAATGCAACCGAAGATACGGAGGATCAGGAGTAATGTGATCAAACGTTGTTCCCCGTTGGAATAATGTGATCAATTCGTTGGAATTACAACAGCATTCTGAATAGTCGGAAGAAAACCCGAAAAGAAGCGAATTACAATAGTCGATTTTAGACGAAATAAATGCATTAGCTAAGATTATTGAAGACCTTGTATCCAATGTCTTACGAATCCGTCTAAAGTGACGCATGAATGCAAAACAAGACTGTGACAATTTAGACAAATGTGACTTGAACGATAAATCGGTATCAAATAATATACCTAAGTTACGAACTGATTTAAGTGGAACCAAGACTGCATCTCCAAAAGATAATTCTAGGGAGTTTTTTGGTAGCTTCGTCATTAGGGGTTGAGTACCTAGAATCGTGAATTTAGTTTTTGAAGGATTGATGAAGAGACGATGAGAAATAAACCAGTCGCGAGCTGTAGTAAGGACGTTTAGTAAATTAGCGAGCTCAGGTGAAACAGAGTCCGGGGAAAAGAACACATATATAGCTGGGTATCGTCACCATAAAAGTGAAAATTTACAGACCTATTTTTCAAGACATGTGCAAGTGGAGTGGTATAAAGAGTAAAAAGCAAAGGACCCAAAACAGAACCCTGCGGAACTCCAGTGGTCAGAGGAACTGAAGAAGAAATAGGACCATGCATTTATCGTAACACATTGAGATCGATTAGCAAGATAGGAAGTAAAGAAATCCAAGACAGTGCCAGATAATCCAAACCAAGATTCAAAACGATGAAGGAGAATAGAATGATCAATGGCATAAAAAGCAGCAGACAAGTCAAGAACAAGAGCTTTTAGATTAGAGGTGGGTCGATTAATCGAAATCGAAATCGCGATTTTTGGAAAAACCGATATCGAAATCGACACGATTATCAAATAAATCGAAATAATCGATAATCGACGGAAAAATAATCGAAATCGCGATTAATTTTCGATTATTCCCGTAAGTTAAATTATGCAATATTTCCGATTCAAAGAAGGATCTATTTACCGTTGATTATCAGATTTTCATTGAAAATAGATTCAACTGCGTATAAAGACAAGCGCCATCTTTCTGGGTTTGACAGCAGCTTTCAATGCGGTGTGGCATGCGGGTTTAATGTACAAACTCTCGCTCAACTTGCCACCCTGGTTCTGTCAACTTGTGGAATTACTCCTCTCTGACAGACGGTTTTTAGTTCACTTGGGAGAAGATGTCAGCTCCTGGAGAGTGGAGACGTCAACGAAACGGTCTACCACAGGGTTCAGTGCTAGCCCCTACGTTATTCAATTTGTATACAAACGACGTACCTGATACCATCAGTAGGAAGTTTTGATACTCTGACGATATCGGCCTTGCCACTCAGGCTCAACCCTTTAAGGAGATTGAAGACCAACTGAACATCGATAGGCCTACACAGAGGATTGTCGAATAGGCCTACTGTAAAATATGGCGGCTTAAACCGAATCCAACCAAGACCGTTTTTTGTGAGTTTCATCTACAAAACACTATTAAGCAAATCTTGAACTGAACATACAAATGGACGGTTATCAGTTGAAACATGATCCGCACCCGGTATATCTAGGCGTCGCACTCGACAGAATCGAGCTATAAAATTCATCTTAATAAGCTTGCCAGCAAAGTTAAAAGCCAGACAAATCTTCTGTCGAAACTTGCCGGATCCACATGAGGAGCCAATGCCACCACTTTAATTAAGACAGGCAGCCCTAGCACTCTGCTACTCAACTGCTGAGTACTGCTGCAACACCCCACACCAAAGTCGTCGACACAGCTGCACGCCGCCATGAAAATCATCTCTGGCACTACACGCCGCCATGAGAATCATCTCTGGCACTCTACGTCCAACCGAACTGTCGTGGCTGCCGGTCCTCTCTAACATCTGCCCCCAAATCTGACAAGTTTCTGCTGAATGTGGCAGAAAATGAAGACTGGCCACTTCACGAGGACCTAACCAATCCTCCTCAAATCACGTCACCCCCTGCGGTTGAACAAGGAACCCACAGACGTCGATGGTCAGTGGAGACTTGACTGGAAGTCGGCTCGGGTGACCAACTACGTGCGTACGGTAATACCATCTGGTAGAAGATCCCGCTATCCGACAACTGTAGGATTCGATACTCTGCACACGTCATTTTTTGTGTCTGTTGAACCGCTTCCGGACAGCGCAGGGTCATTTGCAGTACTGTCTCCGGAAGTGGGGTCTGAACGACTCGGATCCGTGTATCTGCGGCGAAGCGAATTGCAAACAATAAATCATATGCTGTATATATTTTCGAAGTGTGGTATGATTTGTTTAGAAAGGCGAGCAGCACTTAAACCTCATCATGTAGAGCAACTAGTGTTCTTATCTCACGACTTGAATAACATCCAGCAACAGTAGACTGAACTAGAAGTCATGTTGCGGAACTGTCATAGCCACATGTAGCTACCAACTGATAATTGCGATGTGTCTCATCTGTTTTGTGTTTTATGAATATTTTTGTGCTTAATTACTATTGATCATTGTCCTGAATCCTGAGCCTGTTGCAGCAAGTTTAGCTAGCAATTTGGTGAATCTATTTGTATTTCACAAGTTGATTGAAATTCGTATAATTTACTTGGCCATTTTACAGAGCAGTAGGGAAAGCCAGTTTTAAAAGTGCTGTGAAACAATCGAAACCGAATCGCGATTATATAAAAAACCGTAATCGAAATCGAAATCGTGAAAAATAATCGAAAAAAATCGTAATCTTAATCGGCAAAAATAATCGTAATCGACCCAGCTCTATTTTAGATCTGGTCTTATGACCTTTTAGATCTGATCATCTTTTAGATCTGGTCTTAAAACATACCTGTTTGACTTGGCTTATCCCCATTAGATTGCTCCCCCGCTGTTCTGAATGATCTTCTGGATTGACCTGGCTCTAATTCTATTTGGTGCCCCATCGGCTGATGCCCTGGGCATTATGATAGTGAGGCCATAGAAGTTGATTGATTGATTGATTGATTGATTGATTGATTGATTGATTGATTGATTGATTGATTGATTGATTGATTGATTGATTCATTCATTCATTCATTCATTCATTCATTCATTCATTCATTCATTCATTCATTCATTCATTCATTCATTCATTCATTCATTCATTCATTCATTCATTCATTCATTCATTCATTCATTCATTCATTCATTCATTCATTCATTCATTCATTCATTCATTCATTCATTGATGATTGATTGCCTAGTGTGGCGACCATGTGCCACAAATAGCGATAGCATTATTATTATTATTATTATTATTATTATTATTATTATTATTATTTCTTAATTATTATTAAAGATTGCTTAACTGCATAAACTTGTTAGTTAATAGTGCTGTTACGGTTAACCGAACCGAACCGAAACCGCGGTTTTTCGGTCAAAACCGAACCGAACCGAAACCGCGGTTTTGACCATGCAAATTGGACGGTTTTAACCCTAGGTTAGGGTTAGCGTTAACCCTAACCTGGGGTAAAACCCTAGGTTAGGGTTAGGGTTAACACTAACCCTGTGACCTCTTTTTTAAATGCATTAAATGCATTTAATGCATTTCAATGCAGTTCAATCAATGCACAGCTTTTAAGCTCTAAAATAACGAGTGTTGTTCTTCTGTCATGTCTATGTCTCTATGGTGAGTCAGAGTCTGACGTCATTATTGAAATCAGTAGAAATAATTTTAAAATGGCTGCATTAGTAGTGTCGCGCATAAAATTGGTGTCAGACATTTAGACTTGGGACCCAGTGGCGTCGCTAGGGTTGGTGTCACCCAGTGCGGTAAAATCGTGGTGTCACCCATTTAGACTTGGGACCTCTTCTAAATCTTTCTTATTTTTCCTTCTCAAATACCGTGACAAGCAAAAAAAGAAGGTCATCCTTGTTTGGTGTCACCCCCCTAGATGGTGTTACCCGGTGCGGTCCGCACCCCCCGCACCCCCTCTCGACGCCACTGCCCCTACCCAATTCCATAATCCTAGAAATATCCTTGAGGCTAACGGAGCGGGTTCAAGCCCTGTTAGTGCCCTTAGTGGCTTTCACACATGCAGTAATGCCTCCTAAGCCACATTAAATCATGCCGAGTTTAAAATTAGGCCTATTGGCAATTGCATCAACTGAAAGAGAAGGTGACTTAATTAAAGGGGCCATCCATAAATGACATCACGCGAATTTGTCACTTTTTTTACCCTCTTACGTCACGCGACGTCACAAAACGTCGGACCCCCTAAAATATAACGTCACAACGGGCCGATCCCCCATTTTTAAAATCTCGTAATGTCATTTTATTTTTTGTTTCTTATTAAAGTCCTCAAAAAGGCCATCCTTGTATTTTTTCCTCTCGAAAAACCCTGACAAGCAAAAAGAGGTCATAATTGTATCATTTTTCTCTCCAAAATCCCTGCAAGCAAAAAGAGGTCATAGGGTTAGGGTTAACCTAACGCCAACCTTATGGTTAGGGTTAAGGTTAACTCTAACCCTAACCTAGGGTTAAAAACCCGAACCGAACCGAAACCGCGGTTTTTCGGTCAAAACCGAACCGAAACCGACCGAGACTGCACGAGGTGAAACCGTAACAGCACTATTAGTTAATAATTTAATCTAATTAATTAGCGTTTATAATAATGCATTTTGTACTAATTTTAATTAATTAATAAAGTTTTAATTCATGTAAAACTAGGGTTGCCAGATGCATGGGTAGCCAAAGGAGGACAGAGCCAGACGAAAAGGAGGACAGAGGAGGACATTGTATACATGAAACCAGCTGTGCAGTGGTCGTCCATAAATTACGTAACGCGGTTGGGGGGAGTCCGGCCATTTGTTACGAAGTGTGACGACGGGGGGGGGGGGTCCGGAAATGTTACGTAACGCAAAAAATTTAAGTGACCGTTTTTGGCTTGTCAGAGATTTTGAAGAGGAAAAAACAAGGATGGCCTCGTTTTTTGCTTGTCAGGGTTTATCGAGAGGAAAAAATACAAGGATATGAACTTTTTTGCTTGTCAAGACTTTTTGGAGGACGAAAATGGGGGGGGGGTCAGCTCGTTGTTACGTAATATTTGAAGGGTCTGACGTTTTGTTACGTCGTGTTACGTAGGGGGGTCAAAAAGTGCCAAAATCGCGTTACGTAATTTATGTACGGCCCTAGGTCATCGAGTTGTATGGCTGATGATGACTAGCCGTTTACTGTTTACAGTCTCTGCGTTTGCTACTGGAAATGAAATTAACATTTTGACCATAGACTATTGCATAGACACTAGAGATAGAATGACGAGAGTCGAGTATTTTGGGACTTTTGACAATCGATATTGATATTATTATAACGCTATTTTAATATCGATGATTGGGTAAACTGAGATAACGGGATAAAACGTATGAAATTCGTCAATACCGCCGGAACGAAAATTGATAGCATACAAAAGCTCAAAAGGAGGACAATTTACAATTTTTAGCTTTGCCGGGAGGACGGAGGACACGGACCTAAAAAGGACATGTCCTCCTTTTGGAGGACGTCTGGCAACCCTATGTAAAACGGACAAAGTACGCGCTAGGCTAGAGGACGCTAAGGCTTCGGTAAAATTTTTAGAATCGCCGCGTCCGCCCAAAGACCGAGAGATAGGTTATAGAAACCGGCAACGATATAGGTTCCCGGGAGAGCCTTCGGTCTTCAGCGACTAGAGAGTTTGGCCGCTGAAGATCGTCGCATGTAAGACGGACGCTGCGCGGTGCGAAGCTTCCGCTGGGAACCGTGCGTCTGGCTGTTCGACGCGTGCGGCAGCGGTCGGCCGGCTGTGTAGTCGCTGCGTTCGCCTGGACACCTGTTACGTGCGCCTATCATGATTGACGTACGCGCCAGCTAATGGCGCGGCGCTCTGCACGGTCTCAGAGACGTTATAGCACTAGCAGCAGGAGTGATAGGCAGTCATCGACAGAGACTCGAACTAGCGATACGCACGACACTGAACTGTTTATCAATAATAAAGCTCTTTTTAAAGTATAAAGCTATACTTTACAGTGATCTCGTGACCCATAAATTTGACGCTGGAGCGATTAATCTTCAATTTGGCTTTGTTTAATCGAATGTTCATAGAGCGGCATCTGTCGAATAGCGCGAATAGATTCCGGTCGTGATCTCTTTGCGCCTCTTCCGAGGTCTCTCCTGACCCAAAAATCAATATGTCGTCTGCAATGCATGCCACTCCTGTTAGACCGTCGAGCGCCTCCAGAAGTTTTCGTTGGAATATTTTCGGTGCCGGTGACACGCCATAGGGAAGACGAAGCCAGCGATATTTCCCGAATGGGGTGTCGAAGGCGGTGAGCTTGCTGCTGTGATCGTCGAGTTTTAAATGCCAGAAAGCGTTGCTGGCGTCGACGGTGAAAAATATTTTTGCTTTGGATAGTAGCGGAAGCACGTCGTCAATGGTAGGCATTCGGGAGTGGTCACGCAGCAGTGCTCTGTTCAGCGGCTTTGGATCGATGCAAAGTCTGACGCCGCCGTTTGGCTTTCGCACGACTAGGAGTGCCGATATCCAGGCAGAGGGCTCGTCGACTGGTGTGATTTTCTGGTGCTGTTGAAGCAATTTCAATTCTGCCTCAACTTTTGCCTTTATCGGGACCGGAAGTCGGCGTTGCGGCGTTCGGACGGGCGTAACCGACGGATCCGTGTGTAAGTGAAGTTCGCCCGGCAGACATCCAAAACCGTCGAACAGATCATCGAAATGCCGTATCAGTTCGTCAGTGTTGTTGAACTGTCGATCTGATTGCACGGCGCAGATATTTTCATGGTTCACACACAGCAGATCGAATATAAGACAGGCATCGAGGCCCAGTATCGGTTACTTATGCTGCGAAGCTACATAGAAGTCTAGAGAAGCGCTCTTTTTGGACGTTGGGTGTGTTGTAATCAGCGTAATCATACCTGCCGTTTTCACCGCTTGTCCATCGAACATTCGCAAGGTCGACTGGGCCGGTCGAACTTTTGGTTTAGGTCGAAGTTGATCTAGAATCGATAACGGCAGTAAATTGACGGTTGCTCTGCATTCCAGGAGGAAACGAGCAGTAATATTCTCGATTTTCAGTTTGCATAGAACACGACGTTGTCATTCTGTGGTCATGGCCATGACCATTTCCGGCTCCGAGTCTGAGTCCAGCGCATGGACCGCAGATTTTTGCTGAGTCTGTGGTTTTGACAAGCAAGCTGAACTGAAGTGATTCTGCTTTAAGACAGCGACGGCAGGTCTTGCCAAACGCTGGGCATGAATTTCGGCCAGGCGCATGAGAACCGTTGCAGTACTTACATGCCCGGCTTGTTGGTTGTCGTTTCGTTTCGGTCACAGGGTGACTCAGCTGGGGGCGTTTGGATTGTGAAGAGTTCCGATGCTGTGCTGCATTTACGTCTTCCGGTGGTTTCGTCGTCAGCGCCTGTAGATGCTTCGAGGCGGCTTCGCTGGACTTACAAATGTCAATTGTAGTAGGTAACTCGAGTTTTCTAGTCTGCAATAAACGACGTCGCGTGTTGTCGTTTTTGATGCCGATTACTATACGGTCTCGAAGAATGGAATCCTCCAGGTTTCCGTATTCACATAACCGAATTAATTTCCGTAGTTCAGCGAAGAATTCGTCGAAAGTTTCGGTCGAGTCTTGGCAGCGACTATTCAGCTCGAAACGCAAGAGTGTGATATTTTTTCTCCGACACATTGTTTTTCGAAAGCGTCAAGAACTTTGTCCACATCTTGTCGGTCGTTGTTCTCTGCGAAATCTAAGGTCTGAAAGTTTTCGTAAGCGTCTGTCCCGACGCACGCAAGTAGTATAGCGGCTAGGCGCTTCTTCGACGCTTCTGCCAGATCAGCCGCTATAATATAGTTATCCCATTGGGACCGGAAACGCTTCCATTCGCCTGCGAGGTTCCCATTCAGCTTCAGCACAGCTGGCATGGGTATCTGGGGTGAGTTTGCCATCGTCAGACTTCTGACAGCATGTAAATTATAGCTTTATACTTTAAAAAGAGCTTTATTATTGATAAACAGTTCAGTATCGTGCGTATCGCTAGTTCGAGTCTCTGTCGATGACTGCCTATCACTCCTGCTGCTATAACGTCTCTGAGACCGTGCAGAGCGCCATTGGCTGGCGCGTACGTCAATCACGATAGGCGCACGTGACAATCACAACAGACGGTCTCAGACCTGATCCTGCGAAAATTGCGGTAATACAAAACATGCCTCCGCCGGTCGACAGGACAGGACTTCAGAGGATCTTCGGCATTGCGACGTATCTAGCAAGATACGCTCCTGGATTCGCCACAACCACGGCGCCATTGCGCGAGCTACTCAAGCAAGACGTCGAGTTTCATTGGGACCCAAACTGGCATGGAGACGCCCTCAGTCAACTGAAGAAACTGCTGACGAGTGCGCCAGTCCTTCAATTCTATGACGTCGAGCAGAGCGTAACTCTCCAATGCGACGCATCTCAGGTAACAATGCGTCGCATTGGAGAGTTGCGCTCTGCTCGACGTAAAGTATAGCTTTACACTTTAAAAAGAGCTTTATTATTGATAAACAGTTCAGTGTCGTGCGTGTCGCTAGTTCGAGTCTCTGTCGATGACTGCCTATCACTCCTGCTGCTATAACGTCTCTGAGACCGTGCAGAGCGCCATTGGCTGGCGCGTACGTCAATCATGATAGGCGCACGTGACATCCTTCGTTTGTTAAAAAAAATTTAAAAAGAGATTTTTATATGTAGACATGAAAAAGAGAAGAAAGAAAACTACGTGTCTCTGGAACTAAATGTCTCTTGCAATGTCTCCAGCTGCGTGGGCTTTAGTCTTTGTATCTGGCAGGCTGATTTATCAGACGGCCTGAACGAGTGGTGTATGTCGCCATCTGGTGGCTAGGCGGCAGATGTTCCGATCTTGGATCCTGCTGTGAAGTCGACAGCTGCTGTGGGCTTGTGGATCTGTCGCCGGGGAAGGAGAAGTTGGATTCACTTGAATGGGCGACCCGTCGGAGGCGATTAGTGTCAGTTGTGGCTTCACCTGAATTGCGATCTTTCGGAGGCAATTAGAGTCAGCTTCGGATCCGCCTGACCGATGGAATTCGTTGGCACCTGTTGTCCATCTATCGCCATGTAGTTTATCTTCGGTTCGACGGAAGGGCGAAGATGATTAGATGTTCTGCGGAAGTTTCATCCCGTCTTTCAATATAATTTCGTACGAACGATAAGGGAGGCATTTTTCAACTTTTCCTTTGACCCACGGCCCCCTGGGGTCGACCCGAGCTCTGACCGTCTGACCGACCGTGATAGGGGGTTTCGCTTTGGTGCCTTTGTCGTAGTAAAATATTTCTGTCTAACCTTATTATCTGCAATTGATTTATGTATTGCCGCTGACGCTGGGGTTGATAGCAGACTGCTAGCCGTTGGTAATGGAGTTCTGGTTCTTCGACCAAATAGCATTTGAGTTGGAGTTAATTTCAAAGTCTCGCTAGGGGTGTTACGCTAATCAAGCAAGGCCAAAAACGGATCCGTCTTCTCACGACTAGCTTTTTTCATAAGTTTCTTTGCGATCTTGACCGCCGCTTCCGCGCGGCCATTTGATCTTGGGTACCGCGGGCTAGAGGTTTCGTGCTTAAATTCATAATTTTTGGCGAATTCTCGAAATTCCCTGTTAGCAAAGGCATTATCCGAGAACAGCACATCTGGGAGGCCGTGGCCTGCGAACTGGCTTTTTAAACAGTAAATGACGTCAAGCATTTGCTTTGACTTGAGGCGGTCGACCTCAGAAAATCCACTAAAGTAATCCACTATTATTATGTACTCCTTATCGTTGCAGAAGAAAATGTCAATGCCTACCTTTTCCCATGGGCGAGTGGGTGGATCATGTGGCAGGAGTGGCTCTCTCGGCTGTGAGTCCGCCATCTCTTGACAGATTTCGCAACTGCTTATGTGTTTCTAAATATCCTGTGCCATGCGGATCCCAAAAACAGATTCTTTAGCGCGGCGTATACATCCGTTGATGCCTATGTGAGAGCGGTGGACACGCTCCAAAATATAGCGTTTAGCTCCAGCGGGCACTATAAGTCTAGTACCTTTAAGTAGTAGGCCGTCGTCACACAGTGTAAGCTCGTCGGCAAATGGCAGATGGGGCCTTAGCAACGGCGTGACGTCAGATGCGTTGTTAGGCCAGCCTATCAGAGTTTGTTCTTTCAGCAGCTGGTATGTTTTGTCGGCCTTTGCAGCCTCACGAATGATGTCCAGGGTTTTTTCTGACGCAATCAGGCGAAGTTCAGCTCGTTGCTCAGTTTCCTCTAAGGCTGCTATTTGCTCAGAAAACAGGGTTTCCTCAGCCGAGTTCACCGGAAACGCGCGGCTAAGTGCGTCAGCGACGACCACCTCGGTTCCGGGTCTGTAGATGAGTTCGAAGTCGTACTGTTGCATTTTTAGCAACATTCTCTGTAGCCTTTTTGGCGCTGACGAAAGCGGTTTCTTGACGATCGTGATTAGGGGTGGTGGTCGGTGTGAATTTTTACGTGTAGGCCGTACACGTGACTATGGAAACGCTCCAGAGCATAATAGCAGGCCAGCAATTATTTTTCGATCTGGGCGTAGGCCTGTTCCGTGGACGTCAAGGCACGTGACACAGTCTCGACTGGACGATCGTTCTGAAGGAGGCATGCTCCAAGACCCGCCTGAGATGCGTCGGACCCCGGTTACCGGCGCCTGGTTACCAGGGGTGATTAGCGAAGGGTTGGGCCATAGCCCGGTTACCAGTGGTGATTAGCGAAGGGTTGGGCCATTTGACGGGGTCGCTTACCACCGATAACGACGACGCGGCTGCCTGGGTTCTCTTCTTTCACGGCACCTAAGCGGACGTGTCTCAACAGTTTAAAATTCCGCCTATAGACCGGCGCCCGAAGGAATAGGACCTGACGGCGATGCGCGTCGCCGGCGGCGGGCGAGGCGCCTTTCGCCGCTACCGATGACGCTAGGGGGGTCCGAAGTTGAACTTTCTGACGGCTAATACGCATAGATAGGGACATTAGGAGGCGAGCGCCCTCAAGAGCTGGTTCTGAAAATCGAAAATCTCCGAAATATGGGAATTTATGTATTCCGCGTCAATAGGCGGACGCAGGCGGCTGTCGTACTAAAGTTCGCTTGAGGCGCGCGCCCAGCTGGCAGGAGCTATTGCCTCGTCGCTTAACCGTAGACTAAGCCCTGGCCTCCGCTAACGAAAACGCTGTTAATAATAATAATAATAATAATAATAATAATAATAATAATAATAATAATAATAATTATGCACTTCTATAGCACCATTTCTAATACTCAAGGGTATCAATCGATGGTACTTCAAATCCATCCGCAAAAGACCAGGTCATTCCAGAGATCAGTCAGAGGGAAACAGCAAGACAGACTATGGAGGAAATGCTAGTTGGAAGAGATGTGTTTTAAGCCTAGATCTGAAAATGCTCAGTTTATTGGAAGATCTGACAACCAGAGGGAGAGAGTTCCAGATTTTTGGTCCAGAAATAGAAAAAGCTCTCTTACCAATTTCAGTGTTTGTTCTAGGTACATTTAACAATGAATCAGCAAATCTTGTTGAATGTTAATGTTTTGGATGGTTTATCATAGATTTTAAATATTGAGGTTGGCCAGACTGCAGAATTTTAAAAACAAGGACACCAGTCTTAAAAACAATTCTTTGTTCTACTGGCAGCCAGTGTTACTTTTGAAGGACAGGTCTAATGTGATCATGTTTGCGAGTTTTTGTAATGGCCCGAGCAACAGAATTCTGAATCCTTTGAAGTTTTTGTATATTAGATTTGGCCATACCATTGTAAAGAGAATTGCAATAATCAAGCCTACTGCTGACAAGGGCATTGGCAAGAGGAATCAGAGCAGGTTTCGGCACAAGATCACGAATTCGTCGAATGTCTCTGATTTGAAAATGAGCAGCTCTGCTAACCTTATTTATGTGTTCATTAAAAGACAGATTTTTGTCAAATATTACACCTAGGTTGCGGACAGACTGACTTTGATTAGCTGAAATGTTGTCAAATTTAAATGAATGCATGTCTTCAAATTTACTTAAATTAAAAGATGTACCAAGAAGTTAAAACTCGGTTTTTGAAGGGTTTAATGCAAGCTTATTACTAAACATCCAAGACTGAACATTTTTCAGACAAATGGATAAATTTTCTAGTGACGCCGAAGAGGTTTTATCATCAAAGGCAATAAATAACTGTGTATCGTCAGCATAGAAATGATAGTCAGCAGAGAATTGTGAAAGAAGCGATCCAAAAGGCATTGTATATAAGGTGAAAAGGAGAGGGCCTAAAACAGATCCCTGGGGAACACCGAAATCTAATTTAACTGAGTTTGACTGAGCACCATTACAATAAACAGATTGACAGCGATGTTGAAGGTAGGATGTGAACCACTCTAATGCAGTACCTGATATGCCAAACCAATGTTCGAGTCTATGGAGAAGGATTGCATGATCTATGGTGTCAAAAGCCGCAGACAAGTCTAGTAAAATAAGCGCAGTTACCTTGCCATTATCCATAGCAGACAAAATATAATCATGAACAGCCAGGAGAGCAGTTTCAGTTGAATGAAATTTTCGATATGCAGATTGCTTAGGCAATAAAAGATTATGCAATGAAAGATGTACATTTATTCGACTAAGCACAATGCGTTCAACAAGTTTAGATATAAAATTAGGCAGGTCCCTACTTTTTCCTATTGACGGCAACTACGCGAAAATACAGACAACTGACGAAAAATCCGCCTAAGTGCCCGTCGAAAAGTTTCAAAGCTCTAAAAATTTCAGTCATTGATATGACATGTGCTTTTCGTGGTCGCTCCGCTTATGTCGTGAAGCGATAGAGTAAAGAAGCACAGCGATTGAAAGCGAGTATTTGGAGCCCGTTTAAAGTGCTAAAACTTATCGTTTCATACTGACGTATCAAAGACTATCGATTGCAGTTCCTGTGCGCTAGTTATTGTGGCTGCCGGATTGCGTCTAGTCAACGCGTCTTTTTCCGTGTTACCAGTGTTGCCACTGTAGCCACTGTTGTCATTGTTGCTTGGTTTATCTTATTATATAATTCTCGATGTCTGTCCGTCTGTCGCGTCCGCAACACGGCGGGTATTGCAAGACGCTGTTGTCATTGACAACCAAATATTGTTTAATCAAACCGGAGCGTTTAACGAAGCGCCTTAATTGCAGCTTAAACCCCCGTCCCCCCTTCCCTCACCCCATCCCTCTCCTAATCGCCCAGGCCCAACCCATTCCCGCCCCGGCCCCAAACCCTCTTTTCCCTTCCCTATCCCCATCTCCTTCCCTCTCCCCATCCCCCTCCCAATCGCCCCCCAACCCCCGTTCCCCTTCCGTCTCCCCAACCCTTTTCCTCTCCCCATCCCTCTCCTAATCGCCCTGGCCCCAACCCATTCCGGCCCAGGCCCCAAACCCCGTTCCCCTTTCCTCTCTCCATCTCTTTTCCCTCTCCTCATCCCTCTCCCAATCACCCCGGCCCCAACACATTCCGGCCCTGGCCCCAAACCCCGTTCCCTTCCATCTCCCCATCCATTTTCCCTCCCCATCCCTCTCCCAATCGCCTCAGGCCCAACCCATTCCAGCCCCAACCCATTCCCGCCCCGGCCCTAAACCCCGTTCCCTTCCCTCTCCCTATCTTCCTCTCTTCCAACTACCCATCCCTCTCCCAATCGCCCAGGTCCCAACCCATCAGCGCTCCGCCCTACCCCACCGGCCCCAAACCCCGTTTCCAAACCTACACAACGCTGCTCCGAAAACCCGTACAACCCACCTTCCTCCTCCCAAGCCACCCTTCTCTCTCCCAATGCCCTGCCCCCCATTATTATATATATATATTTATTCATTCCTAGCATCAATACCTATTTTTATATTTAACCCCTCAAGTGGAGATTAAATTTTCAGACGTCGTCACCGTACTGGGGATTTAATTTTTGGAAAAGCGTTCTCAGAAATGATTGCTGTAACGTTATAAATTTGTTATATCTCAGGCTATATAGGAGCTAAAAAGATGAGGTTTGCACCATTGTTTAGATTGTTTATTCCTCTTTCTAACCGTCCGTGCAAAACAAAAACATTTGGCGGTAGAGTCCACTTTACGGCCTAAAATATCACCCTCTCCCCCCGAAAAATGTTTAAAGCCCCCTAGCAAAATATTTTAAGCGGTAAACCCACTTTGGTCAGCGGCAAAGTTCTAAAGGGATGTCAGAGGAACAAAATAAACCAAAAAGTTTGAAAATCGGTTGACATTTGGCAAAGATCTATCAATTCTAACCCGATGACCCCAATGTTTGAACATAAGTATTATCGGCGAATTTCGCGAAAGTTTTGAATTCTGAGAAAGTTTACAATTTTTTTGAATTTTCTATATCTCAGGCTATATAAGAGCTAAGAAGATTAGGTTTGCACCATTGCTTAGCTATTTTATTCCTCTTTCTAACCCTCTGTGCAAAACAAAAAAAGTCCAGCGTTCACGAGCTTTCCGACAATCAAGTGAGAATGAGTAGCAGGCTGTTGCTCGGCGTGAAAAATCAGCACAGCAAACAAGAGAATCAAGCACTGCATGTCGTTCGACACTGCCAAATCAGTACACTTACGTTGACTATCAAGTTTCAGAAAATTCATGCGAATGGGCGTTAACTCGGTTGAAGGAAAAGGCGGCGAGTTAAGGACAATTAATTGCGCAAAATGCTATTGCATTTGCGCAAAATCAGTTGGTGGAACAGCCAATCTCCCCCGTCATAAAATGCTATTGCATTTGCGCAAAATACGGTGGTAGAACAGCCAATCTCCCCCGTCATTTTTGACGGGTAAACACCTAGTTAATAAATAAAAATAAACCAATAAAGGCAAGTTGTGTCCGTGTCTTTGGAAGTCGTTGTGACGCCGGAGTCTCAGCGCACTGTCAATGAAGGTGAGTCTTGGCTGTGATGAAAATCGCCTACCTGAGGTCACGTTAGTGCCCAAAAGGTCAATTCTGAGCCAAGAGAGGAGACAGACGCCCGCCTGTTGTAAAGGCGCGGAGAGACAGTTCGGGTGAATCGACGGCCACGGAAAAGGGTGAACCGCTGTCCATTCAGGCACAGATAACCTCGGGTTTTGGTGAAAAGCGCTGAGGAAGCAAATAGACGCCGCTGCCCGTCTAGAAGCGAGAGCAGAGGTTACCAAGCGTGCTTAGGAAGCCGCAACAGAGTAGAGACAACGCCGCCTGTCTTTAAGAGAGCGGAAGGCGGTTAGATTACCGAGAATGAATAGACGTGGGACCAAGTCGAAGCCAGTGACCAGGAATACATATCGAAATCGCTTAAGGCGCCGAGAACAAGCGGTGGCCAGCGATAATAGGAATGAGTTAAAGGGTCTCTCGGACGAGACCGGGGCTGGAACGGATAGAGAGTCAGAGGAGGAAAATGAGAACCCTATGTTGAGGAACGGCCATCCTCAGTATGCGGCCTGCCCGGCAGCCGCGGACACCTCCTCTGATGTCGGAGAGCCGAAAAGGGAAATTGACGCCGCCGATCAGGCAGTGGCGGCTCTAGGATTTGGCAAGTGGGGGGGCCGTTGGGGGGGCAACTTCTAATCATGGGGGCCAACCATTTGTTGTTTAATGTATGTAGCTTTAAGTATAGGGTCCCAACTGGGGGGCCACTGGGGGCAGGCTCTCAATAGGGGGCACGGGCCCCCCTGCCCCCCCGGTGGAGCCGCCACTGCGATCAGGCAGAGTCGGTGGCAAATGGCGATCGGGAAACCGAGCGGGCGTTTGGGGCCGCCCGACCGCCGGCCGCGCTACGAGACCGACCATGCATTTCCACTCGTTTTTGTTTCTAGTTTTCCTCATCAGTTCGATGTCGTCTTTAGTTTTTGTTGCTTCTCGTAAGCTGTCTAGCATGTCTGTATACGTTAGGCTTATTCGTTGTCTTCTAGTGGCGGCTCCAGGATTTGGGAAATGGGGGGGGGGGGGCGTTGGGATGGCAACTGCTAATCATGGGGGGCCAACCATTTGTTGTTTAATGTATGTAGCATTAATTAGATGTCCGAAAAATTGCAACTGTCGCTTTCTTATGGTTTGTAGCAATTTTATTTTTACACCAGAGGCTTTTAGTACTTCCTCGTTGGTTATTTCTTCTGTCCATGAAATTTTTTGCATACGTCTGAGACACTACATCTCTGCTGCTTCCAGTTTCCTTTCTGTTGATTTTGTCAACGTCCATGTTTCTGGCCCATACATCAGAACTGCCCAAACAGAGCTTTGAAGAATTCTGAGCCGTGTTGTTGTTGTAATGTGTTTATCAGAGACGTCATTTCACTGTTTTTCAGGAGGGCGAAACACTTTCGACCTGACAAGTTACAAGTTTGCAAAAAAGCTGACGACCTTTTTTTGCTTGACAGCTAATTTTCACGGTTAGTTAAAGTAGTTGCTTCAAATTACTCGACATCATCAAGCACTCCTTTTTAGGGCGTGTGTAAAATCTAAATAACACAAACATTGGCAAAAATTTTCCCCTCAAAATCAGGGGGGCAAATGCCCCCTGCCCCTCAAATGACGTCCCTGGTGTTTATTTGTGAGGATCTTTTTAGGTTGAGTGAAGGCTAGGGTTGCCAGACGTCCGGCAAAAGGAGGACATGTCCTCCTTTTTGGTCTTGTGTCCTCCGTTCGGCCGGCATTGGTCTGAAATGGAAAATGTTGCTTGTCAGCCTTTTTCGGTAGAGACTTCCAAATTTCGACACTCCCAGATTTTCCCGACACCCCACCCCACGGCTTTTTGGTCTCATCTGCTGACTTGAATTTCGGTCTAATTGGCCATGCAATTGGTAACTGTACACCGTCTTAGAAGATCAATGCTCAATGGACAAAAGAAGAAAAACTGATTGCGAGGACCTTTTTTTGCTTGTAGGCTAGGGGTGGGTCGATTAATCGAAATCGAAATCGAAATCGCGATTTTTGAAAAAATCGTAATCGAAATCGACACGATTATTAAATAAATCGAAATAATCGATAATCGTCGAAAAAATAATCGAAATCGCGATTATTTTTCGATTATTCCCGTAAGTGATATTATACAATATTTCCGATTCAAAAAAGATCAATTTACCGTTGATTATAAGATTTTAATTGAAAATGGATTCAACAGCGTCTAAAGACAGGTACCATCTTTTTGGGTTTGACAGCAGCTTTCGATACGGTGTGTCAGGTGGGTTTAATGTACAAACTCTCGCTCAACTTGCCACCCTGGTTCTGTCAACTTGTGGAATTACTCATCTCTGACAGACGGTTCTGAGTTCACTTGGGAGATGTCAGCTCCTGCAGGAGACGTCGACGAAACGGTCTACCATAGGGTCCAGTTCTAGCCCCCACGTTATTCAATTTGTAGGCCTATAGGCCTACAAACGACTTAGTCCTACCTGATACCATCAGTAGGAAGTTTGGATACGCTGACGATATCGGTCTTGCCACCCAGGCTCGATCCTTTAAGGAGATTGAAGACCAGGGTTATTTCTAGGATTGTGAATTGGGGTGGGGTGTCGGGAAAATCTGGGAGTGTCGAAATTTGGAAGTATCTACCGAAAAAGGCTGACAAGCAAAAAAACGTTATAGAGACTCACAAAAAGTCTGACAAGCAAAAGAAGTCATCCGAGGATAAAGTTGTAGGGTCTATTTCTCCATTTGGGGGCAAGCCTCTTCAGAGGCTGAAGGAGGTCCAGGCCAGTTGGAATTTCGAGGCCTCTCCTAGCCTTCCCAACAATTAAAATTTTGACAAGCGAAAAAAGGTAATCGCCAATTTTGAGGACCGCAGAATACCTTCCTAGCTTTCCCAAAATCCCAAAATTATCAACAAGCAAAAAGGTCATCACCAAATTTTGAGGCCCCTTCTAGTAGTAGCTATCTAGCTTTCTAGCTCTTCCAGAATTCTAGACAAGGAAACAAAGGGAGGCCCCCAAAATGATGGAGGCCCGGGCCGAATGGCCATCCTAGCCCCCCTCTGACTGGGCCTGTTTGGGGGTGTTCAGGGCTAATCACTCCTCTCCTTAGAGATCGACTCCACTGGATCCGTGTTCCACAGCGCATTGTCTACAAGCGTTGTTGGCTTACGTTTCGGGCTTTACACGATCCACTCTGTCCTGATTATCTAACTGTACTCGTACGGAGATCGACTGTGATCGAGAGGAGATCGGTTCTTAGGTCCAGTCGGAGAGTGCAGTTGTTGGTCCCTCCCGTCCAAGACCCTAAGTTTGGGAAAGATCATTCGCGCGGGGGAATCCCGCCCTGTGGAACTCTCTTCCAGACAATGTGACTGGAGCAGTCTCAGCTGGACTTTTCATTAGAAATTTGAAGACACATTTATTTAATATTGGATATGAACTGTGTTAAGAGTTTTGTTGTAGGCCTTAGCCTTGCGTACTGCGCTATATAAATTGTCAATAAATAAATAAATCAATCAATCAATATGCATTCTGTATGCATATCATTGTCACATCACCAAATTTTAGGGGGTGTCGACCTCAAATTTGGGGTGTTGGAGGTTGTTAGGGGTGTAGAATATCCCTGTTGAAGACCAACTGAACATCGATACACAGAGGATCGCCGAATACTGTACTGTAAAATATGGCGGGAAAGACAGTTTCTAAAGGTACTGTGAAATAATCGAAATCGAAATCGCGATTATTTAAAAAACAGTAATCGTAATCGAAATCGTATCGTGAAAAATAATCGAAAATAATTGTAATCGTAATCGGAAAAAATAATCGTAATCGACCCAGCTCTATTGTAGGCCTAAATATTTTTTATCTGATCGATGTTGTAAGTCAAGAATTGTCAGAGGTGCGGTGTCTTTTACCCCGGGCGCGGGGGAAACCCTCTCTAACGCCATTGAATGTGTGCTTTGTGAATTTTACGACCTATTTACGTGAATGTGTTCGTCAGTTAGAAACACACTGCTTCTCTTAAAAGGCTGCCAACGCCCAAGAGAGAAAAGCTCGGAATGACCTCCAGTGGCGGCTCTAGGATTTGGCAAGTGGGGGCCGTTGGGGTGGCAACTTCTAATCATGGGGGGCCAACCATTTGTTGTTTAATGCATGTAGCATTAAGTATAGGGTCCCAACTGGGGGGGCAGGTACTCAATAGGAGGGCACGGGCCCTCTGCCCCCCGGTTGAGCCGCCACTGATGACCTCTAGGGGACCTTTTATGAGAGGAGCCGCCATTATTACTGCGGGGCCAGGAAAACAACTGGGCGGCCGCGGCCCCCGTAGTTTACATGTTACAAAACACCTGCTTCACTCAGAAGAGACCAATGATGACTGGTGGTAAATGCCTTAAATTATGGCGCTAAAGAAGTATTTGTGTTTGACTAAACTTCAAATCTTTGGATTATGTTGGCTTACGAAGTTTTGACTGAACACTCGTAGGCTGTACTCACGGTCTATATATCCGTGAGGATAATTAAAGCTTACTACCCAGTAGTAGCCTACCCAGTTAGCTAGAACACAGTGTAAATCTAATTGTAGTTCCTTTATCATTGAAGTGCATTAAATCCTGTTCATTGCTAATTGGCTAAATTAGTTAGCGTGTAGGCTAAGGCTTTCAGTGTTTCCTTGTTGGGATATAGAGCACACGACAAAATCTATGAAAATTGAAGCAGTTAATTTACTTACCATACTATATTTTGTTCATCTAAAATAGGGTATTGGTAGAAGTGTTCAGGTAAGTTATTCACAGTACACGAAAGTAGTTGTCCTTATGGTACATAATTAATTGTTTTGGGTTAAACTACACTAGTTAATGTAGCCAGTTTGACACCAAACAATGTATTATGTACCACTGTGGTACATTGTTGTACATTGTAAACTACACCAGCTATTCTGACCAGAGATCCGTGAACTGTCAGAGGGCATTGATGTGTATATCATCTCCAGGACATTTTTTCAATATTTTTTATTGAGCAGTGAATCAGTAATAAGTCTTTCTTTGTTTCTATAAAACTATGTTAGGCCTATGGTGAAATAAAGGTGAAACAACAGCAGCAGTATTGGCAGATGAAGTAGAAAAGCAATAAAGCAAATAAAGAGCAATAAAGCACCTGGAATAGATGGAATATCAGCAGAATTCCTGAAGGGAGGCGGAGAAACAGTAAAGAAGGAACTACATCAGCTAATAAATAACAGAGATGTAGTACTTGGTACTTGTACTTGTACTCGAGTTGTACTCGAGTACAAATTTTTAGTACTTGTACTTGTACTTGTACTCGGAGGCCAGGTACTTGTACTTGTACTTGTACTCGGAGTTTTAGGAATGCAAGTACTTGTACTTGTACTTGTACTCGGAGGCCAGGTACTTGTACTTGTACTTGTACTTGAAGCATTGTGTACTTGCTACATCTCTGGCTATATGTACTTCAATGGTACCAGTAATGCTGTTCCTTTAGGCTAATGACAAGCACATCCTCACAGATGGCCAAGTACCTGGAACTCAACGATATTTATGATGAAGCCACTGATACCATCGTATTTTGGAACAGTGAGGTTAATAGAAAGGAGTTCAGCAGGCTGTATAATGCAGCCATTAATTAGAGACCTTAGTGTGCCTGCTTCTGGCGCACCAATTAAACGCGTATTTAGCCAAGCTGGCTTGATCGCGAGACCGCATAGGGTTAATATGACCGATGCAAGACTATCATCTCTATTTTTTTAGTGCAACTGTGATGATATTTAGATGCTAATAGTGTCAATTTTATTCGTGGCCGGACAAACTGTCCGAGGACAAAATGTCACGAACAAAATGTCATGTAGAAAATGTCTTGGGGACAAAATGTCAGCGGAAAAAATGTCAATGTCAAAAATGTTGTACTAGTACTTGGAGGCCAGGTACTTGTACTTGTACTTGTACTCGGAGGCCAGGTACTTGTACTTGTACTTGTACTCGGAGGCCAGGTACTTGTACTTGTACTTGTACTCGGAGGCCAGGTACTTGTACTTGTACTTGTACTCGGAGTTTTTGGAATGCAAGTACTTGTACTTGTACTTGTACTCGGAGGCCAGGTACTTGTACTTGTACTTGTACTTGTACTTGAAGCATTGTGTACTTGCTACATCTCTGATAAATAAAATATACAAGTAGGAGAACATTTCGTCAGACTGGTGTAAATGAGTGATTGTACTTATATATAAAGGAAAAGGAGATAAAGCAGATTGCAACAACTACAGAGGGATAACCCTGCTAAGTATACCAGGCAAAGTACACATCAGAATAATACAACAACAGCTACAGAACTATGTTGAAAGAACAATAAGTGAGGAACAAGCACGATTTAGACCAGGAAGGAGCACAATAGACCAGCTGTTTACAATAAGACAAATTATGGAAAAATATATTGAATTGTTTTTATTTACTGTGAACATGTAATGTCCTTTTTCATTTTTCCACCTTAATTAAGTATTATATATATATATATATATATATATATATATATATATATATATATATATATTAGGTGCCAATGAGTACCATGAGGAAAAAAAAGTTGTTGATTTTTAAAGTCTCACTCTCTGAAATTGTTCCCTTCTATATAAGAAAGCAAAATGCAAAGTTTTAACAAAATGTGTAAATATTTAGTGGTTGCACAATGCTGTTGAAACAATGCCTTATTCGCATCAAACTTGCTTAGAACTAGAATCAGTAACAATGTGTCAAGTTCGCATCACAATTAAAGCGTAGTTTTCATTTGATGGCCTGGTTGGTCCTCCAGGCTCCAACACAGGGATGGTATCATGGTAAACTGTTACCGGAGCTAACAGGCAAGGATACAGTAGATCGACTAGCTGTCATTGTGTCATTGAAGGTATTATGAAACTGCTTGGTGTTCCTAAGATCCCAAACGGCACTGGAGAAGCGCAGGCATCAGCAGTGTTCCGTTTGATTGAAGAGTGGAAACTCACAAACTGCATTCATTCGATGTGTTTTGATACCACAGCCACTAACACTGAAATTAAGGCTGGTGTCTGTATATTGCTGCAGCAGAAACTTCAGCGAGATCTCCTCTTTTTAGACTGTCGCCATCATGTACACGAGCTCATTGTTGCCAGAGTGTTTGACTTGTTGATGGGCTGCTCGAGTGGGTCTAATACCAAATTATTTGAAAGATTTTCTAAAGCATGGAATCATATGATTGTTCTAAGTATGAAGTGTGACTGAAGACAGACACCTGATTTTACACTTTGAAATTATAAACAGGCGACCTGCTTGGATTCATTTGCCAACAGCTGCAATTATTTCATCCCAGAGATGACTATGAAGAATTTCTGGTGCTCACCTCGCTGTTTCTGGGTGATGATACTGCTAGCAACAACCCCAACATTCATATCAATGCACGTGGTGCATACCACAGGGCATGCTGGATGGGCAAAATACTATACGTGTACAGCTTAAAGACCTACCTGTTTTGATCACATTTCAGACTTACAGCAGGAGAATTGGCAGGTCTTCAACAGTTCAATTTGTTTGTTGTGAGAATCTATCTCAAGGCATGGTTTACCTGTACCTTGCCTTCAGCTCCTGGGAATGATCTACAATTGCTGAAGGATCTCAAGTATATTGTTCAACAAATGATGCAGTTGCTGATAGCAATGAAAACGTTCAAGCGTCACTTATGGTATCTGTATGAACAACTTACTGGCTTGGCTTTCTTCGATTCTCAGTTGCCTGCAGCTGAAAAGGCAAACATGGTCTCTGCTCTGTCAAGCGGAGATTCTAGTCCTCTGGCTCGAATTACCTTAAAAGACGTGCACATTGGAAATAAGCAGCCGAGTCACTTCAGATCTGCCAACACCAAACATTTCTTTGCTTCGATGAACATTTCGACAGATTTTCTGTCTCTAGATCCATCCATTTGGGACAGTAAAGAATCATATTTGGCAGCTCAGTCACGTGCCAGGGAGCTGAAAGTTGTAAACGATGCAGCATAATGCGGTGTTGCCCTAATCCAGACATTCAACTCGACGCTGACAAACCAGGAAGAACAAAAGCAATACTTACTACAAGTCGTTGAACTTCATCGAAAACAGTTTCCACTACCAAATAAAAATGTTATTGATCAGCAGCTTAGCAGTCACTGACACTGATACTTGACAGTTTCTGAAGCTAAATGATGTATGTACGACGTTTTGTACGTTAATAACCATTAATGACATTGCGTTACTATTAGCTGACAACATTTTGATTTTCAAGGTCGCTGTGCAACCCCTAAATACATCATAATAATGGTAAAAATTTTCATGGGTTATTCATTTGTGCATATGAACAAAATGCAAGGGTGAGACTTTAACAATTCTGAAATTTATTTTTTATTGGCACCCTAATATATATGTTATAATCGAATTGATGATTACTGTGTGCTTTTGGAAATAAATAAACTCATTCATTCATTCATTCAAGCAAACAGATCCTGTTACATCAACTTTATTGATTACAAACAAGCATTCCACTCAGTCTGGCGGGAAGGACTTTGGCAGACATTGCGACACATCGGAATTGAAGAAAAACTTATCAAAATGATACAAATAATATATCAGAATGCGGAAAGTGCAATCAAAGTAGATGGCGAAATATCCGAATGGTTCACCACGAATATAGGAACAAGACAAAGATGTCTGCTGTCGCCAATGCTGTTCATCATAATTTGGGAGTGCATATTTAGATTGGCCTTAAAGAATTTAAAAAACAGGAGTGAAATACAGTGGGGAAGATCTAAACAACTTGAAGTTTGCAGACGATGTCAGCCTGATGAGTGAAAATATTCAGGATCTACAAACTATCACTAATGAAGTAAATGATACAAGCAAAAAATTTGGCCTGAAAATTAACAATGAAAAAACAAAAGTAATGGCTGTTTTGAGGGATGGCAACGATGAAGCAGAAATCATACTAAATCGACAGATATTGGAAAAAGTTGAAACATTCAAGTACGTAGGAGGAATACTCAAGAGCGACGGAAAACACAGAGGACATGAAAATGAAAATAAATAGAAGATTACAAACAATGGGAAGAATGAGAACACTATGGAGGAACAAAAGCTTAACAATGAATACAAAGCTGAAATTGTACAATGCATTAGTAATACCTCAAATTTTATATGGATCGGAGACTTGGGTAATAAAAAAGTCAGACAAAAAAGTTTAATGGTTGCAAAGATGAACTGTCTAAGAAAAATAATGGGAGTAAGCAAATATCAAAAATTGAGAAATGAAGACATCAAGCAACAGACAGGAGCCACAGAAACAATTATCGATAAAATACGCAAAAGGAGATTAAATTGGTTTGGCCATGTTAAAAGAATGGACAACAATAAATGGGCCTACAAAGCACTGCATACGAACAAAGTAGAAGGAGACAGAGGGAGAGGAAGACAGAGAAAAAGATAACATCACGGAAGATCTGGAAGCAAAGAGCATGTCGATTGTTGAAGGATGCAGATTAGCGCAAGGTCGAGCGAAGTGGAAATGTTTCGTATCTAACTATTGCCACCATGCAAGCAGAAAGTGAAGAGATGATGATGATGATGGTGATGATGATGATGTTGTTAGGCCTATATGGTCAGCTCTGATATCTTTAAGCGCAGTTTATCTCACAACCTAAAAATCATTACACTGGATTTTCAGCAAAGAGTTGTTCATTGCTCTACAATTAATCGTTGGCATTTACTCTTTTTCCTTGTGTGTTTCTAAGCTGGACTTTATTACCGAAATTACTTTTCACATTTGGCCAGAGATGGCAGTGACCCATGGGACCCAGTGAACCCTTGAACCTGGGTGAACCGGTAATTAAATATCTATTTTAGCTTTTCAAGGCCATTAAGCCATGTCCGAACTAATCAGGAGTAGTCATTATTGTAGATAATGGCGGCTTCACGTGGGGGCCCGTGCCCCCTTCCCTATTGAATGTCTGGCCCCCAGTGGCCCCCTGTTAGGACCCTATAATTACTACTACATCATCATCATCATCATCATCATCATTTATGCCCTGGCAATGCTTGTGCATGCGTAGGCAGCCCATTAACAATAGATCGCCATTTGTCTCTATCTAGAACAGTCCTATGAGCCTCGTATAAAGTTAATCCAATTGTTTCACAGTCTTCTTTAACAGTGTCTGTCCATCTTTTCTTCGGTCTTCCTCTTGTTCTTTCTCCATGAACTTTCCCGTACATTGCGATCTTTGGATATCTATTGTTGTCCATTCTGGTTACATAGTAGTAGTAGACTTCTTTAGCGCCATAGTAGTAGTACATCTGCACCAGTCAATGGTCGCTTCAGTGAATAATCGTAGTCGTGAATCATTGTCCGTGGTGAATCGAGGTTGTAATCCAAAGGTCAGTCCGTACTTCCAGATGCATGCCCGAAGTATCGTAGACGATGTTGTTTGACTCTTGTGAGAATGTCCACGTCGTGGTTTAATTGTTTCTTTATGATCTCATTTCTTATTTTATCTCTTCGAGTCACTCCTAAGATTTTCCTGAGGTAGGCCATTTCAAAGACGTGTAGTCTTTGATCAGTTTCTCGTTTGGATGTCCATGTTTCAGAATTGTACAGAAGGCAGCTTAAGACAAGAACCTCATACACTCTCATTTTTGTATACTTTGAAATGTCTTTTGCTGTCTATATGTTAGATAGAGTTTTGAAGACATTCCTTGCTATGCCAATTCGTCGTGATACATCTGCCTGTGATCCTTCTATTTGTTTGCTTTAATTGTTGGTTTTCAATTTCTATGTCGAATTGCTTGATATTTCTCCTGAAAAACTGAATCTCTGTCTTATCTGTGTTAATTTTCATACCCGTATTTGTGCTTTCCTTGTGAACTCTGTTGACCATATCCTGTAGTTTGAGAGAAGTTTCAGCCATAAGTCCAATGTCATCAGCAAATCTTAGGTTACTCATCCATGTTCCTCCTATGTTAACTCCGGTTTCTTCTTCTTCTAATGCCGTTGCCATAATAACTTCCAGGAATATGTTGAACAGTAGTGGTGATAGGACGCTTCCTTGTAATACTCCTACTATAGTTTGAAACCAGTTGCTTAGGTCACCGTTTATTCTGACTGCTGCAAAAGTGTCTTTATACATGTTTTCTAGGATTCTGATTATCTTCTCTGGGTATCCGTAAAATCTCATAGTTCTCCAAAGGCCTTTCCTCCATCTATAATATTAAGATCCTTGCTCTGTATGTGTCTCTGTTACCTTCAAGCGTTCTGATTGGTTGGCTGTGTGAGCGTTCTGATTGGTTGGCTGTGTGATGTTCTCATTCGTTACCTTCAAGCGTTCTGATTGGTTGGCTGGGTGAGCGTTCTGATTGGTCGTTCTGGAACCCTACGCTTCACGAAGCAAACGGCAACGTGAAGTGAACGGCGACGCGAAGCGAACGGCCTCGCGAAGCGAACGGCCACGCGAAGCATTTGACGAAGCGTACGTTGCAGCGTTATAATGTGTACAACTCGCAAAGCGAACGGCGACGAGCGAACGGCGACGCGAAGCGAAGCAGCGAAGGGCTTCGCGAAGCAGCGAAGGGCTTCGCGAAGCGAACGACGAAGCGGCTAAGGGCTTCGCGAAGCGAACGGCGACGCGAAGCGTTTGACGAAGCGTACGTTGCAGCATCATAATGTGTACAACTCGCGAAGCGAACGGCGACGCGAAGCGAACGGCCACACGAAGCGAACGACGACGCGAAGCGAACAGCCACGCGAAGCGTTTGACGAAGCGTACATTGCTGCGTCAGAGCTTGGCTACGTGATGTATGTACATCTTTGAAACGTTGTTCAGCAGCATGAATTCAATGAATTCCTGCACTGCGAGCGCGAGCGAAGCGAGCATCTTTCTAGTATGCTGTCAAATGCTTTTCGAAAATCAACATAACATATATATAGCTCTTTACCAAATTCTTCATATTTTTCTGATATTTGCCTTAGTGTAAATATCTGGTCAATTGTGCTCCTGTTGGCTCGGAATCCACAATGAGCCTCTGTTAGTATATCTTCAGTTTTTCTTTTTAGCCTTTGTAGGATAATGAGTGAGAAGATCTTACTGCTATGGCATAATAGACTGATTCCTCTGTAGTTAGCACAGAGTTACTACTGTAGTTACTACTACATACCTATCAACAAATGGCTGGCCCTCATGCTTAGAAGTTGCCACCCCAACAGCCCCCCACTTGCCAAATCCTGGAGCCGCCACTGAGGGTAGATGCAAAAATTACATTGCAAATATTTATTTGTAAATGAAAGTGAACTTAAAATAAAATTTCATTTTCCAATGACTTGAGTACTTTAAAATCAAGACTTAAGACACATCTATTTCAGATAGCATTTTCTTTATACTGTAGTTTGTGTTGCTGTTTCCCATTGACTGATCTTTAGAACTTGCCTGATATTTTGCATTATATTACCATAAGAGGGTGTGGAGGGCCATGCCTCCAATTCAGTCGGGGACCAGTCGTGAGTTTTGAGCAAAACCCATGTGTGACTGTCTATTAATTACGTCAACAAAATAGGAGGGAGGGGCTTGAAAAAGTTAGACAGTTGTTGACAGGAGGAGGGGGGGGGGTCAAGAGAGGTTGATGCCTACAAATAATCAAAAAAAGGAAATTTCATGGAATACTATTTATTACAACGAAGAAAAGCCTGACAAGCAAAAAAGGTACCGGTAATCATCTTGACACTTGATGAGGAAAAAGGGGAAAGGTCATCACAGCACAAAAAATAATAGCCTTCTAAACTTTTTAGGGGGACCCGCCACTGATCTTTAGGGGGTTGAAAGTTTTTGACAGAATTATAAGGGGGTCACTGAAAGTTGACAGTTGTTGACAAGGGGAGGGGTCAAAAATTGCACAGAAATTGTTGACTTAATTAATGGACAGCCCCTGTGAGATTTATAGGGGAGATTTATAGGGGTGGGGTGGGGTGTTCATCAGAATCAATATACTTAGTTGTATTATAGCTTTTGGCCACTTGATAATAAATCGAAATTTAAGTCTGTAAAGTTTGCACCAGAACTTATGGTTTAATATTACTGAAAATTTCTGTGGCTGATGCTCATGACACTCCCCATGCTTCTTATAGGGCTGGGCCACTAGAGCTCATTGAATGCATGGCTTTGTTAGAACAAAGCACACGTGCATTCGCCACCCTGAATAACTTTCCCTACAAGCAGAAATGAGGCCACGCCTATATATCGTTGATGTAGCGCACTAAAAGAAATGGCTGACGAGGATTTCGTTGTTTTATGTGGAATGATGTTTTTTGCTGTACTATTACATCAGTACATGCATTATTCACTGGAAAAAACAACGAAAAGAAAGCGGGTGTGGGCAAGACCATGGGTAAGGTGCAGGGAGTTGCATGGTGCGTACCATACCCTTTTCAAGGAACTTGCAGCGACAGACCAACAGTCGTTTCACAATTTTGTGAGCATAGATTTTGCTGCTTTTGAATATTTGTATCTCATATTGAACATGACATCACAAAATAAGACACCAGAATGTGTCGAAATATATCACCAAGGGAAAGACTTTGTATGGCCATAATGCTGGTTTTTTCTCACAGTCTTTGTATTCGTCCGTCCGGCTATCCCGTAGGATCGGACGGGTAGTCACCTCACTCAAAATCATTAAATCGTACTCATTCTTAGTAAAGTGCGCCGTGTCTTTTTTGTGCACACACGAGTCAACCCACTCTGTTTATCATTATTTTGGCGCTCTGATCATTGAACTCGCGCCTGATTGGTTTGGCAATCAGAAAGTAGGTCAAGGAAAGAACGATTGAATGTGCAAACACCATCTATCGTGCAAAGAAACACGTTCCACTCACTCCCCTTACACTGCCGGCACTCATGGTATGCGAGTGGCCCAACCGTCATTTGAAACCGGCTTATCATTCAGGCGGCCAATGCGAGCTTGCTTTGTTCGTACGCAACCGCGCGTTCAATGAGCTCTAGTGGCCCAGCCCCATTAGTTGGACTAAATGGAATGTGTCTTGATGTCCATTAGCACAGTCATAAGAGGGGCAGCAGTTTAGGACCCCCCAGGTCAGATCAAGAATAATTGTGAGATTTGTATAGAGACATTATGAAAATGTTATCAAGTGAGGGTTAAGGTGATTGCCAAATAGCTGTCACAGTCTGTAAATAATTCAAAAGTTCAAGATTTGAATTGAGTATTGCCCTAAATTTTGAGTGGCTGGGCTCTGCCATTAATGCAGTATTATTATTATTATTATCAAATGCTGAATGTGCTAAATGATGTCACCATTTGATTGCAACGTTATCAGCTGTGTGTAGAGTTTGTATTCCACTGTCCTCTAGCCTGGTTATAGGGCAAGAGTCAACTAGGTGTGACATAGTTTGAACGTCACTGCAGGGGCACAGGTTCGAGTCAATTGGTCCTCATTTCTGATGACGGTGTTTGCAGTTTCCCTGTCTAGTTCGAAAACGGTTTAACAGACACTTCAGGTGATGAGGCAGTGTCGAAGCCTGGCTGTCGGATAGTGGGATCTTCGACCAGTTGGCAGTTGATCACCTGAGCTGACTTCCAGTCAAGTCCCCATTGTCCACCAAATCAACATTTGTGGGAACTTTGTTAAGTTGCAGAGGATGGCATGATTTCAATCGGTGATGAGGAGGGCTGGACAGGTCCTTGAAGAGTGGCAGGTCTTCATGGTCTGCTATCTTCAATAGAAATCTGCCCACTGCAGCTTCTGGTCGTAAGTGTGGTGGTTGGATGTTTGACAGGACTGACAGCCATTGGGGCGCAGTTGGGAGCAGGGTTCCGGAGACAAGTCTCATGGCTGAGTGAGCTGCGTGTCCTCTGCCTTTGTATGCGGGGAGCGATACCAGGTGGGGCAGCAGTACTCTGCGGCCGAATAGCAGAGCGAATGTGCAGACTGCCTCAGAGTAGCGGCATTTGCTCCCCAGGAGGAACCTGCTAGTTTTGACAGAAGGTTGTGCAGTCATGAGGAGGAACAGGGGTAGGTCCCTCATTCAGGGTTTGATTGGTTGCTAGATTTGTTCAAAACTGATGAAGACGCTTTATCAGCTGGGAGGGTAGGGTGATTGCAGATATGTTGTCATATAGTCTGAAAATATGCTCCAAATCTCAAGATTTGAATCTGATGTCTATTAGCACTCTTACTGCTCTAGACAGATCAATTCAAGTAATAGCTTGTAAAATTTTTAATACAAGTGATACAGGTAATGTTGATTGTGTTAGAGTAATGATGGGTTTGGAAGATATACATGCTGTTGTGAAAAAGTGACGAGCTTCTTTCATTGATAAATATTTAAAGAAGTCGCTGTGGCTGTACTTTGCTGATTGTATTGCTAGAGTTTGTCTGAGGGCAGAGGCTGGAGGTATGATGCAGTGTTAGTGGCAGTTAGCGATTGAGGCTCATTGCACTAGTCTATGTTGTAACTAGTCTATGTGTATTTAGTTTGATTGTGTTTGTGTTCCTGTTCAACTATTTATTTTCGTTTGATGCTTGACACGAATAAAGTTTCTCTAAATATTGCCCTCAATTTTTTTCTGGCAGGGGCTCTGCTCCAAACCCCGTTATGGAAGCTCATGATGCTCCCCAAACACCAGTCAGAATTGGAAGTGGTGGTCTGTAGAAACCTTTGTGTCCCATCCTATTCTGGAACCCTGGTCATGCCCGTGACTTGGAGTATCAATAATTAAAACCGTTGAGTATGAGAATTCATGACATATGCTATACAAATGCATAGTTATAATAATAATAATAATTATTATTATTATTATTAGTCCATGGTATTTTAATTTTGCCATTTTTTGTGACATGTTTGCTAGATATTTAGTATGTCACATTGTGAAAATGAATTATGCAGTGGAGGAAGGCAAAATATCAGCAAAAGGCCATTGGGATCTCTTCCTGCCTCATCCATTCCATCTCTGTCATCTTCATCAAGAGGATGCACAATGGAAAAGCCCAAACAACAAGTTGCTGTCAATTGCAGAAGCAACATACCTTGTGGTGAGAGAATAAAGAGCGCTATTGAAATTGTTCATTACATTGCATTATGTTGAGCTGAGTGTCTTTTGAACAAATATCATTCGCCAGAGAAAGGAAGCAAATTTGTAAAATCAGTTTATTAAGGTCACCCCAAAAGAATACTTAAACAATTATACAAAGTAGAGGTATGTTTATTCTCTTGCAATATAATCCCTAATGAAATACTGCCTAAGTTTTAAATTTATGGCTTTGCAAGGGTGATTATACAGAACCTGCAGATCCTGTTACAAGCTTTCTAATCATGAAGACATCAGAAGACCAGGTGGCCATAGTGCTAAACAATTCACAGAGTGAGGCCTTAAAGCAGTGCAGTCCAACATGTGGCCTGCGGGCCACATATGGCCTGCGGGCTGATTTTAGATGGCGAACTAGAGCCCTAGCAATTTTTCCAGCAATTTTTGTGAGAAAAAAAGTCAATGGCCTAACCATGTACCGGTACTTACGTGAGCTAAAATCAACTAAGTCAAATCTATAGTGTATTACAGCTAGCATTCTTCATACTGATGTCCATTTGATGAGCAAAGGGATGGTACTGGCAAGATTCTGGGATATAAATAATTAATTGAAGAAATCAAAGTCTTCCTAATGATAAATTCCGGGAAATAGTTGTTACTGACACCATGGACCACCTTAATACTTTAAATTTGAAATTGCAAGGGCAGCATTAAATATTATCAACTCCTGTTAAGGAAATTAGTGTTTTTGATACAAAACTGGACTTGATCATAAGTCAATTGAATCAGTCAAATTTTACACACTTTCTACACTTTCCAAGATTGCACAAGAATTTCCAGATCTAGTCAAAAGTGAGCAGTTCCACATATCATTAGAAAAGTTGAAATTGTATTTCTCTGCTTGCTTCCAAGACGTACACTGTCTCACTCCTCTTCTACTTTTTGTTGAAAATCCATTTGCATGTGATATTTCTATCTCAGCCACAAATATGCAGTTATGATTTATGAAGAGGAGATAAAGGAGCAGTGCAGCTTGAAATAACCAAAATGCTCTTTGTGAGAATCACAAAGATACATCACCAACTGAATTCTATATAACTTTTATGTTTCTTCTGATGAAGCATACATTATTACTTATTAAATTTTGATTAAGCTAAACAATTGTTGATAATTGTTATGGTCATTGATTTAAGTCTATTTAAGACTAATCTTTAAGACTAACTTTGTGGTCCTCAACATTAAAAAAGATTTTCAGTGGCCCGTGGTGTCAGAAAGGTTGGACAGCACTGCCTTAAAGGAAGCTCAGGCAATTCTTTAATATACATAAGATGCAACAGAGGTGTACTTCAGCACTATAGATAATGAGTGTAAGTAAGTAAGTAAAATTTTGTGGATTTATATAGCGCCTTGGAAAGCAGCCCAACAGTAGCTGCTTATTCTTAGGGGCTCAGCCTTTCTTAAAATAGCTATGGGAAAGGTATATGATCAGCCAGGCAATAGTCAATATCCAAAGGGCAGTGAGGCTAGTTTGTTACAGCTATGGAGGAAATGATTTTAGAAAAAAGAAGGATTTAAGCTTAGACCTGAAGACTTGAGGAGATAATGCAGGAATTATAGGAAATGGGGACTCAGATTTTATTGCTTGAAAGTGTTCAAGTCTGTGGAGGGAAGCTGGGATTGAGTTCCAAAGTTCAGGTGCGGCGTATGAGAAGGCACGGTTGCAAATTTTCAGGGATGACTGATTCAGCGGGCGTGACAGAGTGAGATGAGATGACGAATGTGTGGGTCGAGGAGGCTGAGGAGTTAATAGTGATCTAAGGTAGACAGGTTTTGATGACTGAAGTGAGCTATGTGTAAGTGTTATTATCTTATATTGGATACGTTCAGTTATTTTAAGCCAATGTAATGATTTTAGTATGGGTGAAATATGGGATAATTTAGGTGACTTAGTAACAGCACGATTTAAGTAAGTAAACACGAAATTTCTATAGCGCTGCCCGAAAGCTTGGCACAGTGCATCAGCTTATTCACGAGCGCTTAATCTAGGTAAATCCATAGTCCATAATCCGTAGTCCGTGGTGGTTGAGGTTGTAGATCCAGCTAGGCAGTCACAGCAAAGTATTTTTATGGAGGATGATAACAAGATTTGCGGCGGGTAGAATGCAAGTCTGTACTAAAGATTTCGCCATAGGATTTCTTGAAGAGAATAGTTTTGAGTTGTTTTCGGAAAGTTGTGGAGTGATGGCTAATGGTGACTGATTTATGGACTGAAGAGGATCCGAGTTATTGATCTTTCGTATCTCTGACGGAAGATCATTCCAGAGACGAGGCGCAGTGTACGAGATAGACCGATCTGAGAATTTTAGTGACGTGGCTGTTGGTCGAATGAGCGTCAGGTTGACAGATGAACGAGTTGGCTGCTGCGCTTGAATGGTAAAGAGATTACGAAGGTACATGGGTTTTGAGAACTGGATGGCGTTGTAGGTCAGACATAGAATCTTGAAATGTATCTGTTCTGGAACTTTGAGCCAGTGAAGCGATTTCAAGACCAGAGTGATGTGGTGAGCTTTTGGCATTCGCATGACGGCTCTAGCCAAAGCATTTTGTATTGCTTGAAGGCATGCTATTTGTTTTTTTGTGAATGTACATTTTGTATTTATTACAATTTGTTGATGGAGGCTTAGGAGTTACAGTAATCTAATTTGGAGTGGACTATTGAGGTGGCAATTGTGGAGGCAGTTTTGGTATCGAGGCAAGGACGTAGGTGATGAAGGTCACGAATATGAACATAGCAGGCTTTTGAAAGTTGGGAGATTTGTGATTCAAAGTTTAGAAAGGAATCAAATGTGAATCCGAGATTTCTTGCAGTTGGAACAGGGGTTATTGTGGTGTCAGGAGCCAAAACTAGCTTAGGATTGGCAATTTTTTTCATTGTTGAGGTAGTCCAATTAAAAGAAACTCAGTGATTAAAAAATATTAGTTAAACTATAAAAATTTCAACTGTTAAACTTTTTTGATTTCTAAAATAGTTAACTAAACTAAAAAATATAGTTAAACTTTTTGCAACTAATTTTACAACTATTTTTTTGTATCAAGTATGACATGAAAACAATTCAAAACAGAGATGCTGGCAGCATCAACACGTCAGTCAATGAACCATTGAATTAATTAATCATTGCATTTCCGCTACCAACGAGATCAAAGATCGCATAAGTAAAAATACACTTGTCTCTGACCAAGATCAGTGATATATGGTGTTATCGGTGTCATGAGAAATTACCCAGAAAGGAATAGATAAAAAGGTACTGTGATTTGGATCACCAACTAAAATTTTTAGTTAAACTATTTAGTTATTAACTAATTTTTTTAGTTAAACTATCATTTTAACTAAACTATTTATATTTAATTAAACTATGAAGCTAACTAAAAAAAAGTAGTTAAACTTTTAGTTAGCAACTAATTAGTTAACTAGTTGCCCATCACTGGGGTTGAGAGCAAGGAGATTAGTCGACATGCAGAGATTGATGAGAATGCAGATTCAAGCTCAACGATAGATGCATTAACCCTTTAACAGGGGGATAAAATTTTACAAACCCTCCCCAGTCTGGGTAATTAATTTTGGGTAAAGGCGTTTATATGAAAATGTAAACATATAAATTTTAAATTTACTATATTTCAGGCTATATAGAAGCTAGAAAAATGAGGTTTGCGCCGTTGTTTAGCATTTTTATTGTTCTTTCTAACGATCCGTGCCAAAAAGAAAATTTTGGGGTGGGGTCCACCCTACAGCCTAAAATAGGGCCCCTCCCCAAGGTTTTTAAAAAATTTTGTTCAAAGCTCAATAGCAAAACGTTTTCAGCGGCGACCCCCCTAATGTGAGCAGCAAAGTTCTAGGCGGATATAATTGGAACAGAATAGTTCAAAAATTTTGAAGATCGGACCAAATTTGGGGTAGTTATCGCTTTTCAAACCCCAGAACTCATTGCTCGGAGAAATGAACATTTTGCGAAAATTTTTCAATCTGAAAAAGCGAACATCTCAGTATATTTCAGGCTATATAGAAGCTAAAAAGATGAGGTTTGCACCGTTGTTTAGCATTTTTATTGTTCTTTCTAACCATCCGTGCCCAAAAAAATTTTTTGGGGTAGGGTCCATTCTACAGCCTAAAATCGGACCCCCTCAAAAATTTTTTTTTTCAAAGCTCAATAGCAAAAAATTTTCAGCGGTGACCCCCCTAGTGTGAGCGACAATGTTATAGAAAAGTGTAATAGGAACAGAATAGTTCAAAAATTTTGAAGATCGGACCAAATTTGGGGTAGTTATCGCTTTTCAAACCCTATAAATGTCTCTTTTCAAAGCCAATAATCCGACTCTCGGTCGAATAAGGCCTGTTTTCCTTGCTTAGGGTGGCAACACTAGCTAAAATCGAGCTACCATCTATCGAATGGATAGATACTAAAGAGATATATAGCATTGGACGTGTCTCAGACGTTGTGCCCAAATAACGAAACGCTGTGAAACTACACGACGTCTGAGCGACGTTGCGCCCAAATAGTGAACGGCGGTGGACGACGTCGGAGCGACGTTGCGCCCACTTGAGAGGTTAAATGAAGGAGGTGAGAAGGAAAGGAATAGCTGAGTGTCATCGGCATAGAGTTGGTGATTCAAATTGAGGGAATTAATTAAAGATGAAAGCAGTGTGATGTAAAGGCTGAACAGTACAGACCCAATAACAGATCTTTGAGGCACTCCAAAATCTACACTGTGAGATAGAGAAATTTAGCCAAGACAGGACACTTGAAAAGATCGATATTTGAGGTACGATGCAAAATAGTTGTGAGCTTTTTCAGATATGCCAAACCAGAGTGAGAGTCACTCAAGCAGAATTTTGTGATCTATGGTATAAAATGCAACAGAGAGATCAAGGAGACAAAGGCCAGTAACTTGTTGGAGACCAATTGCAGTTGAGAGTCTGTCATGAATGTAGGCGAGAACAGTTTCAGTTGAGTGATGTTTAGTGTAGGCAGACTGATGAGCATTATATAGCAAGTTATTTGAAAGGTGTTCGGTCAGGCTAGAAAGCAGAATTTTCTAAGTAAGTTTTGATAGAAGAGAAAGATTTGAGATGGGGTGATAGTTATTAAGATCGTCTCTGTTGAGACCAGGCTTTTTAGGAGAGGAGTGACAAAAGGGTTTTTGAACGAGGATGGGAAAGTGCCTGAGGTAAGAGAGAGGTTAATAATTCTAGTTATGATAGGCATAAGCACAATGGCACAATGTTTGAGTAAAGAGGTAGGTATGGGTTCTAGGTCGCTTTGTTTGTTTGGAAAGGAGAATAGAATTGGATACCTCTTCTTCAATTGTAGGAGTGAGGCTGGATAAATTGCATGGAGGTTGTGTGGTAGGAGGGTAATGAGGAAATTAGAAAAAATGATGAAGAAGAAGACGCGATGAGCATGTCTAAAGTATGTCCAAAAGTGTGAGTAGGAAGAGATATGTGTTATGTGAGGTTTATCTGAGTGAGCAGTTGTATGAATTGGGTAGAGTTAGGAGTTTGCTTTATATGAAGATGGGTTTTTGAGTTAAAGAAAAAGGCTTTGTTCTTCTGTCATTGGTTTACATTGTTATGGCCAGTAGTTGTTTCATGACAAAATGTTGAAAAAAGTTAGTTCTGAGAGAGGAAGATTGAGGGTGACTGATGAACATTCAAATGAGGAGAAATTCATTGATGAGGAGTTGCTAATTTGTATATGATCACGAATGAGAAAAGCAGTGCCTCCACCTAGATTAGGAGAGCAGTTGGTAGACTTTTTTAAACGTGGAAAGCTTAGGAGGGAGAAGCCAGGTGGGATTGCCTCAATCAGTTGACATGAAGTTGTAGATGAGATACTCAGGTTTCAGTTATTGCAACTATGTCTATGGCTGAGGAGTGAAACATGTGTATTGGAAAGAGGGGGTCTAATTTTATGTTAGTAAGTTTGTGCAGTGAATGTGTGTGTTGGGGATTAGGGTGGGGGTCTGATGTTGAGAGTGCAGAGTGTTATGTGTGATTGGGATGGTCCAGGATTTGGGTGGATATCGCCTGGAAGAGCAAGAAGGATGATGATGATATCTGTGTGTCGGGTGAGATGGAAATGTGAATGGCGAAGACGAAGATGTGAACGACAGAGGGTTAAGGAAGAGGAGATAGGAATTTTGTTTAAATGGGAGTATTGATCAACGGCAGTGTGATAGGCCCAATGATTAATCAGTTTGCGTACATCAAGTTTCGAGGAAAAGAAATGAACAGTTAGAATAAACAAATAGAGAGGAAATAATGTCATGATGTCAGGCTGAGATTAACGAGGAAAGTCAAGTTGTGAAGAAAAGTAAAATTGTCTTTCAGTTCATGCAGCGGCTCACAAGCTCAGCATGAGGTCAATAGTGTAGCCGATGTTAGTGTGGAGTGAAATAATTTAATAGAAAAACTAAGAGAAGGCCTGAAGAAGAACAAATAATAACGGTAATTAAATGAGCGATGATAGGTCATGTTGATTCTAAGTCTATGGATTCTGGCGGAGTTAAATAAAAATAGTTAAAGAAAAATATACCGACATAAACGGCTGGAAATGACTTAAAATTTAAGAGTAAAATTTTAACAATTCGCAAGAACAATATTGAAATTTGTTAAATTAATAAACAAACTGAACGGAACAAAATCTCAAGCGTTTAGTCTGCGTCACTGCCCTCGCTAAGTCCACTACCAACCAAGTACAGCAGAGTATCATCAAGGTGGATGTTTTGGCCTAAACTGGAGAGAGAGAACAAGCGTTAGTTGTAGTTAGGGCTGCACCGAGTAACTCGAGTAACGTGAGCACTCGACTCCAAATTGGAGTCGAGTAATTTTTTTGGAGTCGAGTACTCGCATAGAATAACTAAATAAAGAATAGAATAGATAAATAAAGAATAACCAAAGAATTTCATTAAAATTTAGCCTACTGTTATTTGATACAAATTATTAAACAGTCTTATTTAGGTTATTCTTAATCGTTATGCCCCAGTTAGTTCAGATCTTGCCCACAGTGGGCCAAGTCTAATGTGGACCTCACATTTTTTGCCAGTACCGGTAAAATAGTTCTGTAACTTCTGTTATACTACACGTGAATACGCTTGAATATCCGAAGAAATTGATATGTAACTGTATCTAGTGTTCTGCTTTGGTTAAATGAGGGCCATGAGGCAAATAATATGCATTATGTGCCGTGTAACATTTGCAAATCATGTATTTCCGGTTTTACGCGAGTACTCGAGTACTCGCTAAGCTACTCGACTCCTACTCGACTCCTAAACTACTCGGTTAGCGCAGCCCTAGTTGTAGTCCATCGCCTGAACAAGTAGCCTAGTTTAAACTAGCTCACAAGAAATAAGATTATGCAAAATGAACAGATCAAAAGTTTCCTAAGGCACAAAAATGCTTCACAATACCGGTAATTGGAGCTTTCCTTGTTGACATGTTGGTAAGTGCACCTAAAGCTTGAACTGAAACTGGTATGAAAGCATTTTCTGTAGCCAACCCAATGTTCTGGAACTCTCCTCCTCTGTCTGTCAGACAGTGAACATTCCAGTGAACTGAGTTGTTCAAATCTAGATTTAAAACACTTCTCTTTCAGATAGCATTTCCTCTGTAGTCTGCCTTGCTGTTTCCTACTGACTGACTCTGGCCAAACAATAAGCTCTGAATCCTCATTTGCTTTAATTCCTTCCAATCGGAGAACTGAAGGATTAGCACCATCAGTTTTACATGACAATGGTTGAATGAGAGCGGTTTGCTAGCCTTTCCCTCACCACTTTTCATTCTACTGAGTTAATGCCAATTCATGGTTGAGTCGACTGGGGGTGCTTGGGACAGAACCAAAAAAGTTTCTGCCACTGCCGAGACTTAAACCACAGACCTCAAAAGCAGGCCAGTGCGCTAATCACTGCTCCACTGTGCACTCTTATCAACAACGTCCAGCCAAGTAGGACGTGTCTTCATGCTCCACCCATTATTGCTTTTCGTTGCCTAGCAATGATTATAAAATGACAGCAGCATGTTGTCCAACGAGAACGTGATTATACAAAGGCACACACACAAACAGACCTTGATAAATTTTATATATATATATACACATATATATAGAATATATATGTGTATATATATATAGTGTAGTATGGCCAATTCACATGATGAGTCTATCCGTCGCATAGGCATTGCCTCATCTGTCATGCAATGCCTGGACCGAATATGGCAGCAACGTTGGTTGAGCCTGCAAACTTAATTTCGGATGTACACATGTCTTGTACTCTCAACACTCTTATATGGAAGTGAGACTTGGACGATGACTGGTCAAGAGTGGAAAAGACTTGAAGCTTTTCACACTAAGGCTCAACGTAGAATCCTTAATATTTTATGGTTTGACTTCATATGCAACGATGAAGTATACATGCGCTCTGGACTAGAGACTGTACAAGCCATTGTTTGTCATCGATGTCTCGGCCTCTTTGGGCATGTCGCAAGACTCCCACCAGCAGTGCCTGCCTCAGCTGCACTTCACCTAGCAATGTGATTTCGAGACAGAGACATTAGGATTTCAGGATGGAATCATCCACGAGGCAGACCACCAATCACTTGGCTTCACCAAATCCATGGGGACTGTGGATTACCGGTGTCCAAAGCCTTCCAATGTGCGCAGAATAGACAGTTATGGCGTACAATCACAACGGCCGAAAGGCTATGCGCTTAAATAATAATAATAATATATATATATATCATCATTATCATTACACTCCATAGCATAAGGCAGAGATGTAGTCAAGACCAGCAGTTCCGAGACCAAGACAAGACCAAGACCACTAATCATCAAGACCAAGACCAAGACCACTACCATCAAGACCAAGACCGAGACCACTACCATCCAGACCAACACCAAGACCACTACCATCCAGACCAACACCAAGGCCACCTAATGACATAATGCAAAAAAATTTACTTACTCGCTGTACACATATTTGCAGATGGTGTGTTCAACTCTTCTGCATCACCAGTCTGGGCAGGACCCTCCTCTTCCCTTCTCTCACACCCATCCCTTATTCCCCCTACAATGTCCCTGCCCACCCCTCCCCTCCAACCTATACTTGATCGTATCTATTGCTGAGTTGTTCATCGCCTAGTTGTTACATACTGCGATATTTCTTAAAATAATATATAGTGGTCTCGAAAAATTTCCGACACCAATTCATCAAGACCAAGACCAAGACCACCATTACCGAGACCATGACCAAGACCTTGGCTGTCGAGACCAAGACAACCCAAAGACCACAAAAAATCGGTCTTGAGCAGTCTCGAGACCATGACCGCGGTCTCAAGGACTGCATCTCTGCCATAAGGACCGTCGGAGCCAACGGTGTAAAAGTGCTCGTCCATGACCCTTTCCTTTCTTTGGCCATGTGTATCGCATTTTTGGTGTCAAGTCCAGTCCATTCAAGAATATCATCGATCCATCTTCTCTTTGGTCTTCCTCATTTTTCGCATACCATCTGATCTTCCCATCATCACTGTCTTTATTAGTCTAATTCTTCTCAACCACTGGTCAATCGCTTTGTCTATCAAATCCTGTTTGAACTGATCCCAACACAATGTTAGCACTTCTTTCAAATGATCCACGTCACGAATCTTTTGTTGTGGTTGGGCAGATTTTTACTGGTTATTCAGGCTAAAGGGGTACACATTGAACATTGTCTGGACTAAAACTACCTTCAGTAGTCTGTAGCAAACTTTGTTTTAAGCGATTATGTGACGCATCGTATGTTAATGTTGTAATTACATCAATTTCTGGTCTACCTGTTTGTTACCGTTTTTCTTCATCATGTGTTAGAGCAATGCTAATTACCTTAGATTTTTCTAATTCTCAAGTAAATCTTCTCAACTTTCATATTTTTATTTCCTTCGTACCTTAAATATTAATAAAGTTCCATCACTTCAAAATTGAGCGGTATTTATTGGCACACCCTGTATTATTATTACTCCAAGAATGTGAAAGCTATAGATCAATTGAATACAAATGAACCCTATATTTGATTAATATCCAAGTCTGGAAATTAACAGAAATTCTGTAAGAATCAAGGAGTCATAGTCTTGCATCATTGTATTTTGTTTTTTAAAATTTCACCGTAAACTTTTATCGATTGTAGTATAAAATATTTTTAACTTGTAGGGGGGGTTGAAGCTTTTGACATAATTTAATTAGGACATTCACTGAAGTTTGACAGTTATTGACAAAGGGGGTTTTAAAATTGCCTAAATTTTTTTGGCATAATTAATTAATTAATTAATTAATGGACGGCCCCTTGTAGGGAGGTTCAAAGTTTTTGACATAATTTTAGTGGGGGTCACCGAAAGTTTGACAGTTATTGACAAGGGGAGGAGGGGTCAAAAATTGGCAAAAAGTTGTTGACGTAATTAATGGACAGCCCCTTAGTTGATTGCAGTGGTAATGGATTTATAATGTTATAATGGAGATATATGTTTTTAACCCGATCATTTACTCCATTGCCTGTTTTTGTAGGCATAAGGAATTCTAATGATGGCAATATTTCAGTGCCCTCAATAGTGTCAACATGCAGTGGCATACCAAAATCAACTTCTGTTAGAAGTATAACAAAATCAGAAATAGAACCATCTTGTGATGTGCAGATAAACTGTGGCAATTATGACATGAAGGATAAATTGCATCTGATGAAGCAGGCAGATGCTTCATCTGTGATCATGAATAATCCAAATCAGAACAAAATAAGGACATTCAGCTCAGAGCACACTGGAGATAGAAAATTTCACAAAGTTACAGCAGATAATAAGGTAAAAAAGAGTAAAAACATTGTTGACTCTATTCAACAAGCTTCAGATAATTTAAATACTGAAGTAGCCAAAAGCCATGTTTCTTTATTGGAAAATCATGCAAATACATCCATGACATCTGGGTCACATAGTATTAGCCCTCTTTCTGCAATCACTCTACCTGCAATGTTGCAACCAAATTCGCCAGTAAAAAACCAGCGGAGCAGGAGCATCAGTCCTAGAAAATCGGCAAAGAATGCCAATTCATTGATTGCATCAAAACTGACCTATTCAAATGATTCAACTACTTGTGAAGGAATTGATTTATTGGGAAGTCGCTGTTCTTCATCAACTTCTGTTTTGGCAGTGACACCCTCTGCCACTCCAGTATGGAAATCATCTTTTGGTTATAGCAGCCATCAATTGCAGTCATATATTCATCCACCATCATCAACTACAGGACAGGTTATGGTAATGGATAAGAAGCAAACAAGAAAAATAGGTATTGCTTCAGTCACAACTCAAAAGTCTAAGAATATGAGCATCCCAGTTGCTTCATCTCCTGCCTCTGCCACTCAATTAATAGGCAGCAAAAGTTCCGTGTCTCTTTCTCAAGATACACTGCCTCACAGCAGTCATTTATCCAGAGGCAAAAGAAGGGAAAAATTTGGTAGTACAGACAAAATGTTACTGTTGAACAGCAGTAGTAAGACAGCAAATGCCATGAAAACTGTAATGTTGTCAGCCACAGCCTCTAAATCAGAGATAAAACCGCCAAAATTTTCATCAAAAAAGACAAAAGACTTTTCAGTTGATGAAGAATATGAGAGAAATACCGATCTGAATAGACTACATGCATTTGGTTGTCAGAAAACGTCACCTGATGCTTATGTCATCAACTCTAAAATTTCATCTGACAGCAAATTCCTTATCAGAAGTCCTTCTGCTAAATGCAACTCTTACAGCTCATTGGTAGCTGCAAATGAAGTAATGAAATGTGAGAAGAATGAGCATGGATCGTCATACATTTCTAGGCATAGCAGAATTTCTAGAATGCCTTGTTACTCTCAGTTACCAAAAGATAACAAGAGATTGGCTTCTGGTGGATATCGTCCTTCTTCAGCTTCCGGTTATGAAAGATGTAGAAATGTATCACAGAGAAGATTTAGTGTGGTAGGTTCTTCTAGTGATATCAGCAATAATGAAAATCAGATTTTGTCTTCAGAGAATTTGATTCTTGACTCCAGAGCTAGTGACAAACAAAACAATGATTTGAACAGTGATCATGCATTGAATAATGCGAAACAATTAGATCTTCAAGAACCTAAGTCACGAAACAGAAGGAAACAGTCAATTCTTTTCAACAATGCAGCTAATGAAGTTTCTATTGATGTTGCTCATGATTGCATGACTATTACTGAAAGAGAAATCTGTAAAACTCTTGCTGACAATATGTCAAAATCTTTTATTGATGATGGCATTGTTGACAATGTTGACCCATGCCCTGTAATAACTGAATCTTCCAATGATGCCTTTCAGGTACTTAACAGGGCAAAGCCGAGTAATACAATGGATTGTAGTGGCCATTGCAATGAACTGGTGCCACCAACTGGTTATGGAGAAATATTGAGGGAGGAACAATTATTGAATAAAGAATTATTGGATTCAGAAAATATGAGTGCCTTTAATGTGAAACCAATGCAGCCATTTACTAGAGGCATTGGCATGACTGGCAGCAAAGCGCATATTCGTCCACCACGTAAACTGCCTCAGTTGTCTTCACAAGGCTTTAATTCTTCCTGTGTTGGTCCATTTCAAGAACAAGGGTACCTGACAATGTCCAGTGAAAATTTGAATGGTGTGCAGCTGGATACAGAGGCAGGATATATGTCTGGTGTAGATTATATTTCATGTAACAGTCAAATGGATCATACAAGTAGCAGGTACAGGAGTGATGGTGAAGTGACATTTAGCAGTCCACATCATTCCCATTCTGTTGAAAATATCTCTGGTACTTGGAAACAAACTGAGAAAAACATGAATCTGGTGATGAATGACAGGTGAGCTAATAACAGGTCTTCTTAAGATGCCATGATTTACTTCGGTGTTCATTAACTTGTACCATGAACTACTCTGATAGCAGCACATTTGCTTTACACTGCTTGTATAGTTATTTAAATTGAAGCATTTTGAAAATTTTGATTAATTTATTTTCTTTTATAAAGATGGGTCTAAAGGTAATTTTGAGTCAAGATATGCAGTTACCAGCCTTATGATTTACTAACTGCAATATTATAATTCATTGTCCTCAGAAACTAACATAATGGCTTAAGTGATCTTACTTTTTAGAAAAGACCTCTGATTTGCCGTGTTTTTCCAATGACATTTGCTTGGCTGCTTTCATAGCTTATCTATGCTGGAAGCTTAATGTTTGGCTTGAGGTTTCTTAGTAAGTTGCCAAATGGATAAAGTTTGCAAGTAGACTTATTTCCATGAGTAGACTTATTTCCAACTTATTTCCAGACAGAGAAAGTGAAGAACGAATAACAATAATTTGCATAAGTTGGGAAAAACAGGATCGAGATAGTCTAGCAAAATGCTCTTTGAAGGTCAAGTTACTGTCTAAGTATAGTATACTGTAGTGTCTCTTCTGAAGATTCACTTTGAAGCACTCTCGCTGTGATTACTGCATATTGATATTATAATAGGATGAGTTTTAAATCATTTAGGAGCATAGAATCAGCAGTTGCTAAATTACATATACTGACGTCAAGGGCATTCCAGGGGATAGGTCCAACTGCCTCAAAACCTCATTTCAGGAGTAAGGAGGTTCATGCATGGGACATGTTGAGGAGTTTAACATGTCGTCAAATGAATCAGATACTATTATTATTGTATTTGGAAAGCAGTAAGACATTTGCTTGTTTGCCATTGTTATTGCTGAACTATTTAGCTAGAAAAGGATTATCCTAAAGATTTGAATTCAAGTTTTTTAACCCTTTAACAGGGGAATAAAATTTTACAAACCCTCCCCAGTCTGGGTAATTAATTTTGGGTAAAGGCGTTTATATGAAAATGTAAACATATAAATTTTAAATTTACCATATTTCAGGCTATATTGAAGCTAGAAAAATGAGGTTTGCGCCGTTGTTTAGCATTTTTATTGTTCTTTCTAACGATCCGTGCCAAAAAGAAAATTTTGGGGTGGGGTCCACCCTACAGCCTAAAATAGGGCCCCTGAGCCAGTGTGATTCCCGTTAACTGAAACTGAAACTGAAATATCCGTTAACTGATAAATAATAAATCCGTTAACGGGAACTGGAACTGGAACTGGAAAATACGCAAAACTGCAACGAAAACTGAAACTGGAAAATAAGCAACTGAAACTGAAAAATCGAGTCATATCAGTATCGTTTCAGTTTGAGTAATCTGAATATGGTAGGCGAGCATCAGTGCAGCTGTGTGCACGACAGGCTGGCTATTGATCTATTGTCCACATGAATGTCAGTACTCAATAGTCCAGTTGTTTACTGCTGGCTCGACCTATTGCCGGCCTGGGCAACAGGACATCACGCCCCCCGCAGTGATAGTAGTTCTTGGCCCCTTAATTGACGGTATTGTCTACCAAGCCTGTAAAGGCCTGCACGGAGTACATGCTGCTTTGCTGATTGACCTACTTTGATCATATGGACATACTATTGGAATAATGCTCTTTTTTATGTACGTGTACTCTAATGAATGATTAATGTAAGCAATTTATTTACTTAAGTTATGTATGTAACTGGCATGATGTTCTGTTAGAAATAAACCCATTCACAAATAACTTTGTTTCTACTAACTTTAATTAAACTTCACATGTGTAATGTAGAGACTTTCAGGCTGTGTGCCCTTATAACCAGTTGAATAAAAATGAATATGACATGTCAAATAAACGTTGTGCTGTAATGCTACTGCTGCCACAGTATTTAAATGTAGGGCTTTCATCCTATGTCTGCGTTTTTATTAGAACGACTAAAAACTAGAACTGAAAAATACCTGCAACTGAAAATGAAACTGAAAAATATACAAAACTGAAACTGAAACGGAAACTGAAAAATAAGTTTGCAAAACGGAACTGAAACTGGAACTGAAATATAATGAGCAACTGGAATCACACTGGGCCCCTCCCCAAGGTTTTTAAAAAATTTTGTTCAAAGCTCAATAGCAAAACGTTTTCAGCAGTGACCCCCCTAATGTGAGCAGCAAAGTTCTAGGCGGATATAATTGGAACAGAATAGTTCAAAAATTTTGAAGATCGGACCAAATTTGGGGTAGTTATCGCTTTTCAAACCCCAGAACTCATTGCTCGGAGAAATGAACATTTTGCGAAAATTTTTCAATCTGAAAAAGCGAACATCTCAGTATATTTCAGGCTATGTAGAAGCTAAAAAGATGAGGTTTGCACCGTTGTTTAGCATTTTTATTGTTCTTTATAACCATCCGTGCCCAAAAAAATTTTTTTAGGGTAGGGTCCACTCTACAGCCTAAAATCGGACCCCCTCAAAAAATTTTTTTCAAAGCTCAATAGCAAAAAATTTTCAGCGGTGACCCCCATAGTGTGAGCGACAAAGTTGTAGAAAAGTGTAATAGGAACAGAATAGTTCAAAAATTTTGAAGATCGGACCAAATTTGGGGTAGTTATCGCTTTTCAAACCCTATAAATGTCTCTTTTCAAAGCCAATAATCCGACTCTCGGTCGAATAAGGCCTATTTTCCTTGCTTAGGGTAGCAACACTAGCTAAAATCGATCTACCATCTATCGAATGGATAGATACTAAAGAGATATATAGCATTGGACATGTCTCAGCCGTTGTGCCCAAATAACGAAACGCTACGAAACTACACGACGTCTGAGCGACGTTGCGCCCAAATAGTGAACGGCGGTGGACGACGTCGGAGCGACGTTGCGCCCACTTGAGAGGTTAAAAAAAATTACAAAGAGTCTCAAATAGATTTTTCATTGCAAGTAGTTTTTATCACTTTTTCTTATGAAGAACATTGCTATGCCAAGCAGAATACAGCAGGTGGTCAGCTTGTTTTTATTTTGGCTTTTATAATAATATTTGATATCTCCTCTGGGGATATTTGTAAAGCTTAAATTACAAAGAGTCTCAAATAGATTTTTCATTGCAAGTAGTTTTTATCACTTTTTCTTATAAAGAACATTGCTATGCCAAGCAGAATACAGCAGGTGGTCAGCTTGTTTTTATTTTGGCTTTTATAATAATATTTGATATCTCCTCTGGGGATATTTGTAAAGCTTAAATTGCCTTTCTTTGCAGTTTTGATGAAATTGCTTCTGAGAACAGTAAGGATTCTAAAGAGGGCTCTCTGATCTTAAATGACCGAGATGACTTAACACTGACAAATCTTTCTGTAGCTACACTCCAGCCCCAACAAGGAAAAAAGAAATCAGTAAGCAAGATAGGCCTGTCAGACAAATTTAATGAGACTGAAATCCTAAAACAAGGGATTATTGCTAGAAGTGGGCTTCCAACTCATGGGCACAAGGCTATTCTTCCAATAGCAGGGTTTGTAAAAAAGAGTCAAGGATTTGCAAGTACTGATTCTGTTAAAGACATTCCAGCACTTGACTTAGAGCAGATGGTAGGCCAAGGAAAAGTGTCTGTTGCTGCAAAAAATGAGGCTCTTCAGATGCTGTCTATTGTTGGAAGTGCTACAGACTTTGAAGACCCAGAATCTGAGTGGCCAGTTGATCATTCAGATCTTAGGAATATAATTCTACCATCCCTTGTTGGGCCATCTCCTGCAGCTAATTCATGCAAATCTGGTGATTTCTGTCAAAAGAATACTCGCTTGAGTTTTCCAGCTGCATTCACAAGCACTTCATTATGTAATGATGAAGTCAGTGATCAGTCAAAAAATCTTAACATCGGTAATTTGAAAGAGCTTCGTTATGGTTCACTTGGTCGCCACTGTTTGACATTTGGTATTAGAAAAGCTCTTTTTGATACTAATCTTGGAAATTCTGGGGAGTCTTCACTTATTCAAAACAATGGACAAAGCTTCTCTGATGGAAATCCTAGTGCTACAACCAGCCAACTGGACGCAAGTGCTGTGAATTCTAACAGAACAGGGAACAGTTGCCATGAACGCATTGACCCTTTGAAGTCTGCTATTCTTGCCAGGCAACCTGTTTTCAATCCTGGTAGCAGTTCAATTTTGGCGAAGCCTGATGCAGCAGACATAAGTGAAATGACTAATTCAATTTCTCGATGTTTGAGGAGCCATATTAGCATGGACAGTAGTCTTGATAATACACTTTCCATGAGTCTGTTTCAAGAATCTCAAGATTTATCCACAACATTGAAAGACTTGTCGCATAATAATCAAAGCTCACACTTGTCAAAATGTCACAACTCTTTATCTCATCATTCTCGACTTGGATTGTCAGTTGACAACATCTGTAAGTAGCTTTGATATTATATTCTTTTCACTGCAAAATTAAAAGGGAAGAAAGGCACTCATTTCTATCTAAGCTAGTGAAATTAACATTGCAATCATATGATATTGTGCGAGTGTAATACAGTGATAAAGTATACACTGAAAAATCTGTTCATTTTGACTAATAATAATAAGGGGTCGTCCATAAATGACGTAACACGATTTTGGCACTTTTTTTGCACCCTTCCCCCCTATGTAACGCGACGTAACAAAAAGTCAGACCTCCCTAAAATATGACGTAACAACGGGCCGACCCCCCATTTTCGTATCTCCGAAAAGTCTTCACAAGCAAACAAAAGGTCATTCATCCTTCTATTTTTTCCCTCTTCAAACATACTGACTAGCAGAAAAAAGGTCAGCCTTGTATTTTTCCCTCTCCAAATACCCTGACAAGCAAAAAAAGAAAAAAAGGTCGTCACTTAAAAATTTTGTGTTGCGTTACGTCACATTTACGGAACCCCTCTCCCTCGTCACACTTCATAACAAATGTCCGGACCCCCTTCCCCTAGGCGCATTATGTCGTTTATGGACGACCCCTATGTAAAAACTCATGGATTTATATAGCACTTTTGTAAGTAGTACAACAGTAATCTTCTGGTACTACTTCCGGTAGCGTCATTTTGGCTGCTTGCACGTGCTGTACATGCTCCGGAATATCACCGTTCTTGGTGGTTTTACCGACGTCCTGGCGCTTATTTCTTTGCACTAATCGCGTGTCGCCTAGCTATCGTTTTCGAAGCGGTCGGCGATTGTCTTTGCGTTTTCAAAGCGCTGAACGTTCGGATTTATGTCGCCCGTGTCAGCATGGTTGGCCCGACATTTTATCTAAGCCACCAGCCAGTCGACAGAGTCTACAGGCTATAAAGGGCAAAGACTGTTCTGGTTCACTCGCAGAATTCCATCCTCAGTTGGTTCCCGTCAAGTTCGGCGATGGATTACTGTCTCGCAGATGACTGCCCTCAAGGATTCACCACCTGATTTTCACGACGCGAAGAATTTTTCTCAGCATTCATGCGGTCCTTCAACATCATTTCTGCGTTTTCACTTACTCTTCGGTGGAACGTCTTCTTGCAGAAGACCGCCTTCTGAAGGGCTCACTGCCCGATTTCGGTATGGCAGCGACCTCTTTTGTGCCATCTGTGTGGACTTTCCCTCAAGACCAGCATCTTCCGTTCCATGTTGATTTGTCAGCGTTGTTGACAATGCCTTTTACTTTGGCCTTCGCTATGCTATGGTGCTATAGAAATTGTCCAGTACCATAACCATAACCAGTACGGTAGTTACAGTGCTGATTCTTTCTTAGGTGCTTAGCCTTTCTTAACCTCTTAACAGGGTAATTAAATTTTACAAGACGTCCCCAAGTTGGGTAATTAATTTTTGGAAGAAGTGTTCATATGAAATGTGAACATATATATTCATATACATTATACATTTTAAATTTACTATATTTCAGACTATATAGAAGCTAAAAAGATGAGGTTTGCACCATTGTTTAGCATTTTTATTGTTCTTTCTAACCATCCATGCAAAAAAATTCGAAGGTAGGGTCCACTCTACAGCCTAAAATCGGACCCCCTCCCAAATATTTTGTTCAAAGCTCAATAGCAAAACGTTTTCAGCGGTGACCCCACTTTTGTGAGCGGCAAAGTTATAGAGGTGTGTAATTGAACAGAATAGTTCAAAAATGTTGAAGATCGGACCCAATTTGGGGTAGTTATCACTTTTTGAACCCTAGAACTCATTGCTTGGAGGAAAAAAATTTGTTTGCAAATTTTGTAAGCTGAAAAAATTACATTTCAGTATATTTCAGGCTATATAGAAGCTAAAGAAATGAGGTTTGAACCATTGTTTAGCATTTTTATTGTTCGTTCTAACCATCTGTGCCAAAAAAATTTGGGGTAAGGTTCACTCTACAGCCTGAAATCGGACCTCCTCCGAAAAAAATTTGTCAAAGCTCAATAGCAAGCAAATTTGGGCGGTGACCCCCTTGTGTGAGTGACAAAGTTGTAGGGGGGTGTAATTGGAACAGAATAGTTCAAAAATTTTGAAGGTCGGACCCAATTTGGGGTAGTTATGATTTTTCAAACCCTAGATATGAGACTTTTGCACAGCCAATATCCAACCCTCGGTCGAATAAAGCCGATTTTCCTTGCTTATAGAGGCAACACTATCTAAAAGCAAGCTACCATCGACCGAATGGATAATAACTAAATCGAATTATTGCATTAGAACGTTTATATACAGCGAACCCCATTGTGGAACAGATGTTGAAGTGTCGCGCCGTTTATAAACGGCGCGACCCGTTGTTGAACGGTTGACACGTGCCGTTTATAAATGGCGCGCCCCATTAACAGGTTAAAATAGCTATGAGAAAGGTGAATGATCAGCCAGGCAATGGTCAGTATATCCAAAGGGCAGTGATACTAGGTTGTTATAGCAATGGAGGAAATAATAATAATAAATATTAATAATAGCAAGGTTTGAATTGGTTCAGGAGGGTATGCCCTGTGTGAGAACCACTGTGTTTTTCCCATCCAATCTAGTATCCTATAGTACCTAGGTTTATTTCTACATCATTTACTCTAGTAGCCATTACTATCATTACTATATTCTCATCCAATTCATTCCATCTATCTACCACTCCTGCACTAAAAAAATGCTGCTTGTATCTTCCAACCCATTTGTAACCCCTTTACTGCTTTGCAGCAATATATACGCTGCTGCGACCGGTTAATTTTTAATATGCGCGTAAACTGTTGCTAACAAAACAGGTGCTAACAAATATAACATATATAACATATATAACATATATATAACATATATAACATATGTGACATATATATAACACATATAACATATATATAACATATATCTAATATATATCTAACACATATAACTTATATAATATAACATATATGTATATGTTATATATGTTATATGTGTTATATATATGTTATAAGCGGCAGCAGCAGCTTAGAAGAAGCAATAGATCAATACTACAATGACTTACAGAGTACAGTAAGTGCAGTACCACGGTATGACATGTTAGTCATAATCGGAGACTGGAATGCAAAAGTTGGCAGAGATAATGAAACTTGGGATGGTACAATTGGAAAATACGGAACAGGAGAATCAAATGAAAGAGGAGAGCGTCTTTTAGACTTCTGTGCAACCAATAAACTATCAATCATGAACACTTTCTTTGAAAAACGAGAAGACAAACGTTGGACCTGGATATCACCAGACAGAATAACTAAGAATCTGATAGATTACATCATAATAAACAGAAGATGGAAGTCAAGCATACAGGATGTAAGACCATGCTCAGCACAAATAGGATCAGACCACAAGCTTGTTATGGCAAAAATAAAAATGAGACTAAGGAGAGAACAAAAAACAAATAATAGGGTAATCTTTGATGTAGCAAAACTAGACAATGAAGAAACTAAGACAAAGTATGAATCTCAACTTAAAGCAAAAGTAAATAGCACAGCACCAGGTTCCTCTGTTGAAGAGCAGTGGCAAGGAATAAAAGAAGCTATTAAAGAAGCAGCCATGGAAGTTATTGGAAAAAGGAAATGAAACTCTGAAAAAGAATGGGTGAGTCAAGAAGTAAAAAATTTAAGCCAACAAAGAAGAAAATTGCGTATCGATGGGACAGACAAACATCAGGTGAACTGGCTGACAAGAGAAATTAAAAGGAAACTGAAAGAAGATAGAGAAATATGGATATTCAAGATTTGTGAAGAAATACAGAACAAGTTTAATGCCCACAGGACCAGGGATGCTTGTAAAGAAATAAAACGAATAAGTGATGAATTCCAAATGAAAATTACAACCATCAAAAATAAAGAAGGCATTAGACTAACACAAGATCATGAAATACAAAAGAGATGGAAAGAACATTTTGAAGAACTGTATAACCTAAATACTGCAGCGGATAAAGACATACTACTTCAAGTGCCAAGTACGAATCTTCATAAAACCACAGAAAACATACTAAAAGAAGAGGTAGAGCAGGCCATAAAAGAACTGAAAAGGAACAAAGCACCAGGAATAGATGGCATACCTGCAAACTATTGAAAGCAGGTGGAGAAACAATGACAGACCTGCTCCATGACCACTTCAATAAAATATACAAAGATGAAACAGTCCCAGATGATTGGGGAAAAGGAATGATTGTACCCATCTACAAAAGGAAGGGTGATAAAGAAGACTGCAGTAACTACCGGGGAATAACGCTGTTGAGTACACCAAGCAAAGTCTTCTCCAAGGTACTTCAAAAAAGAATAAGCAAATATGTAGAAGAAATTATGGGTGAAGAGCAGGCAGGCTTCCGTCCTGGGCGAAGTACAATTGATCAACTCTTTGTCATAAGGCAGTTACTGGAAAAAACAATCGAGGCAAACAAGAGCTGTTACATTAACTACATCGATTACAAACAGGCCTTTGACTCAGTGTGGCAGGAAGGGTTGTGGCAAACAATGAGGCATGCAGGCATTGAAGAAAAACTCATCCGACTAATAACAGGCAATATATCAGAAGTCAGAAAGTGCAGTGAAATTAGATACTGAAATGTCAGAATGGTTTAAGACAAATGTAGGACTGAGACAAGGATGCATGTTGTCTCCAACACTTTTCATTATCATTCTGGATGTAATTTTTAGAATAGCAATTGGAGATCTGGACATAGGCATAAAATGTAATGGAGAAAAATTAAACAATCTAAAATTTGCAGACGATGTCAGCCTGATAACAGACAACAAATCAGATCTTCAAACACTGACCAATGAAGTCAATCTAACAAGCAAAAGATTTGGACTAACTATCAACCCAAAGAAAACGGCAGTCAGCAGAAAGGGAAAAGCTCAAATCAAAATAGCACTAGATAACACAACAATAGCACAAGTCGAAAGTTTCACCTATGTTGGAGGAGAAATTGTCAGTAATGGAAGTCATCAAGAAGACCTAAAACAAAAAATCGCCAAAGGACTACAAACGATGGGGAGATTGCGAAAAATCTGGAGCAGCAAGGACATACCCGGTAAACATAAAAACAAAAGTCACAATATACAACACCATAGTAGTCCCACAAATTATATATGGAGCAGAAACATGGACCATGAAAGAAACAGACGAAAGGAGGCTACTGGTGGCCGAAATGACGTGCTTACGGAGAATCCTGGGAGTAACCCGACTACAAAAAATAAGAAACGAAGACATCAGACAACGTCTCAACATGAAGGATACAATAAACGACAAAATTAGAAGAAAAAGACTAAAATGGTATGGGCATGTCAACAGAATGGATGAAAGGAGACTACCATACAAGGCACTCTACACTCAAATAGAAGGAAACAAAGGAAGAGGAAGACCCAGGAAAAAGTGGATGGACATCATCAGAGAAGACATGAACATGAAAGGAATTACAATAGTAGAAGGAAGACGATTGACAGAAGATAGAACTTCTTGGAAGCATTTTGTGTCTAGCTATTGCCGCTGATGAGCTGGCAGAAAGCAAAGATGATGAGGTGATGATGATATGTTATATATGTTATATATATGTTATATATATGTTATATATGTTGTATGTGTTATATATGTGTGTTATATATGTTATATATGTTATATATAACATACATAACATATATATATAGTTATATATGTTATATATGTGTGTTATATAAACATATGTTATATATATGTTATATATGTTATATATAACATATGTTATATATATATATATATATATATATATATATATATATATATATATATATATTGAGTTAGACCCCTGCACGGGCGACTTATGGCAAAAATGCAGCCGATCGATACAGTTTAAGAATTAGAATGCAAAAATAGTATGTTCTCAATGGTATCAGTGTCCAATGGCAGTGCGATGCTGTGAAATGGTTGCCCCAGCACATATCCAAATCTGACGCCTTACAGGATAGACCAGAATCACCGGACGGAGCTATTAAAGTCACACTAAATACTGTATATAGCCGAGAAAGTCGACTAACAATCGGCTTGCTTGCTTAGTACTACCTACGAGTGGAGGGGTAGCTATTAGGGACTAGGGAATAAAGGACAACAATTATTATTATTATTATCGTATGCTTCAAGTGCTGAAAGAAATCAGCCATTTGACTGCGACATCATTTGCTGAGTTTAATGTCTAAATACCGCCATCCTAGAGTCTTGTTATCGGACAAGAGTCAACTATGTGATTCATAGGACAACAATGAACCAGTGATGTTAACAAGGACCGACCCCCCAAGGATGAGGATAAGGACAAAGACTGACCCCCCAAGGACGAGGATAAGGACAAGGACTGACCCCCCAAGGACGAGGATAAGGACAAGGACTGACCCCCCAAGGACGAGGACAAGGACGAGGACTTACCCCTCAAGCACAAGTACCACAAGGACTGACCCCAAGGACAAGGATCAAGGACAAGGACCAACTTCTGTCAGACAAAAAAGTCAGAAAGGAAAAAAACAAACACAATTTCAATTCGAATCACAAAATTAGAAAAGGAAAAAAAGAATGTTGTAAAACATAGTCTAGTCAACAGCAATGCTGCATTTCAAATGCGCCTTTGACTTTAGCCACCTAGCTATGTTACTGCGCTTAAGAAATTGTCAAGTTTAATAATAATAATAATAATAATAATAATAATAAAAATGAAAAAGTGTTTCCAGCAGCTGATCAGTCATGCACACACGGTGAGGTCTAATTATGAGACCACTTTGCGAAAACACTCGTTCAACTGGAGCCAACGTCGCTGGGCAACAAAGAATTCTGCTAAAGAATCAACTCTTCAACTTGTATTATAAAGGAAACAATGACTAAACATTTTAGTCCTGCTAAAGAATCAACTGGTATTATAAAGGAAACAATGACTAAACATTTAGAGTAACTCAACGCAAGTATGTAGCCAAATATAAATCCACATACTACTCTTACCTTGGAACATAATTATCAGTACAATTGAAAATGGTATACAAGTAATTTGGTCCTTATAAGGACTTTTCAAGGACTAAGTTACAAGGACCAGGACAAGGACCGATCTGCAAGGATGAGGATAAGGACGAGGACCGAACCCCCAAGGACGAGGATAAGGATGAGGACTGACTCCCCAAGGATGATGAGGACAAATTGACAAGGACAAGGACCAAATTGGTCACTGCAATGAACCATCCGTAGTTAAAGGACCAGGACAGGGATTAATGAGTTGAACAGAAGATCACTGCAATGAACCATCCGTAAAGTTAAACCGGAAAGAATTGGCAAGTTCCATTGATCGAGGGTTTCTTAATGAGTTGAACAGAAGATCACACTCGATGGCAAGCGGTTTAACGACAGCGCCGTCACTCAGTAGTCGGACATTGTTGATCGTCCCTCCGCCTTCAAAGACCCGTTTTATTTGACAATCTTTTGAGCCCGGCCCGAAGTCCGTCGGCTGTTTTGAGAAGCTCTAAAGACACACTTATTTAACATCTCTTATATATGTTATACTTTATATATGCTATATATAATTGTCGTAGATAATAATAATAATAATAATATATAACATATATAACATAATATTGCTATTTGCTAACAAATATAACTAAATCGAAACAAAATGCAGTTATCAAAAAGTTTTTAAAAAGTTAAAGCTATTTTTTTCACGCCAACTGGCTTTCTGAAAATGGCAGAAAAGTCACTGCCAATATTTAATTTGTGTATGATAGGACTGGAAACAGTCAACTTATCCAACAAACTGCTGCTTGATTATCCTGCTTACAACCAGGCACTCCCCTTTTTTCGCCCTTGATAGTGTCACTGATGTCAGGTGACTTCCATCCAGGCATCAGCTACTCAGCAACAAAAATATCTATTCACTACTGCAGTCATTAGGCAATTCAATACTGTGGACATAAGACCATTACAGCACAATGGGAATACATACTACTATATGACGACGCTTGTCGTCACGCAGCAACGGCGAAAAGAAATTTATGACGACGCTCGTCGTCACGACGCAGTCAAGATGTTAAACAGTTTCATGTTATGTCCTCTGGTTTCCATCATACTGTTTTGTTGTAAAAAAACTTCCTCTTGGCACTTCCACTTTGTTAGTATTGTGTGTATCTCAATTAAATCCCCTCTCATTCTCCTTTTTTCCAAGGTTGTCAATCTACAGTGTTTTAGCCTTTCCTCATAGATACCCTTTGATCGTCTTTGCTGCTCTGTGTTATACTCTTTCTAAGGTCTCTCTTCAGAAATGGACACCATGCTTGAACATAATATTCGAAATGAGGGCATACCAATGTCTTATAAAGTCTTTATTATTATTATTACATAGATAAATTGTTTGTGAAATGCTATAGCATAGCTAAGGCTAAAGTCGAGAGTGTTTTACATCAGCAATTCATCGGTTTGTACAGAAAGATGGCCCTAGATTTTCCGGTAACTATTCATAGGAGACACGAAAAAGATGCGTCTTAAGAGAGGTCAGGAACGAATCCACAGATGTAATCGATGTCGCAGTCGCAGGAAGTGCATTCCAAAGTAGAGGGTTTCCACAGGTTAGATATCTCCCCCAACATCACTGTCTTAGACGGAGAGGGGTCGTAAAGACGGAGTCGCATATTAGATCGTAGATGTTCCCGATAACCTGATGTCGTCCGCCGCCTGATGAGCAAGGTCAGGTATTCGGGACAGAGAGGATTGCTCAGAGCACGGAACGTCAGTACGCAACGTTTGTAGATGATCCGCTCGGAAATCCTGAGCCAATGTAACCTGTCCCTTAGCATCAGCGTCACATGCTCTCTCCACTTTACATTGAAAATCTAACGGGCTACAGCGTTCATCACTGACTGAAGGCGATTGAGTTGGTAATCCGGAAGCCTCAGGAGGATACTTTTGCAGTAATCCAACCTGGATAATACTAGAGCGCGGATGAGCTGGATCGCAGCTGGAACAGTGATGTATCGTCGAATTTCGGCGATCCTGCGCAGGTGGAAGAAGCATGCTCGAGATATAGTAGAGCTCACCTGGACGGTGAGGGACAGGGAATCGTCAAGGAGTACACCCATGAGGCGGACTTCTGTGGATGGAACGATGACGGCGTCGCCAATGATTAAAGGTGAATGGTCCAGCAAGTGCAATTTCCTGGGAGCAGCAATCCATAATATCTCTGTATTGTCCGGGTTGAGTGAGTCGGTTCCTCTCCGTCCATGACATAATTTCGCGTAAGCATCCCTCCAGGCGGTGTTGCAGTTGGCTCAAATCTGAGGGATGACAGAAGCCATACACTTGCCTCTCATCTGCAAAGGCATGCCAGTTCAGCCCATACGAACCAACAATTCGACCAAGGTCTGCCACATAGAGAATGAAAAGGAGCGGTCCCACGGCAGAGCCTTGTGGGACACTACAGCTGACTGGGCGTTCGGTTGACATCTGGTCTTCCCAGAGGACAGACTGTGTTCTCTCGGCCAGGTAGTCACGTAGTCAGAGCAACGCCGTGTCCTTTATCGCCATGTTTTAAAGTCTAATAGTATAATATGTAGTTAACTTTAAAAGTGGGCATTACATTCTGTATAAAATTCAACTATTTCTGAATGCTTATTTCGGTGTACCAAAAAATGCTGAATTCTAACTTCTATATTGGTTTGCTTCAAGTGATATTGACTTTAATATTTTAGTGCATGGATCTTCTCTTTCTCTCAATTCAAATTCATCTCTACATTTAAATGTAAGTTGTTAAATATATATGCTTTTCAATTATTATTTCCAATTAATTAAATAACTACTGGTCATAATATCTTTAGCATTTGAAATTTGAATCTATCACCTCTGTTAGACTTTAGGGGATTCAAATAACCTTGTAAGCACTTCTGCTTGGTGTCTCAGAATGTAGCAATCTGCTTGGTGTCTCAGAATGTAGCAATTTTATATGATAATAGCTTTCAATGATAGTTTGATTGACAGGGGAGTTATTGGTTTGCTTGCATTCATCTTAGCTATTAATGATAAAGTTGACTGAGGCATGTGGTGACTTTATCAGTCATGTCTACTAGGACTGGGTAATCGTGCAGAAGGGGTTTATCTCCAAACACTATATAAGCTGCTCTTGCATTGTGAAAACCACTCAGTCCTGGACTAGTCATTTGAGTAATAATAGGGTAAAACTGTTCAGGTCACTCAAAGTAGCAAGAGACTGCAATTCACTTGTGTACTATTAGGCAGACTTGGAGTCAAGGCCACAACTTTCGAGGCCAAGGCAGGGCCAAGGACTTGTTAAACAAGGCCAAGGACAGCAGGTCTGAGGCCAAGGCCGGGGACCAGAGGTCTGAGGCCAAGGCCAAGGACATCAGGTCTGAGGTCGAGGCCAAGGCCAAGGACATCAGGTCTGAGGTCGAGGCCAAGGCCGAGGACCTTGCATGTAAGCTTTTACACAACAAAGTTTGATTTTTGACAGTTGCACAGTTGCTAAAGACAAATGATAGACTGATAGTAAGTAAGTAAGTAAAATCTCGTTAATTTCTAAAGTGCTTTCAAAAGATGCACCGAAGTAGCTCCTTATTCCTATGCGCTTAATCTCAAATGAAGTAGCTATAGCCAAAGGTGGGTCATTCATGCCGGGTCATTTAATCAAAAGGGCGAGTGGGCAGGACGCTACAGCTATGGAGGAAATGATTTTATAAAGAGAAATGATTTTAGTTTAGAAAGAAAAACATGAGGAGATGTTGCAAGAAGGGGAGAAAATTGTGACTCAGAGTTTGTTATTTGGCTTTGATGGAATTGAGACAGTATGAAAAAGGGATTTTGGAGATTGAGTTCCAAAGCTCATGAGAAGCGCAGCGTATGAAGCGGCACGATTGCAAATTTTGAGAGATGATTGATTCAGAGGCACCTTCTCACGGTGACAGGCGGCCCGAGGCGAAGGAGAGTTACGGGATGGGGCGGGAAGGGTTGAAGATCTTGTAGATCCAGGTTGTTGTACCTTGTACTCTCTTTGGAATTATCAGATTTGTTAGACAGGTTTTGTTGTATGCCAGACTTACAAGGACACAAGTGAGTTAGGTCATAAGTCATCGATATCATATTTTATATTCAATGCAATTCTGCTATTTTGAGCCAGTGCACCATGGGATTTGAGTAATGGTGTTATGTGGAAAAAGCTGCATTCTGTTGACACAATTTTAGAATTTGAATCAGATTACTGCACGAGCTAAGGCATTTTGAATCGATTACGGTAGATCCAGGTTGTTTGGAATTATCAGATTTGTTAGACAGGTTTTGATGTATGAAGTGAGTTATAAGTCCTTTGGAAGATTGTGAAACAGTGAGTTGCAGCGAGCTAAGGCATTTTGAAATTGAAGTTTACATATGGAAGCCTTTGGAAGATTGTGAAACAGTGAGTTGCAGTAACTAGTGAAGTGGCAATGGTGGAAGCAGTTTTAATATCAAGGTAGGGACGAGCGGCGTAGATCACGAATGTGAGCATAACAGGTTTTGATAGTTGAGATATGTGAGCTTCAAAATTTAGGGAGGAGTCAAAAGTAAATCCAAGATTTTTGCAGTTGGAACAGGGGTTATTATTGTATCTGGGGCTAAAATCAGTGTGGGATTTTCAATTTTTTTTCAGTTGTTGTGGCAGTCCAAATAAGAGAAATTCTGTTTTGGAGGGATTGAAGGCAAGGAGATTAGCTGACATCCACGATGAGATTGACGAAAATGCTGATTCTAGTTCAGAGATTGATGCCTTAAAGGAAGACGGAGTAAACGAAAGAAATAATTGAGTGTCGTCTGCATAAAGTTGATGATTCAATTTGAGAGAGTTGATTAAGGATGACAGTGGGGTAGTGTAGAGACTGAACAAAACCGGTCCAAGGACAGATCCTTGTGGTACTCCATAGTATAGATCAGAGGGTGATGAAGTTTGATTCAGGCATGAAACTTGAAAGGATCTAGATTGGAGATAGGATTGGAACCAGCGGTGAGCTACAGAAGATATTCCAAACCAGAGGGAAAGGCATTTCAGTAGGATTTTGTGATCTATAGTATCAAAGGCAGCAGAAAGATCAAGGAGACAGAGACCAGTAACTCGTTGAGATCCAATGGCAGTGAGGAGTTTGTCATAAATGTATGTGAGGACGGTTTCTGTTGAATGATGTTTTGTATAAGCGGATTGGTGAGTGTTGTATAAGGAGTTTTTTGACAAATGCTCGGTTAGTCTGGAAAGAACGATTTTCTCTGTGAGTTTGGAGAGGACAGACAGGTTTGAAATGGGGTGATAATTGTTGAGATCCTCTCTGTCAAGGTTTGGTTTTTAAGAAGTGGAGTTCTGAGGAATTTTTAAATGAGGATGGGAATGTGCCTGTGGAAAGAGATAAATTGATAATTTTGATATAGTTGGTACTAGGGCAGAGGCACACTGTTTGAGAAGAGAGGTTGGTATTGGATCAAGACTGCATTGCTTGTTTGGAAAGGACTGCAGGAGTTTAGATACTTCTTCCTCAGTCACAGGAGTGAAGCAGGAAAAATTGGAAGGAGCTTCTGGTGGTGATGGGTGATGTGGAGATGTATTTTGATTGGTCATGGTAGATTTTAGATTGGTGCGGATCTTAGAATTTTTCCAGAAAAAAATTAGCAAATGATTCAGCAAGTTGCGAAATGGATTGAGGAAGAGGCTTTGCTTTATTGTGGTGGAATAGACAATTCACAGTGTTCCAGAGTTTACGAGGATTAGAGCTGTTGGATGCAATTAAGTTAGAATAATATTTTTTTGGGCAGATATGAGAAGGTTGTGGTAGTGATTTGTTGCAGAACGGAGGTTTTTAAGGTCAATAACACAATGTGTTCGGTTGTAAATTCTTTCTAAACGTCTTCGAAATGACTTAAAAGAATGGATGAAGGAATTGTACCAAGGGTTGTTACCGTGAGATGATAGTGGCCGTGTGATTATGGGAGCATGTTTGTCGAGTAGGGCAGATAGGACAGAATTATATTTGTCAATTAGTGATTGTAGGGTGTTTGGGGGTTCGATGGTGAGGTCAGATGATTCAATGTCTTCACAAAAGGTGGATATGTCAATTTTATTGAGACGGCGGAATGAGTAGGTACAATGAGGTGGAGGGGGTGGTGGGCAGACATTTAGGATAGTGAAAATGGGGAAATGATCCGATGGTGAGCTTCGGCTGACTGATGAACAAGGAGATAGTGATGAAGAAGATAGGGTGATTAATAGGTCTAAGGTGTGGCCAAAAGTGTGAGTTGGAAAGGAAATGTGCTGTGTGATACACCCAAGTTGGTATGTTGTGCTGAACTGGGGCAAAGGATAGATCTGGCACTTCAACATATTATAAGCAAAATCTAACTATTTGAAAGTAACAAATATCTGTCCGAAGTATATTGACGAAAAAGCTACAAAACCAAATATTATCAACAGAACACAAAATGCCACTTTCAGTTATGCTATCACTGATAATTTACTTCACAACGCCAGGATGATGTGTCCATATTGCTTGCTTGTTTATTTTTACTAAACAACATGAGTTAACATGTTGACTGCGGTGCAATTGATTTCTTAGGCGTGGCTGGTGTAATTGATTTCTTAGGCGTGGCTGGTGTCGAATGCATTCATGCGTGACCTGCTTGAATGCCGTTAGATTATTTTCAAGGCACAATAACGTTAGACGCCTGTAAAGGAAAATATTTTGAAACAGATGCGTTTTGAAGCACTCATAGGCCATCTGTTACTGCAACATATCATTGCGGTTATCGGACAGCCTTTACTCTGACTTACTGCATAGGCTGATGGAGGAAATTTGGGCGCTGGGAGCCAGACTGACTAGACCCAGCCACGCCCTGGCTGAGCCGTTGGAGCGGGTGGAGAGCCCAGAGGAAAATTATAAATAGAGTAGAGGACAGAGAATCGGGACTGAGCGTTGTCGGAATTGAGGCTGAGAGGTTGAAGCCGAGAACAACCGGAATTACGATCGTGGCTGCATGATTGGAAGATAAACCGGGATTGAACATCGAGGAAGGACGATCAGGAAGAAATCGGAGAATGGAAGGAAACTAGGAACTGATGACGAGAGTCAGGAGTTCTGCTAGGAAGCCTTAGAAGTAAATTACGTTTGCTTAATTGCTTAGTTGTTAGATTATTTTTCCTGTTTGATTTATCGCTATTATTTGGTTAATTGCTGCTTATATATGTTGAATACTTTGATTGGCATTATTAGAATAGAGCTTGAACAGCTCTAATGAACAGAACATTATTGAGAACTCAAGTGCAGTATACTGTGAGGAATATTATTCATTGCTACGTTAGATTGAGCCACTTCTTTGCTGCTCTATTATTTCATTGCCATGTAGACAGTGACTGACTTTTTGTATGATTAGGTTTGAACATTATAGGCTACCAAAGGCCTGAATCATATGTGCATTTTATCATTCTTTCACTCTTTGCATTTACCATATTTTGCCATGCTTTTGAATACATTATATATGATATATTTGCAAGCTCCTTGTGTTGTGCTTTATGAGCTATTCAGTCTGGATCTCACATACATTCAACGAACCCACGGACATAGATAGATACTTAAGAGCAGGGCTAACGGGGAATTTGGTCATCCTGGGCGAGTGTTTGTGAGCCAGCAGACACCGGAATAAATCTTACTCCTGGGGGGAGTAGAGGCGTCGCATTGGTACCAGAAGTGAAAACTGAATATTCTGCATTTGCTTGTGTTTTAATTTCAGCTTTACTTATTGCATTATTTTCACTGTGTTAGAATGTCTTCATCGTCATCTTACTCCTACCATTCTTCCCAGTTCCTTACCCTCGATGGAATGGCCAATATTTCAGAACATAACCCAAGCCCTCACCCTCCCAGAGAAAACCCCCCAATGCCCCCAAGATTACATTGCAATCTCCATGCCCTCACCTGAAATGAACCCCCACCCTGCCCCCCTGATTTACAATGACCGTCGACACCAGAATGACCAGTTATGTGCACACTGGGTCCAAAATGGACAACACAACTACCCCGACAATCGCCCCCCGGCTCAGTTGCACAGGATGAATCCGCAGAATTTTACCCCAAGATAGTTTTTGGGATGAATCCTGCCCTGCCAACCCTCTACATCACCCTGGCTACCCCATGCAACCACAAACACAGGAACCCAACCGCTGTCACCAACAACCCACCCACACAGGTACTTTACCCACACCAACCACCATCACCCCCCTGTTGCCATCAAACCCGAACAACAAGCAACCCATAGCAATCCCTGGCTACCCCACTGGCCACTTTATGAAGCCCACCAAATATAATGGCACAACCCCCATTAACGCATATTTACAACAATTTGAGTTGTGCGCAAAATATAACCAGTGGTCCTCAGAAGAAAAGAGCACGTTCCTTCAGTGTTCTTTGGAGCAGAATGCCACAAACATTTTGTGGGAATTTAGGGCCTCAGAAAACATCCCCTATGACACCCTTGTTGAATGATTAAAGCAACGATTTGGCACTCAGGAACTGGCTGAAGTTTATCGGGCCCAACTTTATCGCCGTAAACAGCTGCCAGGAGAAACATTAATTGATTTGCTATTTGACATTCATAAATTAATAAGTCTCGCTTATCCTAGCCAACAAACCACAGAAGCCATTGAAATGATGGGTTGAGATATTTATATCGAAGCCATATCAGACCCCGACCTGGCCCTGAGAGGATAGCCATAAAGGGCACAAATGAAGTTTCTTGGTCAAAGCCCAGTGTGGGAAGCCAAGCGGCAGATGAAATCCAGCTCAAGAAGGATTATGACGATCGAAATCGGATGAAACTTTACGAATGAAGTGAACTGTAAGTAATCATTATTATCTTGTACTGGATACGCTCGGATATTTTAAGCCAGTGTAGTGACTTCAGTATGGGTGAAATATGGTAGAACTTTGGTGATTTGGTTACTGCTCGAGCCAGTGCATTTTGAATTGATTGTAATTTGTTGATGGAGGTTTTTGGGAGGTTATAGTAAAGGGAGTTGCAGTAATCCAGTTTGGAATGGACTATTGAAGTGGCGATTGTGGAGGCAGTTTTGGTGTCAAGGCAAGGACGGAGGCGACGTAGATCGCGAATATGGGCATAGCAGGATTTTGATAGTTGGGAGATCTGTGTCACAAAGTGATATTTAAGTTGTTTGTTTGTATATGTTTATGTGTATTTACGTTGGCTGGGTGTGTGTGAGAGGTGAGCTGGTGTGTGCATTGATGGTGTCTGTATGGTATCTGTATGCTGTATGGTGGCGTGAGTGATTGAATAGAGGTGAAGGTGAAAGACAGGTACAGTCGAGTGGAGGTCGCTGTCGGGAGTGGTCGCGGTTGTGAGTGATGGTGAAGAGAAATGAAATATGAAAGAGGGCGTTGTCAAGAAGTTTGATAATGAGAGAATTGAGAGGAATTAAGAAATAATTGAGAAATGATTGAGCTATAGAATTCATAGAAAACGTTTACGTGATATTGTATGCGGTTTTGAAGATGTTCAAACGGACAATATAGAAAAGATTTACGTGAGTATAAATGAACAGTATAAGAAACATTTGAGAAACTATAGAAATGCGTTGTTTTGAGTAGAACATTCTATGTTGGAGAAACAGTTGTGAATATAATTGTGTTTGTGTTGAAGAAAAGGAATTCATTTATTGATTAGTGCATTGTTTATTTGTCATACATTAAGACGAAGAGGTTCTAAAAGTGCATATTACCGGTACTTTGAAGAAAAAAAGAACCCTAACATGCTTAATAGGAGCTTGTGACAATCTGTGATTCTAAATTTAGGGATGAACCAAATTTGAAACCAAGATATTTTGCAGTTGGAGCAGAGGTTATTGTGGTATCTGGAGTCAGGACTAGCTTGGGGCTGTCAATTTTTTTAACTTGTTGGGGTAGACCTATTAAGAGGAATTCTGTCTTGGATGGATTAAGAGCAAGGAGGTTAGATGACATCCATGACGAAATAGACAAGAATGCTGATTCAAGCAAAGTAATTGATGTGTCAAATGAGGATGGCGAAAAGGACAGGAATAACTGAGTGTCGTCGGCATAGAGTTGGTGATTCAAGTTGAGGGAATTGATTAAGGATGATAGTGGTGCGGTATAGAGACTGAACAATACAGGCCCAAGGACGGATCCTTGGGGCACTCCGAAGTTTACGCTATGAGATGATGAGGTTTGTTTGAGACACGAAACTTGGAAGGAATGAGACTTGAGGTAAGATTTGAACCAGTGATGAGCTTTGTCGGATATGCCGAACCAGAGGGAGAGTCGCTCGAGTAGAATATTGTGATCGATAGTATCGAATGTGGCAGAAAGGTCGAGGAGGCAAAGACCAGTGACTTGTCGAAGACCGATAGCAGTTAAGAGTCTGTCGTAAATGTAGGCCAGGACAGTTTCTGTAGAGTGATGTTTAGTGTAGGCAGATTGATGAGTGTTATATAGTGAGTTATTTGAAAGATGATCGGTGAGTCTAGAAAGGACGATTTTCTCGGTAAGTTTTGATAGAAGAGAAAGATTTGAGATCGGGCAGTAGTTATTAAGAGGTTTTGAAAATGTCAGGCACGGAAAGACGGTTCCTCAAGACCTCAACATGTGCAAAAGAAGGAAGCTGCAATACTTCAGACACGTACAGGGGAACAGCGACACTAGGTCAGCATTGGAGAGGACAGTCCAACAAGGAATGATGCCGGGAACTAGAAGAAGAGGGTGACCAAGAAGACGATGGGCGGATGACGTGGAAGAGTGGACAGGACTGCAGATGTCAGCAGCAGTCAAGAAGACAGAGGATCGACATGGTTGGAGAAAAGAAATTCATGCTGTCACCTTAACTTCAGATCATGAAGGAACAAAGAGAAGATGATGATGACTCATTCTAGCAACTATAGGAAACAGAAGAATGATTCCAAGATTTGCATAAGCTAAAATAGTTTGCATTGAACAGAGGACATCACCTGATGTCCCCAGCACCCTCCATTGCCAAAATAAGAACGTCAGTTGACGTCCCTAGCGGTCAATATGTTAAATGGAAGTCAGGATTAATAAATAAGTAAGGAGACTAGACTATGTGTTCAGGTATTATTCATCTCCTTGATAATGACAAGAGGGCTGAGGCACACTTTAAGCTGATAGTCCAACAGTGTCAATGTGCGATTTTCTTGTTTAATTCCATGGTGTGAGGGCTTGGCCCTGAGTACAAGGCCAAGGGGATGGGTCAGCACCCCTGTGGGTCAGCACCCCTCGGAGAAGGATGCTGGTGAGTCGCAAACTGTTCGCGATGGGTGATGTTACCATTGTCCCCTCCGAGTGCGTGAGGCTGTTGGGGGTACTCTTCGACGGGACTCTTTGATTCGAGCCATACGTAAATGATGTGATCAGGCGATGTCACTTTCAATTGAGAAGGATCCGATCAGTCCGGCGATATCTGCCTGTATTTGGAGTGGTACACTTGGTCTGGGCCTTGGTGCTAACTAGGATCGACTATTGCAATAGTGTCCTGTTGGGTCTCCCGGTTAGCAAACTTGAACGGCTGCAGTCTGTTCTTAACCTCTCGGCGAGGATTGTGTTTGGATGTCGCTGGAGCGAACATGTAACACCACTTCTCAGGGATCGTCTGCATTGGCTTCGAGTCCCTGAGCGGATTGTGTTCAAAAGATGCTGGCTGACGTACAGAGCGCTGCATGACCCGTGCTGTCCTGAGTACCTTGCCTCTCTTGTAAAGAGACCGCAGGGTAATGACAGGAGATCTTCGCTCCGCTCGAGTTGTGGCGTCAAACTTTATGTTCCTTCTCCATCCAAGACCGCTAAGTTCGGAGAGAGATCTTTCACTAGGGGTAATCTTATCTTGTGGAACTCTCTTCCTGATGAGATCACCATGGCTGATACTCCCGACCTTTTCATCAAGAGATTAAAAACGCATCTGTTCAGGTTGGGTTATAGTTGAGATGTTAAAGCGCTTTTGTTGTGGGCCTCAGCCTTGTTACAGCGCTATAGAAATTGTCTAGGAATGAATGAATGAATGAATGAATGAATGAATGAAGGACTTTACTCCTGAGGCCAAGGACAGTGTCACTATACCTCGAGACCAAGGCCAAGACCTCAATAACTCCCAAGTCTGCTATTAGGGGAAGGCTTTTATGACTCATGGTAGCAAGAGGCTGCCAAACTTTGTGTATAATTGTGATTTATGATCATGTTATTTATTATGTACAGAATCTGTTGAATTGTTATGTACAAAATCTGTTGAATTGCATTAGTGTGACTATATTAGTGTTAGTGACATTATATCATATACAGTACATAGCATAGATGTATATATGTGTTATAAATCAATTGACAAGATTATACATTAATAAACTGGGAGCCAGTCTACTACATATAACTCTGATGCTATGTGTTGACTTATGCTTGTACGCCAGAGTCAAACAGTATCAGATTCATTTGTATGACCAAGAGCAGATAAGTGTTCTCTTGCCAGACTAGATGGCAAACTCTGAGTCTTATTCACCCATAAACGTCCAATTACGCAACATGAGTAAAAGTTTTTTGCTCTACTATTTATTTCACTGATCATACAAATAAATTCTGCAAATCAGCACTGTATCATCTTTGTTATCTCAGTTGTATTACAAGATTTCTTTTGATGAATCTGCACTGATGCTCTTGGCAAATACTTCATTGTCTAGTCATCTTGACTATTGCAACTCCTTCCCTTTTGGCATCTCAAATTCTAGCCTTGATAAACTTGAAATAGTTCAGAATTTATTGATCTGAGTTGTTTCTAAAACCCTGGAATGCGAGAGTGTATGAACCCAGTTGGTAAGAGGCTCCATTGTCTTCCCTGGTTTATGAAATGCTTCATGACAATTAACCTGGCCAGAGATGGCAATGGGTCACTGGGTCATGAATCAATTGGGTCATCAATACTCCATGGATCACATGGGTCATGGGTCACTGGGTCCATGATCCATCAAATTTGCAAGACTGCGGGTTCAGTCCTATAGCACTTGACATTTTAAGTACCCATTCATTGGCAATAAAATTTTTAATGCAATCTTTGCTTCTACTATATGGCAATGACATTACTCTTGATTATAATTACTTTTCATATGGGTAAAATTTTTGATTGGTTTGTTCTGTGGTATTTAGTTAAATATGTGGTACACCAAATCTATGAGCAAAAGATCAGATCAATGAGAATTAGAATTGATTCAGTCATTGGGAAACAGGGCAAATGGAACAAAACAAATTACAAAAGTTGAGAAATAATATAAATTCTGAAGCTATTCATCACTTATAGTCTGCATCACGTATAGTCTGCATAGCAGAACATAAAGTGAAGGACCAGAGACTAGTTGTTCAACTTTGCAAGTTTTTAGACAATGGTTAGAAATAAGAGCAATTAGGTGACTGACAGTCAGTTGCAAATTTCAAGTGACCAATAGAAAGATGCAATTTTCTTTAAGCAAAAAATAATTAACCCTTTGAGCACAAGCTGCCTGAAGGCAGTTCAGAATGTCTCTGCCCGACTGATCTATGGTGCCAGATGGAGCGACCATATGACCCCAGCGGTCACCCCGCTGCTCATGAACAAATTGCAAATCTGAGCAACATTCACATTTGACCAGGCAATGTAGTACATTCAGTTTAGTACATTAAATTTTGATTGCTTGACAAACATGTGACTTTTTTTTCACAGGCTGAAGAGTTGCATGCTCAGGAGGTAAGAACGCTTGTTTTATTAATGCATAACTTTTATTACACGGTACTTTGGTTTTGTTCTCACACTATGTCTTGTATTTGGTCATATGCTAGCTGCAGTTAAATTTGAATATTGTAGCATTAACAATTCTTTATGTAAGACATTTCCACCACAGCTGCACCAAGTTCATCTTCAGAACCATAAAAACCTTATATGGCAACCACAATGCCAGCGATCCACAAACCCTGGCCCGTTGTTCAATATAATTGATTGCATGAAATTTTGTAACCTGTGCAGATGGATATGTACAAATTATAGGATAGGATTTCTTGGGCAAACTAAAACACCCTCACAGGTCAAATTATGCCTGCAGGCCAGGGTTTGTGAATCACTGGTATAGGCATCTTGCATGATTGGGTCTAAAGCCAAATTGCATTGGTAAAAGTACATTGAATAAGCTATGAATAAGCATACCAAGCAACAACTGATCATATGCAACATGAAACTTTAATATTTGTAGAAAAGCACAAAATTCATTAGATATTAGAAAATGGTGACTCGATATAGCAGTAGATTTGTTTATCTTTTTCTAGATTAGAAAGCTACGGCAAGAACTGGAATTGGCACAGGCCAAAGTGTCAACATTGAATTTGCAAGTCAGCACTAATGTGAGTATTTGTTGTAAAAACTCTAATTTTGTTTTGAAAAATCGATGGACAAACATACATGATTGGTTACAAGTAAGTCATTGTGGCATTTACTCTGAGAGCATGAATTAAAGCATTTGATCTTTGGAATCAGGACATAATTGAATTTGAATTTAATAGCAGTGAAGCAACATCATTAAGTTGTTTTGATATATAATTGGCAATAGCAAGCATAGAAGACACGATAAAAGGTAAAGATGCTGAAAAATCTTGAAAATGTTATCTTATCTAATCTTAAACTTCTATAACGCCATTTCATAATGCACAGAAGCATCGGCCGATGGCACACCAAATAAAAATCAGTCAAGATCCAGGTCAAGTTCAGGATATCTGGCCAGACAACTAGATGACAGTCTATGGTGGATAAGCCAGGTAAAAAATATGGGTTTTTAATCTGGTTCATAAAATTGGTAGTGAATTTGCAGTGCACACATGCTGAATAGGGACCTGCAAATCACAAATTTTTGCTCGAATCGAGTCTCAAATCGAATGGGCTGTCAAAGTTCGAATTTAAATCAAATATTGAATAAAATCAGTAAATGACACTTGTATAAGCTTTTAAAACTTAGTTGAATTCAAAAGCAGCAGATATCTCTACAATTTGGTGCTAAAAGTACAACTGGTGAAAAATGGATGATTCATTTAGTGTACATAGGCCTATGCAGTTTTATCGATAAGGACCTAATCTCTAAATTTTTATGAAATTTCTTCTTCTTCAGGTGTCATGTATTTCTACGTTGACGACTATGGACTTCCATTTCTCTCTGTTGTGTGTTGCTTGTATTAATTCCAATTCTGTAGTCACCCCCTTTACATCAGTCAGTAAGCTGCTGATATACGTCATTCTTTGTCTTCCTCTTGATCTTTTGCCTTCGACTTTTCCAGTAGTTACCAGGTTTTCTATGCCTTTCTTCCTCATTATATGTCCAAAAAATTGAAGTTGTCTTTTACATATTTATGAAATTTAACTAACTTTATTGATTCCAATACAACTTTTTCCATTTGCAAGCAAGCCAGAACAGGCCTGCAGGATGCGGGGGTGCAGGTGCACCCCCTGGAAAAATTAGGGATGCACTGCACCCCTGGAAGATGAGACTGTTTTTTTTGTTTCCGAAGATTTTTGAAGACACGATAAAGGGAGGGCGATGACCATTTTTTGCTTGTCATGATTTTTTAAAAGAAGATGAAGGATAAACGAAGGGTGATGGCCTTTTTTGCTTGTCAGGTTTTTTACGATAAATGATGATTTTTTTAGCTATGCCCCTGAAAAATGCACCCCCTCCTAAAAATTCACTCTGACGTGCTTGAGCCAGAAAGACCTTACAATTGACAGCAACAAGTTAGAGACACAAGAAGAAAAGAAAATAGTTGAATGGAAATAACAAAAAACATTAATCAAAACTTGAGCTTGATTACCGGTAGGCTTGGTCTCTGGCCTACTACTATAATCCTAAATGTGACTGTCAAAATAACAGATGCTTGTTATGCTGATCCTAAGTAAGGGTTTCTGCATTACTTTGAGAGAGAGTGTGTAACGAAGGTCTGTTATTATTTGTCCACCAACTGAATTAACCCTGACTCATGTACGTACGTGCTTACGTACCATGCCATAAACGACCCTCATTATCCGACATACCTCTCCAAGCTGATCGTGAAAACGACGGCGATCGGACGTCGTTCTCTGCTTCGATCCGGACACAGCAATCAACTGGTTGTCCCTCCTCCTCTCACAACTGCCGGTCTCGAAGACAGATCCTTCCGGTGCGGGGATCCTGCTTTGTGGAATTCACTCCCAAAGACAGTGACAAATGAGACACTTCCTGATTGGTTCCGGAAACAGTTGAAGACACATTTGTTTAACAGCTCGTTTTTGTAAAGCGCTCTCGACAATTTTCTTCAATTGTCATGTTTACTGCGCTTAAGAAATTGTCTTATTATTATATTATTATAGAACAAGATTAACATGACATAATGTCTAACAACTGCAAGGGCACGTAACAATAACAATATTAAACAGTAATGAATTGAAATGAAATTGCCTAGATATGAGTACAGAGAGGTGGTCACACTACATCATAGCATCTAATGAATAGCTCGGTTTTAAGGTGCTTCTTGAATGTCTCCAGCGTCGTTGATGACCTCACATGAGGTGGAAGTCCATTCCTGACACGAGCAGCAGCGACCGGAAAAGCACGGTCACCGATCATTGAACGCCATACTCGAGGCACGAGAACGTCAGTCGTAGATGCCGAGCGCAGGTGGCATCGAGTTTTGACATCAGACACGCGGCCGAAAGCGTTTGCCAGGTATGACGGCGCCAATCCATTGAGACATTTAAATGCCAACGTAGCAAGTTTGAAATCTATCCTCTCCGGGAAACGAAGCCAGTGTAGCTCGCGTAGAAGAGGCGTCACGTGATCGTATTTCCGAGCTGCAAAAATCAAACGGGCAGCTGCGTTTAGGACTGACTGCAGTTTTGCAATCAGGTGACCTGAGACGCCAGCAAGCGTCGAGTTGCCATAGTATAGATGACTGAGCACCAATGCAACGAGTGATTGCATCACCGATGGTGTGACGGACCTACATATGCTGCGTAGTTGCCTTAGGACTGCGAAGCAACTCGACACAATTCTCGTGACGTGCAACCACATCGACAGGTCGGCGTCAATGTAGACGCCTAGGTCGCGGACAAAAGCAGGCGGCGTGACGACCTCCCTGCCAACGCGTATTCCAGTCACAGGAATCTGGTGCTGGTGCCGGGCAGACGAGCACCACAACGCCTCAGTCTTTGCTGAGTTGAGTTTTAGCCTGTTGGATTGCATCCATGCCCCGACGTCGTCAACACATTCAAATATTTCGCTTTGTAGCAGGGCAGTCTCTGATGGCTTACAGGTGCCATAGATTTGCGTATCATCAGCATACAAGTGTGGTTGAAGTTGGCGTCTCTGGATCAGCCCCTGCAATTCGGCAGTATATAACAGAAAAGGGATCGATCCGAGGACCCCGATCCCTGTGGAACTCCACATACAGTTAGCGTTGAGGAAAACTTGGAGGAGCTGCATCGTACATATTGAGTGAGGTCCTTGAGGTACGATGAAAACCAGCACAAAACAGTGTCATCAATCCCATAGGTCGTCTGCATGTGTCGCAGCAGCATTGCATGATCAACAGTGTCAAATGCAGCTGACAGGTCGAACACCTTAATAATAATAATAATAATAATAATAATAATAATAACTAGAAAGATGCTCGCTTCGCTCGCGCTCGCTTCACTCGCAGTGCAGGATAATACTAATCCAATACCTATACCTAATACCCAATCATTGAATTCATGCTGAACAATATTTCAATGATCGCCATCTAGCCAAGCTCTGCGCCACGTAATAATTAGGCCTATGTACGTTAAAATCACGCAACTGTGACCATTTGTGACGCTGTACACGTATTTTTTGTGTACGTTAAAATGTACGTTGCAACTACCTCAGGCTGCGAACAATTGTTACCAATAGCAACATCCTCGCACGCCCAGCCCTCTGACGCTGCAATGACTCGACTAAACCGGTTCTACGAACAATTGTTACCAACAGCAACGCGTCGTCTTGAACATCGTCCACCAACGCATCGATCGCGACGTAAGGACTAAACCGTCTACCAATAGTCAACGCTCGCCCACCAACGCATCGCGACGTAAGGACTAAACGGTTTAATACCAATAGTCAACGCTCGCCCACCAACGCATCGCGACGTAAGGACTAAACGGTCTAAACCGTCTACCAATAGTCAACGCTCGCCCACCAACGCATCGCGACGTAAGGACTAAACGGTCTAAACCGTCTACCAACAATCAACCAATGAGAACGCTTGAAGGTAACAGAGAGACATACAGATAAGGATCTTAATATTATAGATAATAATAATAATCATGCATATACCATTTAGGTCTGCTGAATGACCTAAATGGCCATTTATATTTAATGAGATGAAAGTTTCTAAAATGTTCAAATTGGTCAGCTCACTTTCAAATTGAAACAGCTCCTTGATTCATTTTTGAATTGAGTATTGAAACTTTGCCAGTCCCTATTGCTGAGGCAATAAGTTCCAGAGTTTGGGGACAGCTACTAAGAAAGCAAAAATATAAAGAATGGTCCGAGTGTAAGAGATTGAAAGAACTAATGCAGATCAGGATATTAGATGAACGGAATGGAAAATCGAACTGACTAAATGGATCTGACAATTGGGATTATGATTAGAGAGTGATACGGAGACAACATTTTATCCCCATTCCCACCCCGCACCCAAAAATTTCTCTCCGTCCCCACCCTGTCCCTGCATAGCTTCTCCCCGTCCCCACAGCATTTGTCCTTATCCCCTCCCCATCCCCGCACCAGACTTTTCTGTCCCCACATTGTCCCCGCAGTAAGCTGTTAACATACGTTAACAAAGACACCTATCGTTAGGGTTGTAACTTTTCCAGAAAAATAGAATGCCCGGAATTATTTCGGAAATTTCCGAGAAAATGAAACCGGAAGTGCCGCTCGCATGTCCATAAAAACCTTATATAGCGCTACATTCCTGACAGTTGTTAACAAATGCCCAACAAATTAATAGTAATAAATAGTAATAATGATAATAAAATAATAATAATAGATAGTAAGAATAATAATAAATATAGTAATAAATAATAATAATAAACATTAATAATAATATAATAAATAATAATAATAAACTTTTCTGGAATTATTTCGGAAAAGTACCGCTATTTTTCCGGAAATTTCCAGAATAATTCCGGAGGAAATTTCCGAGCTCACATCCCTACCTATCGTCATATACTATTATGTTTTTTGCTTTAAAATTATGACATTATGACGTCATGTTTTCGACTGTAAAATTATATAATTAATTAAAGTTTAAGTTTGGAAAGATATTCACTCACTTTAACTTTCAATCAATTTATCGATGTCGCATTTTTTTCATTTATAACTTCCGAGTGAGAAAAATCACAAGCCATGTACCTAAGACAATACAACTACAAGTTAAAAGGGACACAGGAAAAGGAAGTACTAGGCAGTACTTCCTGCACATTGCTACATCAGTTGGCTGCTCTAGCGCCGTGTATTAATTCCACCCATACCTACTTAACAAATGAAGAGCAAGAACGCCTGCACAACATCATCAAAATTATTATTATCAACTTGATAATACCAAAAATTAAAGTAAATGTCCCCATCCCTGTGGTATTACTGAATGACAAGAAACCGCGCTAATACACAGATGGTAATACCAGCACGTTTTTTGGGCCAAATTGTCCCCATTACAGCAGGTAATTACTCGCACTTGTTTTATCGTGATTGATTGTAAAATCCGTTATGTTTTGTAAACCAAAAATTTACGTATTACTGAATCACTCTCTAATTATGATTTTACTGTACCTTTGAGTGACTCTTCAAATACCTTGTCCTATCAACCTACCCAGACATCACTACTTTTGTGTTTTTGATGTTTAATTGTAGTCCTGCCTTGCATCTCTCTCCTTTTACTCTTGTCAACATACAGTATACCTCATATCATTTTCGCTTTCTGCTAATATTGTTGTGTCGTGTGCATATCTTAAATTACTTATTATACATCCTGCAATTCTGATTCCAAATTATATCTCATTCAGTCCTGCCGTCCTCTTGATATATCCTGAACACATATTGAAGAGATCAGGATGACCATAACTTGCTACTTCCTAAAGTTGCAAGTATAGCAATTATAGAAGAACTGCACAAACTACCGTAAATCCAATCAAATATTTTGTTTTACTCACCTGAAGAATTGAAGTCTTAACAATGGGAATAGTTAAATTCTGATTTTTTTATTCAATAAGTGTGTTGCTGTGATGTTTATTCATTATTTACTGGTAGTTGGGCATTTCTTTAAAAATTAAGTCTTGATCCTGTTTCTTGATCCTACCTGTGTCTTGCAGAGATGGCAATTGGCCAATGTGATTAAACCTTTGAATTTCTCTTTGTATAGGAAGAGGTGATAACTGCATTTGAACAAAAAATAACGAGTACAACAAATAGATTGCAAGAGCTGGCATCATTAACAGACAGAAAGGTAGGCATCATGCGTTGTATGTACAGTAGTTCAGTCACTAACCGGTAGATCATAATCATCATCATCACCATCATCAGAAGCACGTGGCCAGCGGGGGCCGTTGCATCACCCCTTGACAATGACCCCGCCAAATGGCATGTCTCCAAAGAGTTGATGGAATCTCATTGGTCTGGGTACGGATGTGGCCAATCCATCATAATGCATTTTGATTTTAAAATGCTCTTGGAACAAAATTCGTTCCGAAGTATGACGCTAGAAGAATTGTAAATCCCAACGTTGCTTGAGGACGCCACAGCACTCTGTTTGCAACGCATAATTTATGATAAGCAGTGTGGACTTGAGCAGTGTGAAATGAGGCTCTATGATTGGTTGACAAGGGTTTTGTGAGATAGATGGTTGGAAGAAGCGTGTTGTTCTACCTTCACTTTGCGGCCGTAAATGACACAAAACATGTAGTTTTGAATTAGACCCCTAAGCCAAGCTGAACCGAAAAAGTCATAACTGTAAAACTGCCGAAAATATAGCAACTAGCCAAAAATTTGTTATTGAGCATAGTTTGAAAAAGTGCAGGTGCAGCAGAGTAGCATACCAGAGCAACATATTTACTCCAGTCTGGAAAATTATTAATATCGGTCAGCAATAAACCAACAATGGCAATAGCAGACATTTTCCATGGAAATTAATATTCTTTTCCTGCTTAATGGAATGAATAGCGATATTGCAGTATACCAATTGTAATGGTAGAGTCAATGTTTTCTACCACAGGTCTCGTTTGCAATAGCTAGCGATGCATGATAAGAGAAGACAAATTTCATCGTGTGCCATTTATTCACGATAACTTCAAATTGTTTATGTAACAGTCGTTAGTTTCATGATATTTTGTACTTTTGCCTTGTTATGTTGACTGTATGTAGTATTGCAACGATGCATAAATTTGTTTGTTAAGCTGTTAAATATTTTGCTGCAATTTTTATATTTTACTGTGTTGTTTATGTTGCTAACTTAGAGGACTACTCTAAATTGAGGATTATTCTGTGGTGACAGGGTTTTTTCAGTGAGAATGCACGGGAACTGCGTTCCCACACCTTTTTTGCCAGATTGTATAAATAATTATGGATATGTAATAATGCATTTGGGAATGTACAGGTAAGGCATTCCCACACTTGTTTTTGTTGATGCGCAAAATAGGTCATCACCACTTTTTGACACTTGATGACTAAAAAAGGGTCATCACCTGGGGTGGGGCCCGTACCGGGCCGGGCGCCTCGGTACGGGCTACGGGCCTCGAGGTACGGGCTACGGGCGCAAATGTATGGGCTACGGGCCTTGTACGGGCCGGGCGCTAACAATATTTCTTTAATAAATTCAAGTTTATATTTGTTTAGTCTTGCCTTTTTCCTCCTCTTTCCTAACAGCAACAAAATATTAATGTTCTATTGACAATTATACAATAGTTACAACTAAGCTGTAATAAAATTTTAATTAGGGAACAGCTAAGAAAATAATTTTAAAAATATAATTTATGAAAATTATTTTATTTTGAGTTTACAAACGAATATTGTATTTAATATCGTGTTAGCAGATTATACTTTTATGAAATTACCTTGCAGCCCCGCCCGTACCTCGGGCCGGGCGGCAAAGGCACGGGCCGGGCGGGCCTCAAAGCTCGGGCCTCGGGCTCGGCCTCGGGCCGGGCCCCACCCCAGGTCATCACCACTAAATAAATAAAGTGTCAAAACTTTTTAGGGGTCCGTCACTGCTCTTCCCAGGGCCCCAGAATTTCTCTCGATGACGACCCTGGAAATGAGTTCCTTTTTTCCTAGAAAAAAAGCACCGTGTGGTGATAAGTGCTGTTCTGTATGAATAATGATGTGTGGCAGAAGCAACTTTAGGACTGTATTTCTCCCCTCACTTGTCACCTCAACATATGAATTTCATCCCTATTTAATAAATAGCATTTACCGGTAGTAACATATTTGAAAATAAGTTTATGTGCCATCAAACAATGCTGCATTAATTTGAAAATAAGTTTATGGGCACTTTGTTGACTGCCCCGGGCCCCGGACGGGGGCCCAAAAGAGGGTCATGTGTTAGGTTGAGGTTAACCCTAGGTTAGTTGCTTAAACAATGCTGCATTAAACAAGTTCAGCTGTACTGTACTTTTTAGGTAGATCTTATGATATACTCTTCAACATTACTCTGTTGCAAATTTTTCTAAATGCATTGTATCCTTTCATTTATAGCAAATAGGAATTTTTAAGTACCAGGTATTTTGAAATTTGAGTAAAATTTTAATGGATACACTGTTAACAGGATGCTGAAGTGCATGATCTGCAAAATACAATAGAATTGCTTCAAAAGCAGATCCACATTTCTGCGACAGCTTCTCGTGAGCAAATGAATTCGAATTTAATGGCTGGTGGTAAGATGCATCATCATCTTTATTTATATTAAGTATTGCTTTGGCAGTACCTAGGCCCTTTAGTATAGTCATTGGATTCATTTCATGGGCATCTGGGTATCTGTGTGTCTCTATATCTCTTCTAATGTATTAGTAGCTTTTATTATTAATGCATGCATTAGACGATTAGTGTCTATTTTACCTTCCTCAATACCAGCAATTATGAAAATTTTGAATTTGACTTAGAAGAAATTAAAAGTTCAATATGCATATCTTACTGGCAGGTCTGTGAAGCTTGTATTAGTGTTATTATAGTGATTTTAATTTATAGCTTCTATTATCATTGGTTCACTTATGAAAAATATTTTTCTGTTAACCTAAGTATTTTTTGCTGATTTTACCCATATAGAAGGTACTGATTTCAGATATGAAGTCAAAAAATATGCAATGGGTCAAAATTTTTCACAAATGAGCAATACTTTATTAATACTTTATTAATGGTGTTAAAGTAAAATATCAGGAATAATAAGAAATTCTGAAGAAGTGATAACACATAACAGTGGCGTAGTCAAGAGGGGGTTTTGGAGGTTAAAATCCCCTCTTGGGTGCCGAAAATTTTTTTTAATGTGTTCCCATGCATTTTTAATTTCCAGACGCGGTTTTGAGGGTCAAACCCCCTTGGAGTTGCTGACCAAAATTTTGTAAGTGCCATAGGCGTGACGACCTTTTTTTTTGCTTGTAAGCATCTGAAAGGAAAGATTTTTAGAAGCAAAGACATAGGATTGATACATAGGATGACCTTTTTTTTGCTTGTCAAGTTTTTTCGAAAGTTGGTCACAGGCAAAACCAAAAACCAAACCCCCCCTTCCGGAAATCCTGGCTACACCACTGACACGTAATATATTTGATTCAAGCAAAAATCAAGTTGGTCGTGTAACCAAGAGAGCAATAAGAGTCACTCTGTGCCTGTTCAATCAATGGCTCCAGCTCAACCATCCAAAAAATTAAGAAATTTATCAGAAATGTTCTCCATACATCCGTCTGAAAGTTTGCAACGTTTTAGCCTGCTCTTTAGAGTAGTTTTTGAGATATTCAATTTTTATAGTATGTGGGGTGGGCCGTTTTTTGGTGTTTCACGGCAGCCACTTAAATTTCTCATGAATTCAGACCTCTATAACTTCAGAAATATCCTGGAAGTTCAAGTCAGTCGCAGTCCGTCGGGTGTGTGCCAAAGTCAGCCGCATTGGCTGCTGCGTGAAAATTCGGCAGATTTGCGGTTGGCTGTCGTTTCTGGACTTCGCTGGATTTTCCATCTTCGTCGGATTTGCCAATATCGACGGAACTATCTTCTTGCGGAAGAACGCTTCTTCAGAAACTTTTCCGGTGGTTATATCCGCACGGAGAAACTCCTACTATCAACTCCAACTCGCGGACTTTCAACATCATCTTCCGCTCCTCGTTGGCATGTCAATGGGGCTGCAGTTTTCCTTGAAGGACAACTTCTAGAGGACTTTGCACCGGACTTCTTCACGGCAGCAAAGTTCTTTCCATCATCACAGTAGATTTTAACATCGCCACCTTCTGACCTTCATTGACATGTCAGCGGTGTCAAAGCGCTTTTGATTTTGGTTTTAAACCATGCGTACAGCGCTATATAAATTGTCCTGGATAATAATAATAATAATAATAATAATAATAATAATAATATTATTATTATTATTATTATTATTATTATTATAATTAGAGCTAAAAAACGGCTCACCCCATGCACTATAGAAGTTGAATATCTCAAAAACTTCTCTAAATTTAGAGCAGACTAAAATTTTGCAGACTTTCAGTCAGATGTTTGGGGATCATTTGTGATAAATTTCATAATTTTTTTGATATGGTCGAGCTGGAACTTCCCAAAAAATTCTTTGAATTGACATGGAATGACTCATAAGAGCATTAGCCAGTTGTTTAAATTTTAATTTTGAGGCATGAATCTTCTCTTTTTTGATGCTCTGATATAGTTATGATCGCAGTTGTTACAATGTAAATGCCTTGATATTTATGTTCCATGGTCTTGATGTCTTGGTGGAAAAGTTCTCTTTGTTCTTCACCAAGATTTGATGGGGAGTAGTTCAGGTGGCTGTGAACTGAAGAAAATGCAACTTGATACTCATGTTTGCTCCCAGTCTTTGAAAAGCAATCAACAAATTCTGAACTAAAAGGTCATAATTTTTGGCTCTGATGTTGCCAAGAAAGCCAGTAATCAAGTCGGATAAAGCAGACCAAGCAACTTTTTCTATGGTTTTCATGGTATTAAAGAATTCTTTGTCTATGGTTAGCCATTCTTCAGCTTTATAACAATCACATCCCAGTGATTCAATAGGTCCTTTGATGTTGATGCAGTATACAAGCTTCTTCCTCCTCCATATGGAAATATTTCAGAAGATCTTTCTCTCTGTCACGATACATAATCATGGTTCCTGGAGTCAACAGGTTCTTTTCCTTCAGCCTTGAACCCAGTTATTCTGCTGATGACTTTGGCGGATCAAGGTCTCTTACAAGGTTATTCAACTCAGCTTGGTTGAATGGCTGGCGCATTCCAGCATCAACTTCTGGGGACACAAAATCTTCGTCATCAGTGTCTGTTGATACATTTGACTTTCAGAATTCATCATCGTCGGAAACTACCAAAGTAGTTTCAACAGGTACAGGAACTTTGTCGCTTTGAACAGCCAGTCTCAGAGCTGAGTTGAGATGTGGGTACTGGATGGAAGAGTTTATCTTTGTCGTAATGCCTGCAATATTTGCCAGGCAGAAGTAGCAGCCATCAACATGGTTTTGGGGCTTTCACCACACCATTGGAACTCCAAAGCTAAGACTTTCTCTGACCTTCAGTCCACTGGCTGAGGTTTTCAATTCATGTCCTGCACACTTTATGTGGTGTCCAAGGTTTCTCCTGGTCCCCATTTTAACTCCAAAATATTCATGATAAGCTTTATGTGCAAATTCAGACACATCTATCCTTTGTTTGGGTGTTGTAGAACAGTCGCAAATGTAGCAAAACTAGTCAGGATCATTTCTGCAACGTTCATGAAATTTTCGAGTGCTGGATGACATATTACACAGAAAACTATTTAACAGAGTTAAATTTGCTGCAACTTGTAAGCCTCATGAACGACTGAATGCTGCCATCAGTTTCACGCTTCATATATTGTCTGCGCAACTCAAAGATCCATGGTGCTCAGGTCAGATGACTCAAGATTACTTTCTACTATGCGAACTCACAGCAAAATTGGAGACAGGGCCTTCAGCGCATCTGGTTCTCGCAATTGGAACTCTCTTCCGAAGTCCTTATGGGATCATACTGTTTCGCATGCAGTCTTTTTGAGCAGACTGAAGATGCACTTTTCGATTTAGATTTTAACTCTGCAGCAGCGGCGCATTTGTAAAAATAGCACCATGCAATTTAGTATCTATCTATCTATCTATCTATCTATCTATCTATCTATCTGTCTGTCTGTCTGTCTGTCTGTCTATCTATCTATCTATCTATCTATCTATCCATCTATCTATCTATCTATATAGACATATGACCATAAAATGCTGACGTCTGCAGTTGTAAACAATAGTTATACCCAGACTTGGAGTCTCGAGGCTGTGGCCTTGGCCTCGAGGCGCCTCGAGGCCAAGTGACGCTGGCCTTGGCCTTGGCCAAGGCCTCGGCCCTGCTGGCCTTGGCCTTGGCCTTGGCCTCGGGTACAAGTCCTCGGCCTTGGCCTTGGCCTCGGGATACAAGTCCTCGGCCTTGTGTACTCGAGGCCAAGCCCTCACACCATGGAATTAAACAAGAAAATCGCGCATTCAAAATGTTGGAAGTGACGAATAATATCTGAACAAAACGTCCTCTGTTCAATCCAAACGGTAGACCCTGAGAATTCCTGCTAAGTCTAATAGCTTGTAATTATGTTGCTTGCATTGACAAGGCTGACATTGTTTGAAGCGAACATTGCCTCAGGGATTGAAGTAGGCATTTGGACCAGATAATTGGGTTTCTTGCTAATAAAAGTACCGGTATTAAAAGGCTTGAACCTAAATGGATATATGGCGTCTATTTTAGAGCAGTTCTAGACTGCGGCGGCTTCACAGGGGGCCGGGGTTTATTGTCTCTAAAATATAACAGAGACACCTGCGAGGCTGCATCTGCTTAGGCTAAGGAGGTTGTAGACTGATTGCACTTGGAAAAGAAACGGTGCCGTAGTGACAGCAATCTCTGTTGTAGGTCTACCTATTGCTATTAAAGTTTGTAAGTAAAAATACGCAAGCAAAAAATATGGCCACAAATGAGCCTAGCATTTTGAAGTTTGCTTTCACCGATTTCAAAATAATAAATGAAAGAAAGTGGTCCGAAATGCAAGCAATGTCGTGAAATAATAAGTGAAACTCGAGGAACTTCAAGTGGGTTCAAGAAACATCTGGATATAAAACACGAGACTGGCAAACAGCTACAAAACATCAAAAGGTATTTTAATTTTATTTTTAAAACATGGTTGGTAGTAGGTACTGGACCCTACTGCCATGGACGCCAATCCATAAGGAGCCAGGGCACCCAATAATTCGGGTAGGGACCCAGCACTTGTTTGGCCCCCAAAATTTCAATATTTTGACGTTTAATCTGCCCAAATCGAGTGTTGGCCCCCTGATCAGCGCGATTTGCAGGGAAAGGGGGATTTTACCCCACTGTCCATGTACATCCCTTCCACTGAGGTGGCTACTGCAGGGCCGTTTTAAGGTCTTCGTAGGCCTTGGGCACTCTAATATAATCATATTCGTAGGCCCTCCTCAACTTAAACCTCCAAGTTGCCAACTACGCAACCAACTGTGGATTAATCTGTAGAGTTTAACACTTCTGCATTATTTCATGACTTCGTGTTTAATGGGGGCGTCATTTGGGGGCAGGGGCGTGGCTCCAAGGAAATGAAGAAATAATGTAACAAATAAATAAATAAATGTAAAACGTGCAAAAAATTTGTAAAAAATTTGGCAAAATGTACCTAAAAATTTGGCCAAAAACGCCAAATATTTGCTGGCCTTGGCCTTGGCCTTGACTTTGGACCTGCTGGCCTTGGCCTTGGCCTTGGCCTCGGACCTGCTGGCCTTGGCCTTGGCCTTGGCCTCGGACCTGCTGGCCTTGGCCTTGGCCTTGGCCTTGGCCTCGGACCTCCTGGCCTTGGCCTTGGCCTCGGACCTCCTGGCCTTGGCCTCGCCTTGGCCTCGACAGTTGTGGCCTCGACTCCAAGTCTGGTTATACCCATAGTCAGCATATTGTCTTGCACATTTTTATTTCTTTTTTTGCATATTAAACGAAGTTGTATAATAATAATACATCTTCTTCTTCTTTGTATGTCGTCCTCTATCAGAGAATTGAAATTCATTTTCCTCCATTTCTCTCTATCTTCTGCTGCTCTTTTTAGGGCTCCATAGTTCTTTGTGCCTGTCCAGTCAAAGATGTCGCCCATCCAGCTTATTCTAAGTCGCCCCCTTCCCCTTATTCCTTCCATTCTACCTTTCATTATTATCAGAGGCAGGTCTCCTGTCAAACCTCTCATGATGTGACCAGTGCTGTTAAAGATACTTTTCAAATGTATCTTAGATACAGATACAGATATCTGTGAAGAAATGTATCAAATATACTGATACTTGATGCAGATTATCAGAAGTATCAAGATACAAATACAAATAGAAAGTATCTTGATACAAGATACATTTTAAGATACTTTATTTAGATGTTAGTATTGATAAAAAATATCCAAGAAGTGTTTGTTTCAAAATGAACTTAGTATGGAGAAAAATAGTCATAGACGCAATACAAATTTACAACCATAGTGCCTCCAGTTAAGAACCCCACTTTGCATAAGCTGGCTATGCCACTGATTGCAGGGATAGTAGACAGCTGAAGCAGGGACACCTGAAGTCTCTTTGACCTGTGCGTGCTACGAATGTGTTCAGAATACTCAGAAGCAAAATGGCAGCTACTTTGGGATTTGGCCTTCTTGACCCGTTTTCCCTGCTAGAAATCCTTTATTGTTATTGTTCATGACAATTTATATAGCACCGTAACATAACAGAGGCCAAAATCAATGGTGTATAATGTACAATGGCATCGGAGTAAGTGGTTGTGCTTTACGAGTGGAGGTTTGTACGGTTTATTACAAGTTCGCTCCAAGAATGAATTTATTGTTTTACTTGCAAACTCGTGTTTAGTCGGATTTTTTTTTAAAGACATGATTTCTTATATTGCTTTGGCTTCAGGGTAGTTTTGTTTATCGCAATTAGTTAAAGTCATCTTCATCTATTAATATTATAATTAATCATTAACTCAGTCATTTATAATTTAATATAACTGGATGCTTACTTGGTTATACTTGTACACTTCTCATTATTTGATTTTGAGAATACCAAAGTTTATTTTGGTTATGTTTTATGTCGCTTTGTGGTCCTTATGACCTGCATATGTGATACTTGAACTTCCTCAAAGTAAATTGACCAATTGATGTCTATTGTTAAGTTTTTGTTTTTGTTAAATCACAAAACAAAAAGAAGTGCCGAAATGCAAGATCTTATTAAATGAAAGAGAAATAGAACAAGTAACTTATTTCAAATATTTGGAAAGCATTATTACAAGTGTTGGAAGAAGTGATAAAGACATCATAAAAAGAATAGGTATGGCAAAATCTGCCTTCATGGAAATGAAACAAATATTAACGAACAAGAAAATATTAAAAGAAACAAGGCTCAGAGTGCTTAGATGCTATGCATGGTCAGTTTTGTTATATGGATCTGAGACGTGGAACATATGAAATAAGATGAAAAAGAAATTGGAAGCAGCAGAAATGTGGTTTTATAGGAGGATGCTGAAGGTCCCATGGACATACAAGAGAACTAACGAAGAAATACTACAGATGATGGAAGAGAGACAAACACTGATGACTACCATCAAGTTAAGACAGATGAAATTTTTTGGGCACGTGATGAGGAAAGAAGGATTAGAGAACTTGGCAGTGACAGACATGGTGAAGGGCAAAAGATCAAGAGGAAAACAAAGGTTAAAATATACAGACAGAATGAGAGAGGAAATGGGGATGGAAAATAACATCGAACTCCTGAGGAGCACTAGAGATCGAGAAAAGTGGAAGTCCATGGCTGCCGACGCAGCAATGCATGGCACCTAGAAGAAGAAAGAAGTTAAGTTCCCCATGTTAATTTTTTTAAATGATGTTTGTTGAGGTGGGGCTGTCCATAAATTATGTTTAAATGGGGAGGGTTTGAAAAGTTTGACAGGTGTTGACAAGAGGGGTCAAAATTCGCCAAAAATTGTTTACGTAATTTACAGACAACCTCTTGGTCAGCTGCCCGGGTTACATTTTGAGTCTGGTTACATTGAGACCTGTTTTGCACCAGATGCCTTGCAGTTTCATTTTCCGATCTTGCTAAATAACATGAATTTAGTGATGTTCTTACTCTATTATAAGCTGAAAAATGTTATAATTGACATTTTTAGATTATGAGTATCGTCACACTTTTTCCGATGCCTGCTCTTACAATGGCAGCATTGATCAGATGTCAGACTTTTCAGACAGTGACAAAAAGAAAAAACTCAAAAATTGGGTTAGTGTTTAGCATTTCCTTGAAATACCTCCAATATCAGTGCAAGAGATAATCTGATAAGATCATATATGTTCCAGAGTGTTCTCTTCTTGACTGGCTTAATCATGGTTACCTGACTTTTGCATTGTCTAGAATTGAGACTGAGGTAGAATGCCTTGGTGAAGCTTTGCACCATGCCTTTTAAAAGGGAGGGTAATTTGTGCATTTCATCTCCTCTGACAGGTAGGTTTTTAAGGCAATGGAAGATGAATAGATCATTTGGTCACCAATTGCTGACAATGTAGGGCAGCTATGATTCTGCTGATGATACCGGTATTAATCCGTAGCTGCACTTCAGAAAGTCTAACTGTCTTATGGGAATGTTTAGCTGTTGGATCCCCTGCATCTTGATGGAGAGAGGCATGATGCTCTAAACTGCTTTTCCATACCTCATCATTATTTATACAGTTTATGCTTCATTTTATCATGAGCATTCATTTGAAAAAATATTATTAGTTTTTCTGATCGCAGATTCTCATGATTATTGATTTAATGAAAAAAATTGCAGTAAACTGATTCTGTATGGGTTTGCTTATGCTTTTTCAAACAATTGAAGTTGAAAGTGTATCTTAAGTAAAAATGCTGTGCATTTTGTAGTATTTTGGTTAAATTGTAGTTTGCTTCCTTTGGGAAAGCATTAAAGCCTCGGAGGAAAAGCAAGACACTAACTCTTTTTGATCAGGATCCAGACATAATGGAATGTTCTCAAAATATTCAATCGTATTTCCAAGACAATTCAACTTTGTTGCCTCTTTGTGATAGTAACACTTCAAAGTCTTTGGGAAATTCAACCTTAGATTCACAGTGAGTCTTCGTCTTCCATGTCATGTCTTATCACTCCATCATCAGTGTTTCATGACAGTGTGCACCACGAGTGTATTTGCATAATACAGGTTTCCTTTTCTGTTTCTTTTATGGCAGGCTGAACTTGATTCAGCACTGTATGATCTTTACTATAATCATGTGATAAATTTTGACTGTTACAATTTTAGGATATTATATTTAATTTGCAAAGCATCCTGAAAACACTTCATCTAATTAATAGATGGATTAAAATGTGCAAATCTTGCAATCAACTTAGTGAATTTATTTGGCAAGTTTAACATCATCAACAGCAGTTTGCAAAGCCGGTTGTGGCCATTGCAATCACCTCCACCATCTTCAATCTTGTGCAGCTTCATATGCCTCTGTAGGTATTAATCCGTAGCCATAAGGTATTTGATTCAGCCAGGTAAATGTTGGTCTCCCTCACATGTCTCACATGTGTTTCCAACAGTCCAAAAGTCTGTAGCCACTGTCAAGACAGAGAGCAGAATTTGCTGGAGTGTCATTGGGCAGCCTTGCTAAGTGAAAATTTTAATGATAGAATATATTTTCTATAAATATATTTTCATTGTGAATTATTTGCTTAAATAGAATTTAAAGTATACCATTAATCTTCTGATACAAGCCGGCTCTTAAATGTACCGGTAAGCTGGTTCTCTAATCATCATCATCATCATCATCATCATCATCATCATCATCATCATCATCTCATTTCTAGGCGCATAATTAGACCTAATGCGCCTCATCTTGTGTGCTAAACAAATATGTTTTAAGAGATGCGAGAAAAGTTTCGCGGGAAAGTGTTACATCTCTAAGATATGGCAGTAATGAGTTCCAGAGTGCTGGGCCATTTACTCGAAAGGAGCATTCTCCAATTTTGGTTCTTGTGCGAGGTACTGATAGTATTCACGTCGATAGAGACTTCGTGCTGATCGATCGGTTTCTTCCAATGTCACTTAGTAGTTTGCAGTTCCTCATAAGGTAGTCTGGAGCTTCAGATCTTAGGCATTTGTCTACGAGCGAGATTATCTTGAATATAATCTGTTTTCGAACTGGTAGCCAGTGGAGGGTCTGAAGGATGGGTGTGATGTGCTGGCGTCTTGGAGTTCAACTTAAGAGGCGTGCTGCTGAGTTTTGTATTGCTTGAAGTCTCCTGATTTGATTTTCTGGGACTAGGTAGAAGAGACTATTACAATAGTCAAGATGTGACGAAACAAATGCATGTATAATAAATAGTCTGGGCTGCTTATGTGGTTAGAGAGTCTTGTTGCGAACCAACCTTATTGCTAATCTACCAGGATGACTGACGTCAGCCGCTAACAGGATTATCTTTCTTTCAATTAAGGCGGGTGGGTATTCGACTTAGCTTTTTGGCTAAGGTTTTATTATTATATGGCTGATTCCCTCTCTCTCCTTCTATCTCTCTCTACCTCTCATGTATTACTTCAATATCTTAGCCCAGGTACTACCTCGATATCTTGTTCAGGTACTACCTCGCTCTTCTGTCAGGTACTACCTCGCTCTTCTTGCTCTCTCTCAGGTACTACCTCGCTCTTCTGTCAGGTATTACCTCAGGTACTACTTAGGGATCTACCGGGCCTTTCCACAGGCTCCTTCCCTCTCCTAACGTGCCATGGTTTTATCTTTTGACGGGGCACAACCCTACCCCTTGGGAACCGCTTCCGCAGTGGATTGCCACTTCCCTAGCGGAAATGTAGTACCTCGAAGGTACCTCCACCTATTCGGCACTCCAAGTCGAAACTCAGTATACCAGCCCCGTGGCCATCTAATGGACCTCTATTTATAGGACTCTGATACTACCTTTAAAGAGGTGTGCTAAACTGCAACTACCTATCGGGCTATAACTCGACAATACCTAGCGCCCTCTACTGGATAATCTATACCTAACTTCCCTAAGCCTTTCACCTATTTATTATATAGTTATTATTATCAAAGTTTCTTAATTATTATTATTATTATTAATTTATTCCTTATTTAAACTACCTAACTGGCCATCAGCACCATCTAGCGATTACCTTAGAAACTATCTTATATTTTATTATTGGATCTCATGCTTGCTAGTATCAATTTCACTACAGTCTATTATTGGACAGAGTTGGCATAGTTGGTAGTAGAAGCTGGTTGAGACTGCTTTGCTGATGTGGTCGGTCATACTAAGACTCTCGTTAAGGATTACTCCGAGATCCCTGACGGTCTTTGAGCTTTTGATGTTGGCTCCTCGAAGGTTGAGATTAATATTTTCGACATCTAATGCAAGCTTAATACAATAATAATAATAATAATAATAATAATAATAATAATAATAATAATAACATGATTTTGAGTGGTTTGGGAGGCTTTAGCCTTTGTGAAAGGGCATTACTAATTATGTGTGAATAATTATAATAATAATAATAACAATATAATTTAATATGAATGTACATGTGTGGTCTATTAGTTTTACATTAGTTGTTTCTGCTTTGAATTGTAATATTTTATAACAGACCCCATCAGTGTAAAAAGCAAGTTTAACATCAGATGCTCAACATTTATTACTAGTACGTTAATGAGATGTTTGCATTCTGATGAGTTTTTTGGTAGCCAGGTTTAACGATTACTTGTTGAAATATGTAAAAAATAATCATCGATGATGTAAAATGTATATCTCTGCCACCTTGACTATCATTGATCTGATAATTATTAATCAATTTACACTTTTACTCCTTCGATAAACATATAGCCTCTACTAGTCCGAACAGCTGCAGTGAATTGTTAACTGCTATTTCAGATTTTTTTATTAGTTGTGCTTGTGTGGACCACATAAATCTGCTGGTTAGAGGTTGCCCACCTCTGGCATAATCAATGTAAAAAGAAAATAATTGCTTAATATTTACTGTATATATTTTATACAATGGCATGAGTACTATTACCGTGCGTGCTCCACTCGGCAAGTGCGACCTCATATGAATGTAAGGTGTAATGCCTGAACCCAACTCACAAACACCCCCACGAAGCCAACACGGTAATCACAGAACTAGATTAGACAGTAGGGAATGACTTGCTTGTCAAACTCACAACTGAGCAAGAGTTTCCTTTCCAAATCAAATAACATAAACTTTTATTAAGATGAGACTTAATCTATAATAACTGTTTCTGTTAGTAAAGTTCATGACTGTTTCATGTTAGTTTCATCTGGTAGTTCTTGTTAATTATAATTTCTGTCAAAACTAAAATGTGTTCAGCTTAAGAATTGCCTGAAACTGTTAACAAAATTAAGGTAGATTCACACTTCCCATTCGACGTGAAGCAATGAATCTAGGCCAGAGTTTCCAATTAGTATACGAATTGAACATCTGACATCAGTAACTGCTCGAATCTGGTTGCCCGTTTCATAGACGCGGATACGCCCTCGTCCTCTCATTGTAGCGGTGACGCCCTCATCATCTTGTTGATGCGGTGACGCCCTCATCCTCTCGTTGTAGTGGCGACGCCCTTGTTTGAGATTCTTTCGAGAACCGCCTCAGACCGTTGATCGACTCAAGGAACGATTTGACGAAGACCTGTTCGTTGTTCGATGAGCTGTTCGGTTGTCTTCGGTTCTCCTCTGTTGAGTTCGGAATTCTTCAGTCTGTCTTCCCATCCAGACAACGTCCTTATATATCCATTTCATGGAACTTTCTCGAAGCTTGAGTCGCTCATGCATGACGCTGCACATGTTACTATCTGCAACAATGACCCGCTAAACACCAGAGAAGTTCAATCCAAAATCTTCCATTCAAACCCCTCCATTCCTTAACTATGTTAGTCCACACACACACACACACACACACACACACACACTCACACACACACACACACATACACGCATCAATAACTATGTTATACTTCTTCTTTCTTTCCTTCCGTCTTTTCCTATTGGGTTAGACAATGGGTCTGAATGAGTTCCTTCCACTTCTGTCTGTCTCTTGCTGCTCTGGTCAATTGGATTAAGTTCATTTCCATTTCTTCTGCATCCTCTTTTAAGTTTTCTATCCATGTTTTTCTTGGTCTTCCTTTTCTCCTTTTCCCTTCAACATAGTTGTATAGTGCTTTCTTTGGTATTCTTCCTTCCTTCATTCTTTCTACATGACCAAACCATTTCAGTCTTCGTTTCTGTATTGATTCAATTATCATTTCTTTTTGCTCTGTCTTTTGTCTGATCATTTCATTTCCTATTCTTTTCTTCTGCTGACTCCTGCTATTCCTCTTAACCAGCTCATTTCTGCAGTCATTAATCTTCTTTCATCTTTCTTCTTTATGGTCCAGCATTCTGATTCATATAATAGTATTGGTTTGATCAGTGTATTATATACCTAGCTTTAGTTTTATTTTCAATTATATTTGTTTGTCTTTCCATATATTCTGAAGCTTTCCAAATGCTGCACTTGTTAGTCCAATTCTCCTTATTATGTCTTCTTCGCTTAGTCCATCTTCTGTCAGTACTGATCCTAGGTATACGAATTTTGGTACTTATTCTATTATTTCCTCCTTTAGTTTTAGACTAACTTTTCTCTTCTTGTTCCCCATGACCATTGCTTTAGTTTTCTGTGTATTTATTTTTTGCCCCACTTCTTTTCCGGCCTTGCTTATTTCATTGGTTAATGTTTGTAGATGATCTGCTTTTGTTGTTATCACATCTATGTCATCTGCAAACCTTAAATTATTTATTGTTTGTCCATATACATTTACTCCAGCATCTTCTTATTTTGTGTTTTGTATTGATTTTTGCATTACACATCTAGTATTATATTGAATAGCAGTGGAGATAAGCCACATCCTTGTCTCGTTTCAATTGTTATCTCAAACCATTCTGTTAGTTCCCCATTAATTTTCACTCTGCTTATTGTTTTACTGTATAAGTTTTTTATGAGATTCACTAGCTTCTCTGGAATACCATAGTGCTTCAGTGCTTGCCATAGTTCTTCATGCTGTATGCTGTCAAATGCTTGTTTAAAGTCAATGAAATTGTGGTATATTTTCTTATACTGTGGATCATAACGTTATCATACGGCGTCTAGAACTGAGCTATGAGTTACGGGGTACGGTACTTGATTGGTTACATAACTATCTTACTGATAGAACACAGTCGGTCTGTTGGAATGGACAATTGTCGAACCTGCGCCAGGTTTGTAGTGGTGTCATTGTTCGGTCCTGTGGGCTCGAGGCGAATGCATATGCTGACGATTTGCAAATCTACTTTTTTTGCCTCCCCACAGATACTTAGGGACTTCGCATTCGTATCTGTGATTGTATTACCAGGATAAAGAAGTGGACCGATGCCAATCGACTTGCACTCAATCCTGGAAAGACGGAGTTCATCTGGTTTTCGACCCCCAGGAAAAGGCATTTGATTAGCTGCGAACCGTTCCGGATTGATGGAGAGTACTTCCCTCCTTCAACTGATGTGCGCCTACTGGGAGTTCACATTGACTCATCCCTTGCGTTTGACGGTCACATCAGCAATGTTATCTGGTCCTACTATTACCAACTCTGAAGGATCAGGGAGATCCGCCGCCACCTACCAACCTTGACGGCGACTCTTCTGGTCCGTGCTTCTGTTATTATTATTATTATTATTATTATTATTATTATTATTATTATTATTATTATTATCTACGACAATTTATATAGCGCAGTAACATAACTGGAGCTAAAGTCAAGAGCGCTTTACAAAGGAGTCACTTATAAGAGATGTTAAATAAGTGTCTTTAGGAGCTTCTCAAAACAGCCGACAGACTTTGCATTAATAACATCACTCGGCAACGAGTTCCACAGGGCTGGATTTCCCCGCGTGACTGATCTGTCACTGAACATGGCGGTCTTTGAAGGCGGAGGGACGATCAGCAATGTCCGACTACTGGATCGAAGTTCCGCGCGTCTGTCGTTCGTCGTTGCCCTACATACGAGTGTTGATATGTAGTCAGGACAGGTGGTGTCATTCAGGGCCCGATATGTAATCAGGCATCGCTTGTAGGTGATGCGTTCTCGAACCCCAAGCCAGTGAAGCTTGTCTCTAAGCAACGGTGTCACGTGATCATTCCAGCGGGCTCCAAAGATCAAGCAAGAGGATGCATTGAGCACCGACTGGAGGCGGCTTAGCTGGCTCTCGGGAAGGCCGAGGAGGACTCCATTGCATTGGTCGGCCCTGGATAGAACAAGTGCCCGAATCAGTTGTATCGCAGCATCCGTTGGTATCAGTGATGGGCAACTAACTAAAAAATATTAGTTAAACTTTAACTAAATTTCAACTAAAAATAAGTAGTTAAACTTTTAGTTGCTAACTAACTTTCTAAAATAGTTAACTAAACTAAAAAAATATAGTTAAACTTTTTGCAACTAATTTTACAACTATTTTTCATGTATCAAGTATGTGTTCATGAAAACAATTCAAAACATAGACGATGCTGGCAGCATCAACACGTCAGTCAATGAACCATTGAATTAATTAATCATTGCATTTCCCGCTTACCAACGAGATCAAAGATCGTAAGTAAGTAAAAATACACTTGTCTCTGACCAAGATCAGTGATATATGGTGTTATCGGTGTCATGAAAGAAATTACCCAGAAAGGAATAGATAAAAAGGTACTGTGATTTCGGATCACCAACTAAAATTTTTTAGTTAAACTATTTAGTTATTAACTAAATTTTTTTAGTTAAACTATCATTTTAACTAAACTATTTATATTTAATTAAACTATGAAGCTAACTAAAAAAAAGTAGTTAAACTTTTAGTTAGCAACTAATTAGTTAACTAGTTGCCCATCACTGGTTGGTATATATCGCATGATACTTCTGATTCTGGTCAACTGATAATAACAGACACATGTCACGTTACTTATATGATCCGTGAATGACAGTGTCTCATCAAGAATAACGCCGAGCAGTCGTACAGTGGTAGACGTAGCAATGACAGCGTCCTCTATTTCAAACGGTGTCCTGTTTATTTGGGATCTCCTTCTCGGGGAGCTTAGCCAAAGGAACTCAGTCTTCCCTGAGTTAAGCGACAGGCGGTTAGATGACATCCATAATTTGACCTCAGCTATGCATTCCATGATCCTTGACCGCAATCTGTCCGAGTCTGCCAGTAGACAGGAGGAATATATTTGGCTATCATCAGCATAACTGTGCGAGTCTAGTCCAAAGGCTGTTGTTACTAGAGTTGACTATTGCAATAGTATTCTCTGGGGCCTGCCTAGCTACCAACATTGTCGACTTCAGATGATTCTCAATGCCTCTGCCCGAGTTATTTTTGGAGTAAGAAGGGGAGTACACATTTCTCCTTTCCTGAAAGACATATTACACTGGTTGCGCATTCCAGAACGTATTACCTTTAAGAGGTTCATGTTAACGTTCCGGGCCTTGCACAATCCGTATTTCCCAGACTACTTGGTAGCCCTGGTTCACCAACTTCTGTCTACTAACAGGCGTCTTCAGCTCAGATCCGGGCGAGATGTCAAGTTGGTCGTTCCTCCTCCTTCACGGACGGTGAAATTTGGAGAAAGATCGTTCACGCAAGGAAATACTATTCTTTGGAATGCGTTACCTCGTGACGTTGCAAGAGAGTCGAACCCGGAATTATTCGCAAAGAAACTCAAAACTCACCTTTATCAGACGTCGTATGAACTGTAAAGCACTCCTGACTTTGGCCTTCTTCCATGTTTTTGCACTATAGAAATTGACTTGTTAACTAACTAAGCATTTGATCCCCAAATTCAATACCACTGTGACAATTTTAAAAGAAATTATGTATGGTGGTTCTTTGTCAAAAACAAATTCAACGTAATATAGTACTACAGTGTACTTCACACTGGTGTGACTAAGTTATGTAAGGTCAGCTTTGCCTTGACCAGAACCTACAAGTTAAACTGGGGTCAAAATGTCTTGCTCGACAGATAAATTCTGCACATCAGTGGCGTAACCAGGATTCGAAAATAGGGGCACTTCGACACGCAAAAATATATGGTTGTCACCTCGAACGCATTAAAGTCTGCTGTCTGGTGTGCTTTTCTTGATCTAATAGTACCCCTATCTCCAACCACTCACAGGTTTTGGACAAATCTCAATACCAATCCTGATACTAATAGGAGCCAGGCCCCCTTTGCCTTCCCCGTGACTATGCCGAATGCGCAAATTGTTCAATCAGCATCAAAGAGGATGAATTTTTGCTAGCTGGTCCAGTGCATCAAGGTCAGTGTTGTCACTCACATGGATGTATCGCAACCAGGGGCATAGCGACGGGGGTATATCAATACACCCTCAAAATCAGACTACCTTAAAAATTTCAATGCATTTTTTAAAGATTTTCTAAGTTTTTAAAAATTTATAACCCCCTTAATCACATTAAACCAGAAGAGCTACAACACATGTTGGACACACTCGACGAATCTGGAAGCAAACTGGGCCTGACAATCAATGTCAACAAGACCAAAATAATGGCAGTAGGGAAAGGGGCAAGAACCATGACGATTAAAGTAGGGGGTCAGGAAATAGAGTGGGTAGGGGAATTCGTTTACCTTGGCAGCCTGCTCTGTGCAGATGGAGACTGTAGCCCGGAAATACGACGATGAATAGGCCTGGCAAGCGGGGCCTTAGGCTGCCTTAGCAAATTTTGGCGGAACGGAGGACTCTCTACAGTGTACCAAAATCAAACTGCAGCTACTCAACACGTGCGTGTTCTCAGTTCTGTTATACGGAGCAGAAACCTGGACCTTAAAATTCGAAGACCGCAGACGCCTGGCAGCATTCGAAATGCGATGCTACAGACGCATTCTTAACATATGGTGGGAGCTGAGAATTACCAACGAAGAAGTAAGACGACGAATAGGAGCAGCGCAAGATATCATCGCCATAATCAAGGGAAGAAAGCTGCAGATGTTTGGGCATATTGCAAGAATGGAGGATAAAAGAATAATAAAGGTCTGCATGGAAGGCGCAATGGAGGGACACCGAGCACAAGGACGACCCAGAAGAAGATGGAGAGATGACATAACCGAATGGACGCGGATGTGCCTTGGAGACGCGGTACACGCGGCTCAAGACCGTATTCTATGGCGTCAAATCACGAACAACGCGACTGGGCTCAACGGTTCCTAATGGGACTATGAGAAGAAGAAGAAGAATCACATTATACCCCCCCAAAACAAATTCTTGGCTATGCCCCTGACCACAACAACTCCTCACAACTGTTTTCTGTCATAGCACTGTTGACTGCTGCACTGTGCACCCAGTAGGCACAGCAACGTTTATTAAACGTTGAATAAATGTTAGCCTATAACATTTAGTAAACGTTTAAAACGTATTTAAAATGGAAATTCAGTAAACGTTTAACAATAAACGTCGCCTAAACGTTTAACATTAAACGTTGTCTAAACGTTGAATAGCTGAATGTTTATAAAACGTATTTACTGCAACGTTTATAAAACGTTCAGTGTATGTTTAAAATGGAAATTCAGTAAACGTTTAACAATAAACGTCGCCTAAACGTTTAACATTAAACGTTGTCTAAACGTTGAATAGCTGAACGTTTATAAAACGTATTTACTGCAACGTTTATAAAACGTTCAGTGTATGTTTAAAATGGAAATTCAGTAAACGTTTAACAATAAACGTCGCCTAAACGTTTAACATTAAACGTTGTCTAAACGTTGAATAGCTGAATGTTTATAAAACGTATTTACTGCAACGTTTATAAAACGTTCAGTGTATGTTTAAAATGGAAATTCAATAAACGTTTAACAATAAACGTCGCCTAAACGTTTAACATTAAACGTTGTCTAAACGTTGAATAGCTGAACGTTTATAAAACGTATTTACTGCAACGTTTATAAAACGTTCAGTGTATGTTTAAAATGGAAATTCAGTAAACGTTTAACAATAAACGTCGCCTAAACGTTTAACATTAAACGTTGTCTAAACGTTGAATAGCTGAACGTTTATAAAACGTATTTACTACAATGTTTATAGAACGTTCAGTGTATGTTTAAAATGGAAATTCAGTAAACGTTTAACAATAAACGTTGTCTAAACGTTTAACTTTAAGCGTTGTCTAAACGTTCAATAGCTGAACGTTTATTAAACGTAGTTACTGCGACGTTTATAAAATGTTTTAGTGCATGTTTAAAATGGAAATTCAGTAAACGTCTAACCATAAACGTTAACTAAACGTTTAACTATAAATGTTGCCTAAACGATGATCAATAAACGTTGTGTATACGTATTATAGCTGAACATTTATTAAACGTAATTACTGCAACGTTTATAAAACGTTTAGTGCATGTTTAAAGTGGAAATTCAGTAAACGTTTAACTATAAACGTTGCCTTAAAGTTTAGCAGGTGAACATTTATCAAACGTAATTTTTGCCAGGTATATACATGTTAATTTAGTTAACAAAGTTAAGCAAACGAATGCTGAGTAGGCCTACTATGAGAAATTTTATTCGTGACAAGCACGGCATCAAACAAGAAATATATGATGAAATGAACCACAGAAAACAAAAAGCAAACACTATATCACGCATCAACTGCCACTAGCATTGTATGACCGAATGAAATTACGACAAATCTGTTCTGAAATATCTTAACATCAGAATTAAACAATGGGCTATATCATCGTGTTTCATATCAACTGTAGCAAATATTATTAGAACACCGTTACGAACTCACAATGATCCACTGAATTCAAATATATGTAGTAATAATGAAAGTTTAAAGATATCCAATAGCTAGTTATGAATCTCAATTGGATAAATTATATACTTCAATCATATAGGACAGGGGTACTCAAACTGCGGCCCGCGGTCCACAATCCGGACCGCGAGGGTGTTTCTTGTGGACCGCCACAGCTTTCTGTGTCGTGATATATTTTGAGCCCAAAAATTTTCAGCACTACAGCATCATCGTTTGTGTTTATTCCTTTAAAATGTGTCAGCAGCTTTGGAGATTTACTGCTTCACAATGACGTCAGATGCCTTTGAAAAAATTTCCAAACATTAAAAATTTAATCTTGTTTTATGTTGCTCTGGTTCAATTGCAGCAGTCTTTTAGAGGACTCATAGTCACACGTTGTTGCCTAACTATACCGTAGCTGTCACAGGAATAAGTGGACTTCCCTTGTAACTATATACTGGACCCACACGAATGATGGAAAACTGGATGTGGACCGCCATCAAAAAGTTTGAGTACCCTGATATAGGACATCGAAACAACAAAATTGACGCACACATATAGGGATATTGCAGAAACTGCATAAACTGCATAAACAGAGTAATTGCCAACAGTTACGTTAATAAGTTAATTAAAAGCTGTATTAGGCAAAATGTACAAATTTATTTTAACCTTCTACACCTAGTGATTATTCTAGCCACGTGGAGGTTGGGGGGGGGGAGAGTTTACGACTTTTGGGGCCTAAAATTTAGCTGACATTTGACGAACAAAAATAGGTCGTAACCATCTCTTGAATAAACACTGACCTTCTAGGCAATGGAGTTCCGTAAATATATCACCAAAATCCACATATCACCATGGGCGCAAACCTGGCCCGAAAATTGGTCATGTCCGTGTCATAAAAAATGTTGCGCAACAACTTCAAAAAGTTTATGATCTTTTTTCTTTCACTCGGGAGGGTTAGACAACACGACGCTTCGTCTTTTACCTTTTAACTTAGGGGTAAGGACCCTTTTACCTCTATGGCTTTCCTTTTCTTGGGGCAAAGGTCAATTTAACCTATGGTCTTCATTTCCATATGGGCCCCCCGCCCCTCCAAATCCCGCCACAAATTAATCCCTGCCATGACGCCTCAGTAAAAAAAAGCATACACACAGGCGGATAACTAAAATTATAATCAATCAAAATCAATCATCAATCATGTTTAGGCTATTTATTAAAACATGAAAATGTGATACATTCATTGCCGTATGTGCTCATTACTAATATCTAATATACTGGTATGTTTAGTAATAACAAACAACGGTTACAATTATCATACTTTGGAAATAACAAGATACCAAAAGAAACGAAGTTCCCATGCAAGAGGTTACCTTAGAAAATACAGTAGATAAAATAGGACATGGGGGACATAGTGGAGTTTGCGCCCCTGCATGCATATCACTGGCCGTACCGCCAGCCTCTACCCACAGACAAATTCTAACAATACCATCAGCAAAATGCAACGCATTCCTTAAAAGTATTTATCAACAATATTAAAGAGTGCTTAATCTCACTTTCTGACAACAGCATACATATGTCTTGTCTTTGTTGTTGTTCATGGCTCCAGTGCCATGTTTTCAGAACGGAGCATATTTAAGAACTGAGGAGATAGCACCCCGGATAGATGATTCAGTTGTGGCGTGGATTTTCAACACACACTCTGCATAACAACAATACAAAAGCTATGATATCCAAAATTACATACCAGTAAGTAAGTAAGGAAGTAAATTCTCGTGCATTTTTATAGCGCTTTCGTAAGTATATAGGCTGCTTATTCCTACGCGCTTAATCTGTATACAGTTAAAATAGCCATATCCGAAGCTTTGTGGTCAGCGGGGCAAGGTCAATTCCAGTGATCAGTCAGCTTTGGAGTTGGGAAGCAGCGAGGAAGACTATGAAAAAGTAAGCAGAAATTAGATACGTAGGCTAATTTAACTCTAGATCACTGTAGTGAGGAATTTATTGCTTGACAGAATTGTCTTAATTTCATAGTGTGAACCCTTAGATCAGCGGTTCTCAACCTCAGAGTCGCGACCCGAAGAAGGGTGAATGACGATTTGCCAGGGGTCGCCTGAAACCTTCGGAAATATAGAGTTGTATCTTTTTTCATGCGCAAAACTTGTAATTGTACAAAATTTTCCAATTTGCAGTTACTCGTTTTTAAAACTATAATTGCCATTCGAGGATAGGCATTGCAGACAATTGAATCAGAATGATTTCAAACATTTCAATTGTTGTAGCATTATTGTTTTTAACAGTTTACATTATGAACTAAAGTGATTTTACGGTTGGGGGTCGCCACATCATGGGGAATTGAATTGAAGGGGTCGCGGCACTGTAAAGGTTGAGAACCGCTGCCTTAGATCCTATCCAAAGTGCAGCAAGTCATTGCATTTAAAAGATGTAGAGATCAAAGGAAGTCCAGTTGTGCTTCAAATTGTGCATCAACTCACGAGCTCAGCACTAGACGAATAGTGCCAACCGATGTTAGTGTGGAGCAATTATATTTAACATAGCTAGAAAGAGCAATGACCTGCAGTGACTATTAAATTGATGTTTGAAACGGTAATAGAGTGAGCGACAACAGATTATATTTCAGTGATAACAGATTCTATTTTAAAATTTAATTATGAAGCCAAAAAATAATATTCAACCAAGACAACCATATGGAAGTGCACAGATATATTCCAGAATATATATTAAAGTTAATATTAGCGATTAAAAAACACAAACCTCCAGCAGAGTAGCGAAAATTAAAAATGTAGAGCAACATCGATCAATTCCAAATTTTAATGCTTCTAGTCTGCGTCACTGGCAGTGAAATTGTGTTTTTAAAAGCTTAGCAGTTAAAGACAAAGTTATTACTAACCTGTCATAATCGATGCAACCTCCATCGACTCAAACGCCAATTTTCCTTTTCGTCCTCGAAGGCTCATCGCGCTCATCATAGTATCTGAGGGCAGCCTGAAAAAAATTCCCATAAGAAATCTTTATGAACCCCTTTACAGAGTAATGATATTTTTAAAGCCGACACTGTACTGGGTATTTAGTTGTGGAAAAACGTTCTTCAAAATGGAATACTGTGATTTTTAAAAATGGCTATATCTCAGAGTTCTCAGACTATATAAGAGCTAAGAAGATAAGATACACATGTGTTTATATGCCAACTGTTGGCAGCCAACATGCTAACACCAAGTCATTTTGACGCTGTAAAATATCTCCACACATAACTGAGCTTGCATTGGTTCAATAAAAAGTAGTATATATACGACTTGTTGACTATATAATTTCACTTACACATGCAGCACATTGGCAACATTGTCACGAACGGTAATGCCACCTATTCTTGCAAGCCTTTTTACCTGTATATATATAATATTAAAACATAATTTGAGCATGCTATTGACAATTTGTAAGCCTATACAAAATTGGGTTATGTCATAGTCAGATAACTTAACCCGGGCAGCTGACCAAGGGGATGTCCATAAATGACGTAACCATGCAATTGGCGTGCAAAGGTAAGAAAACCCAAAATTCAAAGCATAATTTCTTCAACTTTTTCAACCCGGAGAGAAAGCAAAGTAACCCGGGCATTGCACGTAATTGCCCGGGCGTGGTTACGCCACTCTATGTATGTATATATATGCAGTGCTTTTTTGTAAAAAAAATAGGTGCCGGTACTCAAGGTGGATTGCCTAACTTTTCCATTACGATTATGTGGTCTGTGGCTAGAATTTAACATAGAAGCGATTTTGGAAGCATAATGATGCATATCATTTATTAAGTATTTAAAGTTTTTAGCTAAATCACAACTGCAAAGTCATAAGGAAAAAAATTTTCACACCTTAAAAAAAGTTCCGGTACGCCGTACCGGCGCGTACCGTCACAAAAAAGCCCTGTATATATGTATATATATATATATCACTCCTCTCTCTCTCTCTCTCTCTCTCTCTATATATATATATATATATATATATATATATATATATATATATATATCTGTGTCTCTCTCACGCCATCAACAGCTCTCACTTTTATTTTTCTGTCTGTCTGTCTGTCTCTCATTCTCCCCTCTCTCTTTCTCTCTCTCTCTCACTCTCTTTCTCTCTGTCCTTCTCTCTCTAGCTGTCTCTCTCTCTTTGTCTGTTGTCTGTCTGTCTGTCTGTCTGTCTGTCTCTCTCTCATTCTCTCTCTCTCTCTCTCTCTCTCTCTCTCTCTCTCTCTCTCTCTCTCTCTCTCTGCCTTTTTCTCTGTTTTTCTCTAGTGTCTGCTAGATACTGCGTATCAGTCTTTGCCTCTGTCTGTCTACATGTATGTCAGTTTGTCTGTCAGTCTGTCTGTTCTGTCTTTCTGTCTGTCTGTCTGTCTGTCTGTCTGTCTGTCTGTCTCTCTCTCTCTCTCTCTCTCTCTCTCTCTCTCTCTGAGAAATGTATTGTGTTCAAATATAATAACAAACTCTCCTTCCCCCTAGTGTGTACGTACAAAATGGACAACCCCCAACAGGATCAGGATTCAAGACAGTGGTTAAAGTGGGCCGGAACCCGGCACCTCATTGATCGACCCCGAGATGAGTCTGTCGAAGAGAACAAGATTAAACAAAAGTTCTATTACTACAGAGGAACCAGAACCAAACCCCCACTCGAGGTGGGTCAGTGCATGGACTTGTACAAAGCGACGCAGAACCTCTAATCAGCGACAGCTGGATAACAGAGGCCAACGAATTCAGGGTTACCAGCGGTTGCAGAACTGACACTAAAATTGACGTCGACAGACCGATGATTCAAAAGAAGCACTAATTACCTGACATTAACTGCCCTGCCAGTTCTCCGTTTAAACAGATGCCTGCGTCTCTCCTCCCCTGTGACAGATCATGGAAGCCTAAATACAGTTTCTTATTATTTAGGTCGAAATGGATAACTATGAAATGTTGTTGTTGGATTTGTGAATGAATTTGAGTATCCGCTGGTGTAACTGTTTGTAAATCCACGAGTTAGAATGTCCGTTTGTAAATCCACGAGTTTGAATCCATTGCAGAACAAGTAATCCCAAATGTCTGAGAATAATCCGAAAACTATGCACCGTAACCTATATCTGTTTACGCTCTTAACAATACTCGTCACTCTATGCAGACAAGCAAACAAATTTACTAATGCAAGCAGTTAATACTATTAACGCATAAGGTATGAGAAATCTATTGTAAAATAAGCACTGAATATATAAGTCTGATATGTCTAACACGACAGACTCGAATGAGTGAGTCACTGGCTGACCAACCGATAGCCTTGTTACTGGGCAAGGCAATTATTAAACAGTCATGGTTACTGGGCAGTTAGTTGGCTGACGGCTGCTGGGCGGTTGGGCGCAGTGGACAGAGGTGTCAGGCAAGGTGTCAGATGTGGGTCGCTAAGACAGGACCTGAACCACTGGCCTAAGTTGGTCAAATTCTTGATTTCTCTAACCGAGGTTGCATTTCCAGATGTTCTATCTAGCTAGGTTTCTTTGGACAGATATACGAATTCGCTGTTGCCGACTTCACAGCAAACGCCGATATATGCAGAACCGGAACGCCCGCCAACTGCTCACCCGATGTCGACACAAATCACTCGATCGGGCCGTCAGATCAATCGGCCGTCCAGATACAAAATTACAAAGACTAAGTCCGATACAGAGGCTGTTACGTAGCTAGAGACACTTAGAGGCATTTAGATTTCAAGTTTCTACTTTGTAATTTTTTAGACATTTTAGCTATCTCCTTCCCTTCTACATAAAACATTTATTTTTTCTTTAAAAGCCGTAGATTTTACGTTCGTAACGTAAATAATGGACAGCCCCTTAGCCGGCCATCGTTATCAACTGACTGTAAAATTGAATCAAAATTACATGGCTGTGATTCTATAATGCTTAAAATCGAAAATTTCAAAATTAAATGCATTAAATCCAGACATGGGGCCGTCCATATAGTCAGTACGCAAAAAGTCAAATTTTCAAACCCCCTCTCCCCTTTGCACATTGCGTACATAGGAAAAATCTCCCAAATTCGACCCCTCCCCTTCAGTTCGTACCTACTATATGGACAGCCCCTATAAAGGCTACACACTATCTAGCTTTTATACAAATTGTTCAGATATGCAAGGGGCCGTCCATATAGTACGCACGCAAACAAAGTCAACTTTTCAAGCCCTCGCCCAGGTTGCAAATTGCGTACATAGGATAAATCTCTCAAATACGACCCCTCAATGCATACGTATATATATATATATATATATATATATATATACAATGCAGCTTTTTTCGTTCACGTAGTTTTTTAATTGCATAGAATCCATGGAAGATGATAAGTAGCAATTGCTGTTTCTATGAAGCAGACCAATCATTGGGATCAATTAATTAGTGTAAATCAAGACTTCTTAACAGGGCCGCCGAGAGGGGGCAGGGGACAAATGCACCGGGGTCAGACGACCTGTAGAGGCAGGGCTTAAAGTGAGCCAGATCTTGCCGGATCTCAGATCCGGTACGTCTGGCAAGAGATCCGGTACGTCTGGCAAGAGATCCGGTACGTCTGGCAAGAGATCCGGGACGTCTGAGAAGAGATCCGGGACGTCTGGCATGAGATCCAAACCACTATATGCGACTACTTTGAAGATTCGAAAGACCCTGATAAGCAAAAAAAATCATCAACACTTTCGCAAACTTGGAAAGGCCGGTTTTTTAAGTTCTAAAGTTTTGGAAGAAATTAAAGAAATTTAGTGACCGGATGAAAATTAGGGAGGGGCCGGCACGTCTGAAAAGTACTTTAATTAACCAGTACACTGTGTAGGAGGCCCGGGTCGGATCGTACGTAAATCTTGTTACTCACTGAAACTGTGCTGTGCACGAAAACAATTTTAAAAAGGTCTTCACCAATTTATAATTCTTCTGACTTGGCAGGGGCCCGTAAAACTTGTTAAACGGACCGTAAAACTTGTAACATATTGAAAAAAGGACATCGCCAATTTTCTAACTTGGTAGGGGCCCGGATTGACCTTTTGTACCGGGGCCATCGATTTTCTCTCGGCGGGCCGACTACAATTGTAACTTCTAAATTATAGCAGCAGACTGTCGTCAATCGATGCCTATACGACATCCGCCACATATAGACCCCCGGCCGCTTCTTCTATGCGCCTTGATCAATCGCCGCCAAACATCACCTGCATTCAGGGGTGGCGCCAGACGTCTGAGAGTGGGTGTTAGGGTTAGGGATGACTCTAACCCTAACTCTAGGGTTAGGGTTAGGGATAACCCTAACCTAGGGTTAGGGATAACTCTAACCCTGAAGCTGAACAACTTTTACTTTTACAACATTAGAATTCGTTAGAATTACTATTCCACACGCAATGAGTGCATTAGGCTAAATAACTTTTAAAGGGAGTCTGGGGCAGAGCCCCAGTGGGGTCCAGGGACCCAGCCCCTGGTCAGGGGGCGAAGAGATCGGGATCTCTTCGCTAAATACTACTTATAAAGTCAGTGAAGCCAAGTCATTTTCTACCTGGATGCCAAAAGCGCTGAATTTGGATGCCAAAATAGCCCGCTGGATGCGAAATCGTGATTTGACATAAATAGATATATAGAGAACGCTTGTCGCTTGATACTTAGACCAGCTTATATTAGTGTGAAATAACTATAGCCAAAGGTGGGGTCATTCGTGCAGGGTCATTTAATCCGAAAGTCGATCATTGTGGTTGGGACGGTAAACAGCTATAGGGGCAAATGATTTTTTGAAGAGAAATGATTTTAGTTTAGAAAAAAAACTTTAGGAGATATTGCAAGAGGGGAAAGAAATTGTGACTCAGAATTTATTATTTGACCATATGATGTAGACAGCGGAGGGGTGCTGGAGTTGTGTTACAACGTTCTGGTGCAGCATATGAAAACGCACGATTGCAAATTTTGAGAGATGATTGATTCAGAGGACGAAGGAGAGTTACATGAGAATAAGGAGATCGAGGATGTTGTGGAATTATCAGATTTCGTAGGTAGAATGGTTTTTATGTCTGAAGTGAATTATAATTCATCAATATAAGTTTATAGTTAATGCGTTCAGCTATTTTCAGCCAGTGATTTGAGTATATATATATATAGGTGTAATATGACAGAATTTTGGTGATTTGGTAACTACACACAAGCTAGCTAAAGCGCGTTTTGAATCAATTGATTGAAGTTTGCGTATGGAAGCTTTTGGAAGATTGTTAAACAGTGAGTTGCAATAGTCTAGCTTAGAGTGAACTATGGAAGTAGCTATAGTGGAAGCAGTTTTAATATAAAGGTAGGGACGAAGGCGGCTCTAATTAACAGCTCGTATGAAGTCTATTTTAATTCTATACATACTGGGTGCATGCAGCCGCAAATTCTATACAGTCGCATATATGTTTCATTGTAGCCGCAAAGATAGAACGCAGGTATGCAATATAGCCACCAAAGCAGCAACAACGTTTTGGTGAATGCTGGAACAATTAGGTGGACACGCGGTTGCGATGAGGAAACCCGCGCAAAGAACAAGAACAAAGAACTTTATCTTCGATTAAGAGCTATAGCATAAAATGAAATCCATATCGAATAAACACATGTCTATGCATGGGTGGTTTTAACCCATATGGGCTGGGTTGGGTTGGATTCGGTTGGGTCAGACTTTTCCATATTAACGGTGGTTTGGGTTGAGTCATATATGGTTTAAGAAATTGCAATGTTTTACGGTGGGTGGAGTTGGGTAAAATAGCCCTATAATTACCGGCATATATATGGGTTGGGGATTTGATGGATTGGGTTGGATTGGGTTGTTAAAAATGGACCCATGGACATCTCTACACGAGCTCATGTAGGCTACGCGTTCAACATCAAACGCATAGAAGTATAATAAGTTAAATACTAATTATTGCCAAAATAATGGACACAATTAATTAAAGTTAAAGTATAAATTAGTTCACTTCCGTTTAATACGGAAAACTAGTTTCAAGTGATTCGATCGATATGGGTTCGGATTGACAGTTTCCCATTATTACAATTATTATTATCGAATTCATTCAGCATGGTAAACAGCGGAGGGCCATCCATATATTACGCACGCATGCATTGTCGGGAGGGGTCATTGGATTTTTGAGTAACTTAGTTATTTTTTTTATTAATTGCTACTAAATTTTTAATTATGCACGATATTTAATGTTTGTTATATCGTTTTTGAAAATTTTCAAGTCATATATATTCGATAAACGTTGACATTTCAACGTATGTTTATACAACCTTTAGATGTGAACGTCTACACTATACTTTAAAATTTAACCACAATTAATGACCCTCTGGATTAAATGACCCTGCATGAATGACCATCCACCTTTATCTTTAGCTATTTCATACTAAGATTGAGCGCCTAGGAATAAGCAGCTACTACGGTGTTTCTTTTGAAAGCGCTATAGAAATTTACGAGACTTTACTTACTTACTTACTTACGTTAGCATATAAACGTTGTATCAACGTTTCAAGCCGTACGCTCAATAAACGTTAACATATACACGTGGCATCAACGTTTCAAAGCATACGTTTAATAGACGTCAGCATGTAAACACTGTATCAACGTTTCCATACCTTCGATAAACGTTAGCATATAACCGTTGTATCAACGTTTCAAATCATACGTTTAATAGACGTCAGCATGTAAACATTGTATCAACGTTTCTAACCATACGTTCGATAAACGTTAGCATATGAACGTTGTATCAACGTTCCAAATCGCACGTTTAATAGACGTCAGCATGTAAACATTGTATCAACGTTTCTAGCCATACGTTCAATAAACGTTAGCATATGAACGTTGTATCAACGTTTCAAGTCAAACATTTAATAAACGTTGGCAAATCAACGTTGATACAACATTTAGATGTGAACGTACAGTTAACGTTAGCATTTAAACGTTGTATCAACGTTTCTAGCCATACGTTCAATAAACGTTAGCATATGAACGTTGTATCAACGTTTCAAGTCAAACATTTAATAAACGTTGGCAAATCAACGTTGATACAACATTTAGATGTGAACGTACAGTTAACGTTAGCATTTTAAACGTTGTATCAACGTTTCTAGCCATACGTTCAATAAACGTTAGCATATGAACGTTGTATCAACGTTTCAAGTCAAACATTTAATAAACGTTGGCAAATCAACGTTGATACAACATTTAGATGTGAACGTACAGCAAACGTTAGCATTTAAACGTTGCATCAACGTTTCTATTCAAACATTTAATAAACGTTGGCAAATCAACGTTGATACAACATTTAGATGTGAACGTACAGTTAACGTTAGCATTTAAACGTTGTATCAACGTTTCTAGCCATACGTTCAATAAACGTTAGCATTTAAACGTTGTATCAACGTTTCTAGCCATACGTTCAATAAACGTTAGCATATGAACGTTGTATCAACGTTTCAAGTCAAACATTTAATAAACGTTGGCAAATCAACGTTGATACAACATTTAGATGTGAACGTACAGCAAACGTTAGCATTTAAACGTTGTATCAACGTTTCAAGTCAAACATTTAATAAACGTTGACATCTCAACGTCGATACAACATTTAGATGTAAACGTACAATAAACGTTAGCATTTAAACGTTGTAGTAACGTTTAGCCATAGTTTAGCGACATCTAAACTTATTTCAACTTACTTTAAACGTTTACTAAACGTTGCCGTGCCTACTGGGCACATCCTCGCTGCCTTCCCAATACATTCATATGTTCAGTTGTTCACCAACGGAAATGCCGCTCCTGGAGCAAGTGCCTCCTGGGGTGGTGCGGCCCCACTGCCCCCTCACTACGCCACTGTCTGTGCTTTGAAAGTCGTCAACCTCAAGTATGCTGGCTACTTCAGCAACTGTGTGACGCCTAAGAAAATTCTGTAAAATTTCGTAATATAAATATTGTGATGCAGTGACAAGTATGTGTAAGTAAGTTACAAACGTGCACAACGTGATACACACAGCAGTGGCGGCTTCACATGGGGGTCGGGGTGCCCGTGTCCCCTATTGAATGCCCGGTCCCCAGTGGCCCCTGTTGGGACCCTATACTTACTACTACATAGGTAAAAGGTAAAGTTCATCTGTAGGCTCTGTGCCTGTAGGTGCCGGTGCTGATCTCCGGTTTCATGACCATCAGCCCATAGGTGGCTAAGCCATTTATCAGCGAATGGTGGCCAATCATTCCGCCAATCCTATGGTTACCTTCGCAATGTTGCCATTGCTCCTCATTTTACCTTACTACTACATACCTATCAACAAATGGTTGGCCCCATTAGAGATGTGCAGGTACAGCAAAATGCCTACCCTACCCGTACCCGTGCAAACACTTTTTACCCTACCCTATACCCGTACCCGCTAGGGCTATACCCGTACCCGACCCATACCCGAAAGCTGTGTACCCTACCCGTACCCGACATTGGTTGGAATTTGGAACATTTCACACTGATATTCAATCCTGCTATATTTTAAATATTGAATTCAGCACATGAAAGATTTAGACTGCATCTTACTTCTTCATCACACCCTGTACTGCATCAGTTATACTACAGTAATTGCAGTTACACCCTTCCCTTTGTCATCCAGGGCAGCTCGGCTAGGGGCTACTGGCTACCATCAATTACGGTTGAAAGTATATACCACCCAATCACCTATATAATATCAATTTGCATTGTACTATATTGATTGGGCGCCGGGGGAGGCGGTATAGGATACTGTATTTTCATTCACCCATCATGGTGAGATATCCGAGTTGCCCTGGACGAAATTGGGATAACTAAATCATTGTAAATAGCACACATGTTTAGATTAGGACAGATCTAGGACTTAGGAATCAGGGTAATCCACTTGGCAAATAGTAGGCCTGGGTTCTCTCTGGGGTTCTGGACTACTGGTTGGTAACATTGTGTAATACAACTAGTCAGCTAGCCTAAGCCTACATGAATGTCAGACATGGATTAGAACTTCTAGAAGACTCGATGGGTTTGTTTAAAATATTTAGTAGATATAGTTTAGAGCTGAAGCTAAACAACAAAACGATTTGCCAAAGGAACTTTCTCGCTGGAGGAGTCAGAGGACACCATTAAAATTATAGATTTATTATTATACACTACTTTAAAGTTTACTGCTGATGTCAGATGACGTCATCTGTATTCTCTTTATGCTTTCAGTAATAGGGCTGCGCTAACCGAGTAGTTTAGGAGTCGAGTAGGAGTCGAGTAGCTTAGCGAGTACTCGAGTACTCGCGTAAAACCGGAAATACATGATTTGCAAACGTTACACGTCACATAATGCTTATTATTTGCCTCATGGCCCTCATTTAACCAAAGCAGAACATTAGATACAGTTACATATAAATTTTTCGGATATTCAAGCGTTTTCAAATTTAGTATAACAGAAGTTACAGAACAGAAACTATTTTGCCGGTACTGGCAAAAAATATGAGGTCTTCACTAGAGTTGGCCCACTGTCGACAACATCTTAACTAACTGGGGCATAACGAATAAAAATAACCTAAATAAGACTGATTAATAATTATTTGTAACAAATAACGGTAGGCCAAATTTTAATGAAATTCTTTGGTTATTATTATTATTATGCAAGACAATTTTTTAAGCGCAGTAAACATGTCATCAAGGCAAAGTCAAGAGCGCTTTACAAAAATGAGCTGTTAAACAGGTGCGTCTTCAACTGCTTCCGGAACCGCTCAGGCAGTGACTCAGTTGTCACTGTCTTCGGGAGCAAGTTCTACGAAGCAGGGTTGCCACGCCGGAAGGATCTGTCTCCGAGACCCGCTGTCCGAAGGGGAGGAGGGACAACCAGTTGAGCATTGTGTCCGGATCGAAGTATGGAACGACGTTCGATCGCTGTAGTTCTCACGATCAGCTCGGAGAGATATGTCGGGCAATGAAGGTCGTTTAGGGCGCGGTACGTCAGCCAATGTCGTTTGAACGCTACCCGCTCGCGGATCCTTAACCAATGCAATCGGTCCTTGAGGAGTGGAGTGATATGTGCTCCCCATCTGGAGCGATAGATGAGGCGGGCCGAGACGTTCAGCACCGCCTGAAGTCGATTGAGTTGACTGTGTGGGACGCCATATAGCACACTATTACAGTAGTCGACTCGAGCGACCACTAGTGCCCGGACGAGGTCCGTCGCAGCCGAGGTAGGCAGATAGCGACGAACTTGTCTGATCCGACGCAAGTAGTAATAGCTCGATCGGATGATGTTATTCAGCTGTTCTTCAAACGTAAGCGACTCGTCCAGGAGTACACCCAGTAGACACAACTGTCTACTAGGTGCTATGACGACTCCCTCCACAACGAAGTCGGAGCGATCAATGAGGTGACGTTTCCGTGGAGTGGTCAGCCAGAGGAATTCGGTTTTAGACGGGTTCAAAGATAGTCTATTTTGGTCCGTCCATGCCTTAACTGCTGCAATGCAGGTCTCAGCTTGTGTGCGAAGGACTCCGGCTTCCGACGGTTGACATGATGAATATGCCTGAACATCGTCTGCATAAGCATGCATGGTGAATCCTTGTCCCTCTATAACACAGCCGATGTCGGCGGTGTAGAGGATAAATAGTAATGGTCCCAGAACCGACCCCTGAGGAACGCCGCATTGCACCCGGTTGGAGGTCGACATGCAACCCATCCAGCTGACCGACTGTGATCTGCCCACAAGGTAGTTGCGGATCCACTCTAAGGCTGCCCCCTTAAGTCCGTAGGACCGCTCGAGACGTTCATAAAGGATTCCGTGGTCGACCATGTCAAAGGCGGCCGAAAGGTCAAGGAGACAGATGAGTGCCAATCGACCACTGGCCGCCGATTCAGTTAGGTCATTCACGATCCGCAGAACTGCCATTTCTGTTGAATGCCCCTGCGATAGGCGGATTGGTTCTTTGGCAGAAGGCCATTCTCATTCAAGTAGCGGACGAGCCGATTATTGACTAGTCTCTCTGCCAATTTAGAAAAAAATGGCAGGTTAGAAACCGGGCGATAATTGCAGGGCTCTGCCTGGTCGAGTCCTGGTCGCTTTAGATGTGGATGAACGACTGCCTCCTTCCACCTTTCAGGAAATTCACTAGTTCTGAAAGAGGTGGCCATCAGGGTCGCGAGATACGGTGCAACAGTGTCTATAGACTCCTTCAACAACCACATTGGCATAGGATCAGCTTTACACTGTTTGCAAGGCGCATTCCTGACAATAGACACGACTTCCTCGATCGTCGGGGGAGCGAAAGAGTCGAACACGGCGCTCGTCAATCTTCGGAACTCAGGCGGGTCTGCTTCTGCTGTCTTGCTCCTTATTTCAGCGACCTTTCGATCCAAGAACTGGTGGTAGTCTGTCGCGGTGAAGGTTGACTGCTGTCTGCTTTTCCTAGTATCACTGCCAAGCACACTGTCAAGATGTCTCCAAGTCTGCTTGGGATCTCTTGGTTATTCTTTATTTATCTATTCTATTCTTTGTTTAGTTATTCTATGCGAGTACTCGACTCCAAAAAAATTACTCGACTCCAATTTGGAGTCGAGTACTCGCGTTACTCGAGTTACTCGGCGCAGCCCTATTCAGTAAGTAAAATGCATGCTGTCTGACAAACTGAACGCGATATACAAGTTACACTAATACACTTTACTCAATAATATTTTTCTATTACTGCATTGCTTATTTGCTATAGTAGTGAGAAATTAAAATATAATTTTTTTGGATAAAATCGGGTATACCCGTACCCGTAGTGCTATACCCATACCTGTAGTGCTATACCCGTACCCGACCCGTACCCGAAAAAATTTGTACCCTACCCGACCTGTACCCGCGGGTACGGGTAGGGTATACCCATGGGTATGGGTATACCCGCACATCCCTAGGCCCCATGCTTAGAACTTTCCACCCCAACACCCCCACACCCCCCACTTGCCAAATCCTGGAGCCGCCACTGGCACGTAGTCTAGTCTAAAACTAGGTAGGTATGTGGAGGAGTATAAAATAAAAATTCAGTCGTCACATTTGCAGAAAACATGCACAATATGTGTTAACTGCACTCTTTACGTTAGACTTACATGCACCATGTGGCGCATGGCGTCCTTTTTAAGGACAGTACATAAACATGCCATGCATCAAAATTGACAAACTCCCAGGCATATTGCTTGACTACAGTAGCAAGTCAGATATATTTGCAGACTATTTATCACAAAAGTGTTAAGAAAATATGAACAGAGCATGTCAAACTTATTTTTAATGTTGAGCCATTAAAAATTTAGGAAATTTTGATTAACTTCACAAATCAGCGTTAATCAAACACATAAAAACAAGCATGATGACAAATTTTTCGGTTCAGACCATTAAAACAATATCATGGGAGTGTACAGGGTTGTTTAAGATTGCATGATACTTAAAGATTTTACGATAGCACTTAGTCATACAAAGTGTCCTTAAAAAAGAACGCCATGCGCTAATGGGTTAAACCATGTGTACAGCGCTATATAAATTTTCCGGGAATAATAAGTGGTGAGCTCCATTTCAAAGGGCTTTCTAATGTTAAATGCTCTACAATTCCAGTTTCTGTAGCTCATTGTAGATGAAAGACATGCATCTGGTTGTAGGAAGGTTAATAGTCGAATCACTTCATTATAATTTATAAGGTACACATGTATGAGATACACCTGTAAGGCTGCAATGTCTTGCAGAAGATATGGATTCCTTTTTTAAAAGTTTTCTTTGTTATTTGCCTCACTTTCAAATGCTCAAATGTTTTAAAAGCCCTTCATAGTGATTACCAGTATATGTCTTTAGAATAATGTTCTGTGGGATATTACTTTACAGATTTTCAAATAGCAAGGAAGAAGAACTGAAATTGGCACCAGTTTTGGAACTTGAAAAGCAGCTGCATGAAAAGGACATGGAACTGACTGATGTGCGTCTTGAGGCATTAGCATCTGCACATAAACTTGATCAAATGCAAAACAATTTAACACGAATGAAGGTAGTTAATCAATTGATCATTTGTTCAATCACTCAATCAAGCTTGACAATGTCATTATAATAATGCCTTAAGACAGAGGGCAGATCGTAGGAAGTTCTACTGATAACCATTTGTAGTAGTTCCTGATTGGATAGAGAATTTTATAGTTAAGGTAGTCTCTAATGTAGATTGATGAATGATGATGCCCATTGCCATAAGACAGATCTGAAATATGATTCTAAGAATTTCGGAAATGTAATGGTTGATAAAAAAATAAATTGAGCAACAAGAGACAGAATTTTTGGAGAAAATCATTTATCCAAACATATTTAGTTCCTGTTGAATTATTTGCTAGAAATATATTTTTTCTCATTCCAAGATATTGCTGAGTTTTTGTTGCCATTTGATGTTGAGAATTCACCTATAGCATTTCATATCAAAGGCTAGCATCTTCCTCTTGTCCACTTTTACATTGTCCAAGTTTCTCAGTCATATAACAATACACTGACAATGAACACATCTAGTAATTTTAGTTTACTGCCTAAGCAGACGCATCTGCTCTTCTATATTTGGTTGAATCAGGCCATCTTGGCCAGTGCCAGAGAAATTCTGTGTTCTGTTTCTTTGCTGCCATCATTGTCCCATGTACTTTAGTCCTGAGAAACGTAAGAAACCCAAATTGTCATCAACTGACCTTTAGGACTGTGGTACAACAACGACATTATTTTATAGTGCTGTAAACATGGCAAAAGGCCACAGTTAAAGTCCTGTCGACAATGTTGACATGTCAGTGAGGGTCAGAAGATCTTGATCTTGAAAATCCTCTCAGATAGTATGAAAAGTTCACTGCCAAGGCATAAATTGGCATTGAATCCTTGAGAAAGTGGTCTTCTGGAAGAAAAAAACAGTCACAACATTGATGTGTCAGCATAGAAGAAATGGGTGCTAAAGTTTGCACATTTGGTAAAAGAAATTCTGTGCATGTTATGATCAGGCATTGAATTCCCGAGAGGTACTGGTAGTCTTTTTGTGAGAGAATAATCTGCTGTCAAATTCGGCAAATCTGACAGTTGATGGAGCTCCAAGTGAATAGTGTAGTGGCAGTTGTTCGAATGTAGGTCTGGTTAGGCAACATTGACCCAATGGTGGACCAGACAATGGTGACAGCAAATTATTGAAAACATCCAGAATTATGCTGTAATAGCACAGAGAATGGTGTCAACTCCTTGGAAACAATGAGTGGACTGCAATCCCCAGAATTAGTGCAAAAAACCAGCACTTGATGATAAAACAGCCAAAAATGGTGAGAACCTGAGTCACTTGCATACGCCTGCTTGGCACCCAAGGGCATCACCAGAAATTGGTGAATACTGTATGAATATGATCAATAATCATATTCATAAGTTATGCTTTCAAAGTTGCTCATTTGCAAATGAGAGCTGTTTGACAAATTTGAGATTATATAGTTAGTTAGTTATTTAGTTAGTTAATAAGCCAATTTATATAGCGCTCTAGTCATAGCAAGCCAAGATCAAGAGCGCTTTACACATTGCGCTTAAATGAGATACTGAACAAGTGCGTCTTTAGTCTGGTAGCGAACATTTCAGGACTAGTCGCATTGGTCATAATGTCGGGCAGCGAATTCCAGAGGAGGGGATTCCCCCAGGTGAAAGAACTCTCTCCAGATTTCAGTCTTAGACAGAGGGGATACAATCAATTGGACCCAATTACAGGAACGAAGCTGCCGCCAACAATCAGTAAGCGGGGGTTTATGCACAAGTTCAGCTAAGTAGACTGGGCAAGCAGGCAAGATCATTCAGGGCCCCGAATGTCAGGCAGCATCTCTTGTAGATGATGCGCTCGGGGATGCGCAGCCAGTGCAGCTTGTCCTTGAGTAAGGGGGTGACGTGCTCGCCCCGTCTGGCACCATAGATCATTATTATTATTATTTATTAGACAATTTCTATAGTGCAGTAAACATAGCTTAGGCTAAAGACAAAAGCGCTTTGACACATGTCACTTGTATCCGATGTTAAATAAATGTGTTTTTAGATTCCTTCTAAAAGTCCCGACAGAGTCAGAATTAGTCACGCAATCTGGCAAAGAGTTCTGTAGGAGCGGATTGCCTCGCATGACCGATCTTTCACCGAACTTAGAGGTCTTGGATGGAGGAGGGACAAGAAGCTGGACCCGACTTTCAGACCATAGCTGCGATCGTCGTTCATTCATCGCAGATCATGCGGGCAGAAGCAGAGTTGTGACCTCGAGACAAAGGTCTCGAACTCGAGTGCACTCGAGTTTGCCCACAGAAAGTCTTGGTCTTGTCTCGAGACTTTTAGTGAAAAGTCTCAAGTTTTGGAAAATCTCGAGTTCTCTCAGAACTCGAGGCCTGGTTGAAGTCTCGAGTTCTCATTAACTCAAGACCTGGTTGCAAAGTCTCGCATTCTCATTAACTCGAGACCTGGCTCTCCATAATAAATGGCAACTTCATCAAATTATTTATGTCTATATTTTGACCAGAAGTTATCTGTGTTTCAGTTTTTTAAAACCGTTTTCATTGTTAGTGATAAAAATATAATCAGGTCAGTGTCCAACAATAATTTAAACTGCAATTAAATTGAGTTAATGGCGGAAAAGTCTGAAAAGGAAATACCTTACCCGAATGGCCCAAATGGGGTGAACTTGAAGACACCGCGCATCATTTCATTTGCGTTTAACTCGTTCTGCATCATTCCAAAAGATTAAAACAAATGGCAGGGGCAATGCTGCCATTGTAAAAATGTCATTATGGAATCCAGAGGAACTACATCTGGATTTGTAAGGTAGGTGGAAGTTTTGGAACCGTGGAATGTTTGTTTCTAGTTGGGTTAATACATTTTCTTCAGTTTCTTACGCACTAGGTTACAGTGGGCCTGTGCACATTAGCCAAGCACCCCTATTGGAATTATAGAAACAGATGGGCAAAGTCTTGGTCTTGTCTTGAGACCAGATGGGAAAAGCCTTGGTCTTGTCTCGAAACCAGAGGGGTAAAGTCTTGGTCTTGTCTCGAGACCAGAGGGGTCAAGTCTTGGTCTTGTCTCGAGACCTTTTCAAAAGTCTCATTAACAACACTGGGCAGAAGCATTGAGAACCATCTGCAAACGGCTCAGTTGGGTATCTGGTAGGCCGAGGAGGATGCTATTACAGTAGTCAATCCTTGTGATGATGACGGCGTGCATGAGTTGAATCGCTGCCGACGTTGGAAGATGCCAACGGATCGCCCTGATCTTCCGAAGCTGATAGAATGAATTCCGAGTGACATTGCTGATGTGGCCATTGAGCGAAAGCGATTCGTCTAACAGGACCCCGAGGAGGCGTACTTCAGCCGACGGTACAATTTGAATCCCATCGATAACAAACGGTACACAGCTGAGCAAGTGCCTCCTCCTGGGCGTAGCAATCCACAGCACTTCGGTTTTGCCAGGATTTAATGCTAGACTTCAGTCCAATTAGTCTATTCTTTGGAATGCATTACCCAGCCATGTGACTAGAGAGTCCAATCTTGAATCGTTCACAAGGAAACTTAAAACTCATTTCTTCGAGACATCGTATTAGTGTAAAGCGCTCTAGCCTTTGACTTTTCGTTCATGTTTTTGCGCTATATAAATTGACTTTCTAACCTAACCTAACCTGACCTAACCTAACCAATGTCTGATCTTTGTAATACAGGCGATGACACGATCACTTAGTAGGTCCATATCCTCAGGGAGGCATGAGGCATATATTTGCACGTCATCAGCATAGGCGTGCGCCGCTAGCCCGCACGATTCAATGATTTGTCCAATGTCTACCAAATAAAGGACAAACAGAAGTGGGCCTAGAACAGAATGCTGAGGTACTCCGCTGAGGACAGGGCGCAAGGCAGATGCAGAGCAATTCCAACGGACTGACCGCGACCTGTTTTTGAGATAGTCATGTATCCAGGAAAGGACTTTGCCATTGATTTCATAGGTAAGCTCAAGGCGTCGGAGGATTATTTCGTGGTCCACTGTGTCGAAGGCGGCGGATAGGTCGAGTACACAGAGGAGCGCCATCTGTCCATTCACGTTATCGCGTCAATTGCGGCGACAATGTCGTTAAAAATACGCAGGATGGCCGCTTCAGTGGAGTGGCCACGTCTGTAAGCCGACTGGTCTTTCGGCATTATCCTGTTCGTCGACAGATATCTGACCATTTGCATATTCACAATTCTCTCCAACACTTTAGAGAATAATGTAAGATTGGAGACCGGACGATGGTTGGCAACATCATTGGGATTAGCGCCTGGCCACTTAAGGTGCGGATGAACAATCACATGTTTCCATGAAATCGGGAATTCCCCAGTTCTCAGAGAAGTAGACATGAGCATCGCCAGGAATGGAGCCAAGATGTCAATGACTTCTTTGAGAAGCCATACCGGGGGAGGATCTAGTTCCTATATGCCTAGATCTACCCCTATCCATCTTGTGAATATTCTTGTTACCAGTGGACTCGATTATTGTGATTCTCTGCATAATGGTATTGTCAAATTTAATGAATCAAAATCTAATCTAGTCTTCAAAGGATTCAAAATTCAGAATTGTCAATAACCCAAGCCATCGAGAAAACTTCCAAGCAAGGTCATATTAAGGTATTTTCTTTCAGAATTACCTTAGTTAACTGCCTGTTAAGCAAATAATTATATTAAAGACTGGTCGTTTGTGAATGGATTTGAAATACCATCCGTTGATACCTGTAAATGCAATAGTACATACTGTTTACAAGTATTATCATTGTTCTTATTATTATTGCTTAGTATTAGTAGTAGCTAACTAACACCTAATGTCAAAGAGGAACTGAATGCAATGGAAAGAAGAGATATTCAAGATGACAACTTTAGGGAAAATATTTGGTGTGAAATCAGATGCAAAAAAGAAAAAATACTATTAGGCGTATTGTGGCGAATTCCCAGGGGGCAGGATGGATATGCCGAAGTGGAGGTGGTAAATCCCCTAGGAAAATGCTACAGGGTTTAAAAATGAATAATTAATCCAAGTTGTTGAGTAATCCAGTAATTAGGCTTGTGAATTAGTCGGCCAGTCCGGCCCGAGTATGTGTATATTCCGTCGTTAATTAAATCCAGTTATCATTCAAGTTTAATCGTTTATTCAATAAAGCACAGAATAATAAAAATAATAATAATAAGAGTAATGGAAATAATAATAATTATAATAATAAGTAATATTTCCAGGATCTGGTACCAGTTCATAATGCAAGTTATGAGCAATCAAATTCAGTCAATAATCTCATTCAACGACGACAAATGATGATGATTAATCATAACCAAAAATGGTAATGAAATCAAGAACTCATAATCACACAATAATTCAAATAATAGCAATCTCAATCAATACGCACTCCAAGGGTTAATAAAGTGAAACACCTTCATGCTTTCAAACAATCCGAATGCATACGAACAGCAACACATTCATTCTCAGCATATTTCAGTCATTTCTCTTTCTCAGATTAAGATAAGAGATTAGAAAGTAAAGAGGTTAATCCTTTTATTCTCACATTCACACATTACTGTATACAGCCAACAGTGACTTTTTCAACCAACTGTCACATAAAGAAATATAATCCACGGCGACTTTTTCAACCAACTGCAGATATATAGAAGCATGCAACTTAATCATTCAACGTTCATTTACACTCTAATGTTAGTAGGTTCGAGGAAAAGGGCAGTAAGCGATAGAACTAATGTTTTTCGTAATTTACCCACCAGATACACACATATAGACAAGAGAATCAGACAGATATATCTCTACGCCTACCTATTGTCATCTACGCCTAGTCATACAACCTGAATGGCTGGTTTAAACATGCAAACCTGACCCTGCCAGATAAAGAAAAGGCAACTAACAGCGGTTTCTACCGACTGTCAGGCAGACCTTATACACTCTATGGCAACATCTTCTGTCAGCCATAGAACATCGAATATTACATATATGCATAGTTGCATACATGACAGCGACATCTTCTACCAACTGTCATCTATACATATCGAAGCATGCAACAACAACACATACTCCCGAACGGCGACATCTGCTATCAGCCGACGGTCCAACAAAACTAATTTAACTCCGACTTCTTCAACCAAGAGTTAAATCAGCGAAACAAATACAAGTATCCAGTTTCGATTACTCAAACAGAAGTTAGAATTTCAAGAAATAACCAGACAAAGAAAAGTAGGCCTAAAAGAATAAGTAAAAATATACAACACCATCATAGCAATCCATACACTCATGTACTCACGTATCCAATCATCCATGACAACGATAGCAACATTATTATATTCCTCACGTTAATCAACGCAATCAAAAATCAAAGACAAAGAAAATCTTTAAGACAAAGAAATCCAAAATGACGACGTGTGCAATGCGTATGCATAGCTAGGTTTTTCTTACCACGACTATAGCGTACAGCGCGTCAGTGCAGACTGAGGCAAAACACTAGGTTTTACACGGCAATTCTTGCCTGGGCACGTTGAAACCAATAACATAAGGGATCAAGGTCCAACCTCGGCTCATCAAAATGGTAGAGCCCGGCCGTCGGCCCTTGCAACGTTAAACTCAATGGTATGATCGAAAACTAGGGGTGATAAGTAACTTAAAATTTAAAAAATTTAAAAATCACTACAATAATAATAATAATAATAATAATAATAATAATAATAATAATAGTGATTGTACATCCACACCTATTTCTTACTCTTCTAACTGAAGTCAAATCTTCAATTTATACAATTAATGAATTATTTGAATAAATTAATAATTTTATTAATAAGTATAGTGATGTTATCCCCTTAACGGGGATCCCCGAGCCTAGCTCGTCCAACGTCATCTTTCCTTATTTGGAATCCCCAAACCAGGCTCATCATATAAGTCTCGAGGCGTTTCGTCAAACGCACGTGATGTATCAGAGACGTTTTATACTACAAATCGCTTTAGTATCCATTCATTCGCTAGATAGAACCTATTTTTCAGCTACATCGGCTCTATGAAAGATAAAACACATATTCTTTGGATTGAGGGGTCAGACTAATAACTTCCACTGACATTCCCCTACAACTTTGCCGCTGACCAAAGTGGGGTTACCGCTGAAAAATTTTAGCTACGAAGCTTCAAAAAAAATTTTCTGCAGGGTTTTTATTTTAGGTTACGAAGTTGTGCTTACGGTGTGAGTTTTAAAACTTCGTAAGGTTCGCTAGTAATTCAACATCTTGACATAATCATGTAGCTGGCCGTATTTTATATAAACCAATGTTACGAAAGAAGAACAAAGCCTCTTTCTTTGACTCAAAAACCCATCTTCATATAAATCAAACAATTCAACAAGAAACTCTTCTTCTTTTACAGTGCTCAGTAATATCTTGATAAGAAGATACATAACAAGCTTTCGTAGCGTTACCGTCTCTTCTCAAGTTTTGACTGAAGACAGTTCTCCTTCGATGTCCGCTGTTTCTTCAACACAATAATTCTCAGACGATTTCCAACACTTTACGTTTCTACTCACATTAAACTCTAATACATTTCTACAGTGTCCTATTGCGAACCGTACATAATTCAGCATAAACGATTTCTAAGGTTTCTTTCTTTTTCACTACTCATATCACTTGTTATCGAAAACTCTTCGACAAACCCTTTCTCCACTAGTTATTGTTTTCTTTTTCTCCTCTCACACAACCCACCGCAACCACGACCTCTGTCCGACTGCTCGTCTTCTCTTGTACACTCCTGTACATTCATACCACCCTGAAAACCACCACACTACACACACATACATGCCCTCTTTCATACCTCAACTCATCCACTAACACAACCCAAACATACCTAAACATACACAGACATCACACCCAAACATACTTAAACATACTTAAATATCACTTTGTGACACCGTAGAGTGGACCCTACCCCCAATTTTTTGTCTTGCATGGATGGTTAGAAAGAGGAATAAAAACGCTAAACAAAGGTGTATACCTAATCTTAGCTCTTATATAGCCTGAGATATAGCAAATTCAAAAAATTACAAAACTTTCTCGACATTCATCGCTAATATTTATGTTTCAGCCAAAGGTGTTCATGTTAGAATTGATCTATCTTTACCAAATGTTGAGCGATTTTCAAACTTTTTGATTTATTTTGTTCCAGTGACTACCCCCTACAACTTTGATGCTCACCCAAATGGGGTTACAGCTGAAAAATGTTTTCTGCAGAGCTTGGAAAAATATTTGGGAGGGAGTTCTATTTTAGACCGTAGAATGGACCATACCCCCAAATTTCTTTGTTTTGCATGGATGGTTAGAAAAAGGAGTAAAAAGCTAAACAATGGTGTATACTCGTACCTTATCTTCTTGGCTCTTATATAGCCTGGGATATAGCAAAATAAAAAATTATAGTTTGCATTTTTGAAGAACTTTTTTCCAAAAAAATATATCCCCGGTACGGTGACGGCATCTAAAAATTTAATCCCTGGTAAAGGGGTTAATAAATAATATGATGAAAAATAAGAAAAATTGAATAATGTAATATTTTCAGAATGAAATTCTGTTTCTAAAGTCTGAAAATGAGCGAATACAATATTTGGTGTCGAAAAAAAATGCGATTGCTCCTTCATTATCAAAACAGTTTGATGTCAGCCATGAAATGGCCTTTGAACATCCAATATGTCAAGGTGAGACTTTGGTACTTGCTTGCCAATGATCAAGATATTTTTACTGTGCTCAAACAATTTCTGTGCTTTAGAATTCTGGCTATGTTGACTCTGAAGTAGCCATATTAGTCGAGTTATCAAATACCTTCTGACGCCCTAGGGAAAGAAACATTATAATATTAATATTAATAATAATTATAATTATTAAAAACAAATAAGTAAGTAAGTAAAGTAAGTAAAGTAAAATCTCGTAAACTTACCGTATACAGCGCCCCGAAAAGCAGTACAGCAGTAGCTGCTTATTCTTATGCGCTTAATCTTTCTTGAAATAGCTATAGACAAGGTGGTTTGTCGGCTGGGCAAAGGTCAGTGTATCTATGAGGTGGTGGGTCAGGTTGTTATTGCTATGGAGGAAATGACTTTTCGAATAGGAAGGTTTTAAGTTTAGACCTAAAGGCTTGAGGAGATAGTGAAGGAATTAAAGGAAATGAGATTCGGAGCTTATTGTTTGACCATGTCGTAGGCTGTGGAGGGAGGTTGGAATTGAGTTCCAAAGTTCTGGTGCAGCGTATGAGAAAGCACGGTTGCAGATTTTGTGGGATGACTGATTTAACGAGCGTGAAAGTGTGAGATGAGATGACGATCGTGTAGGTCGAGGAGGCTGAGGCATTAAGAGTTTACGAAGGTAAATCGGTTTTGACGAATGAAGTGAACTGTAAGTAATTGTTATTATCTTGTACTGGATACGTTCGGATATTTTAAGCCAGTGTAGTGACTTCAGTATGGGTGAAATATGGCAGAACTTTGGTGATTTGGTTACTGCTCGGGCCAGTGCATTTTGAATTGATTGTAATTTGTTGATGGAGGTTTTTGGGAGGTTATAGTAAAGGGAGTTGCAGTAATCCAGTTTGGAATGGACTATTGAATAATAAATAAATAAATAAATAAATAAATAAATAAATAAATAAATAAATAAATAAATAAATCATATATGGTGACTTGTTCAAAATGTACTGTGTAAACATGGTTTAGTAAATCAGCAACATGTTAATTTTACAACTGCTTCTGGCGATTATGGTCAAATAAATAAGCTTTGAAACAGCATTTGAAGATGCAATGGTCCTATAACATGGCGTCACTGAAATGCTAGCCATGCCAGTTTGAATTCAGTATTTTCTAGGACTTTCAGCCAGAGAAGATTATGTAATATGTCACATGTTTTTACATCATATTTGGCAAGTTAAACATGTGGTAGCACGCAACTGCAGAATTTGCAAGATCTTGTGTCCAGGGTTGACATAATAGGCAGAAAATATAATATGATGATCAATATTGCAAAGATAAAAGTAGTGGCACTAAAGGACAAGAACTGCACCATCAAAATTCAGAATGTAGTTTTGGAACAGGTCACCACCTTCTCGTACCTGGGGTCCATCATATCAGATGACACTTCTAGTAAGAAGACAAACAGTGCATTTGAAATGAAAGGCCTAAGGCATATAATGAGAGTTTCTTGGAAAGCAAAGAAAACAAATGAATGAATAATGGATAAAGCATGGATTCTAAGAACCCTACTGGAAATAGTTAGAAAAAGAAAGCTGAAATACTGGGGACATACAGTACTGTGCGAACAAAGCAGGACTGTCTTGAGAAAGAAATAATGCAAGGTGCAATGCCAGGATCACGAAAAAGAGGCAGACAAAAAAAGGTGGGAAGACAACATCAAAAATGGACAGGACTCACTATAGAGCAGGCAACTAGAAGAGCAGAAGACTGTAGCACATGGAAGAAGACAGTCCACACTGCAACCAATCTTTGGAGGGAAGAAAGACTGTTAAAGACAAGAAAAGAAAAAGCAGGCAACACCTACTGAAGTTGAGCTGTAAGATAACCTGATGAGCCATTGAGAGCTATATTTGCATAGTGTAGTTACATCAAAGCAAATGCAGCAGCCAGTGACTCAAGTATGCAAGTGATAACTGAGTAACAATGCTTTTAAATTCCCTGGAGGGCCTCAAAGCATCCAGAAGCAATTTTAATGAAGTTTGTTTTCATAGAAACATTGCCATCATCAAGAATAACCCCAAGGTTACACATTATGTAAATGGCTGTCTCAATATAAGCAAAGTGAACTTGAATCAGAGGTAGTAGACTTTGTTGACAACTATTAGTAAACCATAAGACTTTGGTCTTCTTCCTGCATTAAGTTACAGCTGGTTGGACCAAAACCCCATTGTCACTGTCTAAACATGCAGACACCTGGTGTTGCAGTTGTTGGGAAGCTTGTTGGGTAATAGGGTGGCAACTGCCACATAATTATGTGTTATCTGCACACAAGTATGTCTGCAGATCATGTTTTTGAATGCTGAGCTTTTTTACCTAATTGTCTCATATTTTGTCCACTCTGAATTTTAAAAAAACTTTCAATTGGCAAACTTAATGCCAGAATACATAGTGATTAAAGAGCAGGATGCTGTATTACAGTGTAAGTCCCAGTTGTGGTGATTCAAGTTCCAAACAATCATGTCATTATCATCTTCAAAATTGCATTTCATTTGCAAATATTTTCTGTTCTTGTTTGATGCAAAGGATAGGATTTTAGCACTTTTGCTGGATGATGCAAAAGGCTTTGACTTTTTGGCTGGTTTCCAACAACTTTTTAGCAAAAGAAACAGTTTCAGCTTGACTTAGTATCACTTTTTTGCCCTCTTACCAACCACTTAATCGTATCAATTATACATGTGTATGACTTAGTATCCATGCATTGCATTCCTTGTGCTAAATGTTATTCTTTTGTCTTTGGCTGAAGGTCATGTAGGCGAATGGGTGTCTTACTAACACTAGAAATTGCTGGCCACTGTGATTTGCCTACTTCGTTAGGCGAATTGCTGTGTAGACGAATTGTCCCAATCCTCCGTGTGCTATCCATGAACAGTTAAAATCTTTGACATTGAATCAATTTGACATTGACATGTTTAAAATTATAGCTAAATGTATTTGTGAAAAGTCATGGACAGAGGCTGAAATAGCACATGTATAAAAGTAATTCTTCCTTTAGAAGTATTCTTCCTTTAGAAATTAAAAATTTATATCAATTAGCTACCTTTAAAATAAATTTAAAAAACTACCTTTTAACACTTCAAACTTAATTTTTTTCCCTCTCAGATTAACTAAACAAAAAAATCAATTTCATATTCCTTTTAATAACTTTACTTTTAAATATTTCTGGCTTTATATTTTCTTACTAAATAAATGCATATGGTAAAAGTCTCATTTCTTCTGCAGTTATCTTATTTGACTTCTACTAATTTTACTACCTCCTATATATGTACCACCTTGTATCCAACTTACAGTATCCAATGTACATATGTCAATTACTTAACTATCTAAGGTTGACCAACATACAAGATCCTATTTCCTTAGGTCAACCCTTTTCTCAATGATAATTCTTTTTACTTGTGTGATGCACTATGTATTCAATGCTATATTGTTGTTGTTTTTTAAACCTATCCTTATGTACTGTGGCACTGGTCAAATTTGTTGTTTATCAATCAGTTTAGTTCATAATCAATCATTTATAATATTAAGATTCTTGCTCTCTTTGTCCAGTTTGTCTGTTACCTTCGAGCGTTCTGATTGGTCACCAATCGACGTTGCAAAGTCGAATGCGTAACCTCTGTCCTGGGCTGTGCACGAGGCTGTTATGGTTATGGTTATGGTTCTGGACAACTTCTATAGTGCCGTAGCATGGCGAAGGCCAAAGTCAAAGGCGCTGTCAACAACGCTGACAAATCGACATGGAACGGAAGATTGTTTGTCTTGAGGGAAAGTCCGCTCAGATGGCACAAAAGAGTTCGCTGCCGTGTTGAAATCGGGCAGTGAACCCTTCAGAAGGCAGTCTTCCGCAAGAAGACGTTCCGTTGAAGAGTCACTGACCATTGACAACCATTGTCTATTGTTTAATCAAAACTGTGTAACAATCGAATTGCGTAACCTCTGTCCTGGCTGTGCACGACGCTGTTGCCATTGACAACCATTGTCTATTAATCAAAACTGTATAATATAATCAACGGAGCGTTCGAAGCGTCTTAATTGCAGCTCAAACCCCCGTTCTCTTTCCCTCTCCCCATCCCTCTCTCAAACAAACCCCTCCCCTCCCCACCCCCTTCCCCTCCCCACCCTCTTTCCATCCCCTCCCTCTCCCAACCCCCTTCCTCCCCTCCCAACCCCCAAACACTCTCCCAACCCCCTTCCTCCACCCCTCTTCCCAACCCCTTCACTCCCAACCCTCTCCCAACCCTCTTCCCTCCACCTCTCTCCCCATCCCTCTTCCACCCCCTCTCCCCATCCATCTCCCAACCAACCATCCCTTTGGTTGAGCTTGGCTGTGTGCCTTCCGAATATACCCCCCTTCCCCTCCCGAAATCTACCGCAATTTGACGCAAATGTGCAACGTCATGCCCTATAGATTAGCATTATGAGATTTTTGCATAGCTACGGAAATTTACCGCAATTTTATGCAAATGTACAACGTCATGCCCTATAGATTAACATTATGAGATTTTTGCATAGCTACGGAAATCTACCGCAATTTGACGCAAATGTGCAACTTCATGCCCTATAGATTAGCATTATGAGTTTCAAATGTTCCGTTTAGTACTTTAAACTTTAAAGGTCCCTTTTTATAATTCCTTACGTTTCTATCGATTCCTGAAATTTTTAACCCCGGGTTTCTTGCAAAGGAATTAATTATTCATCGATTATTAGTTAAATTAAATGCATGTTTGTGCAGTGCCGAATGGTGAATAGGAGCTTCGTATAGCACCTATATCTCAGCGGTTATAAACGTTAGAAAGATGCGGTTACGCGTCTAAAGCTAATTTTATAGAGCACATTAATTATTCATCGATTATTACGGTAGTTAAGTTAGAGACATTTTTGTGCAGGCTGAATGGTGAATAGGAGCTTCCTATAGCGCCTATATCTCAGCGGTTATAAACGTTAGAAAGATGCGGTTATGCTTCGCTTAAGGCTAATTTTATAGAGCACATTTAGGCATTTAGAAGCGAGCATCTTTCTAGTGTAAATTTGAATCTCTGAAATCTGTAGTACTAGGAGATTCCACTGTTGTCTCTAGAAGTACTTTGGCTCACAACCTTGGTGTGATATTTGACTCTTCCCTCTCCTTTACTAGTCACATAAATTCAGTCTGCAAAATTTCTCATAATCATATTCGGGACATCTATCGCATCAAACATCTCCCCAAGCCTGTTCTTATTCAGTTAGCCAATACAATGGTATCTAGTCGCCTAGATTATTGCAATTCCATGCTTTTTGGCATCACAAATTCAAATATGCAAAAACTCCAGAGAGTACAAAATTCTTTAGTTAGAGTCATATCCAAAACTCCAAGATTCGAACATATAACTCCAGCTAGACAGTCCCTACATTGGCTTCCTATCAAATACCGAATTAATTATAAAATTTGTCTTTTAGTATTTAAAACCATGTTATATAATGAACCCTATTACCTTAAGATGCGACTTATCCCTCGACCTACTACTCAATCCAGTAGGTATTCGGCAGGACTTTCATTTGTTGTTCCTTATTCTCGCACAGTCATTGGCACAAGTTGTTCCTCAGTGTGTGGCCCTAAGGTTTTGAATTCATTACCAATATCCTTCGCGAACTGCACTGGCTTCCGGTGATCTCCAGAGTTGAGTTCAAAATTATCTCACTAGTGGATAAATGTCTTCGTGGCGATGCACCGGAATACCTTAAAACTGACTGCATGCTTGTCCGATCATCAGGCCGAACCTACGAATTACGATCATGTGACACTCGATTACTCGTTACTCCTCGGACTAATTCAAAGTTCAGCGATCGCGCGTTCTCGAAGCTTGGCCCAACCTTCTGGAACAAGCTTCCATTGGAACTCCGTGATCGTACTACTACACGGGACATTTTCTTATCGAGACTGAAGACATTTCTTTTCGAGCAACCAGCAGCGGCGCTTTAGTGTCTTAATGCGCCTGTAATGAACTATCTATCTATCTATCACTTCATATAAATAAGAATTTATCATCTTTCAGATCTGGTCTTAAAACATACCTGTCTGACAGTGATGTTAACAAGGACTGACCCCCCAAGGACGAGGATAAGGACAAGGACCGACCCCTCAAGGACGAGGATAAGGACAAGGACTGACCCCCCAAGGACGAGGATAAGGACGAGGACCGACCCTCCAAGGACGAAAACAAGGACCAGGACTTACCCCTCAAGCACAAGGACCACAAGGACTGACCTCCAAGGACAAGGATCAAGGACAAGGACAAGGACCGATCTCTGTTTTAGACAAAAAAGTCAGAAAGGAAAAAAGCAAAAACAATTTCAAATCGAATCACAAAATCATAAAAGCAAAAAAAGAATGTTGTAAAACATAATCTAGTCAACAGCAATGTTGTATTTCAAATAAACAAGTGTTTCCAACAGCTGATCAGTCATGCACGCACGATGAGGCCTAATATTATGACACCACTTTGCGAAAAAACTCGTTCAACTGCCAATCTCCATTGCTGATCATGCTTTGTACCATTCCTTTGTAAGTCTGTAGACAATGACACCAGTATTTTAAGATACAACTAAAGAATAATAGAAATTTAAAAAACGCATGCGTCTGGTTCATACGCTTTCAAACAGGAAATGGAAGTTCAGCTGTTCAACTGGTGTTATAAAGGAAACAATGACTACACATTTAGAATAACTCAAAGCAAGTATGTAAATATGAATCCAAATACTACTCTTACCTTGGAACATAATTATCAGGGAACAATTGAAAATGGTATGCAAGTAATTTGGTCCTTATAAGGATTTTTCAAGGACTAAGTTACAAGGACCAGGACAAGAACCGATCTGCAAGGACGAGGATAAGGACGAGGACTGAGCCCCCAAGGACGAGGACAAGGACGAGGACTGAAGCCCCAAGGACGAGGACAAGGACAAGGACTTCAAATTGGTCCTTAAGGAGTCCTTAAGGACAAGGACCAGGACAAGGATTAACATCACTGCTGTCTGACTTGGCTTACGGCCACTTACCCCCCTTAGATTGCTCCCCCACTGTTCTGACTGATCGTCCGGATTGACCTGGCTCTAATTTTATTTGGATTTGGTGCGCCATCTGCTGATGCCCTGGGCATTATGATAGTGGTGCCATAGAAGTTTATTGATTGACTGATTGATTGATTGATTGATGTACCAGTTACCTTGCTTCTTAAATTTATAATATATTATATATCATTATATTTTACTAGTACCTATTATTAGTATGTTTATAACTTTAATTATGTCATAGTGTCTCAGTGACTGTTTCTGATTTAAACAACATAGTCATCAGCTCTGATATATGTGTGTATATGTATATATATATATATGTGTGTGTGTGTGTATATATGTTCTGTTAATAAATTTACCTCTTGTTTTGTTAACTACAGAACGTGTTATTGAGAAATTAAAAATTGATTGATTAATTGATTGATTGATAATTAATAGTTGAAGACAGAATAAAATATAGTATCTTTACTAAGATCACTTTTATCTCTCAACAAATGATAAAAGCTTTGATTGACAATGTAATAAACTGAAACGACGGGCCAAATTTGAGAAGCGACAGAAATCATGAACTACATATACATAATACATTTCTACAAAGAGATGCTTTTAGGCATTGCATAACCTAGAATGTAACTTTTATATTTAGTATAATTTGTGTATCTAATGACTATATTAGATAGATGTTAGCTATTATCTTGTTAAAGCATTAGAGTGATATAAGGAAGGACATTTGGAAGGAAGTCAAAGACTATCTGCGGTCAGCGAACTAATGGGAACTCACGTGAATTGACCAACAGGTAGCCGGCAATGATAAAAGGGAACCTGGCGAGTGAGAGGGACTCTCACTCAGGAAACGCCGATGGACGTAATGCAACAGGCCAGGTGGAGGGAGTCAGGAAGATAGGAAGTTTTGAATGAAATAGACTTGTTGAGAACTTTCTACGAGAAGAATGTTGAATGTCTGCATCTGGACATTTGATCATGTAAATATTTGTTTCGTTATAATATATTGTTGTTAGTATAATATTATTGTTGTTCGTATTCACTGACAACGCGTCAGTGAATACGAACAACGAACCTTACATGCCCCCCGAAGCTGCGAAAGGAAAGACCGCTCTGCATCGAGTATCGCCGCTACCACCAAAAATGTTTAGATAGAACGAAATCTGGAGACTAGATTTCATTGGGCTTTAATCAATTTAAACATTACAGACAGCTTAGTTCACCAAATTGCCTCTATTATAGGACAATTCTAACTTGAGTTATACAAATTCATATTGATCTGCAAAATAATCTTTTTTCTCACTTAAATGATATTTTCACTTCATTTTCATTTTCTTTGCACTTTCCTTTCTGGATTGACCTGGCTCTAATTCAATTTGGATTTGGTGTGCCATTGGCTGCACTTCCTCAGCATGTTTCCTTTTCTATCCATGATAAGGGGCACCTTCTGGACCTCCTGATCACCAGGTCAAATTCAACAACCACATCCAAAATCGCTCTCTGTGAAACTTATCACATTGGTTTGTCTGTTACGATCATTTTTCCTCATAAATTGCCACCTTCATATAAAACAGTCAAATTTCAACCACGGTCTAAACCACGGTCTAAATAGCTTTTAAGACCTCTATTTCTATCTCTGAATTATTTACCAATCTCGCATAGACTGCTTCCAAATTTGCAACTCAATTTGCTTCTGTTCTTAATATTCTTGATACTCTTATTCCTTTTAAGACTAAAAAGGTTGTAACTCGACCACCTCAGCCATGGTTCAATTCTGACATTGCTGAGCTAGGCGATGTTGCAGCCAATTGGAAGACGATGGATGTCTTCTCGTCTACTGTATTCGGCAAGACTTTCATTTGTTGTTCCTCATTCTCGTACAGTCATTGGCATTAGTTTTTTCTCAGTGTGTGGCCCTAAGCTCTGGTATTCATTACCAATATCACTTCTATGACTAACACTTTATCATCTTTCAGCTCTGGTCTTAAAACATATCTGTTTGATTTGGATTATCCTCTTAGATTGCTTCCCCGCTGTTCTGACTGATCTTTCTGGATTGACCTGGCTCTAATCCAATTCGGAGAGCCCCAAGGATCCGTCCTTGGGCCTGTATTGTTCAGTCTCTATACCACACCACTATCATCCTTAATCAATTCCTTCAACTTGAATCACCAACTCTATGCCGACGACACTCAGTTATTCCTGTCCTTTTGCCATCCTCATTTGACACATCAATTACTTTGCTTGAATCAGCATTCTTGTCTATTTCGTCATGGATGTCATCTAACCTCCTTGCTCTTAATCCATCCAAGACAGAATTCCTCTTAATAGGTCTACCCCAACAAGTTAAAAAAATTGACAGTCCCAAGCTAGTCCTGACTCCAGATACCACAATAACCCCTGCTCCAACTGCAAAAAATCTTGGTTTCAAATTTGATTCATCCCTAAATTTTTATTATTATTATTATTATTATTATTATTATTATTATTATTATTATACAATGTTGAGATTTATGTGGCAACTAATACAGTGACTGTGTGGACACATTACAAATTATAAATTACAATAGCTCGTGCGAAATAGCCAAGTTTTGAGTCTCATCTTGAAGGTGTCTGGCGTTAGGGAGAGTTGAACTGAAGAAGACAGGCGGTTCCATGCCCTTGCAGCAGTCACGGGAAAGGCACGATCGCCTACAGTACGAAGGCGCATCAATGGAACAACCAGAGAAGCGGTTCCAGCAGATCTCAGGCGACGCCGACCTGCCTGATCTGCAACTCGTACTAATTCTGTTGTCAGGTACTCTGGGCCAATACCGTTCAGGCAGCGATAAGCCAGCGTTGCCAACTTAAACTCAATCCGCTCAGGCATTGATAGCCAGTGTAAGTCTCGTAGAAGCGGTGTTACATGTTCACGAGAAGGGACCTGGAAGATCAACCGCGCCGCTGCGTTCAATACAACCTGGAGATGGTCCAGCAGGTGTTTCGGTGATCCGGCGAGTGTTGCGTTCCGTAGTCTAGTTTGGTCAGAACCAATGATGAAACCAGTGACTTGAGGGCGGTGACAGACACTGATCTTCTGATCAGCCGGATGCGTTGAAGCAGCTGGCAATTGTCTTCGAGACATGGGTCCTCATCGATAATGTGCTATTGATGTGGATCCCGAGATTCCGGACAGACAACACTGGTTGCACCTCAAGTCCATCGATGCTGATACAGGTCGTCGGTGTCAAGTGTTTCTGATGCTCAGAGGTGATCCATAATACTTCAGTCTTAGCAGCATTGAGTTGCAGCTGATGTGACTTCAGCCACCTGGTCACCTCGACCAGGCACCTAGTGACACGCTGCTGGAGCAGATGAACTGCTGCAGGAGGGCTGCTTCCATATACTTGCGTGTCGTCAGCGTAGAGGTGTGCTTGGAGCCCGAACCGTTGGACAATGCTTATCAGGTCGAATTTAGAATCACAGATCTCCCAACTATCGAAATCCTGCTATGCCCATATTCATGATCTACGTCGCCTTCGTCCTTGCCTTGACACCAAAACTGCCTCCACAATCGCCACTTCAATAGTCCATTCCAAACTGGATTACTGCAACTCCCTTTACTATAACCTCCCAAAGACCTCCATCAACAAATTACAATCAATTCAAAATGAACTGGCCCGAGCAGTAACCAAATCACCAAAGTTCTGCCATATTTCACCCATACTGAAGTCACTACACTGGCTTAAAATATCCGAACGTATCCAGTACAAGATAATAATGATTACTTACAGTTCACTTTATTCGTTAAAACCGGTTTACCTTCGTAAACTCTTAACCCCTCAGCCTCCTCGACCTACACGATCGTCATCTCATCTCACCCTTTCACGCTCGTTAAATCAGTCATCACTCAAAATCTGCAACCACGCTTTCTCATACACCGCACCAGAACTTTGGAACTCAATTCCAGCCTCCCTCTGCAGCCTACGACATGGTCAAACAATAAGCTCCGAATCTCATTTCCTTTAATTCCTTCACTATCTCCTCAAGCCTTTAGGTCTAAACTTAAAACCTTCCTATTCAAAAAGTCATTTCCTCCATAGCAATAACAACCTGACCCACCGCCTCATAGATACACTGACCTTTGCCCAGCCGAGAAACCACCTTGTCTATAGCTATTTCAAGAAAGATTAAGCGCATAAGAATAAGCAGCTACTGCTGTACTGCTTTCCGGGGCGCTGTATAAGTTTACGAGACTTTACTTACTTACTTACTTTACTTACAATTTGGATTTGGTGTGCCATCAGCTGATGCCCTAGACATTATGATTATGGCACCGTAGAAGTTTATTGGATTGATTGATTGATTGATTGATTGATTGGTGAAGTGAATGCATAAAGTTAGTTGGTGTTTGCAACAGTAATGATATTTCATAAAGTCAGAGAGTTATTAAACTCTTGAAGTTTAAATCAGACGAGTAAAAAATGGTAACTTAATTTATTCATTCCATCAATCTATTATACGTGGATATAATTAAATTTTAGATTTAATTCAAAATATTAGAAAAGTTTTTGAATGCCTGGAAAACAATGGCATCTTCTTTTTCAACATCTTCAGCAGACTCTGTTTGAATTGGATTATTTCTTTAGTGACGCCATTATAGCCAGTTAAGCTAAGACCCTTGCAATGGAAAAAATATTTGAGAACCACAAGCATTATTCATTATGAAACTATGGATGGTATAAATGCTATAAATAGGTTTAATAGAAGAATGGAAACTTGAATACCCTGTCATCATAAACTGAATGCCAGTGTGTCACTAAGTCATATGTCATGGAATTTGTCTATTTTACTATGTAAACATGTTGAAACCATCACTGATTTGTAGATATAAATGGCCTATCCCTGTAGACAGTGTAATTATAATTATAATGAGACTCTACTATATATAAATATAAGAGAGTATATGAAATCAATTTTTGATGGCTTTGTTTGCTTTAATTAAACTGTTCTGTATATTTGAATACTTTTATTAAACAGGTGTTCATCTGGGGTATGCTGAGAGTAGAGATACTCTAAGCATAATAATTTCTGTTTGCAGTTATCAAGGCAATGCTGAATGCTGGTCTACTGGTCAAGAGGTAAGTATAATATAATATTTATATGGTCGTTTTCTTTTCACAATTGTCAGGGCATATATCATAATTCAAAACATGATCAGAAGCCAAAGCATTAACACAATATATATATGTTGAAAGTTTTGGAGTAGTCACTATTCAGTCGTGAATTAAATCTTGAACCAATGAACCTAGGTCAGTGAATTGATGGTCACGCAGATTCATTCAATTGGAATATTCATGCTTTTAAAAGTTTTAAGTAATTTTGAAGATGTCTAGAAAGAACCTACGTAATTGTACTCATTCTTTGTCTGACCTTCTAAAACACAGCTCAGCTAAAACTTGCTATCACCACCTTTTCACATCTACTAACAAGTAAATTTACTCTAAATTCATTAGCAAACAATTCTAAATTAACCACTGCCAACTCTAGAATAGGCCTAGATTATCTATTCATTTAAAATGATGCAAGGCAAAATGCATACTTTCCACCTTCTAAAACACAGCTGGCATGCATTCTGCAATGCAAACAGCATGTCTCACATTGTGGCATTCCTGCCAATGATATATTATTATTATTATTATTATTATTATTATTATTATTATTATTATTATTATTATTAAATGTTCAATAGTATAATGTTAGATATATAATACTAAATTTAATGTATTATTTTAAGTAATTAATGTACACTGTATAGTGTTACTGTACTGTTTGAATTGCCTGTTGTATAGATGTTTAATCAGCAGCACAGGTAAATTTTTTCAAAGATTAAGATAATTCTGCCCCCAATTACCACCGAACATCAAGTTTCATTCTTTTACTCATGCTCTATGCGAAACGCCGAAAAATTTCCTCCCTCTGCTGACGGTGAATGCATTTTCTTGTCACAGTGGGGGGAAGATTGACTTCTCTGGCTGGGATGTCAATAGCCACCTCAGTGGGGGGATGTAGTTGGGCAGTGGGTGGGGGGGGGAGATTTCCCACTTTCACCCCTACAAATCGCGCCCTGCTAATTACTACCGGTATATATTCGGATTATTCGGCCTAGGTAAACAGCATCCAATATATATGTGAAATACATTGATTTTTAAAATATTGTTTTTAAATCGATGTATTTCGCAGTGTAATGACGTCATCAACTTTCGGTTACTTGAAATGTGTAGAGAGTTCATTTCTGAGTGTGGCCACCAAATTTCATAGCTTTATCACCAAGCAAACTCCAGTTGCAGCAGTTATTAGACGCTATGGTGTTAAAAACTCAATGGACCCAAGTTCGCGGACCCGAGATTGGCTGACGTCAGTGCTTACTTTAAGAGGTCTATGAATATTATATTGAACTGTAGCCAGCCACATCATTGTCTTGTTCCATTTGTTATCTCAAACCATTCTTTTAATTCCCCATTAGTTTTCACTCGGCTCATTGTTTTACTGTATAAGTTTTTTTATGAACTTCACTAGCTTCTCTGGAATACCATAGTGTCTTAGTGCTTGCCATAATTCTTCATGTTGTATGCTTGTTTGAAGTCAATGCAATTGTGATATATTTTCTTATTTGTTTCACAATATTTTTCTACTATTCCTTGTGATTGTATGTACCGGTATATGAGTGATTGTACTCCTTCCCATTCTCAAGCCCGCTTGTTCCTCAGTCAATATTTCTTCCGAGTAATGTTTGAGTCTTTGTTGTAGCACTTTTGTATATATTTTCCCTGGCATACTGTTGTGCTGGATGCAGCGACAATAAATTAATCAAAGTACTTTTCGATTTTAATACTTTAATAAGGTTTAATATGATTTCAAATAGAAGACCAAACAAGAGAGTCACTGAGAATGTCGTGCTCGCTCTTCAGCGGTCAGCGTCCTACTACTCTGACATATCTAACTGCGGCTAGCCTACAGCTGCCATAGCTGCCTAAGCAGTGGCGCCCCTAGCGGTGGTTTAGCTGCTGGGAGCGCTAGAGTGATGACTCAGTCTAGCTGCATACAGTGCATAGTTTAGCTCAACAGCCATCATTATATTTCCCCCTCCTCCCGGAAAACAAGGAAAATTGCCGAGCAATGTACTGAAAGTTAAGTGGTCAGCTATGAGTAATGTCTGTTCTGGGGCAGTAGCGACTCGAGCTGCAACGATGACGAAGTGTCATGTGATCGGTGACTTGGCGATGCTACGCTTCTGTAGCACAGGGTGCTGTTGATGCGCTGGTGTTCCACACCAGAGGGCGCCTTCCTTCCACAGGCAGCGCCGCAGTTCGGAAATCTCGACGAACTGACAGACACACGTCACAAAGGGTTACAGGTGGTAGCCGCCCCAGCTATGACCGCCCCAGTCATGACCGCCCCGGTTATGACCGCCCCGGTTATGACCGCCCCAGTTATGACCGCCCCAGTTACTCTATGGGTTTTGACGAAAAGCAGTGTACCCTAACCCGTACGAGGCCATGTAATCATTACCCACGCCATAAACCAGACACGAAACACTAACCCTAAACGATACTGACGGCAGCCATAGCTGGGGCGGTCATAACGGGGCGGTCATAACCGGGGCGGTCATAACTTTGGCGGTCATAACTTTGGCGGGCATAACCAGGGCGGTCATAACTTTGGCGGTCATAACCGGGGCGGTCATAGCTGGGGCGCTATAATGTGATACCGTCACGAAGTGTGTCGCTATTGAGCAGAAGCGAGAATGTACACCGGCAGCGGAAGTGCGGTGACCATTGAACTCCGGTTTCTGCTGTCTGCGAACCGAGGCGGTGACGTCAGACAGGCGTTGACCGTCGGCGCTGCTCTGAGCGCGGAAAACGGCTCTGTTTTCAGCAAACATGCCGGATGGCTTTGCTTCTCGAAGATGGTGTCGCTAAGGAGAGAGCTTCGACCTTCACTTCGACGTGGTGAGACCATCCTAAGAACGGATCAGTCACTGTGGTGGTTGCCACAGGTAGCACTGGCACAGCGGAGACAGTGGCTGGCACAGTGAAAATGGTAGACGCCGACGCACCGGAAGTCATCGGTGGCGTAGCGGAAAACGAGGTGGATGTCGCTGGCGTCGCAGCGGGAATCACGGAATCCACAGCGGACGGCGCTGATGACACAGCGGGCATTGCTGGAAACACATCGGACGTCGTTGGTAAGGCAACGGACCAAAGGCGTCGATCCACTTAGAATATTGGGGGGACCCAAACCTCCGAAGTTAGGCACATGAAAAGTTGATGCTGTCATTTCTCGTTATCCTGGTCACTCACGACTCGCTCTCTCTCTCTCTATATATATATATATATTATATATATTATATATATATAGCGAGTCATCCGACGTCTCGAACTCACCTACGGAATCAAGGGTGATGTTCTTTCCTGGCTCCGGAACTACCTCACCGGGAGAACGCAGTCAGTTAGCTGGAATGGTGAAATGTCTGCTCCTCAACCGGTCCACAGTGGCGTACCGCAGGGGTCAGTACTCGGACCCCTTCTGTTCGTCCTCTATGTCGCTGACATAGGAGAAATCATCAGGTCTTTTGGGCTGGCAGCGCACTCCTACGCCGATGATGTTCAGATACATTCCTCATGCCTCCCTGCTGACATGGATCGGCTACGAGTCCGTGTCAGCGATTGCATAACCAAGATCAATCATTGGACTGAAGCCAACCGCTTAGCCTTGAACCCCAGCAAGACGGAGTTTTTGTGGATCGTGACCCCCAGGAGGAGGCATTTGATCAGTCATGCACCGTTCCAAATAGGCGGTGCTCTCATCGTTCCGGCCAATGAAGTGCGCCTTCTTGGTGTACTCGTTGACGAAGCCCTTACGTTTAATACGTACATCGGGAATGTTACTCGTACATCCTTCTATCAGCTCCGGCGGATTAGAGCAATCCGACGATACCTTCCATTGACAGCAGTGATTCAACTCGTCCGATCCTTCGTTCTTACTCGGGTAGACTACTGTAACAGTATCCTCCTCGGCCTCCCGGAAGTACCGGTACAACTGAACCGCCTGCAGATGATTCTGAATGCGTCTGCTCGTATGATCTACGGAGCTCGATGGGGTGACCACGTCACCCCCTTGCTAAAAGACAAGCTCCACTGGTTACGTGTTACAGAGCGAATCACCTACAAACGATGTTGGATGACATTTCGCGTACTCAACGACCATACTTGCCTGGGCTATTTAACCGAACTTCTCCATAGGACCATGCTAACAGAGCGTCGCCTTCAGCTGAGGTCAAGTACTCGGGTCCAGCTGGCGGTTCCTCCCCCGTCAAAGACGGCCAAATTTGGAGAAAGATCCGTCACTCGTGGGAATCCGATTTTATGGAACTTGTTACCAGACGAAGTAACTAAAGAAACGAAGCCTGATTCGTTTGCAACGAGACTAAAGACACACTTATTTAAGATCTCGTATAAGTGTAATGTGTAAAGCGCTTCGCTAAGCCTGACTTTAAATAAGCGCTATGTAAGTTGACATATTACATATTACATATATATATATATATATATATATATATATATATATATATTCTCCAACGTTATGTCCCCAACGTTATGTCTCCAACATTCTGTCTCCAACGTTATGTCTCCAACGTTATGTCTCCAACATTCTGTCTCCAACGTTATGTCTCCAACGTTATGTCTCCAACGTTATATCTATGGCGGTATCTTATAGGCTTAGCTAATGGCTAGCATATCGGTATAAGATAACACGTAAGAAAGTAAGGTAGTTGTAATCTAGTCGGAATCCAAAGAGTGACTGTCCATATACTATATTAACTATAACTAAGCATCTCTATAGAGTTCCATCATTGGATGGGAGGCGTGGCTTGGAACTGTCAGTACCACACGTGCCATCTCCCTTTTTCAATTATTTAGTTAAATTCTAAAAATCAAATCGCTAATCAGAAATCAAGAATGTATGTAAAAACTTTAGGTCTAGCAAACTAGCACTGCCAATCTGGCCTCTGCGGCCAGGTCTGTGTCGACGGTCTGGAAGCCGTGTCGACGACAGTTTGGCGATTGCTGGCGATGTCGACAGTCGGAGTGACCGGATTTTGGCACAGGCGATCGGTAGGCCACAGAAACATGGCCGGACTTGCTGAAGGAATGGCAGTCTCTGTTCCTCGCGGGCAACGGCTGTCTTAGAGCATGCCCGCGGCACTTGCACTGCACACAGCTCTGCTGGAGGGCCTGACTGACCGGGGTCTGCTGCTGCGGCAGTCGGTCACGCTGCTTCCAACCAGAGTGTTGTCTGTGTCGGCCAGCAAGAGCTGGCGTCTCAAGCCGGGGCGCTGCTGGGAAACCCGAAGGACCGTGGGCCTGGTGCCGCGGTGGTCGGTCACGCTGTGTCCAACCAGAGCGCTGACGAGGTCGGTCGGCGAGAGCATTCGTCTCGAGCCGAGGCGCTGTCAGAATGAAGACAGGCAGGTCAGGCACCGCTACGTGGAAGCGGCCCAAAGATCATCGTCTGGTCGATGAAAACGACGAGTAGAACGGCGAAGAGGACGACATTGTGATTATGTGATAACCATGATCGTGTGGATGAATAACAGTACTCACAGTCGTTGTAGACGACTGCTAAAGACGGCGGCGCAAGATGGCGGCTGCGTCGTTTTCTTTATTTTCGAGGCGCTGTCTATAGGTACTACAGGCATAAAAATAAATGGAATAGTATATAGCATAATAAGATATACAGATGACACAGTGATATTTACTGAAAGCGAGAAAGATTTACAAAAGTATTAAATAAACTAAACAATAAAAGCAAAGAATATGGCATGGAAATAAACTTAAAGAAAACAAAGACAATGATCATAAGCAAACAGAAAAACATAAAGCAAAAAATTTCAATAGAAAATACTGAATTAGAACAAGTTAAGGAGTACAAATATCTTGGAAGTTATATAACAGAAGATGGTCTATGTGAACGAGACATAAAAGCTAGAATCGCCATGGCTAAGGAAGCATTCTGGAAACAAAAAGAACTCCTAAGGAGATACTTAGGATTAGCAACAAAGAAGAGAGTATTGAGATGTTATGTAACATCTGTGTTCATGTATCCTTGTGAAGGCTGGACAATAACAAAAACTATGCAAAAGAAAATTGATGCATTTGAAATGTGGTGTTTCAGAAGGATGCTAAAAATCAGTTGGAAAGATAAAATAACCAATGAAGAATGTTTGAAGAGAATGGAAAACAGAAAGACCCTGATGAAAGAAATTGCTAAAAGGAAAACACAGTATGCTGGACATATAAAGAGAGGATCATGCACACAGCAAGCTCTAAATGTCTTGGAAGGGAAATATGAAGGAAAAGCAACTAAAGCATGACCATGAAGAACATGGTTAGACGACATAAAAAGCTGGACTGGCATAGAAAATTATGGGGAAATTAAAAGATTAGCTGAAGACCGAGACAAATGGAGACAAATCGTGACTGCCAACCTTCGAATCGAAGATGGCACACCATGATGATGATGATGTCTATAGGTATCTGTGTTGGGCTGGGCGGCTGAGTCACGCGCCAGCGCTGCAGTGTCTTTGTTCTGGTCTGATTGCGTTCGGTTATTATTATTATTATTATCTCGATAATTTCTATAGCGCTATAACATAGCTTGATGCCAAAAGCAAGAGCACTTTACATAAATTGAAATGAAATGTTAAATAGATATGTCTTCAGTGCAACTGAAAACCGTTCAAAGGAGGTAGCAGATGTCACTGTATCTGGCAACGAATTCCAAGGAAGAGGGTTGCCACGAGTGACAGAACGCTCTCCGAATTTCACAGTCTTCAACGGCGGTGGAATGTACAGTACCAGACGACTGCTTGAACGTAGTTGAAGGCGATGGTCAGACGCTAACGGTTTCCGAATCAGCTCGGATTGGTAGCCAGGACACGAGGGGTCGTGTAAGATACGGAACGTCAGTTGACACCGTTTAAAGACGATCCGCTCCGGCGGCATTAAGAGCCGATTGAAGCCGGTTCAGCTGACTGGCTGGAAGACCAAGTAAAATGCTGTTACAATAGTCAACTCTGGCTACAATAAGAGAGCGTGCAAGTTGGATTGCCGCCTGAGTTGAAATATACCGACGGATCTCTTTAATTTTCTGAAGTTGATGGAAGCAGATTCTGGTGACATTACTGACGTGTCCCACGAACGACAGCGATTCGTCCAGCAGAACACCTAACAGGCGGACCTCAGCGGACAGAAGAATGACTGCATCACCAATCTGGAACGGCGCACAGTTTATCAGGTGGTTTCTCCTTGCCGTGCTGATCCATACAAATTCTGTCTTAGCGGGATAAACAATAAAAATAGCGGTTAAACGCGAAGAAGCCGATGAATCAGTCACGTAAGTTCGGAATTCCTCGTCGCCAATTTGTTGTGCTGGATGCAGCGACAACAAAGTAATCAAAGTACTTTTCGATTTTAATACTTTAATAAGGTTTAATATGATTTCAAATAGAAGACCAAACAAGAGAGTCACTGAGAATGTCGTGTTCGCTCTTCAGCGGTCAGTGTCCTACTACTCTAATGTATCTAACTGCAGCTAGCCTACAGCTGCCGTAGCTGCCTAAGCAGTGGCGCCACTAGCGATGGTTCAGCTGCTGGGCATGCTAGAGTGATGACTCAGTCTAACTGCATAGTTTGGCTCAACAGCCATCATTATACATACTTAGGCTTATTCCTCTATAATTATTGCAGTTTGTTTTATCACCTTTTTATGTATTGGTACTATATGGCTTTCCCCCATTCCTTTGGTGATTTTGCTTCTTCAAATATTTTATTGCATTGGCTGTGGAATATTTTTGCTGTTAGTTCTTCCTCTGCTTGTAGCATTTCTCTGCCAGCATGTCTCATTACTGTTGTTATCATATCTGTTCCTGGAGATTTTCTAACTTTCAAACTTTTTATGACTTCTTTTATTTCTTCCTCTGTGAAGTTTGCTATTTCTTCTCCATCATCCTCTTCTCTGTTCTCCTTCTATATTTTGTTGTCTTCATTGTTATTGTCCACTGTGTTATATAATTCTTCAAAATATTCTTTCCATCTTTTATTATGTTTTTTATTTTCTAATACTTTGCCATTCTTGTCTGTTATTGTGTTTGTTTTCAATTGGCATTATCCACATAATTATTTGATCATTTGGTACAATTTCTTTGTATTGTTAAGTAAATTTGATTGTCATATTTCTGCACATTCTTCCAGGATCCAGTTTCTTTGCACTCTTTATTACTCACTGCACAAATATAAAAATGGTGAATTTCTGCATTGTCAATTAAACTGCATTTTGTAAAGATATCAACCGCTACCTGCTTCTATGATCATTCACCTGAGTGAGAAATTTGATTGTTTGATTTAAAATGTTATATTTATTCAATTTGGGCCTTAAAACTTTGGAAATGTGCTTACCATAGTTTTATGAATACAGTGGTTCTCACACAGGGCAGTCCCTACTGAACCACTTTAAACCTTGTTATATTATATTATATTATGAAGATGAAGAGTAAAATGCCTAACATATGCTATTTGTAAGACAAATTAGTTTTATTATGTATTGTTATATATATAGCATCAGAGCTTTTTCTGTAAACAAATATTTTCCGGAGCGCAACAGTCGGAAGTCACTTGTCAACATGACGTAGTCGCGTATTTTTATATATATATGATTATAATCAATACAATACAACAACAAAAAGTCTGAACAACAATGGCGGTGATCATCGAAGCCCATAGATATACTATTTAAACGCACCTATCTATGCAGCAGTGTTGTATCAGTTATTGATTGTTTTTCAGTTACAGTTAAAGTTATTGAAATTATTTTCCAGTTATAGTTACAGTTAAAGTTATTGTCATTTTTCATTTACAGTTTCAGTTACAGTTAATTATTTTTCAGTTATTTTCAGTTAATCGCCACCGAACACATTAATGAGATTTTAATGCTTTTTCTTAATACTCTATTCTCTCTAATAATCTAATTGATTGAAAAATCTACTTATATGTGCATATATCACATGCATGTCCATCAAAACACTAGTGATGTTAACAAGGTTGACCCCAAGGACGAGGACAAGGACGAGGACCGACCCCCCCAAGGACGAAGATAAGGATGAGGACCGACCCCCAAGGACAAGGATAAGGACGAGGACCTACTTCCCAAGCGCAAGAGAAAAAGGCAGAAAGGAAAAAACCAAAAACAATTTCAATTTGAATCACAATATTTAGAAAGCAAAAAGAGAATGCTGTAAAATAAACTCAACTGTAGAATTTTGCCATATCGAAGCTCAAGGACTGTGGTAAAACTTAGATATATCTGAGTTTCATGGTATCTAATTCCGGGTCATATAAAGCCAAAATTTCATTTTGTGCAAACGTGAATTCCCCGCTATTATACCCTCTAAAATAGCGATTTTATGTCAAAATATTAAGATCTACATCAACAAATGTTAAAAAGTAGTAAGGTCTATCACTATATAAAGAAATCAAATGAAAAAGTATAACCAAACCTTTAAATTAAGGAAATCACTTTCTTTAAAATCCCAATGTTTTTGTTTATCGGTGGCAGTTAACAAGGTCAAGCTGACCATTGATTGACCTTGTGGACAAAGTAGGCTACAGTAATTAAAGTTTCCAGGTCACTGAGAGTGAAGGTCTTGAGGGGAGTGGAGCAAAACCCCTCCGCCGGCTTGGTCCATTTGACAGGCTGTTTATTCAGCCATAGTACACCTAGAAAAAGTGGGGGACACAACCCCAATGTTTTTCCCCTCCCTACCTACCCTAACCTCTCAAATCGGGGAGGGAGCTCGACCCTTTCGGCCTGATAGATGTAGGCTATTGTTGGCCCCGACTGCAAAGTTTAGAGCGGAGGAGACAATAACCGGCTATACAAAGATATCTCGAGACCGCCGACCAAAGTCAGATATATTTACATTAACATAATTATCAGGACAGTTGAAAATGGTATGCAGATTATTCAGTCCATAAACATGACATAAATAATTTAATTTCGGAAGATAGAGAGTTTCAATGTGTTCAATCGAAGATCTTTTTGTGTGGTATTTGACTTCTTAAGTTTGTAATTTTTCAGTTATTTTAACTATTTCATTAATTTATTTTTCAGTTACAGTTACAGTTATTGGGATTTTTCAGTTATAGTTACAGTTACAGTTAACTGATTTGTTATTTTTCAGTTAACTGATATTTCAGTTACAGTTACAGTTAACTGATGCAAGACTGCTATGCGGAGATCGCCGAGAAGGCCCGCGATCATCCATAACAAATTAACAAAATCATCAGTCATGCCACATTTGTAATCAGAAATTTTAAAAATGATATGGACAATAGATATAGTTCTAAATTTTCTATTTAATAATTTACTTTTGCTAAAAACCAGTCTTCGGATTTTCCGGAACGCGGTCCGGATTTTCCGGAGTGCCGCTCCGCATTTTCCGGAGCGCCGCTCTGCCTCGCTCCGGCCCAAAAAAAGCCCTGTGTAGCGTAAATTTTAATGCTTTTTAAAATTGTTATGATTTGCAGTGTTTTTGTCAATAGACTATTATTGAATGTAAAATATATCAGTTTTGGATTTGTTTGTTCGAATACACAAAGATGTCATCTGTTCCTATTTGGCGACTGGCTGTAAAAGAAATGATTAGTTGGGAAGAATTGTGCCTACTTTTATATAGCAAGTTTAAGGTAAGTCAAAGATTGCCAATACTTGTGTCACTAATTCAATCCAACTGTGTTGTCCAGTGGATTACAACATATTTAATCTAATCCATTTGCCTAATTTTATGGTGCTATTTATAATGCTCAGAGGCATCAGCAAACAGTGAACTGCAAAATAACAAGTTAAATCCAAAAATTATAGAAGGCAATCTTTATAATCGCACTTCCTGACAAGCAAAAAAAGTCTTCACGCATGGAATTTACTCTCTTATACCCCTGACAAGCAAAAGAAGGAAATCACGCACGGAATTTCCTCTCTTATACCCCTGACAAACTAAAAAAAGGTCTTCACGCATTGAATTTACTTTCTTATTTTTTTCCAGGGGTGCAGATTCCTACAGGTCTCCAGGGGATGCACTGCACCCCCTGAATTTTCCAGGGGTGCAGCTGCACCCCTGCGCCTCCACTTCGTACGGGCCTGTTCAGGTCAATACTGCGCCACCTTCTCTACCCTCACTGCTGCTGCCCAGTGAGTAAGCGGGAATGCGAGTGGAGAGCAAGCATTAATGGACCAGTTAAGTGACTGTATCACTAGAATCCGGGGCTGGATGGCGGAGAACTGCCTAAAGCTGAATGAAGATAAGACACAAATTATCTGGCTGGGCACAAGACAACAGATTCAAAAGATTACAATAAATGCCTTACGCCGTCCTGACGCCACCATCGAATGTGCTACAGTGGTCAATAACCTCGGAGTGTTAATTGATAGTCAACTGACAATGGCCAACCACGTTGCATCAGTTTGCAGGAAGTCGTTCTTCCAGCTTCGCCAGCTGCGGGCAATGAGGAACTCGCTGACACCTGACGCAACTAGGATGCTGGCTCAAGCATTCATCAGCAGCAGACTCGACTACTGCAACAGCATCCTTTATGGCATCAGTGACCATCTGATACAGAAACTTCAACTCGTCCAGAATGCAGCTGCACGCTTGGTGTTCCAGAGAGGGAAGTTCGATCATATCACACCAGTACTACGGGAGCTCCACTGGCTCCCGGTCGATCAACGTGTGACTTTTAAACTCGGGACCATCCTGTTCAAGGCCCAACACAGCTCTGCTCCGTCATATCTAACTGATATGTTCTGCTCGACGGCTAAGTTGCCTGGTCGGTCGCATCTGCGCTCCGCCTTGACCAGCACACTTGCAGTGCCTCGAACTCGGACAGGCTTTGGTGACTGCAACCTGGCCGTTGCTGGCCCGGTTGTTTGGAACAGTCTGCCAGCAACATTGCGTTCCTCTGACTCAACCATGACGCTGTTATCTTTTAGGAAACAACTGAAGACATTCTTGTTTGATTGATCTGGTTCGCAACTGACATGAGTGCATTTGCTGCTTTGCGATAATTTGCGCTATAGAAATGTTCGTAATAATAATAATAATAATAATAATAATAATAATAACCGCCTGCGTTAGCCATCATGTCAGGATTCTCGTCAGGCCTGCCCACCTCGCATAGCACCCAAAGTAATTCTTCGGCCGAAGCCTTCATCACTAATGGTATATCCCTGACGAGCAATCCCCTACTTGGATGTTTATCTCCTCCGCGCGAAAAGGCCATATGTAGGATTTATAGGAATGAGGTACATACACCATTTGACTGGGTTTATGTCAGCAGTCCACAAACTTTTCTCATGAATGGCCAAATTCTGCAGCATTTCTTTTCAGGGGCCATAGTTGCAAAATTCTTATTGCACATGCAGTTGTATACCGGTAAGTATTAAATCTTCAAGTATGAAGTGCTTTTATTGTGATTACGTGCAATAATTACAGAAAAGGATAAAACAATATTTAATATCGGCTTCTATTGTACATAGTTTTGTTATTGTAATATAATTTGAACTATGAAGTTCGACCAGGGTTCCACAATATGGGGCACCATCACAGGGTCAGGCACAGATGGGGAAAGCATCGTAATCCCCCATGGGGCCTGGGGTAGAGCTTCAGCCACAGAAATTTGAGTGATATCAGAGTTCAACTGTGAGTTATACACAGTTACTATATTGCAAAATTATAAAGAATTGAAAATGAATACCGGTGTATGAGCTGCTTTGGCATTGTACTGTATACTGCAAACTGTTTGTTTTCTTTTGTGATCAAAACAAACTGAAGCTGAAATAGAGAGCTATATGAGTTACAGTGGTTTTAGTACAGGAGGGATCCTACTAAGTCCATTAAAATCCAGTAATTATTATTTATTCTGATTTACAAATTGAGGTCTTCTATGTATGTTAGAATGTAATTATAGAAACATAAAAATAGGTTTTGCGACAGTAATGGCCTTGAAACAAACTGACTTTTCTAAACTGTTAACTATTCTCTAAATGTGCTGTTTTTCTAGGATCACTGCTTCATGTTGGATCCAGAATCAGGCTTAGGATTGAGTGAAGAAAGTGTTAAGAGTTTTTCCATTGGAGAAGTAACCTTTAGCAAAGGTATGAAGTGAAAGATTGCAACAGCAAATAATCTGAGGGAGAAAGAGAAAGGTTGTCATTAGTAGCCAATTAATTAATTATCAGTACCTTCACTTTTACAATGTTTTTTTTTATTTTTCCCTACTCTTGTTTACATTTGCAACAGGCCATTGTGTTTTTAATTTGGACAGTGACGAAACACAGTTGTTCCTTCAAATATTTCCACTTCATACAAACTTATTTAGCCTGCTGTGTAAAATTAAATTTTTTAAGATTTTTGAATTTTCATAATCTATCGATTGTTAGAAATTAAAATTATATGTGCATTAAAATTTGTTTCCATTGCAATATTGCTTACACTATTTGTAAAAATAATCTAAAGTTTAAATTTTTGTTTTGGAGAGACTCTTATGCCAAGAGCTATCGGCCAGTCTCTAATTTGCCATTTCTCTCCAAAGTACTGGAGAGACTGGTAAACAAGCAGCTGGTTGCCCACCTAGACATGAATCGTCTGATGCCAAGGGACCAGTCTGCTTATCAACGTGGCCATTCCACAGAGACTGCGATCATGAAGGTCTTTGGAGACATCGTCAATGCGACCGCAAACGGGCAACTCGCCCTCCTCTGCTCACTGGATTTTTCAGCCGCATTTGACACCGTCGATCATGATATTCTCATTCACCGGCTTGAAAGGTCCTATGGTTTTAACAGACAAGTATTGGCGTGGCTGAACGGGTAGGACGGGTAGGACGCAGTCGGTCTGGTGGAATGGCTCCATGTCTTCCACTCGTCCAGCCCACTTTGGGGCACCGCAGGGATCGGTCCTTGGACTGCTGCTATTCGTCCTCTATGTCGCTGACATAGGAAGCATCGTCTCTTCTGCTGGGCTGTTGTCTCATGCATACGCGGATGATAGCCAGATATATGGATTCTGTTCACCTGATGCGACTGATGGGCTACGGTTCAGGATACTTAACTGTATCTCTGCGGTAAACCAATGGACTGCAGTGAATAGATTAACCTTGAATCCCGATAAGACTGAGCTCCTCTGGGTCAGCACCCCCAGGAGGGTGTGCATGATTCCCCGGATCCAGTTCTTGATCGAGGGCACTGAGATTGCCCCAGTAAAGGAATTGCACTTATTGGGAGTCACCCTGGTTGAATCACTGACGCTCACTGGTCACATTAGCAACGTGACAAGGTCATGCTACTATCATCTTCGAAAGATCGTGAAGATCCGTCGCTACCTCACAATTGATGCTACAATACAACTAGTCAGGGCGTCCATCTTATCATGACTAGACTATTGTAATAGTATTCTGCTTGGGCTCCCGGATTGTCAGTTGAATCGGCTGCAGTCAGTTCTGAATGCGGCTGCTCGAGTGATCTTTGGTGTCAAGTGGAACGAGCACATAACACCTATACTGAGAGACTGGCTCCACTGGCTGCGGATTCTGCAAAGGATCAGGTACAAACGATGCTGGTTTACGTATCGAATGCTCCGTGATCCCACCTGCCCGGACTATCTAACGGCGCTGATACGCATGCCTACGATGACCAAAGTGCGTTCATGACTCCGATCAAGCGGCCGAGCTCGGCTGTTCATACCACCTCAGCCAAGACTGTGATATTCGGGGAGAGATCGGTGTCTCGCGGGAATCCAGCTCTATGGAACGCACTGCCGGATGACATGACAGAAGTGACTTCTCCTAAAATGTTCGCCAGAAGACTCAAAACACACTTGTTTAATATTTTGTACAGTTGAGATATTTTATTTGCTGTAAAGTGCTCTTGATTTTGACCTTTTGTCATGCATACTGCGCTATGTAAGTTGTCAGTTATGATGAGTAGTGGAATCTGTGAACCTCCTGATAATGACCAGTATATGCTAGTGGCATTCAGAGTTGAAAAACCATATATTTGCAAAAGACTAATTTAATACATTAGCATAAACAGCATTAACCCCTTAACTGGGGATCCCGGATATATCCGTCCATTTTACATTGAGTTACAGTTAAATACCCTGTTAAGGGGTTAAAGAAATTGAAATAGTGAAGAATTTCGTTTACTTGGGAAGTGAATTGGAAGCAAAAGGAGGCTCGTACTTGGAGATTAAACGAAGAATAGCAGTGGCAGGATCAACCTTCAACAGGCTAAATACCAAAATTTTTAAAAGACATGACATTGGGATTTATCGAGACTGGTGCACCGACCCTCCCTATCTGACAGACGCTCGCAGCTACGAGCAAGTCGCCGAGTCCAGCTTGTTGTCCCTCCCCAGTCTAAGACAGCCAAATTTGGGGATAGATCTGTCTCGAGGGGGATCTCTAGACTTTGGAACTCTCCCTCCCCGAGGTAATAACTAGCGAGACCACTCATGACAAATTTGCAATGAAACTCAAGACGCATCTTTTTAGCATTTCATATCAGAGGCTTCTTTAAAGTGCTCTTGACTATGGCCTTCACCAGGCACATAGCGCTATACAAATTGACATTTATAATAATAATAATAATAATAATAATAATAATAATAATAATAATCTCCTTAGAGATCGACTCCACTGGCTCCATGTTCCACAGCACATTATCTACAAGCGCTGTTGGCTTACGTATTGGGCTTTACACGATCCACTTTGTCCCGATTATCTAACTGTGCTTGTACGAAGATCGACTGTGATCGAGAGGAGATCGGTTCTCAGGTCCAGTCGGAGAGTGCAGTTGTTGGTCCCTCCCCCGTCCATTCCGTTCAAGACCCCTAAGTTTGGGGAAAGATCATTCGCGCGGGGAATCCTGCCCTGTGGAGCTCTCTTCCAGACAATGTGACTGGAGCAAACTCGGCTGGACTTTTCATTAGAAATTTGAAGACACATTTATTTAATATTGGATACGAACTGTGTTAAGCGCTCTTGTTGTAGGCCTTAGCCTTGTCTACTGCGCTATATAAATTGTCAATAAATAATAATAATAATAATAATAACTGGGATGAAAACAAAACTAAGAATTCTCAACACTTGTGTAATACCAATACTAATTTATGGGCGTGAATCTTGGACCATAAAAAAGAACTGGAGAAAAAAATAATAGCAGCAGAAAATAACGGGCTCAGAAGAATACTAAGGATTGGATACAAAAAACATATAACAAGTGAAGAAGTTAGAGAGAGAACACTGCAATCGAGCATCATGGAAGTCATCAGAAAGAGAAGAATGAAATGGACTGGACACATACCGGTACTCAGAATGGAAGAAATAAGAAACCCAAAACGAATTTTCAACTACAAACCAGAGGAGAGAAGATCTAAAGGAAGACCAAAAAGGCGATGGGTGGACGGATTGGAAGAGGATCTGCACATGCCACATGGCAGGGTTGAATCTCAATGAAAAAACTGACGAAAAAACACCAAACGACTTTGGAAGAAATAGCAAAGAACAGAGAACTTTGGAGAGATGTCATGAAGAAGTCAATAGCTGAACACAGCTGGGGGACGAAGACCTGACCTGACCTGATAAACTGATCACTTTCTGTAAGCATTCTATATACTGAATGAATACTGAACTTGCTGCAGTAACTGTTGAATTAGCATCAACAATGATAATGAAAAAAAGCGATAATGGGGATAAAATCTAACTAGTCAAGTTGTAAAGCAAAGTATTAAATAGAAATGCCTCGGTATGGCTTTGAGCCAATTATGAGTGCCAAACAATCAGCCAGTTAATGATTATTGATATGTTGAAATTTCTTTACTCATTATTGAGTTTAGTCAAATGAATCAAGAAATGCGATCACTTCATTGATCATTCCATTCATAGTTCACACACACACACACACACACACACACACATACATGCTTGCCATGGACAGTGCAGAAATTTATAAAGGTTAAACAACAGTCAACAAATTGAATAAAAATACACTGAAACAATACTAAGCTACAGAACACATCCACTTAACAGGAAACAGAGGCTAGTACTTGTAATGAGATTAGTAAAACAACTGAGCATATGTTGGATCCACTGAAATGGAGGGCTGGGTATGGCATCAAGACATTAGCTCCTCTTGCTAGATAATTCTTGTTTGAAACCAGCTAGTATGCTTAGCAACCATCTCTTCATTGTGCTGGGTTCATATACTCTGATTACTGCTCATGTCTGGATGTGGACAAGGCTGAAGAGCTCATATTTATCTGCAATAACTGGGTGACATTTTAACTGTAATGAGTCTATTGACTGATGATTTATTTAAACTTGAGTTGAAGACAATCAACATTCAACTTTGGGTTTTACTTTTTCTATTGATTTGTTTTAAAACAATTCCTATTATTTTACTATGATTAACAAATAAATTATGGAAGTTTTGGACTTAATGCATTTCAATTGCAGTTTGGACTGTAGTTAGTTAGTTAACAAGTCAATTACTATAGCACAAACAAATGGTAGAAGGCCAAGGTCAGGAGGGCTTTGCAATTCATATGATGTCTGATAAAGGTGAGTTTTGAGTTTCTTGGCGAATAATTCCAGGTTCGATTCTCTTGTTACATCACTAGGCAACGCATTCCAAAGAATAGTGTTTCCTTGAGTGAACGATCTTTCTCCAAATTTCACCGTCCGTGAAGGAGGAAGAATGACCAACTTGATGTCTCGCCCGGATCTGAGCTGAAGACGCCTGTTAGTAGACGGAAGTCGGTGAACCAGGGCTACTAAGTAGTCCGGTAAATAACGACCGTTCAAGGCCCGGAACATTAACATGCACCTCTTAAAGGCAATACGTTCTGGAATGCGCAACTGGTGTAATATGTCTTTCAGGAAAGGGGAAATGTGTACTCCCCTTCTTACTCCAAAAATAACTTGGGCAGAGGCATTGAGAATCATCTGAAGTCGACAATGTTGGTAGCTAGGCAGGCCCCAGAGAATACTATTGCAATAGTCAACTCTAGTAACAACAGAAGCACGGTCCAGAAGAGTCGCCGTCAAGGTTGGTAGGTGGCGGCGGATCTCCTTGATCCTTCGGAGTTGGTAATAGCAGGACCGGATAACATTGCTGATGTGACCGTCAAACGCAAGGGATGAGTCAATGTGAACTCCCAGTAGGTGCACATCAGTTGAAGGAGGGAAGTACTCTCCATCAATCCGGAACGGTTCACAGCTAATCAAATGCCTTTTTCGGGGGGTCGAAAACCAGATGAACTCCATCTTTCCAGGATTGAGCGCAAGTCGATTGGCATCGGTCCACTTCTTTATCCTGGTAATACAATCACAGATACAAATGCAAAGTCCCTCAGTATCTGTGGGGAGGCAAAAAGAGCAGATTTGCAAATCGTCAGCATATGCATTCGCCTCGAGCTCACAGGACCGAACAATGTCACCGATGTCTGGAACATAGAGGACAAAAAGTAGGGGTCCTAATACTGACCTCTGAGACACACCACTACAAGCCTGGCACAGGTTTGACAATTGTCCATTCCAGCAGACCGACTGTGTTCTATCAGTAAGATAGTTATGTAACCAATCAAGTACCGTACCCCGTAACCCATAGCTCAGTTCTAGACGCCGTATGATAATGTTATGATCCACAGTATCAAATGCTGAAGAAAGATCGAGTAGGCATGGAAGAGACAGATGACCATTTGATATAGCATCTACAATGTCATTAAATATGAGCAGTAAGGCTATTTCCGTAGAATGGCCATGCCTATAAGCTGACTGATTCCGTGGCATAAGACCGTTAGCCTCCAGGTATCGAACCAGTTGAATATTTACCACCCTCTCCAGAACTTTCGATAGAAAGGGAAGGTTGGATATTGGTCAATAATTAGCCATCTCTATAGGATCTAAGCCATGGCGCTTAAGCAGGGGAAGTACCGCATGCTTCCAACTCGTGGGAAATTCTCCAGTTCTAAGAGAGGTGGAAAGAAGCAATGTAAGGAATGGAGCAAGTATGTCTATGACCTCCGCAAGAAGCCAGACTGGGAGTGAGTCTGAAGCACACTGTTTGGCGCAAACCGCATGATCGCCACAACATCCTCCATCGATAGCATAGAGAACTCATTGAGAGTTGTAGTAATTGCAATTACTAGCCGATACCAATTGTGAAATAGCCAATGCCCATTGTTGGTAAAGCAGCTAATAGTTATCGGCCGACATTAATTATAATTAGCAGATCTGTAAACCTCTAGTTGTAAATACATGTCAAAGAAAAATATACTTATATTAACCAGACAAAATCAATTTAAATATTACAAGTAAATCTAAAGAATTTGAAATCACAATATCAGAAATCTGCAAAAAAAACAAAATTTCAAAGTTCCTTGTCTGCATAATTACCTTCCCTGTTGACCTAGATGAATGGCGTCATGTGCCGTCATTTTCATTGTATTTATTATTAACAAAATTATTAGCTAATTGTTCTTCTTTATGTTCTGGTTATATACAGGCTGTGAAACACCTAAGCATTCACCTCATAGGTACCTTATTGGAGAAAACATTGACATCACTATGACAATTAAAGGTGAGATTACTTCAACATTTTCAGCAGACCTGTTGACAGAAAATCCTGGCCTCAGGGCAGAGCTGGTCACTGGTCCCTACACAATCTTTAGGTTTATGGGAAAATTTTGTGAAAGTTTAAAATATTTTATAATATTATTTTCTTGGAAATCATTTGGTTTTTTGGTCATAACTGCTTCTGTATAATTGTCGCTAATATATTTACTTATTTATTTGTAACATTGTAATGTTGTAACATTGTAATGTGTTCACGCAGTTCGGCTGAATGAGTCACCACATTAATCAGTACGTTAATAATAATAATAATAATAATAATAATAATAATAATAATACTTACTTGTGCGTACCCTGAGTATGATGTGCTGCCGGGCTTTTAAATGCATAACCTGGTGCTTATGTTACAAACATGGAGGCTGAATCTGCACATGTCAATCAATCAATTTTTATTTATTTATTTATTTATTTTTATTTATCTCTCAAAACCAGCATCATAATTTGAGATACATAATGATGCAAAAAGAAAAAGAATACTTAACTAACTTATACTACCAAAATATCACAATTAAAATCAAATAACAAATTAATTAAGTAACTAACTAATTAAGTTTATAACTTAACAAAGAAAGAGATAGCCAAAAAGCTGATCAGAGATTGATCATAGTATATTACGATGAGTGAGGGATAACCTAAGGGTAAAAAATCCCGTAAGGTGGTTATCCCAATAAAAAGTTAATACTTAGATGGAAGAAAAATAATTAAAATGTGTGACGGTAGTGAAAGCGTAGGTAAGTGTAAGTTAGGTTAGATGTAGAAGAGATGTTGAAAGTAATGTGCTACATATATATTCCTTAATAGAAATGTAATTAAAATCCATTTAGATTAATAAGAGTTAAATCAATTATTTGGTTTAAGTTATTATTCTTGATTTAGTATAAGAAATTTTTTAACATTATATTTAAATAAAGAAAGATTATCATAATTCTTAATGTGGGAGGGTAGATTATTCCAAATTCTTGGGCCTGAAAATTTAATAGTAAATAGTCTAGTTGTTGACGAGGCAAAAGGAATATGGAGGTTACTGCTAGAGGTGGGTCGATTAATCGAAATCGTAATCGAATCGCGATTTTTGGAAAAACCGTAATCGAAATCGAGACGATTATTAAATAAATTGAAATAATCGATAATCGTCGAAAAAATAATCGAAATCGCGATTATTTTTCGATTATTCCCGTATATTATATTATACAATATTTCCGATTCAAAGAAAGATCAATTTACCGTTGATTATCAGATTTTCATTGAAAATGGATTCAACAGCGTCTAAAGACAGGTACCATCTTTCTGGGTTTGACAGCAGCTTTCGATACGGTGTGTCATGTGGGTTTAATGTACAAACTCTCGCTCAACTTGCCACCCTGGTTCAGTGGCGGCTCTAGGATTTGGCAAGTGGGGGGCCGTTGGGGTGGCAACTTGCCAACTTCTAATCGTGGGGGCCAGCCATTTGTTGTTTAATGTATGTAGCATTAAGTATAGGGTCCCAACTGGAAGGCCACTGGGGGGCCAGGCACTAAATAGGAGGCACGGGCCTCCCTGGCCCCCCGGTGGAGCCGCCACTGCCCTGGTTCTGTCAACTTGTGGAGTTGCTCATCTCTGAGAGACGGTTCTGAGTTCACTTGGGAGAAGATGTCAGCTCCTGGAGACGTCAGCGAAACGGTCTAACACAGTGTTCAGTTCTAGCACCTATGTTATTCAATTTGTAGGCTTATAGGTCTACAAACGACTTAACCTGATACCATCAGTAGGAAGTTTGGATACGCTGACGATATCGGTCTTGCCACCCAGGCTCGATCCTTTAAGGAGATTGAAGACCAGGGTTATTTCTAGGATTGTGAATTGGGGTGGGGTGTCGGGAAAATCTGGGGGGTGTTTATTTCTAGGATTGTAGGATTGTGAATTTGGGGTGTCGGCAAAATCTGAGGGTGTCGAAATTTGGAGGTCTCTACCGAAAAAGGCTGACAAGCAACAAAACGTTATAGAGACTCACACAAAGTCTGACACGCAAAAAAGTCATCCGAGGATAAAAGTTGTGGGGTGTATTTCTTCATTTGGGGGCAGGCCCCTTCAGAAGCTGAAGGAGGCCCAGACCAGTTGGAATTTCGAGGCCTCTCCTAGCCTTCCCAACAATTAAAATTTTGACAAGCGAAAAAAGGTAATCACCAATTTTGAGGACCGCAGAATACCTTCCTAGCTTTCCCAAAAGCCCAAAATTGTCAACAAGCAAAAAAGGTCATCACCAAATTTTGAGGCCCCTTCTAGCTAGTAGTAGCTATCTAGCTTTCTTGCTCTTCCAGAATTCTGGACAAGGAAACAAAGGGAGGCCCCCAAATGATGGAGGCCCGGGCCGAATGGCCCTCCTGGCCCCCCTCTGAATGGGCCTGTTTGGGGGTGTTCAGGGCTAATCAATATGCATTATGTATGCATACCATTGTCACATTACCAAATTTTAGGGGGTGTCGACCTCAAATTGAGGGGGGTGTTAGGGTTGTAGAAATATCCCTGTTGAAGACCAACTGAACATCGATACACAGAGGATTGCCGAATACTGTAAAATATGGCGGGAAAGCCAGTTTCTAAAGGTACTGTGAAATAATCGAAATCGAAATCGCGATTATATAAAAAATCGTAATCGTAATCGAAATCGTAATCGTGAAAAATAATCCAAAATAATCGTAATCGTAATCGGAAAAAATAATCGTAATCGACCCAGCTCTAGTTGCTGCTATTTCTAAGTGATTTTACATAAGATATATTAGTTTTGTCAAGAAAATAGCTTGAGTAGAAGAATGGAGGTAGGAGTTTATTAAGGAATTTAAATATGAAAATTGATGCTTGATATTTATGAATATTTTCAATTTTTAAAATATTATGTCTATTAAATAGATTTGTTGTGTTAATATAATTATGGTCTTTGAAAATGAACCTAACTGATTTATTTTGTAAAATCTGGATTTTTCTGTTACTGTTTTATAATTATTTCCCCAAATAATATTACCATAAATTAAGTGTGGATTTATTAAGCTGTAATAAAGTTTTTGCAGAGCATTGGTGTTCAGACATTTTTTTATATGTTTGATTATATTTAAATTTTTTGATATTTTATTAGCTAGCATGTTTGAGTTTTCTTTAAAGTTTAGATTTTGATCTACTATAATTCCCAGGAATTTTGTAGAGGATGTTTGTGATATAATTTTATCATCCATAATTATTTGCATCAAATTTGTAGGGATACTTTTGTTTTTAGGATAAAAATAAACATAGTTGGTTTTGGTAAGGTTTATGGCTAATTTATTTAATTTAAACCATTCAGATATTTTTCTCAATTCAATGTTAATACAGTTAATTAATTCATTATAGTCTTCATGACTAGCTAAAATATTCGTATCATCAGCAAATATTAAATAATCAAAAAAAGTAGAGATATTTGGAAGATCATTGATAAATATAATAAATAGGAGAGGTCCTAATATGGAACCTTGAGGGACTCCATATTTGATATCTTTAAGTATGTATTTCATTCATGTCCTGCAGTTCCTTCATTAGTTTATCCACCATTTCAGAGTATGCCTGTGTCATCCGTAAGGATGCAATTAAGGCATTTTTCTTGATGCAGAGTCAGTAGTCATGGTATAAAGATCGAGACTGATGCAAGGGAAATACATGATGGAAGCAGCTTGGGCAATGTGTTGTATGCGGCAGTGCATTGTATTATTTGTAAATAAATAGCTGACTTCACAGTAGGCTTACTCTGTAGCTTAGCAAGAGGTAAGATAAATTATAGCAAAACCATACATTTCCGAAGTAAACAAAGCCAACTGCATAACATTTCTTTCACTTGATGTTATATGAATAGTACACTGTAGCAATGTTTAACACACATGTTGTATCGTGACAGACATGCGGGACTAAGTACTCGAAGCCTCATAATTTATCTTACTTAAACTTGTAGTGGTTTTCACACGGGCTAACTTAGCCTCCTAAACCACATTAAATTACATATATTATATTATTATTAAACACAAAGACATTCAAATTAAGCAAGCATTGAAAAATCTGACTTTATATGATATTGCCAAAGTATCAATTAAGTACACTGTCCTACTTAAGCCTAGTCAGTAGTCACACTTAATTTGAAATTGGAACTGAGGAAACTAAGCAAGTCACAACCAAATGGATGACAAGTTGGTGTGCAATAAGACAATCACTTCATAATTCTGCAAGCACAAGCATGAAGTAAAACTCGCTTTCTCAGGCAGTCTGATAAGCAAACTAGTTTGTTGACATTTATTGGCAACAAACTTGAACAAAGAAGCTCGCTTCTTACTAGCAATGTCACCAGCCACAGAAGGTAGTCGCTCACAGAACTGACTCAGACATTTAGCAGTCCCAATCACAATGTGTTTGTTTATAGATACATACATACATACATACATAAAGTTCATTTACTAGGCGCAATTATTACAAATGCGCCTTGGTTGCCAAGTCAAACATATATGTTTTAAGTCGAGCGAGAAAAATGTCACGGTTTAAAATTCCATCTCTGAGAGGAGGCGGAAGTTGATTCCAGAGTGATGGACCAATCACCCTGAATGCACGCTCTCCCATTCTGGTACGAGTGCGTGGCACGGATAATGTCCTGGTGGAATTGGAACGTGTGACCATCGTTCGAGTGAGAGCTGTATCAGACAAAAGTTTACAGTCTCGAATAAGATACTGTGGATACATCCATATCAAAGACAATAAGCATGTGTGTGTGTGCGTGTTTGGCTCCTCCCCTCTCGATTGGGCTAGCCACTGACTGTGACAGAGTTCACAATTGCAATACTCTAGTAATCACAATCCCCCTCAAATCCAAGCACTGACAAATTTTTGCATTGAACTGCATCTCTTCCCTTCCAGCCAAGTCAATTTCCCCAGAGGCGGATTTACCACGGTACCAGGTGGTGCATCGGTACTGGGCCTCCCTTCAAAATACAAATTTAGGGGTCTCCCTTTTCTAATAATAATTTTTTTAAAGACTTTTAATTATTAGTTTCTTTAAAGTAATTTATTTTCAGAGATATACATGAATGTTGTATCGTTAGACGTTAGTAGTGTTTGAACATGGATTAGTAATAATTTAGTATTGCAATGCAATTTAATGCATGCTCCATGAGTCTATGTTAACCTTCCTAGCATTAACGACGGGTTGTGGTCGTCCAAGAATTCTGAAACTAAGAGCGTTAACAACGAGTTGCGGTCGTCTACTGTCTACGTCTCCAGTGGAGCAGGTGCAGCTGCAGGAGCAGGAGGTGACCACCCACTTAATTGCTTTGGTGACACGCCCAGCCAAATGGAGCCGCGGTCTTTGGCACACGAGGTATTCTTAGTGGACACTCTGAGCCAATTATTGCATTCCGGTATCCAATGCCCTTCGGCCAAAGGAGCGAACCATTGTTCGCCGCTGAATAGTGTGCCATATGGGACGGTCCTTCGGAAGCAATGTAAGAATGCACGGAGCGCTTTCTGCATGGAAAAGTGCCAGAGAATGTAACCTCAAGAAGGTTAAGAAAGCCTATATCTCATATACCCCGGTTTAGCTGACCTCAATTAATGGCATGGCTCATAATGGCTGGACTCTGACCGAGTGACCGGCAGTTGCACCGGGCCACCAGCGGTCGTAGACGCCGGCCTCTTGCATCGTTATGCAGATTAGGGGTACTGCATGACTCAACCTGAGTGAATGTACAGTGTGCCTCGACTGTAAATTCTTACCACGGTACCACCGGTCAAGAAGCGCGGGAAATGGGAGGAGTATGTGTATTTGTATGCCTCCGTACCTTTGGAATGGCAATGCATAGTTGCATACAGACTAATGCCATTACTCATTTGTCTTACCGTAAAATGCGTAACACCGTGACAGTGACCTTTTGGGCAAATGACTACAAATCTTAGTTATACTTAGTGCTTTTTTTCTAGAAAAAAGGTCATCATCATCATCATTAACCGTGGGCTCATTGCCCGTTGGTGTATAATGCCATCTCCACAGTTTTCTGCCATTCTTTTCTGTTCGTTGCTCTGTGACTAAGATCCTGTAAACTGCTTCCACACCATTCTTCAATATCATCACACCATTCCTTGTGTGGTCTCCCTCTCTTATTGGCACCCTCCATTATTCCAAACATTAGAACTTTGATCTTTCTGTCTTCTTTCATTCTGCATATGTGTCCGAAAAGTTGGAGCTTCCTTTGTTTTACTCTTTCCAGCATGGTTTGTTTGGGCTGAATTCTCCTGTATAGTTCTTCATTTGTGATTTTTTCAACCCATCCGATTCTTAGTATTTTTCTATAACATTTTCTTTCAAAGGCTAGTATTTTTCTTTCCAAGTCTTTGGTGATGGTCCATGTTTCGCATCCATATAAAAAGCTGCTGAAGATACAGGTTTCGAGAATTTTCTTTTTTGTTTCAGTGCGTATTGATTTGCTTTTCCAGATCTTGTCCATTGCCGTCAGTTGATCTAGAGCTCTTGCTGCTCTTCTTGTGACCTCTTGTCTGCATTCTAAGTCATGTGTCATATTGCTTCCAAGATAGGTGAAGTTTTCTACGTTCTCTACTTCTATTCCATTTACTTTAATTTTTCTTTTGATCTCTTTGTCGCCAAACACCATTGTCTTTGTCTTCTCAATGTTTATCGACAGTCCATAGCGCTCAGATTCATTGCTCAGTGTCTGTACTGTGTCTTCATCTTCATCATCTTCAGATCATCTTCATTTCCCTCTAGGATGTCAATATCATCAGCAAACCTAAGGTTGTTAAATGAAAGTCCCTGAACTGTTATGCCTTTTACATGTTCTTTGACTTTGTCCATTGCTCTTTCCAGGTCTGTGATAAAAACCATAGGTGATATGTTATCTCCTTGTCTTGTCCCTCTGCTTGTTTTAAACCATTCCCCAAGTTCTCCGCAGATTTGCACTGCTGATCTTGAGTTATTGCTGATGTCTTTTAACAGTCTAACCAAATTTTGGTCCACTCCATATGACTCGAGTACAGCCCAGGTTATTGTTTGATCTATGGTGTCAAATGCCTTTTGGAAATTCATGAAACAGTTGTAGATTTTCTTGTTTTTCCTTTGTGCTTTTTCAGCCAGTAATTTCAATGCTAGTATCTGTTGCGTTGTGCTTCGGTCTATTCTAAACCCTGCTTGCTCATCAGCCAAGTATTCTTCCATGTGGGTTTTAAGTCTTTCGTTCAGAATGATCATTAGTACTTTTCCAAGGTGGCTTAGCAACAAAAAAAGAGAAAAAAGGTGCCGGAACTCATCTTCGTGTATGATTAAATTCATAAGAAATAAGTTCAAATAACACTTAAATAAATAAAATTAATTTATACGTCATAACACGTGGATTATAGCGCATTAATATCTAACAGATCATAGGCTGTCATCCTTAACCATACTGAACATTTAAAATGAACTCGTGAAGACAATCGACTTTGCACAGCTAGTGGAGGCCTTTGCTACAACAAAAAGTCGTTGGCGACATGTTGAGACAATTTAGACTAACTACCAGTTACGGTGGGTTACCAGTACACTACTAATATTAGGCCTATAAACAGACGACAGGTCGACCGTGCCCCAGTTCTTGTACACTGACTGCACGACTGCAAATTCAATGCAAGTTTATTTGAGTTGAAGTTAATGGCATTTAATTGTTTCATTTTTCAATGACGTTTGTTTTATTTTTACTTCTTTAAGTGACCACGATGGCGCTGGGGGGCCTCCATGGAAATATTTGCACCAGGCCTCCAAAATGTAAATCCGCCTCTGAATTTCCCTTCCCCAAAGGCCTTGAGTCTGTGTAAAATGCTGACTGTCAGTTTAATATATAAATCAAATTTACTAGTTTTAGACAGTCAACCAAATGACGTCGGCAACAGCATAGAACATACCTAAGTTAATTTATTTTAAAGTCGAAATTTAGAGTAGTGCTGCAGGTTGCAAAAACAAAAAGTAGGGATTCAATCATTGAAAGATAATGTAAACACTCAAATGCCAATTGTTTACCATTGTAAACTGTTTTATCAATGACAATTTTGTAGCAGTGCTCATTTAACGGCAAAACCAGTGGTTTAATTTTAATTATTTGAAAATTTAATAATTCTGTTGCTGAGCAAACAAAATTTGCATTAACATTTTTAGCAGCGTTAATTTTTGTATTCACTATTAATTTTTTGACGCGTTAATTTGACAGCCCTAATATGTATGTTGTTTATATATATATATATATATATATATTTAATTATATGTATTTATGTATATATATACACGCATAAAACTGGATAAACACACATAAAACATACACACATAAAACTGGACATAAAACATACACATATAAAACTGGATTTCAGGAACACATTTAACAGCGTGCACAGAGACAGACTGCTCACTGCACTAGCGGACATCCTGCCGGAACTTTCGGCCTAAGGTTGCCTGTCCTATGGGAACCCAAGTATCCTAATATCCTAAAATTTGGCAAATTTCTTCTGACCTCCCAAATGGGCACACAGCAAGGTGACCCATTGGGCCCTCTACTTTTTTGCTTACCACTCCAGCCTATCCTCAGAAAACTGACAGCCACTTTCATTTTGGGGTACCTCGATGACATCACCCTGGGCAGGAACGTAAACAACATCGCAAGCGATGTCGCATTCATCGAGCAGGAATGCGAAGAGCTAGGGTTATCGCTGAACCACTGCAAATGCGAGGTCATATCTAAAGGTCTAATTCCAACAGCAGGCACTTCGCTGGACCTTTTTCAGTGCATAGACCCACAGGACACCATTCTTATTGAGGCCCCTCTATCCATCACGCAGGCATTTGGGTCTCTGATGTCACGCCGCTCCAGCAAGCTAAGTGTAGCACTCAGTCGTTTGCCTCTGATTGCTAAGCAGGATGCTTTAATTTTACTTAGAATGTCCCTCACGTGCTCTAAACTTCTGCACATTTTACGATGCACGCCCTGCTTAGGCCATCCATTGTTAGAAGGCTTTGACGACGCTATGCATAAGGGGCTCGGTCAAATTCTGAATCTGCATCTTTCAGACTGTCAATGGGTACAGGCTACACTTCCCATCAGGGATGGGGACTGTGGATCCGCCGGGTGTCTGCGCTTGCACTGTCTGCCTTTTTGGCTTCAGCTGTGAGCACCCGAAATCTCCAGTTGTCCATTCTCTTGAAGGCAAGTCTGCCTACGGACCCACGTGAGGCTGAGGTCATCGTCCAATGGAGGGAAATGAGCCAAATTGATAATCCAGCATTGGACCCTCTCCACAAGCAGTCCACTTGGGATCACCCACTGATCCTCAGAGAGTTTAATCACCTGCTCCAAACCAACCAACGGCAATGCCATCAGGCACGCCTTAGGGCCGTCTCAGCAGAACACACTGGGGACTGGCTTTATGCACTGCCGATCGCTTCCTGTGGACTGCGTATGGACGACGAAGCAGTGAGAATCGTCGTCGGCCTCTTCCTCAGTGCCAACATCTGTGAAAGGCACATCTGCCTGTGTGGGGAGCAGATGTTGGAAGTTGGATCTCATGGGCTTTCTTGATCACTCAGTCCAGGTCGTGTTCCACGTCACACAATGATCAATGACGTTGTTCACCGTGCGCTATCTCAAGCGGGAAACCCATCTGTCAAAGAACCATCCGGTCTTTCATGATCTCATGGCAGAAGACTGGACACCCTGATCTCGTGGCACGCGGGTTGTAGTCTGATTTTGGATGTAATCGTGGCAGACAAAGTCGCTGCCACCCCCATCTACCCATTACATCTTTGTTGGCAGGCATGGCTGCCGAGGCTGCAGCAGTTCGCAAAAATGCCAAGTACGCAGAACTGACAACAGATTACGTCTTTTTGCCTTTGGCCTTTGAGTCCCTCAGCCCCATCAGTCTAGATGCGCAGCTTTTCATCAAGCAGTCAGGCCATCACATTTCTGAGTCTTCCAGAGACAAAAGGGAAGGAAGCTTTCTATTCCAGCATTTGTCCATGGCCATACAACGCTTCAACACAGTATCTTTTCGAGGAACGTTCTCCATTGCAAACCTCGACTAACCAGACGAGAGTTGACACACACAATAATTTTTGTCTCCAGACAATTTGTGTTTCTCATAAGACCTTCAGGAATTAAGTACAGAGGGCATACAAAATATATATATATATATAGTGCTTTTTTCTAGGATAAAAGGTTTGGGGACACATTTCACATTTGTTTTGTCGTAAGAAGTTATAATTGTATTTGCTCACTGAACACTATAGATATATGAAAGAAACAAACATCTTTTACAAGAAACTAAAAGAAACTCAAAGATTTTATCTATAATATTAAGATCCTTGCTCTGTATGTCTGTTACCTTCAAGCGTTCTGATTGGTTGGCTGTGTGAGCGTTCTGATTGGTTGGCTGTGTGACGTTCTCATTCGTTACCTTCAAGTGTTCTGATTGGTTGGCTGGGTGAGCGTTCTGATTGGTCGTTCTGGAACCTTAGGAAGCGGTTTAACGGCGACGAAGCTTAACGGCGACGCGGCGCTTTAACGGCTTCGCGACGGCGATGCGGTTAATGGCCACGCTGGCTTAACGGCCACGCAAAGCGTTTGACAAAGCGTACATTGCAGCATCATAATGTGTACAACTCGCGAAGCAAATGGCGATGCGAAGTGAACGGCCACGCGAAGTGAATGGCCACGCAAAGTATTTGTGCGCGACGTTGTTAACGCCATAATGTGTTCAACTTGCGGTTTAACGCGACGCAAAGCGAACAGCGACGCCGGTTTAACGCCACCCGCGAAGCGTTTGACGAAGCATACTTTGCAGTGTCAGAGCTTGGCTACGTGGCATATGTACATCATTGAAACGTTGTTCAGCAGCATGAATTCGATGATTGGGTTTTAGTATTATCCTGCACTGCAAGCGAAGCGAGTACGAGCGAAGCGAGTGCGAGCGAAGCGAGCACCTTTCTAGTTTATCATTAAAACTGTCCAGGATAAACGTTGTGCAGAATACTGGTATTAGGCATCGACATCCAGAGTTTTCACCAGTTTTCATCAGACAAATTGTCTTGAGTTCTTTCCTTGCTTTGTGAGCCAAGAGCTGAATATCTGCCTCAAATTAGCCAAGAGTAACGTGCTTTGTACGATCAAAATATGTACGATTAATCTGATAAATAGCAGACAGATGGAAGGAATACGGAAATGAATTGTTTGTAATGTAATGTAATGTAACAAGATATTTGTATAGCGCCTCTTCTGAAAGATCACTCAGAAGCGCTTCCACAGCAAATTACTGTATATTAACAAAGAGATAAGTTTTAAGTCGTTTCAAAAAGAGGGCCATAGAATTAGGAGTTGCTAGGCCACGCATACTGGCGTCAAAAGCATCCAAAGGATAGGGCCAACTGATTCAAAACCTCGCTCAGGAACATGGATGATGGAAGTTCGTGCTTGGGGCACACTGAGAAGACCATTGGTTGTGGACCAAGACATGGAAGGGATAGAGCTAAGGGGATGGAGTAGTCTGAAAGGTAAGATGGAGTGGCACCATAAAGAGAGAGTTTGATGGAGAAATAGAATGTAAAAGTATGGAAGAAATAAACACTCATCCAAATAACAATAAGCAAGACTTTGAACCTCCTCCCCTAAGATCTGAGGTAGAAGAAGCTATGAGAAAACAGCAAACAGAAAAGCAGCAGGGATTGATGATGTCCCTATAGAATTATTAAAACTAGGAAAAGAAGAAGCAGTTGACATAATTCATAAATTGTGTTGTAAAATATGGCAGACTGGAGAATGGCCTAATGACTGGCTAAAATCTAAATTCATTCCAATACCAAAGAAAGGTGAAAGGAAAGAATGCATAAATTATAGAACCATTGCACTGATAACACATACAAGCAAAGTCATGCTTCGAGTAATACTGAATAGAATTGACAAAAAGATGGAGGATGAAGTGGCAGAAGAACAAGCTGGTTTTAGGAAAAAGAGAGGAACTAGAGATCAAATAACCAATTTCAGAATTATTAGGGAAAAGGCAAAAGAATATCAACATCCATTGTACATGTGCTTTGTAGATTATACAAAAGCCTTTGATTCTATCTCTCATGAAAAACTCTGGTATGTCATGCTAGATGTGGAATTTCCAGCGCATCTAGTACATCTTCTAATGAATTTGTATAAAAATAAAAAAGAAGCAATAAAAATCAATGACATAATAACAGACTGGTTTAGAATTAGAAAAGGTGTTAGGCAAGGTTGCATATTATCATCATTCCTATTTAACATCATATCAGAAATGATAATGAGAAATGCTTTGCATGGATTTAAAGGAGGGGTAAAATTAGGTGGAAAAACAATCAACAATTTGAGATATGCTGATGATATTATCTTAATAGCAACATCAGAAGAAGAATTACAACAACTGGTTGACAGAATAAGTTTGGAAAGCAAAAAATATGGCCTACACCTTAATGAAGCTAAACAAAATTCATGACAACAAATGGAAAGAAAATTAAGATTACTGTTAATGAAAAGTATCTTGAAAAGTTTTGACGAATTCACATATCTAGGAGCAATAATCAGCAGTGATGGAAATCTTGAAGTAGAAATAAACTCACGATTAGGAAAAGGCAGAGAAGTAATGAGGAGATTAAAAAGTGTCTGGAAAAGCAACAACATCAGCATGAAAAACAAAGGAAGATTAATGGAATGTATGGCATGGAGCAGGGCTTTTTTGTGCTGAAGCGAGCGGAGCTCCGTGACGCTCCGGAAAATCTGGACTGCGAAGGACTGGTTTTTTGCAAAATTAAATTATTAAATAGAAAATTTAGAACTATATCTATCTATCTATACATTTTTGTATTGTATTGATTATAATCATTATATATATATTTTTTTTTAATGCCCTCGGTACTTCATTCCCGAGGGTCTTATGAGAGAAAAAATTGTCCGGAGACAGAAATTAATGTGTGTTAACTCTCGTCAGGTTCTTCGAGGTCGGCCACGGAAAAAGTTCCTCGAAACGATATGGCGTTGAAGCGCTGTATGGCCATGGACAATATATATATATATATATATATATATATATATATATATATATATATATATATATTAAGGTGCCCGCCAAACCAATGTAAAAATTTGAAGTTGAGAAATGTTAATGTGGTACCCCCTCAACTTGTTACCCCTTATAAGAGCAGCAAAAGTGCAAAATTTCAGCTGTTTATGACAACATTTACTGGTTGCTCAACATGTTGAAAGTTTAGTGAAAAATGCCATTTAGCGAATTTTCTAAAACTTGCTTGTTGTGCACTTGTTGTGCAACTTTTATTGATCAATGCCCAATGTCATTGGCATCTGCTACTTATATATTTGAATATTTTAAAAAATATATGAATATTCTATGATTACCATTTTTGTTTTTTGCAGACAACATTTAAAATAATTATAATTATTAACTGTCAAATTAGCACTGCCACCAGTTAATACTTATAAGCATTAAACTGTAACAAGGGTGCTTTGTTATATTACTTACTTAGACTTAGTTCCTCCTGTTCCCTCTGGAACATTGGGCGACGAGTCTTCTCCAACCTGTACGATCATTGGCAACTCTCTTGCTTTGTTTATCTCTAGCCCCATATCTTTCATGTCTTCAGCAAAAGTGTCTTGCCATGTTATCCTTGGTCTTCCTCTGCCTCTTCTCCCATTCTCTGGTCTCCAGCTCATTGCTTGGGCTGCGGGTCTTGACGGTGGCATTCGTAAGATGTGCCCGATGTATCTGCGTCTGCGCTCGTCTACTATACAATGTAGCGAGTCCATGCCAGTTAGTTGCATCACTTCCTCATTGGGCATGTGATCTTTCCATGTCACTCCTAAGATCTGACGGAGACATCGTCGGTGAAAAACGTCTAATCTCTGTTGAGTTTTCTTCGTCCTCTTCCACGTTTCACTTGCATACAGAGCAGTCGTTATTATGATAGCAGAGTATAGACGCAGCTTGGTACTCTTGTTGATAGAGCTGCACCTCCATATTTTGTTGAGACGTCGAAATACTGCTGACGCCTTCCCAATTCTTACATTTACATCAGGGTCAACATCGCCATTGTTGGAAAGATTGCTGCCAAGATATATGAACGTCTTGATGCGTTCAATTTGGTTTCCATCAACAGTGAGTGGTGTTACTTGTGAGTCTCCATGCACTACCATCTCTTTCGTTTTTTCACAGCTGATTTTTAGCCCAACTTTTGCTCCGTTTTCATAAAGCGCATCTGTCATTTCTTGTAGGATATCCTGTCTTTCACTTATCAAGGTAATGTCATCGGCAAAGTCCAGGTCTGCCAGCCTGTGTTGGCCCCATTTTAAGCCAAAGTTTGGACCATCTATCGACTTCTTCATGATGAAGTCCATAACAATAAGAAACAGGAAAGGTGAAAGGATGCATCCTTGCCTCACGCCAGTCAGAATGTCAAACATCTTTGTGTGACCATTTCTTGTTCTTATGCAGCATGTAGAGTTTCTGTATAATGCCTGGAATATTCTGGTATATTTATCTGGGATGCCATAAATCTTTAGTATTTTCCATAGCGTATCTCGATGTATGCTATCAAAAGCCTTCTTGAAGTCTATGTAATTGATAAACAGAAGCTTCTTCCAGTTCTGGCATTGTTCAATGATGTTCCTTAGTGTTAGGATGTGCTCTGTGCAGGATCTTCCGCTGCGGAATCCAGCTTGTTCCTCACGAAGTGTCTGTTCTATACTTTTCTTTAGTCTGTGCAACAGCACACTACAGAATACTTTGCCAGGTACTGACAGCAGTGTCACTCCACGCCAGTTGTTGCAGTCGCTCAGGGTTCCTTTCTTTGGTAATGGAACAATGACTCCCTGCCTCCACTCCGTCGGAACGTCCTCCGTTTTCCAAATGAGATTGCATAGCTGGGTGAGTTGTATTGCTGTGAGGTCTTTTCCATGTTTCAGTAGTTCAGCCGGAATCTCATCCATCCCGGCTGCTTTGTTGTTCTTTAACCTTTGGATGGCCCTCTGCACTTCCACTTCTTCTATGTTATCAAGAGAGATGTCAATTTGAGGTGGGTCTCCCTCTGTTGTGAGATCAAAGAGTTCTGTGGGTGTTGGCTGGTTCAGAATTTCACTGAAGTATTCAATCCATCGTGCAGACTGTTCTTCTTCTGTTGTAAGTATATCTCCATTTTTGCTCTTTATTGGTATGTTTGAATTGCTGTTTGATCCCGTTAGCTCTTTGACAATTCTGAACAGACTTTTGGAGTCATTTTTTGCAGCCGCTGCTTCTGCTTCCACACCTTTTTTGTCTAACCATTGTCTTTTATCTTTTCTACAGCTCTTTTTGACATCTTTGTCCAACTTTCTATATAGTGTGTTTTTCTGTTGCCATTCTTCCTCGGTTTTGGCAGAGTCTCTTATAGTTTTCACCTTCTGCCTTTCATCTATAATGCTCCACGAACTATCTGTAATCCACTGCTCTTTTCTTGAACCCCTCCTACGACCAATAACTACCTCTGCACTGCTTTTCACCGCTTCCTTGAAGGATTCCCATTTTTCCGCCATGTCTTCTGTGTCTTGTAATATGGCAAATCTGTTCTTCATGTCGATATAGAAGTTCCCTGCAACTGCATCTTCTTTTAGTTTATGTATCGCAAAAGGCCGAGTGGCTTTTTGTGACTTCATCTTTTTCAGACGTATTCGTATTTTTGCCAGCAATAGGTTGTGGTCTGATCCTACATCGGCTCCTCTACATGCACGCACATCCATTAGTGATGACCTCCATCTACCGCTAATGCAGATGTAGTCAATCTCATTTGTTGTTTTGCCATCAGGAGATGTCCACGTTGTTTTGTGTATGTTTTTATGTTGGAAATATGTGTTTCCTACACACAGTCCAACTGTGCTGCACATCATGATCAGCCTTTCACCATTGTCATTTGTTTCAGTGGCAGAACCGTGTGGCCCAATAACCTGTTCCGTTCCATGCCATCTCTGTCCAATCTTAGCATTGTAGTCGCCAATGACAAATTTGATGTCATAGCTTGGTACATTGTCTAGCACTTCCTGCAGTAGCTCGTAAAACTTGTCTTTTTCGTCTTCTTTGGCCATCTCTGTTGGTGCATAGACCTGTATTAGTGTTGCTTTTGTGTGTCTCGTCTGGAATCTGGCTGTGATTATGCGGTCACTCACAGGCTTCCATGCTATCAATGCTCTGCCAGCGGTTTTGTTTAGGATGATGCCAACTCCACGCTGATGCTCCTCTCCGCCAGAGTACAGAATTGTCATTCCTTTGTTGGTGAAGCGACCTTGTCCTGTCCAACGTGTTTCACTTAGTCCTAAGATGTTGAGGTTGTAATCACATACAATTTTCAGCACTTGGTCCATTCTTCCACATTGATATAGCATACGGACGTTCCAAGCGCCGATCCTTGTGATTGTTTTGGCATTGAAGATCTGGTTTATCGGCTGCTGGGCTTCCCTAGGGCTTTCACCCAGCCGCGTCAAAGAGACACTTGTTGCTGAGCACGTCTCTCGACTATTGCTGACGTGATCCTGGTCCGGTGTCACACCTTCGCTTCGCTGCCCGATGTTTCCGGGTTGAAATTTTCTCGTCGTTTCTGTAGCTGTTTGTGTTTTTCGGTGTCGGGTTGCTGGCCCGATGCCCAACCCCCATCTTGGAGGACATGGTTACCATTTCCCACATTTGCTGTCCATTTTCAGGGTTCCTGCTAGGCCTGCCCACCTCACGTAACGCCCAAGGTGGTACTTTGGTGTTAAACACCTTCACCACTGGTGGTATAGCCCTAGCAGGCAATCCCCTACTTGGCCGTTCACCCCCGCACCACGGTGAGGCTGTGGGTTGGATTTGGCGGGGGGCTTTGTTATATACAATTAATTAATTATTTAGCAAATTATCATGTCTTTATTACCAACAACCAGTGTGTACAGTATTGTTTTATGTCACTTATGGTTAATAATATGGGTAATAGTACAAATTTCAGGTTATGTATGAATTGTGTGGTGCAGCTATTATAGCAAGCATATTCTTGGCAAAATATTGTTGTAATATTAGATGAAATTATGGAACGCATTATCACATTTTATATCAGCATTTAATCTGCTTAAAGTAATTAGTTGGTATTCCAGTGAAGTCTGTGATGTCGCTCAGCAATCGTTTCAACCAAACAGCCTCCCGAGCAGCCTCACTTGCAGCAACAATCTCTGCTTCAGTGGTTGAGATAGCTACTGTTGCTTGTCTTTGACTTTGCCAACTAATGGCACCTCCAGAATAAATACAGACAACTCCTGAGGTTAATCTTCCTGTTGCCTTGTCTCCTCCATGATCAGCATCACTGTAGCAAATGAGAGAATTCTTATTTTCATCAGGCTTGTAACTAATTCCATCATCTACAGTACCTCTTAAATGCCAAAATATTCTTTTAACTTGAACAACATCTGAGTTACTTGGATTTTCAAGTTTCCTTGAAACAACACTGACAGCATAGGCAATGTCAGGTCTACTTCCTGCCATAAGGTACATCAGTGCTCCAACTGCTGATCGATATGGACACTTAAAGTACAGTAAAGTAAAGTAAAATCTCGTGGATTTCTATAGCGCCTTGGAAAGCAGCACAACAGTAGCTGCTTATTCTTAGGCGCTCAGCCTCTCTTAAAATAGCTATGGGGAAGGTATATTATCAGCCAGGCAATAGTCAACATCCAAAGGGCAGTGAGGCTAGGTTGTTACAGCTATGGAGGATATGATTTTAGAAAAAGGAAGGATTTAAGCTTAGACCTGAAGACTTGAGAAGATAATGCAGGAATTATAGGAAATGAGAATTCAGATTTTATTGTTTGAAAGTGTCCATGTCTGTGGAGGGAAGCTGGGATCAAGTTCCAAAGTTCAGGTGAGGCGTATGAGAAGGTACGGTTGCAAATTTTCAGGGATGACTGATTCAGTGGGCGTGACAGAGTGAGGTAAGATGATGAACGTGTGGGTCGAGGAGGCTGAGGGGTTAATAGTGATCTAAGGTAGACAGGTTTTGATGACTGAAGTGAGCTATATGTAAGTGTTATTATCTTATATTGGATACGTTCAGTTATTTTAAGCCAATGTATAATCATAATGAAGTGTTTATAATGCAACACATAACAAAAATGACAAGTGAATTGTTTCTAATTTTTAACACATGCTGAAATTAGGCTACAGCGGATCCTTTGTAGCTGCATGCATACAAGGTTATGAATGTTAGTAATTTCACTATCAGTTTTTTTGGTCAGCCCAAACCCACAGTTTATGATGACTAATGCATCTGGAAACATTTCAGAAATTGTCTGGAAAACTCAGGGAATCTTAAAATGTCAATTCTGTAAGCACCCTGATGTAGTACAACTGCTACAATCCAACAAACCTAAGTGAAAAAGTGAGTCACAGATGTCACAGGGAGAAGTAAATCTTAACGATAGAAGTTGATCATAGTTCATAATTCATTAAGTCCTGTTGATTCTTGGAAAAACGAGTTCATAAATTCCATTGTAATCCATAGCATAATTCATTAAGTTATGTTGATTTTGGAAAAAACGAATTCATTAATTCCATTGTAATCCAGTACAGGTGTACATCCATAATGATAAAAGAGAACAAATTAGACTGAAAGTTCTCGTCCATGCAAGTCATCAAGAGAACTTGCTTCATTGAGTTCCTTTGATTCATGGACAAACAGGTTTATAGATTGCATTTTAAGGCAGTACAAAACATAATGATATTATTTTTAATGAAAATCCAAAGACATAAGATGAAATCATTACATTAGTCAGTAGTCTTGAGGTAAAGGATTAATTAATTATAGATAACAAGATCATTAAAGGTAGTAACCTTTGTCGGTTTAGCTGCAATGTCTTTTTGTAGGTATACTTCACCTTTAAATGTCCAACAGGCATGAATCTTTCCGCTTCTAAGTAATAGACGTGACTTAAAGAAGATCTCAGAATTTTGTCAGTCTCTCATTGAAGTATACATTTGGATATGTGCTTGACTTTTTCTTAAGATCTTTAAATCTTTGATATACCTCAAATTTTTTGAGCTGTTTGCAAAGCTAACAATTATTGGTGAGATCATATTATCATTTGTATTCTTCTTTATAAGTAAGCATAGATGGTTTCATTATTATCAACTTGTATATCCAAGTTTTTTTCTTATGTGGTCAGACACTGTTTCTCGTGCTAGATTAGGATTTGATGTAGCTTGATCTTGTTTACTGTTTTACTTGATTTTTAGTCCACAGATCACAAAATCGTTTTGAATTGATTTGGACTCCAAAGAATTGATTCTTTCTTCCAGTTCAAGTATCTTATGTTTATGTGGTGATGTCATTAACAACATCAGCTGCAACCTGACAATTTGCTGATTTTAAGTTGGTTTTAATATCCACTAGTAGTTCATTTAGCTTCAATGATGAGGATATATATATATATATATATATATATATATATATATATATATATGTAATTATGTATATGTTACAGTCAAAGTGTGAAATCAGGCAATGTTGTGAAACTTTTAAAAAATCATAATTCCGTTTCAATCGGGCATACATTGACTGAAATGTTTAGGCATTGTTTAACAATGCCTGAAATTTGCTCAATTTTTTAACACATTTCCTGAAATCTTTATCTGTGATGGAATAGCATAATGATAACTTGGACTTAAGAAGATCTGAGGCTTCGCTGTCAGGGCCATATTAAGGCTGAGGGAGCTGTTCGCTGTATCCCTTAGCTTGAATTGAGGAAGTTTTTTTCATGCCTGTCACAGTTCAACGTTTTTCAGTTTGCTGGAATTTTGAGGCAGTACATCAAACCACTGAAACAGATATTATTTTTAATGATCATACCACAGCCAGTCACAGTACAGCTTCATCGCGAGCTACAACGGTTGAGAACAGAACGGAAACCACTAGTAACCAGCAAGCATCAGATTTCATAGATCACCTGCATGATAGTATAAGTCTCATCGCAAGACGGCTCGAGAAGGTTTAGTGAAGCAAGCTAAACGCAATGGTCTTTTAGTAGAATAGAATTTGCAGCTGGAAAATGTCCAACAATGCATGAATCCCTGTTCCATTAGTTGATCGAGGACGTGACTTTAAAGAATATCATGGGTGTCATTTTGATCGTCTCTGCAAAGTATACATTTGGATAGCTGTTAGAGCTGGTTTCTACAAAGATCTTTAAATCAATTTGATTTGAGCACCCAGATACTGCTTTTGAAGATGTTTGGCAACAGCTAAGATTTCATTGAGGGCTGCTGTTCAGACGAATCAAAGAGTATTATCAGGTTTTGTAAAATGCAATTGTAAGGGTTCAAAAAGTGTGAAACAAATCGTTTAGATGTTTCAAAGCTAAACTGAAATGCAATATAGTTTGCAATTTTTTTTTAAGTTGCTGCAATAAGAACTGTTAAATTTTAGCCCGTTTTATATGACTGCTTTTTCCTTTATTGCATTAGAACCTTATAAAGTTTTAGTTGACTTCATTAATGTTGTAGAACTGTTTTATATGACTGCTTTTTCTTTAGTCGTTAGTATCTTATAATGTTTTTTGAATTCATTCCTTTATTGCATTTGAAGTTTTTACAGTTGTGATAACTTTTTCTATTACTGCCTGTTTTTATTTCATTTGAATCTTAAAGTTTTTGTGGTTATTAAGGTTTCAGAACTGTTTTATGTTACTTATTATGCTATTCCATCACAGATAAAGATTTGCTGAAATTGTGTATAAAATTTGAGCAAATTTCAGGCATTGTTAAACAATGCCTAAACATTTAGCTTCAATGAGTGAGGAAACGGCTTATATATTTATATATATTTCAGGCAATGTCAACATTGCCTGATTTCACACTTTGACTGTAACATATATATATCCTCATCATCCAGCTCCATGGGTGCTCTACCCGTAGAGTTTCGCCATCCATTGTTCCTAGCATGATCCTTTTTGTCTTCTATCCTGCATATGTGCCCAAGGAAGTTCAGTTTTTTCTGTATTAATGTTTGCATGATATTTGTTTTGTTCTTAATTCTTTCTTGTATTGTTGTGCTCTTTATTTTCTGCTGCCATCTGATGTTAAAAATCCTCCGATAGCATTTCACACACGCATTATATTGTATTGTATTTTATTATATTATATTTAGAGCTGCAGATATTAATGATTACCGGGTAATTAATCGATTAATCATTAAAAATTTTAATCGATTAAATTTTTTTAATTGATTAAGTATTTGATTACATTTTTATATTTTTGTCACTTATTTGCTTGAATACCTACTTAGCTTACTATATTTCTATTATTTATATTTGTTCAGACAACAATGGCAAGTAAAGAAAGCAATGCTGCAGTTAAGCATTTAAGGGGAGAGATGAGCAATCACTTTTGTTTTGTTATTAAGCCACCTGCAGACGGCAAAGTAGACAATATGCAGAGTTTCAATGCAAGGAGATCAGCTAGAAGCTATATGTACCAGCAATTATTTTAATAGAAATTAATCGATTAATCGATTTAAAAATTTTCCGATTAATCGAACAAGAAAATGTAATCGTTACCAGCCATAATTATATTATAATATATTATATTGTGTTATATTGCATTATATTATATTTCTACAGATGTCAATGATAACAGTACTGACTGTTTAGCCTTTGAAACTCTGATTCCAAAATCCATTATCCAGAGATACAGCACTTCTGAGTGATCATCGAAGAATTATTTTATGTGGACCTAGTGGAACTGGAAAGACATATCTGGCACAGAAGCTAGCAGAATACCTTGTTGAATGGTATGCTCCTATTCATTTCATTTGTTATACTCTTTTAATTGAATCTAGATAATTTTTTGGATACTAGAAATTAACTGTATTTTCTATTTTCAAATTCACATTTGGCTACCTGCTTGTCATAATTAGTACAAATAATTGTTTTCTATATTCTACAGTAACTACTTATATTACACATTGAAAACTTTTGATTTTGAAAACTTTTGATTTTGATAACTTTTGATTTTGTTAACTCACAATTTTCTCAGCAATTCTGTGGTATTATGACATTAGGTCAGGAAAGAAATTGACTAGAAATTCAATTGCTTTGTTCAATGTTGATCATAAATCAAGCAAAGAATTAAGACAATATTTGTCAAACATTGCTGATCAGTGTGAATGGAATTCAGCAGAAGTTCCAATTGTCATAATTTTGGATAACCTACATTATGTTGCATCATTGGGTGAAGTGTTCAATGGATTCCTTAGTATGAAAAATCAGCAAAGGTGAGATACCATTTATCTGAATAATAATAGTAGTAATAATGATGATGATGATGATGATGATGATGATGATGATGATGATGATGATGATGATCTTAGCACGCTTGGTAACCTCTGCTCTCGCTTCTAGACGGGCAGCGGCGTCTATTTGCTTCCTCAATGCTTTCACCAAAACCCGAGATTATCCATGCCTGAATGGATGGCGGTTCACTCTTTTCCTTGGCCGTCGATTCACCAAAACTGTCTCCCCGCGACTTTACGACAGGCAGGTGTCTGTCTCCTCCCTTGGCTCAGAATTGACTTTTTGGGCACTAATTTGACCTCAGGTAGGCGATTTTCATCACAGCCAAGACTCACCTTCACTGACAGTGCGCTGAGACCCCGCCGTCACAGCGACTTCCAAAGACACAAATACAACTTGCCTTTATTGGTTTATTTTTATTTATTAATAAACCAAGCAACAATGACAACAATGGCTACAGTGGCAACACTGGTAACACGGAAAAAGACGCGTTGACTAGACGCAATCCGGCAGCCACAATAACTAGCACACAGGAAATGCAATCAGTAGTCTTTAATACGTCAGTATGAAACGATAAGCTTTAGCACTTTAAACGGGCTCCAAATACTCGCTTTCAATCGCTGTGCTTTCTTTACTCTATCGCCTCACAGTATAAGCGGCCACAATGAGAAAAGACGATCTCATGACAAAGACTGAAATTTTCAGAGTTTTGAAACTTTTTGACGGGCACTTAGGCGGATTTTTCGTCAGTTGTCTGTATTTTCGCGTAATTGTCGTCAATAGGAAAAACTAAAGGCCTGTCTGAGAGCGTCGATGCTAGCGGTGGTCAGAGGCTTAATCTACGGTTAAGCGACACGGCAATAGCTCCTGCCAGCTGGGCACCGCGTCTCAAGCGAACTTTAGTACAACAGCCGCCTGCGTCCGCCTATTGACGCGGGATACATAATGGCCAATTTTTCAGGGGTTTTCGATTTTTAGAACCAGCCCATGAGGGCGCTCGCCCCTAAAGTCCCTATCTATGCGTATTAGCCGTCAGAAAGTTCAACTTCGGACCCACCTCCCCTAGCGTCGTCAGCAGCGGCGAAAGGCGCCTCACCGCCGGCGATGCGCATCGCCAACAGGCCCTGATATCCGGGTGCCGGTCTTTAGGCGGAATTTTAAACTGTTGAGCCACGTCCGCCTAGGTGCCGTGAAAGCAGGGAACCCAGGCAGCGGCGTCGTCGTTATTGGTGGTAAGCGACCCCGTCTACGGCCCAACCCTTCGCTAATCACCCCTGGTAACCGGGCGCCAGTGTCCAGGCGAATGCAGCGACTACACAGCCGGCCGACCACTGCCACATGCGTCGAACAGCCAGACGCACGGTTCCCAGCGGAAGTCTCGCACCGTGCAGCCTCCGTCTTACATGCGACGATCTTCAGCGGCCAAACTCTCTAGTCGCTGAAGACCAAAGGCTCTCCCAGGAACCTATATCGTTGCCAGTTTCTATAACCTATCTCTCGGTCTTTGGGCGGATGCGGCGATTCTAATAATTTTACCGAAGCCTTAGCGTCTTCTAGCCTAGCGCGTACTTTGTGCGTTTTACATGAATTAAAACTTTATTAATTAATTAAAATTAGTGCAAAATACATTATTATAAATGCTAATTAATTAGATTAAATTATTAACTAACAAGTTTATGCAGTTAAGCGATCTTTAATAATAATTAGGAAATAATAATAATAATAATAATAATAATAATAATAATAATAATTCTATCGCTATCTGTGGCACATGGTCACCACACTACTAGTCAATTGCATACTATCAAGAACTAACTAACTCTTCCTGACCTAGCAGTTACTAACTGATTGTAACAGTCTCAGTAACATTATCACATATTGCTACTGAACTACTAGTTACTAAGTATGTTATTACGACTACTATATATGATTATGTTATAATAGTTATATCATTAGAGTTTTTTGCATTAAGAATTTGTTAATTTTATTGACAAGATTTTTAAACAAATACATGCGGCCCTTTGAACAATTTTGATTTCCATGAGGCCCTCTGCACTAAAAAGGTTGCCCACCCCTGACCTAAGGCACAAGGCCAAGTAAAAGTCCAAGCACTCTTTGTCCAAGACCAAAGCCAAAGCCAAGCACTTTACATTCAAACACAAGTACAAGCAAGCACAAGTACATGTTCAAATAATCAACCTTTTCACTTAGGTTCAAAATTACCGCACCTTTCAACTAACTTTGTTAGCAACAGAATCGGGTAAAACTTGAACTTTGTAAGTTTTTACAATACTTCTAAATAATGCACACAAAGTTTGTACCATTTGTAGTAGCTACAACTACAATAGTCAATACATTAGTCCGGCCCACTTCGGGGTACCGCAGGGATCGGTCCTTGGACCGCTGCTATTCGTCCTCTATGTCGCTGGCTACGAGTCAGGATACTTAACTGTATCTCTGCGGTAAACCAATGGACTGCAGTGAATAGATTAGCCTTGAATCCCGATAAGACTGAGCTCCTCTGGGTTAGCACCCCCAGGAGGGTGTGCATGATTCCCCGGATCCAGTTCTTGATCGAGGGCACCGAGGTTGCCCCAGTTAAGGAATTGCACTTATTGGGAGTCACCCTGGATGAATCACTGACGCTCACTGGTCACATTAGCAACGTGACAAGGTCATGCTACTATCATCTTCGAAAGATCGTGAAGATCCGTCGCTACCTCACAATCGATGCTACGATACAACTAGTCAGGGCGTCCATCTTATCACAACTAGACTATTGCAATAGTATTCTGCTTGGGCTCCCGGATTGTCAAGTGGAATGAGCACGTAACACCTATACTGAGAGACCGGCTTCACTGGCTGCGGATCCCGCAAAGGATCAAGTACAAACGATGCTGGCTTACGTATTGAATGCTCCGTGATCCCACCTGCCCGGACTATCTAACGGCGCTGATACGCATGCCTACGACGACCGAGATGCGTTCACGACTCCGATGCGTTCACGACTCCAATCGAGCGGCCGAGCTCGGCTGTTCATACCACCTCCGGCCAAGACTGCGATATTCGGGGAGAGATCGGTGTCTCGCGGGAATCCGGCTCTGTGGAACGCACTGCCGGATGACGTGACAGAAGTGACTTCTCCTGAAATGTTCGCCAGAATACTCAAAACACACTTGTTTAATATTTCGTACAGATGAGATATTTTATTTGCTGTAAATTGCTCTTGATTTTGACATTTTGTCATGCATACTGTGCTATATAAGTTGTCAGTTATGAATGAATGAATGAATGAATACAGACCAAATCTTCAGTGCCTGTCAATCACTACACTTATAGCAGCTATTTGTCCAGAAAATTTGCATTGCACTTCAAATAAACGAGCCTTTCCAGTAACATATCAGTCGTACGAACACGATATGGTCTCATTATCTGTGAGAGCACAGGGGCTGAACTAGCTGGTGAACAGAAGATGCTCGAAAACAGTGGTGTAAGATAATGAGAACTGTTTCATCACAAACAGTTGCTGCAGATTTATGTCTTCAACAGAGAAATCAGAAGAATTAATTTTTTGCAGGTAACATGTGAGCTGTGACTCTGTCCTGTGTGGTTTCCCTGGTTATTTCCTCGGGAGGGCATTTCAAATTATGGGATTCACCCTCGAGACGGATCTGTTCCCAAATTTAGCTGTCTTGGATGGAGGGGGCAACTAGCTGAATTTGGCAACTGATTGGAAGCAGTTAAACTGTCTGGCTGGTAAGCTGAGTATTACACTGTTACAGTAATACACGCATATCAGGATAAGAGCTGGGACTACTAGGAAATAATGAATAAATACACAGTATCCAAAAGGGTTGACTTCCAATGCGCTCATTTACAGTAAGAATTATTCATTCACAGACTAATTGTCAAACACGACATGCTTTATTTCTCACTTATTTCAATTCAACCTGGTCCAATGAATAATGACCCTTACTTTTTATACGTTGTTGTAACACCAGGTGTGCTAACGAGCTTCTGTTGACATGACGTGCACTTAGCTATCCATTTGCCTCCCAAAGCTGTGAAACCTTGATATGCAAATTTAATAACACGAGGCACAGTACTGTAGTACTAGGCGCATTGCTGTCAGGAGTCATAACGCTTGAGAATTCTACTTTCATGTTTGACTTTTCAGTGCCTGACAGTGACTCGTCGCTGTCACTCATTCCTACTCTAATAACTCTATTGACTAAATAAGTGACTCACACGTTTATTGTTAGTAATTTGTTACTTTATTCTACTTCTTTATATGATGCAAGTGCAAGTAAAACAAAACAAACAAAGAATACTAAGTCTCATTAGTGGGAAAATTAATAGCATCCCAGTAAGTAAGTAAGTAAGTAAGTAAGTAAGGCACGATCGTAAAAATGACGCCTGATCCAGACTGCAGTAATACTGACCCAAAGACATTTACTTATTTACTCTTGTTAACAAGCACCTAAGGCACAAGGCCAAGCACTCATAGTCCAAGGCCAAGCACAAGTACTTGCTTTTTGGTACTTAAGCACAGTACAAGTCCAAGCACAAGACCAAGCACTAACAAGCCTGTCTACTGTACTGGAAAAGTCAAAGGCAAAAGAGAAAGAGGAAGACAAATAATTAATGACATACATCGGCAGTCTACTGACCGAAATAAAAGAAGTAAATACAAAATTAAAACTCATACAAATTATGGAATAACAGAGAGAAATGGAAGCCACAGTCGCCAACATCGAAAGACATTGCCCTGGATAATAATAATAATAATAATAATAATAATAATAATAATAATAATAATAATAATAATAATAACAATAATGACAATAATAACTGGAATTTAAATGATTTAGAAGGCTTTCTCTTGTGTGCAAAATCACCATTGCTCATACAGCCCTCTATTCCAACTTCTGTTTTTCTGCTACAGCTGTTATCCTTGATTCTACAAAGAATAAACAAATCACAGTATACAATGCCAAACAGCACACATATTAAATTTCAATTCTTCAAAATTTTATAGATTATAAATAAAATTAACATTGAAATGGCTAATGCGATATCCCATTGTACTTAGGTTTACTGTTGAAAGCCTTAAATTCTTCACATTAGTTGTCATAAAATGGTTGTATTGATGCTTTAAGTTATATATATATATATATATATATGTATATATATATGTATAACCGACAGTGGGCTCACGACAGGGTGACCCAATATCACCATTGCTATTTTTACTCATGTTAGAGCGAGCAATGGAGACACTAGAAGAGGAAGAGGAGGGAGGAATAAACATCCAGGGGAAGACGCTGAAAGATTTGCGATTTGCTGACGACGTTGATCTCATGTCCTTCACGCAAAGTGGACTACAAAAGATGTTTAATACATTAAATGAAGAGAGTAAAAGGTTAGGTCTGGAAATCAATGTCAAAAAGACAAAAGTCATGGTGGCAGGTAGAGTGGAGGAGCCGGTGGTAATCACCTTAGACAGCACCCAGTTGGAAACGGTTGAGCAGTTTGTATATCTGGGAAGCATGGTGCGTGCAGATGGGAATTGTAGTCAGGAGATCAGGAGGAGGATTGGTCTGGCCAGCTCAGCATTGGGTCGCCTTGGCAAACTATGGAGCTCTGGAAAGATCTCCTTCAAGACAAAGCTCCAACTTTTACGAGTCTGTGTCTTCTCTGTGCTCCTTTATAGAGGTGAGACCTGGACACTGAAAAAAAATGACTGCAGGCGACTCCTGGCTTTCTAAATGCGATGCTACCGACGGCTTCTTAAGATATGGTGGGGAATGAAAATCACGAATGAAGAAGTAAGGAGAAGAATCAGGATCGACAGTGATGTGATAAACACAATCAAAGAAAGGAAGCTCCAGATGTTTGGTCATGTCAGTTGCAATGGAGGGAACAATGGAGGGAACAATGGAGGGAACAATGGAGGGAACACACCCTCCTGGAAGGCCCAGAAGACGATGGTTCAACGACATCAGAGAGTAGACGGGATTAAATCTTGGAGAGGCAATACATGCGGCGCAAGACCGCGAAAATTGGAAAAGAATCGTTCAGCATGCTACTGGTCTCGACGGTTCCTGAGGGGACTATGAGCTGATGATGATGATGATGATGATGATGATGATATGTATAACTTAAAGCATCAATATATATATATATATGTTATATATATAGCTGTGTTCAGCTATCAACTTTTCCGTGACATCTCTCCAAATTTCTCTGCCCTTTGCTATTTCTTCTAAAGTCATTCAGTGTCTTCCGTCATTTTTTCCGTTGAGATTCAGTCCTGCCATGTGCAGATCCTCTTCCAATCTGACCACCCATTGTCTTTTTGATCTTCCTTTAGATCTTCTCCCCTCTGGTTTGTAGTTGAAAATTCTATATGTCCTGGCTTTAGAGATGTTCCCAACCCAAGGTATGGGTGAACTGAAGTCCTCAACAGCAATGATGGTATCCTCTAGTTATAAAGAAGGCAGGCATCAAAGGCAGAAGCAGGCAGAGCAGGCAGGTATGCTTAGAGGGCGGGTATTGACCGGATAGAACACACTACGGCCAACCAGATACACCAGGAAAGGAATGGTCACCGACTGGCGAACGAAACGACCACAAATCTACATGATATTGCAAACCAAAGATAATCATACTGGCCCGAACATCGCCCAGGATATAAAGGGCCATGCTGATCGCCGATGCACTCTGGCGACAGTGTTAAGTGAAAGATGCTGTGCAGGCTTCACTACACGTTTGGCATCTCTGGACAGCCTCTCAACTGGATTGCATCGTACCTCACTCGCCACACTCAGACAGTGCGCATTGGTAGCAACAGTCGTCGACAGAGTGCTGTGAATTTGGAGTCCCACAAGGCTCAGTACTCAGACCACTGCTATTCACACTGTATGTTGCACCAGTGACACAAATTGCATCTTCATCCGGAGTGAACATAGCACAGTGTGCCGATGACACACAATTATACATTGCGCTCATTAACAACAAAGCAATGTTGACTCTGGACAACTGTTTTCATTCTGTTCACCTCTGGCTTGATGTTAATGGATTGTCGCTGAATCCATACAAGACGGAAGCCATTGTCGTCGGAACTAGCTCGCGGCAACTCATGAACGACAGGATATCATCCGTTGTGATAGGCACCCATTGCATTCAAACAAAAAGCAACATTCGTAGTCTGGGTGTAACCATTGACGACACATTATCATTTGATGACCATGTTGACACAATCTGCAAGTCAACATACTTTCACATGCGGGCTCTAAGGCACATCCGTAACAGCATCGATTTTTAAACAGCTGCCTCAAATAGCCTGCTCCATGGTCAGCAGTATAATAGACTACTGCAACTCTGTACTTTACAGCACCTCGGGAAAAAACTTACAGAAGCTGCAACGGGTACAGAACTCACTGGCCAGGACTGTTTGTAAAGTGTGCCGAACAGAACACATCACACCGATCCTTGCTCGTCTCCATTGTCTTACCATTGTCTATCATACCGCATTCAGTACAAGATCACGCTAATCACCTTCAAGACAACAACAACACAACAACCCAGCTACCTGGCAGACGTCATCCAGTTGCAGGAACAGTCTCGACTACTGAGATCACGAGGTGCTAATAAACTGACACAGCGGCACACTCGCCTTTCTCTCACCGATCGTTCCTTTGCCAACACTGCTCCATCTGTTTGGAACAATCTACCGAAATCTGTCACTTCGGACTTAACTGTTTCGCTGATTGTTTTTAAACGCCAACTGAAAACTGTACTCTGCAGTTTGGCCTACACTGTTTAGGTCACGTGACTCACCCCACACTTATGATTCTTCACTTAGTGAATGACTTAATGTGCATTAACAACCATGTAATAATAATAATAAAGAAGAGGCAAAATTCAACATCTGATCATAGATAAGGAGAAAGTGGCGAGAAGCAATTTAATCTCAGCCAAAAAAGAAAGAAAGAGTAGGACATTGGAATGTATGCACAGTGTATAGCACTAGGAAATCCTTTTGTCTGATGAAAGAACTCAAGAGACTAAACATCAAGATATGCGGAATAAGTGAGACCCTTTGGGTAGGCTGTGGGAGAATGATGATTAATGGATAACAATATGGTACTGTGGAACTGAGTCAGAAGTTCACAAACACGGAGTGGCAATTGCTCTAGAGTCATGTTTCACGAGGTCAGTTACTGATGTGATTTTTCTTAGTGACTGACTAATTAAAATCTGAATGAGGTGCAAGAATGTTGACATCACCATAATTGAGGCATATGCACCTACAGAAGGAGGTTCGGATGAAAAGGACAAATTCTACAGCAACTTGCAACATCTGATAGACAAACACCAAGACATGACCTTATCTTGCTCCTAGGAGATTTCAATCCAAAAGTTGGGAATAATTTTGGAGTATCGGGAAAAATTACTGGAAAGCATGGAGTACAAGAGGATGAAAACGACAACGACACCAGATTACTTGAATTATGCAGCAACAACAATTTGTGCATAACCAACACTCAATTTATGCAAAAAAATGTGTAGAAAACTCACATGGACCTTTCCAGATAGCAAAAACTGAAAACTTTATAGACTATATCATCACTAGAGAAGAGTGGCTAACATCGGTGAGAAAGACAAGAGTATACAGATCTGCAAAAATTAATTCAGTTCACCACCTTGTTGTGTCCAAGATAAAAGTTAAACCAAGTGTGAAAAAAGTGCCAAGGAAAAGGCACTTCGATACGGAAAAATTATATCAAATGGATGTACAAAATAAATTTCAAATCAAAATCCAAAACAGATTTGAAGCGCTAACAAACCAGACAGATAATGACATTGATCCGGAAATAGAAAGGGAAAGTTTCAAGACAGAAATTAACAAAGTGGCAGAGGAGGAACTAGGATACAGAAAGATAGGGGAAAAGAAAGTAAAGTAAAGTAAAATCTTGTGGATTTCTATAGCGCCTTGGAAAGCAGCACAACAGTAGCTGCTTATACTTATTCTTTCTTGAAATAGCTATGGGAAAGGTTTATGATCAGCCAGGCAATAGTCAACATCCAAAGGGCAGTGAGGCTAGGTTGTTACAGCTATGGAGGAAATGATTTCAGAAAAAGGAAGGATTTAAGCTTAGACCTGAAGACTTGAGGAGATAATGCAGGAATTATAGCAAATGGGGACTCAGATTTTATTGTTTGAAAGTGTCCAAGTGTGCGAAGGGAAGCTGGGATCGAGTTCCAAAGTTCGAGTGCAGCCTATGAGAAGGCACGGTTGCAAATTTTCAGGGATGACTGATTCAGTGGGCGTGACAGAGTGAGATGAGATGACGAACGTGTGAGTCGAGGAGGCTGAGGGGTTAATAGGGATCTAAGGTAGACAGGTTTTGATGACTGAAGTGAGCTATTTGTAAGTGTTATTATCTTATATTGGATACGTTCTGTTATTTTAAGCCAATGTAATGATTTTAGTATGGGTGAAATATGGATAAAAAGAACTGGATATCTGAAGAAACTGAAGAATTGCAGGCAGAAATAAGAAAATCAAAAGAAGCAGCTATGAATCCTGGTAAAAATGGAATTGAAAAGATGACGGAACTAAATGAAGTAAAAAAACAGCTTAAGAAAAGATTAACACAAAGAAGACATGATAAACATGTTAGAAGAGACGATAAATGAGATGGAAGATGCTTACAAAGAAAAGATAGCAAAAACGACTTTGCAAATGAAAACAAACTCAGTGGAGGCACAATCACAAAGATAATAAACATAATATAATATAATAATATAATATAACAAGGTTTAAAGTGGTTCAGTATGGACTGTGCTGTGTGAGAACCACTGTTGTTAGAATCATCTAAGGATAGACATGGAAATGGAAACAACATTTTGATGAGCTTGTTGGAGGCTCGGAGTGTTATGTTGTCATATAAATGAGAATTCGGTTGATTTTGTATAAAAGTATATTCTTTAATAACATATCAGTCCAAAACATCAACGGAAGAGGAAGAGCATAACCCAAAGACTACAAATCTACATGTATGAAGTAAGTAATCAGATCACACCCATAACCTATCCTCCCCTTACAGTTATGATTTTTAAGGAGAAAAAAAATCATACATTTGAGTAAACGTCAAAATACAACCCCATCTCAAAATACACATAATGACCAAAAAAATTTGAAAAAATTGTTAACACACAAATAATATAGTACCTAACAAAAAATCCAACTAAACCTCAGCTACCCTGCTTAACAAATCAGGTAACACATTTTTCTTTCCTGCTGTATGCCTAATTTCCAAATAATATTGATTCAATTCCAGACTCCCACCTTAACAAACATTGATTGAAATTAGACATTTATTTATTTATTTATTTATTTCAAGACAATTTCTATAGCGCCGTGCACTAGGTTAAGGCCTACGACAAGGGCGCTGCACACACATAGTCAACCATAACCTAAACTAAAAAGGTGCGTCTTTAGTTCTCTCAGGAACAGTCCAGCAGAGTTGGCCTCAGTCACTGCGGTCGGCAAGGCATTCCAAAGCAATGGGTTCCCGCGAGAAGGACCTGTCTCGAACCGAAGTCTGTGACGGAGGCGGAACGAGCAGTAGGACACGATGGCGGAGCGGCGCCGACCTCCGTGCGTTCGGCGTTGATCTTAGGACCAGCTCAGCCAGGTACTGTGGACAGTGCGGGTCATTTAACGCTCGGAAGGTGAGCCAGCAGCGCTTATGGATAATGCGCCCGGGCTCGAAGCCAGTGCAGCTGATCACGCAGTAGGGGGTCACGTGGGCTCCCCAGGGGCTGCTAAAGACAACCCGAGCAGCTGTATTGAGCACGGATTGCAGACGATTCAACTTTCCATCGGGAGGCCCAGCAACACGCTGTTGCAATAGTCCAGCCTGGGCAGAACAAGGGCGCGCACAAGGTGCACTGCCCGCTGATCGGAAGATGCCGGCGCACTGACCTAATCCTCCGTAGGTGGTAGTAACATCCGCGGACAACATTACCGATATGTTCCTCGAACGACAACGTCTCATCGAGTAGTACTCCCAGGAGTCGTAGGCACTTTGAGGGGACGACGGTCACATCACCCAGCATGAACGGTAAATGGCTCAGGAGATGCTTCCTCCTGGGGGTGCACATCCACAGGAACTCGGTCTTGGCCGGGTTAAGGGCCAAGCGGTTCTCCTCCGTCCCACATGATGATCGCCGTGATGCAATCGAGGAAGCAAAGTTTAAGTCTTTCCATGTTGGCAGGCAGACAGGAAGAATACAGTTGCACGTCATCCGCGTAGCCGTGCATGGTCAGTCGAACGCGATAGCGATTTTCATCAAACCCGCTATGAAGAGAATGAACAGCAGAGGGCCGAGAACCGACCCTCGCGGAACACCATGCTGAACAATTCGCTTTTCCCGACGTTTGACCGCTGCACCGGACTGATTGCGTCCTATCACTGAGGTAGCTCTCGAACCAGCTGAGGACCTGACCCCTGAGGCCGTATGAATTCTCCAGCCGCTGGATAAGAATCTGGTGATCCACCGTATCAAACGCAGCGGAGAGGTCAAGAAGGCAGAGGAGAGCCACCCTGCCATTCGCAACCGCATCCACAACGTCATTGAATATCCTCAGCACGGCGGTTTCAGTGGAATGCCCACGGCGATACGCTGATTGATCACGAGGCATCAGTCCGTTAGCGTCTAAAAATTCGATCAGCCGCTTGCTGACAATCCTCTCCAGAAGCTTGGAAAGGAATGGCAGGTTTGACACTGGTCGGTAGTTTGACGTTTCTTGAGGGTCAAGTCCTGGCTGTTTCAGTAGTGGCGTGACCGTTGCATGTTTCCACTTCGACGGAACTTCGCAAGTCTCTAAGGAGGCGATCATGAGCGCTTTCAGAAACGGGGCTAGGACCTCCGCCGAGTCCTTTAGCAACCACATCGGCAGAGGGTCTGCAGAGCACTGTTTATTCGGACACACACGCACTTCGGGCACACTCCTCCGTCGGTGCCCGAAACGCCATGAGATGCGGCCCATCGTAGGCCTCGAAGGTTGCCGGTCCCGCAGACGCCGTCCTCTCCCGTATTCCTTCAATCTTTCCATCAATGTACCGATGGTACTCTTCCGGGCTGAACGCAGGACAGGGAGCCATCGCAGGAGTGCACTTTACCAGTAGGGCGTTCAGCGTCTTCCAGGTCTCCTTCGAGTCGGACTCCCTGGTGAGCAGCAACTGCTTCCAGTATTCCCTACCTTTCAATCTTACAAGGGACCTCCTTGCTTTGAGGGTAGTCCTCCAGGCCGCAAGAGCCACAGCCTCGTTGGCTGAGCCCCTGGACCTATCATAGGCCCTCTCAGCTCTCCGCGCCTCCCGACGCGCCAGACGGCACTCATTGTCGTAAAAAGGGCAGAAATTCCTGACCCTGACTGTCTTCTCGACCACCGGTGCCAAGTCATCCAGGATGCCATTGATCACCGTGTCATAGCACTCCGCAAGATCAGAGGCGGACTTTCCAGGAGCAACCGGCAAGCAAAGCGTCGACTCCTCAAGACGAGTGACGAACAGATCGCGTTTGAAGCCACTCCAGTCCCTCCTCTTAACCGCCTTGTACTCCGGAGGAGGGCGCACCGTCCGTGTTGACCAGCGCACCAGCAGGTGGTCAGACAGCCCAGTCTCGTCAACCGTGATTCGGCAGGGTTCCGAGTCCCCCGATCCGATGACTACATCCAGGAGGCCACCCAGGACGTGGGTCGGTTCAGTCACTCGCTGCACCAGGTCAAACTCATTTAGACTCTGGAGAAGTTTCCTACTGGCCACGTCATCTGGCCTTTCCAGGTGGACGTTCAGGTCCCCCACCACATAGAACTGGCATTTGTAGGTCGCCAACGACTCAAGGAGTGATGCAAATTCTGCAAAAAAACTGCTCACACGTGTTTCGAGACCCTGGGCGATAGATTGCTACTAGAATGAAGGGTCCAAACGCCCCTCCAACCCGGCAGCACAGGTGCTCGAAACATACTAGAAACATACTAGAAACATACTAGAAACATACTAGACATACTAGACATACTAGAAACGATTGTAATGGAGCATGATCAGTGTAAGTTACCACAGAATTAGAACCAAAATAAACTGAAAACATTCAAACAGCCAAAAGTAAAGAAAACGCTTCCTTCTCTACAATAGAATAATTAATTTGATGCTTATTCAACTTTCTACTAAAGTAACATACTGGATGCTTGACTTCATTGTAAATTTGAAACAAACGCCCTCCAACACAATACAAAGAAGTATCCACTGCTAAATAACATTTTCTCTCATAATCATTCATTCATAAGTTCATTACAGGGTGCAACTAAGACTAATGTGCCTCGGCTGATTCACTAAACAAGTATGTTTTTAGGCGTGAAAGAAATGTTGATCACGATTGAGTTTCATCCCGCAACGATGACGGTAGAGCATTCCAGAATGCAGAGGCAAGCGCTCGGAACGAGCAATCTCCGATCCTGGTATGAGTACAAGGAGCCCAGAGGATCCGAGTCGAGTTGGACCGTGTGTTAGTTGATCGATTTCAGGAGGACGCAAAATTGGTCTTGAAGCCAGTGTGGTTTCAGTTAACTGTAACTGAAACTGAAATATCAGTTAACTGAAAAATAACCAATCAGTTAACTGAAACTGAAACTGAAAAATACCAATAACTATAACTGGAACTGAAAAATAAAGAACTGAAATGGTCAAAATAACTGAAAAATAAATGACAAACTTAAGAAGTCAAACACCCAAAGAAAAGACCTTCCAGTCAACACATTGAAAAATCAGGGGTAATCTGTGCAGTTTAACTAGGGATGCAGGATATTTGCAATGCTGTAGCAATAACACCATGCAACAAGAGCTTAAAATTAAAGAGTAGAGTTATTGCGTAATAAGAAAAAGCATCGAAATTTCATTAATGTGTTCAATGGTAATTAACTGAAAATAACTTAAAAATAACTGAAACTGAAACTAAAAAATGACAATAACTTGAACTGAAACTATAACTGGATAATAATTCAAATAGCTTTAACTGTAACTGAAACTGAAAAATAATCAAGAACTGAAACCACACTGCTTGAAGCCAATCTTGACTTTAACTCAGCAAATGATTTTGCCGCCCTCTCAGACCATTCAAAACTCTTATTCTTCTTCAACATTTCAGTTAAAGGCAAAGTTAACTCAGAATAATGCAGCAAAGATCTACGATAAAACCCTGCAAAACCTAACCACGATAAAACTTGTTTCTTGTTCTTGGGCCTGGGAAAATTCAACAGTACATCAATTTTTGCTTTCAAAGGTTGCACCGAATTTAACCCCAAATGATGTCCAAGGAAATCCACTTCAGCATTATCAAAAAACATTTCTTGGGATTTAAAGTCAACCCAGCAGATTTTATTCTAGTCAAGATTTCAGTAAGATGTTTTGCATGATCCAACCAAGACCCACTGAACACAATCAAATCATTAAAAAAACATCGCAAAAATCTTGAATTCCTTTAACCAAAATTCTACCTAATTTAGCAAAAGTAGCAGGATCCCCCTTTAAACTAAAACTCATATACATCCAGTGATAATGACCATTAGGAAGCATAAAACCAGTTAAAGGAACAGACTCTGCATCTAGCTCCACCTGCCAGAAACCTCTGGAAAGGTCGAGTTTTGACATAAACTTCGCTTTACCCACTTTATCAATTAAATCTTAAACACGAGGCATTGGAAAAGAATCATCGCAAGTAATAGCATTCAAACAACGAAAACCAGTGCATAAATGATCAGAACCATCTGGCTTCTTAACTACAACAATAGGTGCAGCCCACTCCGAGCTTGACTCTTCAATAATTCTCAACTTCAATAGTTCCGAAATTTCCTCCTCAACTCTTTTCAATTTATCAGAACAAGACATATCCAAATATACTAGTCAAAATACCAAGCACGAACCTAGAGAAATCTACAAAAGACTTATTTAAAACAGAAATAGAACAAGCAATAAAAGAACCAAAAAGAAATAAAGCACCAGGAATTGACAATTATTATTATTATCTTTGATAATTTATATAACGCTATGCCCAAGGTGATGCCTAAGTCAAGAGTGCTTCACACCTAACAATCGTACGATGTTCTAAACAAATGCGTCTTAACCCCTTGACTGCGTTGCGGCAATATATACGCTGTTGCGACCGGTTAATTTTTAATATGCGCGTAAACTGTTGCTAACAAAACAGTTGCTAACAAATATAGCATATATAACACATATAACATATATACAACACATATAACATATGTAACATATATATAACACATATAACATATATATAACATATATATAACATATATATAACACATATAACATATATAATATAACATATATGTATATGTTATATATGTTATATGTGTTATATATATATGTTATATATGTTATATATATGTTATATATGTTGTATGTGTTATATATGTGTTATATATGTGTTATATATGTGTTATATATGTTATATATATAACATATATAACACATATAGTTATATATGTTATATATGTGTGTGTTATATATGTTTATATATATAACATATATAACATATAGGTTATATATATATATGAGTGCAATATATATGTTACATATATAACATATATAACATAATATTGCTATTTGCTAACAAATATAACTAAATCGAAACAAAATGCAGTTATCAAAAAGTTTTTAAAAAGTTAACGCTATTTTTTCACGCCAACTGGCTTACTGAAAATGGCAGAAAAGTCACTGCCAATATTTAATTTGTGTATGATAGGACTGGAAACAGTCAACTTATCCGACAAACTGCTGCTTGATTATCCTGCTTACATCCAGACACTCCCCTTTTCCCGCCCTTGATAGTGTCACTGATGTCACGTGACTTCCATCCAGGCATCAGCTACTCAGCAACAAAAATATCTATTCACTACTGCGGTCATTAGGCAATTCAATACTGCGGACATAGACCATTACAGTATAGCACAATGGGAATACATACTACTATATGACGACGCTCGTCGTCACGCCGCAACGGCGAAAAGAAATTTATGACGACACTTGTCGTCACGACGCAGAACTGGGCGCTAGTGTTCGAGTTAGTAACGTAGTCAGGGAGACCATTCCAGAGAATTGGATTCTCCCGCGTAGCTGATCTTTCACCAAGCTTAGGCGTCTTTAACGGAGGCGTGAAAACCAGTATAACACGATGGCTTGACCAGCGCCCGACTGTCTGCAGGCATGAGGTGATGTCGTACGAATGCATTTCATGAGCTACTAAATAAGATATACTAAGACACTGTGCCAGAAGACTGGAGTAGAGGAATTACTATACCTACCGGTATATACAAGAAAAAAGGAGATAAAACGGGCTGCAACAATTATTGAGGAATTACACTCCTGAGCATCCCAGGGAAGGTCTTATCTAAAGTACTCCAGAGGAGAATAAGTGCATATGTGGAAGAAGTGCTTGGGGAGGAGCAAGCAGTATTTCGACCAGGAAGAAGCACAGTTGACCAACTATTTACTATTAGACAAATCTTGGAAAAATATATTGAGACTAACAATACTTGCTACATTAACTTTATTGACTACAAACAAGCTTTTGATTCAATGTGGCACGATGGGCTGTGAAAAGCAATTAGAAATTTTGGAATTGAAGAAAAATTAATAAACCTGATCCGAACGGTTTATAGAAAAGCAGAAAACGCTGTGAGGGTGGAACATGAACTAACAGAATGGTTCAGGACAGAAGTAGGAACAATACAGGGATGTTTTCTTTCACCAATGCTGCTTATCATAATTCTTGAGGCCATTTACATTTTAGCAACGAAAGACTTAAACATTGGTGTAAAGTGCTATGGAGAAAATATTTATAATCTAAAGTTTGCAGATGATGTCACCTTGCTTGCAGAATCCAGGAAAGATCTACAAAAACTGACAGACAAAGTCAGTATCACAAGCCAAAGATTCGGCCTCACAATAAACGCAGCAAAATCTAGAACCATGGTGGTCAGCAAAACAGGAGAAAGGAAGATGTGATTAAATCTAGAAAGTACAGAAATTTAACAGGTCAAAAGCCTTATGTACAGTATGTAGGAGGACAAATAACAAGCAATGGAAGCCACCAAGAAGACATCAAACTGAAAATAGCGAAAGGATTACAAACAATGGGAAGACTGAAACACATCTGGAACTCTAAAGAAATTAAAATTAGCACCAAAAGCCAAATCTACAACACTGTTGTCATTCCTCAAATACTATATGGGTCTGAAACCTAGGTGACAAAAAGAGAAGATGAAGAAAGACTACTTGTTGCAGAAATGAGCTTCCTAAGAAGAATTCTTGGAGTTAGCAGACTTCAAAAACTTAGAAATGAAGATATATGGCAGCAGATTGGGCTAAAGAATACCATCATGGACAAACTCAGAAAAAGGAGGCTAACATGGTATGGACATGTTAACAGGATGGAAGGCTCGAGACTTCCCAAAAAAGCACTCTACACATACAAGGAAGGCAAAAAAGGAAGAGGCATGCCTAGAAAAAAATGGATAGACAACATAAAAGAAGATTTCAAAGAAAGACAACTGACAATTGTAGAAGGAAGAAAACTAACATTTGACAAAAAAGCCTGGAAATGTTTTCTGACTAGCTATTGCCACTAATGAGTTGGCAGAGAACAATTATGATGATGATATATGTTTATGGCACTGGACAACTTCTATAGCGCCGTAGCATAGCGACGGCCAAAGTCAAAGGCACTGTCGACAAAGCTGACAAATCAACATGGAACGGAAGATGTTGGTCTTGAGGGAAAATCCGCTCAGTTGGAATGAAAGAGGTCGCTGCCATGTCGAAATCGGGCAGTGAGCCCTTCAGAAGGCGGTCTTCCGCAAGAAGACGTTCTGTCGAAGAGTCAGCGAAATGCAGAAACGATGTTGAAGGATCGCATGGATGTAGAGAGAAATTCTTCACGTGGTGAAAATCAGGCGGCGAATCCTTGAGGGCAGTCGTATGTGAGACAATAATCCATCGCCAAACTTGATGGGAACCGACTGAAGATGGAATTCCGCACGTGAACCGGAACAGTCTTTGCCCTTTATAGCCTATAGACTATGCCAACGGGCTGGTGGCTTAGATAAAATGGCGGGCCAACCACGCCGACACGGGTGACATAAATCCGATCCGTTCAGCGCAGAGAAAGAGCAAAGACGATCGCCGACCACTTTGAAAATGACACCTAGGTGACAATCCATGCGATTAGCACAAAGAAATAAGCGCAAGACGTCGGTAAAATCGCCAAGAATGGCAATATTCCAAAGCACGTACAGACACGTGCGAGCAGCCATAATGACGCTACCGGAAAACCTGGTAGTATATATATATATAATCATCAATTGATTGAAATATTCTTACTATTGCTAGTAAAAATTAAATATGATAATTGAATCAGCAAAATAATTTTAATAGTTTTAATAGATGCTAGCATGGCAGCACCGTGAAAGTTGTCTTATATGGTGCCTAGGTTGCATCACTAGCGTGTTGTCTTCTGTTTTTGTTATCTTGCAAAATGTTTAAACTCGTTCCAGATTCTCAGTATATATATATATATATATATATATATATATATATATATATATGTCCATTTATAGCAGTGCACCAAAGCGTGTTGTAGCAGTGCATCAAAACCTTTTGCAGCAGTGCTCCAAAGCCTTTTGTAGCAGTGCTGCAAACCCTTTTGCAGCAGTGCTCAAAAGCCTTTTGTAGCAGTGCGCCAAAACATTTTGCAGCAGTGCCTCTAAACCTTTTGCAGCAGTGCTCCAAAATCTTTTGTAGTTTTGTAGCAGTGCTGAAAAGCATTTTCTAGCAGTGCACCAAAACATTTTTCAACAGTGCTCCTAAACGTTTTGTAGCAGTGTGACAAAACCTTTTGTAGCAGTACACCAATACCTTTTGCAGCAGATTTACAAACTTTTTTGCAGCAGTACTCAGAAACCTTTTGTGGCTGTGCTCCAGAACGTTTTGATCTTAACTTCTCTCGACCGTTCGTGCTTTCTCGACCAAACTTCTATTCAAATTCCATTTTTGATCACGATTTACAGAACTTTTAACGGATTATGCCTCAGAGTATCAAAATGCATTATGCTAGGCTGATTTTTTAGTTATTCTTTTATATACTGTGCTAAGAATAAAGTAGCTGCACGGGGATGCTGGAACAGCTGCGCGTTCGCACGCGCGCAGCTTAGAGGGAACGTTGCAGACAAACCAGAAGAAACAAATTGCCATTCTCTAAATGTATTGTCTACTGTTAGCCTAGTGTTTCACTACTTACTCTATAATAATTTGATCACTGCATAAGGATTATTGGTTAAATTTTTTATTTCAGCCCCTATATGATTGGAACAATGAACCAAGCAACATGTTTAGCAACTGACCTGCAGCTTCATCATAATTTTCGCTGGGTTCTTTATGCTAATCACATGGAACCAGTTCTTGGCTTTCTAAGTCGTTATTTGCGTCGTTGCTTAATTAAAGAACAGGTGTTATCTGGTGAAGTGTGCAATGATATGGATTCAGTTATTGAATGGCTTCCAAAAGTATGGCAACATCTGAACAGATTTCTTGAAGCTCACAGTTCCAGTGATGTAACAATTGGTAAGAATGAAAGATTCACTTTTTAGAAGCAGAATAAAATAATGATATAGCATTCCATTAGAAGGACTCAGTGGCATAGCCAGGATTTCCAGAAGGGGGGTTTTGGTTTTGATCATGACCAATGACCAACTTCTAAAAATCTCAAAAAGCAAAAAAAGGTCATACTTATCTTTCCTCTTGTACTTTACTTTCTTTCCCCTTTGCAGATGTACTGACAAGCAAAAAAGGTCATCACCTTACATCTGTACTCTAGACTATAGCACTTACAAATTATTTTGCATCGGCAACCACGGGGGGTTTTGACTCCCAAAACCGTGTCCGAAAATTTAAAATGTATGGAAACACATTAAAAAAAATTTTTCGTTGGCAACTAGGGAAGTTTTAACCCTCAAACCCCTCTTGGCTATGCCACTGGAAGGACTTCTGTATCGTTGAGCATGAACTTAACACTACATTTAAATATTCCATGAAATTGAACTTGTGAATCAGAATTTGAGATTATGGATGTTTTTTATATAAATTGTTACTTTTTTGTAAATGATGACAATGATAAGAATGATAGATTTCACTTTAATGTTTATACAATTAGTTATTTTAAAAACTCTTAAGGTATATTGGACATGTGAATAAGCAATAGAAATGACATGATCCAGCAAGGCCTCGTGTCTACTGCCATAATGCTATGTTGGACAATATGTGCATTAATATTTCCGATTTTATTCTTGTTGGTTTTGATTTGTGATTTTGCATCTGGGTTGCTTGTATCAGAGATGTAGTACTTGGTACTTGTGCTCGAGTTGTACTCGAGTACAAATTTTCAGTACTTGTACTTGTACTTGGAGGCCAAGTACTTGTACTTGTACTTGTACTCGGAGTTTTTGGAATGCATGTACTTGTACTTGTACTTGGAGGCCAGGTACTTGTACTTGAAGCATTGTGAACTTGCTACATCTCTGTCACTAAGCACTAAGCAGGCAGCTGCTAAGTTGCTGAAGAACTATATGTGGTCTTGTCCGTTGGTCAGGCAGATCATTGAAATTAAACACAGCCTATTAAATATTCTGTGGCATAGGCAAACAATAACAAGATCAAAGATAGAGCAATTGGAGGAATAATAACAGGAGGGCACCTGAGCCTATGCCGGCTTGGTTAACGACTGAAGCCAGCTATGGGCGTGTGGGTTGCGCCTATTCACCATATTGATTCACTCAAACATTCGCTTCGACCGTCCTCTTAAATAGGCTTTTGTATATCAATTATCCAACTTTCAATGATTCTTTTATTTAATTATTCAATTATAAATGAGATGAAACGTATTCGATCCACCCTGGATGTCACCTATCGCAAACGCAATGTTTTGACAACAAATCGTCCACGGCAGGCTTCAACCTGGCCTACAGGCTCAAGCGTCTTCCTGGGTATTATTCCTCCAAGATAAAGTAGGCCTATTTGAGTGCAAAGTGCCTCGTGTTGTTAAGTTTGCATTTACTGATTATAAAGATGAGAAAAAGTCTTAGAGGTAAATGCAAATTGTGTACAAATAAAGTGACAGTTATCACAGACAAATGCGCTACGTCTAACTTTGTGAAACATTTGGAAAGGAAGAACACTGACAGGCTGGTAAATATTATTACTAATAATTTATGAAGCATTCCAGAGTAGCCAATCAAGCCATTCAACACCTAGACAACTGTGGTGGTATTTTGATTGTTCACCACTGTAATGAACTAATGAACTGACATTATGACTACGGTAAGCCTCGTTGCTAATAATTTATTGTGTCCATTTTATTGAATAACTGTGACAGACAGCTACCCATTAATAAAGTGTAGGCCTACTTGCTGTTTGTACTTGGCTATGAGCACCGGTACTTGAACTTGTACTTGAGGCTTTGGTACTTGTACTTGGAGGCCAGGTACTTGTACTTGTACTCATACTCGAAGTTTTTAGAATGCATGTACTTGTACTTGTACTTGTACTTGGAGGCCAGGTACTTGTACTTGTACTCGTACTCGAAGTTTTTAGAATGCATGTACTTGTACTTGTACTTGGAGGCCAGGTACTTGTACTTGAAGTATTGTGTACTTGCTACATCTCTGGCTTGTATAATAAATTTTAATAATTACTGCTGATGTTCTTCCAAGATTCAGAAATAGTAAATGTTACAAAATTTTAATACCAGACATTGAAGCATTCATTCAAACAGGTTTTAGTGCTAGTTAGCTTAGCTGATGTTCTTCCAAGATTCAGAAATAGTAAATGTTACAAAATTTTAATACCAGACATTGAAGCATTCATTCAAACAGGTTTTAGTGCTAGTTAGCTTGCTCAGGACACCATAGGATTTTTCTTCAGCTTGTCTCTTGTAACACTATTGGCGATTGGTGACGGAAGGCATTGACATGCTCTGTCAAGGTATAGCAAGTGACTTTCGCCACTCTCCGTCCTTCCTTGCTTTAAATAAATTGAAATGTCATTTCACATTTAGGGTTTAGTTCTTTGTTCAGCTTTCAAGATTTATTATAGTGCTTGCTATCTATTCACATGTTGGTGAAAGAATCATCCTTGAATTTAGCATTTTATCAAGTTATTTTGAAATACTGCATTGTGGACAATCAGTAACAGTGGGCTGCCATTTTTTAACCACTGCTATTTGTTTACGATGTTACCAGCTTTACATCTTTTTCTGTTTTCTTTTGCCATACTCTGCTTCTCAACCTCCCATATTCAATAACTGCTCACTTCTCTTCTACCATAGACCCCTTAACTAAAAGACTGTCGGCACACGTGCTTGGGACCGCAAACTTGGGTCCATTGAATTTTTGACACAGCAGCATCTATTACATGCCATAACTTAAGTTCAGGTATAAATACAGCTGCAAAATTTGGCAGTCTAACTCAGAATTGAATTTCCTATAAATATCAAGCAATCAGAAGTTGATGACGTCATTACTTATTTAATTATCAAATTAAGCAAATTAATGTGTGTCCATTGAGTTGCTAATACAATAGCATCAATTACAAGCTGCAACTGGAGTTTGCACAATGATACAGCTATGACAGCCATGAAACCTGGTAGTCACACTCAGAAATGCATGCATCTATGCATTTCAAGTAACCGGAAGTTGATGACGTCATTACTTATTTAATTAACAAATTAACGTGTATCCATTGAGTTGCTAATGCAATAGCATCTATTACACGTTGCAACTGGAATTTGCAGCTATGAAACTTGGTAGTTACACTCAGAAATGAACTCTCTACCCATCCCAGGTAACCGGAAGTTGATGGCGCTATAGAAATTGTCTTAGTAATAATAATAATAATAATAATAATAATAATAATAATAATAATAATAATAACAACAACAACAATCCTGAACCTTAGAACATTTTTGTTAAATTTCATTACAGAAAATGTTTGTTCACACAAGTAAAAGTGCTTCCAAATAGTTGCGAAGGCTTTAAAGTGGCCCGAAGGCTTTCTTGCTTTCATATTAGCGCTGCAGAAGAAGTCATTCGTTCCAAGGGACTAAGTCGCCATCAATTCAAGTTATTTATAGAAGAGACGGGTGCCTCTTACCATGACATACCATATTAACAGATGTGAGAGAGAGCAGAGAACGAATTTTAGAATTCTTTGTTGAACTGATAGCAGAAATTTGTGAATTTCTTAACAGCAATGGCATAATAATAAATAATAATAATAACTAGGTTTAAAGTGTAGCTCTAATATGACAGCAAGAAAACCTTCGGGGCCACTTTAAAGCCTTTGGGGCCACTTTCCATTGAAATCCTGGAAACGTCCGCGGGCCACAAAAAATCGCCGCAGGCCACGGGTTGTGCACCCCTGTATTAGGCTAAAGCACTATCGAGAAATAAATGCCAACAAATTTTCTCAGAAATTCATAAATGTCACATATGCATTTTGGTGGGCCGGTGAGGGATGCATCTCCAGTCACCCCAACCCTGTTCCTAATCATTTAACTGCCCACCAACTCTTTTGGAGGTCTCATGGCTGGGGTCATCATGCAAACCAAAAGATACAACAACCAATCTCAGTCATCTCTACTCACATTCACAGTAGCCCTTATTCACCTCAAGCTACCAGACATTCATCTTTGGTTATATATAGTCAATTGTGCATCTGACTGCAACAAACATTGAAGAGGTGTGTTTATGTCTCCACCTGGTCTTTTGCTGTACACTAGTAGTCATAGACCAGGATTTGATACCACAAGTTCTACATTATTTGATGAGTTGAAAGAGATGCTGGATTACATATGGTTACAACTGCTGATCTGGTGTATATTGCCAGGAATCTCAGTGTTTGATTGGATTGCATATGCTATTCATATCAAGACATCTTGTCGACATCTTTTCTTGCCATGACCTACCGGTGTATATAGGCTACCGTATGTTGAATGAATCAGCACCTGACTTTGGCAGAATCTTGTATGTTATTGCAGCATGTGTAGATGTCTTGACTGCACTTAAATCAATCACGGACATCAGGGTTCAGGGTCTCCAGGCCAAGACCAAGACTCTAGTGTCTCAAGACCGAGATCAAGAGTTGGGCATCCAAGACCAAGACTTTCAAAACTGAGTCTTGAGACGTCTTGACTTGAGACTGATACTCAAGACTCAAGAACTGCAACCCTGGGTGGAACCCTGGGTGAACAAACAAAAATGGTGCAGCCAGTCAACAATGCAATAAAGTGAATTATGACATACCTATGTACACAATAAAATAAAAGTAAGGTCACTGCACAGCATAACCTCATTGAACCAGAGAAGCTGAAATTCCATAATAAAAAGCCAATTTATAATTTTAGTTTAATTTTAATTTTTATGGTTGTAAATTACTCCTACTGAACTGCCATGTTTAATGTTAAGCCGTTGCCATTTCAAAAACAAAGGATTCACAATTACTGTAAATTAAAACCTGAAAATGGCTTATGCATATACAGGTTATGATTAGTGGTTACCATATCTGAACACATCCTTAAGCACTTGTTTAGTGCTGAAATTGTGGAGATTGTTGAATGCTAAATATACGATTCATTTGTTTAGGTCCTCGACTTTTTCTTTCATGTCCAATGAAGATCAGTGTTGTTAAAACTTGGTTTATGGAGCTGTGGAATTACTCCATTCTACCATACATGATGGAGGCAGTCCGTGAAGGTATACAGGTATGTAGGTTTTCACTCATGCTTTGTCAGGAACATTAATTTGCAAGAATAAACAGTGTAAAAGTATTTATTTTAATTAGGGGTGGCCATTCAGAATGGGCAACAGTTATTAGTGGAGTGCTCAGTGCTTGGGCCTTTGCTTTTTCTAATATATATGAATGATACAGATGAAGGATTACTATCCAAACTTTCAGTTTGCCGATGATAATTATATAGATGTGCAGAAATATCAACTGTGATGATGATGCTAAAATTTTACAGGAGGATCTAAGGAAATTGTTTCAGTGGTCTGTGGCCTGGCAGATGCTTTTTTATATCAACAAATGTTCTGTAATGCATGTTGGGAAATCTAATAATGGTGTAATGAATGTACTTTAGGGGAAGGTTCTAATCATGACAGAGAAAGAAAGAGACTTGGGGTAACCATCCACAGAAGTATGAATCCATCTCAACAATGTATGGAGGCAGCAAAATAGGGAAACTCAATGTTGGGAATGATGAAAAGGACAATAGGAAGTCGAGACAAAGAGATAATCGTAAAAATATACAAGTACTTAGTAAGGCCCCATCTAGAATACTGTGTTCAGGCATGGAATCCATTCTTGAAAAAAGATTTAGAGCTGTTGGAAAAGTGCAAAGACGAGCAACAAAGATGGTCAATGGATGCCAAAATTTAAGCCATGAAAAAAGACTTCACTATTGTGGATTGACAACATTAGAAAAGAGAAGAGAGAGAGGGGGGATTTTGATAGAAACATACAAAATGACTGGGAAAGTAGATGTACCATGCAATCAATTATTTACATTGGCACATTATAACAGCACAAGAGGCCACAAATGCAAATTGTTTAAGCAGAGGGTGGATCCAAAAAAGAAAAAATTTTGAGTGCAAGGGTTGTGGACAAATGGAACAGTTTGGATGAGGTGGGAGTGACAGTTGATTTGCTCCAGCCAACATCAACCGCCATTGGTAGACCAGGCCTATGATCAGCCTCTACCAGCCAATACCAGAAACCTCATCTTTGAACAGTCATGGCACAATGAGCCTTCTCATACGCTGGACCCCTTCCTGAAACGCCCTTCCACCAGCGCTACGGAACACAAAGTCGCCCGTCACTTTTCGTAAACAGTTGAAGACACATCTGTTTAATTGTGCTTATAATAATTGACAGTAATTGTAATGCGCTTGCTAACATTAATTGATTAGGCACAATATAAATAGCTAATAAAATAAATAAATGTAATGTAATGTATTGTAATGTAACAAAATATTTGTATAGCGCCTCTTCTCTCGACTTTAGCCATCGCTCTGCTATAGAGCAGAGCGCTCTGCTATATAGCAGAGCGATGGCTAAAGTTGAGAGTGTTTTACATCAGCAATTCGTCGGTTCGTACAGAAAGATGGTCCTGGATTTTCCGGTAACTACCGGTATTCATAGGAGATTCGAAAAAGATGTCTTAAGAGCAGTCAGGAATGAATCCAGAGATGTAATCGACGTCACAGTCGCAGGAAGCACATTCCAAAGTAGAGGGTTTCCGCGGGTTACAGATCTCTCCCCCAGCATCACTGTCTTAGACTGAGGGGAGACATAAAGACGGAGTCGGATATTCAATCATAGCTGTTCCCGACAACCTGATATCATCAGCCGCTTGATGAACGAGGTTAGGTACTCAGGACAGGGAGGATTGCTCAGTGCGTGGAACGTCGGTACACAACGTTTGTAGATGATCCATTTGAAATCCTGACTCCTCAGCCAATAGTATCGGCATCACGTGCTCCTTCCACTTTGCGCTGAAAATCAATTGGGCCGCAGCATTCATCGCCGACTGAAGGCGATCAATCTGGTAGTCCGGAAGCCCCAGGAGGGTATTGTTACAATAATCCAATCTAGATAATACTAAGGCGCGGATGAGCTGGATCACAACTGGAATAGAGATGTATCGTTGAATTTCGGCGATCCTGTGCAGATGGAAAAAGCATGCTCAAGATACAGAATTCACCTGGCTATCAAGGGACAGGGAATCATCAAGGACTATGCCTAGAAGGCGGACTTCTGTGGACAGAACGATGACGGCGTCGCCAATGATAAAGGGTGAATGGTCCAGCAAGTGCACTTTCCTGGGAGCAGCGATCAATAATAGCTCTGTATTGTCCGGGTTGAGTGCGAGTCGGTTCCTCTCCATCCATGACATAATTTCGCGTAAGCATCCCTCCAGGTGGCTGCAGGTGGCTCATATCCACAGGATGACAGAAGCCGTACACCTGTACACCCAATAACTGTCTTAATTACTTGATGCTACTATTTTGATTTTTTTTTACATTATTTAATTACTTTTTATCAGTGGATGAAGCAGTGCACTCGACTAGATTAGAATGTAGGAGCTCACTTGGCCAGCAAGGGATAGAGAGTCGTCAAGAAGTACACCCAGAACATGCACCTCCGTAGACAGAGCGACGACAGCATCACCGATCGTAAAAGGAGAACAAACTAATAGGTGGACCTTCCTGGGAGTACTGATCCATAACAATTCTGTTTTACCGGGATTGAGTGCGAGGTGATTTGTCGCGGTCCATGACATGATCTCATGTAGACAATCTTCAAACTGAGATTGCAGGTGCCCCGTATCTGAGGGACGGCAGGAGGCGTACACTTGCCCATCATCCGCGAAGGCATGCCAGTTCAACCCGTACGACCTTTATATAATATAATAATAATAATAATAATAATAATAATAATAATAATAATACAGCGCCCCTGCTCATATTGTGGATTTTTCACCGCGCTTAGAACAGCATCCCCTGCTCGAGTCTGAAAATTTTAATTTTTATTGTTAATTTTTGAGCACAAATGGTAAATATTGCGCTGCAAAAGATATTGCACTACAAAACTGTTTCTCTGTGTGTATGAGCATTAGGGTGGTGCTTATTTTAAGTTTGTAACTATTATCTTCTTCTTACCCCCCCCCCCCATTTTGTTTGTATATGTAAGAACAAAATTCAGGCAAAATATCAGCCTTATTGGAGAATATTTAGAGGTAGCTCAATTACTCTAAAGTTTTGCCGAGATAAATAGCTTCAATGCATACATACTAGCTTCTAATATAGAGATTTAAGCTGAGATTTAAGCTGCAAAACAGTGCAAATGTAAAACCTTGGTTGCAGTATTATTTAAATTTAGCACTTTAATAGTGAGATTGATTGATCATGTAACTTCATCACAAATCAGCAGTCACCAGTGGACTAATGTTGCTTGAGACTGCTGACATAATGCATTTCCATTTTCCACAGGCATGTTTATTGTTTAATTGTTTATATTGTCTGCTGACTGCTGACTGTCAGCAGTCAGCAGTGCTGACTCAGCAGTGCTGACGCCAGCTCAATGTTGGTATAAATAGCCACTTAGAATGTGGATGCTGATTTGTTCACAGTACACACATATGATTAGCTGTATAATAGAGTGTTTTAGAAACATTTCTTTAATGCACTCGGTTATTACTGCTGTAGTTGCAATCAGTTAATGAAATAGGAAATGACAGCAACAACTAGATCTAAAAACATAGTGTATCTTCTTGGATCTACTGTGACTGAACTGACTGGTAGTAAGCTGCCATCTGTATGCATGGCACTTGGGTTTCTTTCTACATCATCACCTAGAAATGTGTGAAACTATTAGACAGTCATCAGCAGCCACTGTCGAAGAAATTGCAAAATTTTGGCACAAAGCAAGAATTCCTATAAGAGATGCACAGAACTGTCAAACTAAACTAGAACGATCATTTGAAGAGTGGCATTTGCTTAAGAAGAATAAAGGCCGTCAGTCTTTGAGCCAACAATCAAGAGAGGCTGAGTTCACTTCCAGGTTAGATGATCTATTCGACATTGCCCATGCCAATGCTCTTAGCATGATACAAATAGATGAAGACAGACAGTTCTTGCCACTTCAAAGAGAAAAGGGAAGAAGGGGATCAATGTCAGGTGTAGATGCAATCTTAGAGGCAAAGGAAAAATGATCAGCCATGAGACAGGAAGAACTGCTTGCCAGACGTCAGCGAATGGAAGACCTGCAGAGAAGGCAAAACGAAAGGGCAGTATTGATATCCAGCACCAGTAGCAGTGATTACGAAACTGATGAGGCCAGTAGCAGTCACGATACAATGCTGAAACTGAGGAGGGAGCTGTTGGAGTTGCAGTTATAAGACTTCTAAAAAAAGAGAAAAAAAGGCAGAAATAGTATTATAACACCAGAACTTGCAGCTGCTCTGGACAGAATGAAAATGTCAGATCGAAAGGCGATGCATGTTCTTGTTGAAACTGCACAGAGCTTAGGTCATAACATTGAAGACCTGGCCCTCAATCATGACTCGATTCGCCGACAGAGAATGAAACACAGATTTCAGCAAGCAGCGACATTAAAAGCGGAGTTTAAAGGCAATGTGCCACTGGTGATTCACTGGGATGGCAAACTTATTGATCTTTGACGGATCTTTGGAGCACGATGGAACGCTCACGTCACGTCGCTGCTTCGCGACAAACTCCATTGGCTACCAATACGGGAGCGGATCGTCTACAAGCGATGCCTGCTAACTTACCGGGCGTTACATGACCCCACTTGTCTGGACTACATTGCCTCCCTCCTACAGCGGACCACGACGCTGGAACGACGTCGGCTGCTAAGATCTGGCAGTCGCGTTAAACTGCTTGTGCCTCCCCGTCTAAAACGGCTAAGTTTGGGGACAGGTTGGTTACACGGGGCAATCCAGGACTGTGGAACTCACTACCGGACTTTGTCACAAACACTGACTCTCTTGGAATTTTTCTACGTAATCTTAAGACTTAAAATGGAAAAAATATCTATATATGCTTCGTGGATTACGAAAAAGCGTTTGACAGAGTAGACTGGAGGATTTTGATGAGAGCACTGAAAAGGGTGGGAGTGGATTGGAGAGACAGAAGACTGATAGCAAACCTATACCTTGGACAGTCAGTGAAGGTGAGAATAGAGGGAGAACTGAGTGAATCGTGTATGATTGGGAGAGGAGTAAGGCAGGGATGTCCACTGTCACCGCTGCTAGTTAACATATACATCGAAGAATTAGTGCAAGAGGCGATGGAGAATACAGATAAGGGAGTAAAAGTTGGAGTACTACTAAAGGCGTTGCGCTTCGCAGACGATCAGGCCATGCTAGCAAGCAATCAAAAAGGGCTTCAGGAAGTAATGGATAAACTGATACAAGTGTCAGAAAAGTATGGAATGAGAATCAATGCAAAAAAGACTAAAGTTATGGTAATAAGTAAAAAAGAAGGAATGAGAGTGGAAATAAAGGTTTATGGACAGATCATAGAGCAAGTGAAGGAATTTAGCTATCTAGGAAGTCTGATAACAACCGATGCCAGATGCAATAAAGAGATAAGAAGAAATATAGCAATAGCAAAGGAAGCTTTTACAAGAGAAATGGAGCTGATGCAAAGTAATTTTAAACTAAACCTAAAAAGAGATTGGTAAAAACATTGATATGGAGTGATGGCGTTGTATGGGCGGAGACGTGGACAATGAGAAAAGAAGATATAAAACGATTAGAGATATGAAAAGTCCGGATACCAATTTTTAGGCCATCTGCCATCTGCAACATCCAGTACTTTATTTTGCAATGGTACAAAATGAAGCATATTTTCCACTAGCACTACCACAAACCAAAGCTGAAGGTCCATAGGCATGGCCAGCTAGTGGCTGGCTGTTACCATCTACTAGCAAAGCATATAAGACATCCACATTTTTTAAAACCAGCCCAATATAGCCCAAATTGTGTCTAAAAACACTTGTGTGCTGCAACATTGCAAGGTATTCCCACTGCCAGCAGTGCCTAGTTACATTGTATAGTGTGAGTGTCTGCATAAAGTTGATGATGAGTTGATGATGATGATGATTAGAGATTATTATTATTATTATTATTATTATTATTATTATTATTATTATTATTATTATTATTATTATTATTATTATTATTATTATTATTATCATCATCATCATCATCATTATTAACAGTGTTGTTAAGTATCTAAGATACTTGTATCTAGATACATATCTTAGATAAAAAAAGTATCTTGTATCTTGATTGAGGTTGACTATAGTCTATAGTGGATATTGTTGAATGATGATATATTGAAATTTCAAATATTTCAAATATACTGTTTAGAAGAGATTTTATGAAAATTTGCATTGCTTGTTTGGAAAGGACTGCAGGATTTTACTTACTTCCTTACTTAAAATATCTATGGTTGTAGATTTGATTTTGATTGGCATCTATGACCTGGATATATTTAGCAAAATGGCTGATAATGAAAATCAACATGTGCCTGTGATATTAGATGGAAAATATTGAAATGTGGATTTGGAGGAAAATGCTAAAAGTAAAATACACAGAGCATAAGACAAACGAGGAAGTCATGAAGGAGATAGAGGAAGAAAGAAGCCTGATAGATACAATCCGGAAAAGGCAGAGAAATTGGATGGGACATGTCCTCCGGCATGACTCTTTACTTAGAACAATAATCGAAGGAAAAGTGGAAGGAAAGAGAGTGAGAGGTAGAGCGAGAAAGATGATGTTGGAGTGGATGATGAATAAAGGATATCAGGAACTCAAAGAAGAAGCAAGCAATCGATCGGAGTGGGGAAACTGGATACCTGGACCTGTCGAGAGACAGAAACACTGATGATGATGAATCTTAAGACTCACTTATTCACCATCGGATATTCGTAGTTTTGTAAGCGCTCTTGTCTTTGGCCACTTTTGCCATGCTTATTGCGCTATAGAAATCGTCTAGCTAATAATAATAATAATAATTATTGCTGATTTAACAACCAAGGAACATGCTGACCGACTTCCTGTGATTGTTTCTGGCAAAGGACTTTCCCAGCTACTGACAGTTGCAAAGCTACCAAGTGTAACTGGAGAGGCGCAAGCCACAACTGTGCTCACAGCAGTGGAGGACTGGGGCATAGCAAGCAACATTTGGGCAATGTGTTTTGACACAACCAGTTCTAACACTGGACGTCTTGCCGGTGCTTGAGTTCTCCTGGAACAGAAAATTGGTAGAGAGCTTCTATCACTCGCGTGCAGACATCATGTTATGGAACTGGTCATTGGTACTGTATTTAAAGTATGTCTTGGAGTTACAACATCGTCTCCAGAGGTTGCTCTCTTTAAGCGTTTTAAAAATAATTGGGTGCTTATAGACCTGGAGAAATATGAAACTGGAATGGCCGATGATACGGTGTCGAGAACAGTGCAAAATATCCGAGACAGTATCATACAATTTGCATTCACATATCTGGCAGAGAGTCAGCCAAGGGATGACTACCATGAGTTCTTAGAATTGATTGTCGTCTTTCTCAGTTCAGTTCCACCTGTAAGAGGAGTCAGATTCAGGGTAGGCCCTCCGGGGCCACTGCAGGGGCCCGGCGGTCTCGTTGGCTGTGAATATGTATAAGTAATTTACACTAAAGCATGGAGATATGGATGCCCGGCGAGCAAGGGGGCCGGGCCAGTTCCATCTTACAAAGTCAGAGGAGAATGGACTGAGAAAAATTATGTGTGTGCCATTCTGCAGCTCGTGTGTTTACCTGAAGGCTTGGATAACGTGTGTGGCTCCTTTAGTTTACCAGCAAGTGCACCATAATTATGGTGACTTTCAGTTGCTAAAATCGCTTCTTGCTTACTCGACAATTAATCCAGTTATAGCAAAAGCAGCAGCCG